>CM064526.1:11905780-11972295 GCA_032716605.1 Paralithodes platypus | reverse complement strand
AGAGGTGTCAGGAAGGGAAGCGAGTGGTGGAATGATGCAGTGAGAAAGGAGAGTAGATGGCAGAGGTGTCAGGAAGGGAAGCGAGTGGTGGAATGATGCAGTGAGAAAGGAGAGTAGATGGCAGAGGTGTCAGGAAGGGAAGCGAGTGGTGGAATGATGGAGTGAAAAAGGTATAGTAGGGCAGCTTAGGGCAAGATTTGACATGGATGTGGACATTCCGGACAAAAGCGCCAAATTTTGTCCACATTCTACATAGTGCCTTAGCTTCCCATTTTTGATAGGCACCACTTCCTCCTGATACATTATGGCAGCCATCTTGGATTTTTATGATCGCCATCATAGAAAAACCTATATCTATCAATATCTCAGCTGCTAAGCCACTTAGGATCATGATCTTGGTGTCCAAACATACAATTTCGAGGTCAAGGAATACATTCATACCATTTATAATAAAGTTGAATGGTTATTTGGTCAGAAATTAACATAAAATAATTACGGTATAACATAATCCTAATATTTTTCTTTTCTATTTTCAGGTTGAACTAGCAAGATGGATTGGAGCCTGTGCTTGATCTGTCAAGAAAAGACTACAGAGCCTGTGAAATGCCCACTCAATGTACAAGGGAGCGGGGACAAGTCCGGAGCATACAGCAAGTTCTTAAATAACGTTAATGCTTTTAGAGGCCTAGGTGCATTGCCAGTAGTACTGAAGTTTGGAGAAGAGATAACTACAGATGAACTGGTCCAAAAGCGGGGTGTATGGCACAAATCCTGCAATGTAAAGTTCAGTAAAGACAAACTGGAAAGAGCTACTAAAAAGCGAGACAGGGAGGAGGCTACAGGGAGCAACACCTATGGAGAGAAACGACCACGGCGTCAGTCGATGGACAAAATGGCCTGTATAATTTGTTGTGGAAAGGATGGACACCTCCATGAGTTTAGAACATTTGGAGCTGATGAGAATATAAGAAAGATTGCTACAGAACTGCAGGAAACACAATTAATGGCTAGATGGGAAGGTGGCGATCTCATAGCACTTGAAGCTAAATATCATCTGGAGTGCTTAACAACACTACGGAATCGCCATCGATCACTGATCCGGCAACAAGGGCAAGCATCTGGAGTTCATTCTGAAGAAAAGAGGATGAAAGCAAGAGCACTTGTGGAGCTATTTACTCATGTAGAAAACTGTGTGGAAGCTGGGACCTTCTACTTCAAATTTTCGGAATTGTATCAGCTGTATGAAAAGCGACTGCGGAACCTTGGTGTTGAAACAGAGTCTAACCGAACCCACTTCAAGGAAAAACTTCTTGCATACTTCCCGCAAGCTCAAGAACAAAGTGATAGCAAAAATAAGATTCTGGTTTTTGAACAAGGCATGCAAGATATGTTGAAACAGGCCATGGCATGTGATTATGAAGGTGATGCATTACTGCTGGCTAAGGCAGCTAAGCTAGTGCGCAAGGAGATTGTCAGCAATAAAGGTTTCCACTTCGATGGCAAATTTCCTTCTGGTTGTCAGGAAGAGTCAGTGCCATCTACTCTCAAGACCCTTGTGTCCATGCTATTGATTGGTGCTGACCTTAAAGACCAAGACTTCACAGATTCACAGGCAAACCTCACAGTCTCTCAGACCATTCTGTACAATTTCAAGACACATGCACCTTCTTCTTTTTCAACATCTCGCCATTGCTTGGATAGGGAACCACCATTGCCATTGTACATTGGAATGAAGATTCACACAGACACCAGGTCTAAAAAGCTCATCACACAATTACATGACTTGGGCCTCAGTGTATGTTATGACAGAGTTCTTCAGCTTGAGAACCAGATTGGGACTGCTGTCTGTGACGACTTTAAGTACAAAGGAGCTGTCGTTCCTGCTCAACTGCGACATGGACTCTTTACTGTTGGTGCTCTTGACAACTTGGACCATAATCCTTCAAGTACAACTGCTAAGGGTTCATTTCATGGCACAGGCATTAGCCTGTTTCAATTTCCAACTTTGTCTAACTTGGGGGAGAGGCAGAAGGATATCAAACTGCGCTTGGCTGATACCAAGAAGAATCACCAGTTGCCAGACAGCTTTACCACTGTACCAGCTGTAGCTCTGAAGACAGCAAATGTGTCAGTTCCAGAACTGTCAAATTTAACAGCGCCAAAACAGGGACAACTGGCAAGTGCACAATTGAAGGAGGAGAGCTGGCTGAAGCATGCTTGTCAACTACTGGAGAAAGATGCAGTTGAACAGGGTGACACTGTAGCCTGGTCAGCATTCCATGCCTCCATGTAAGATATATCAGTAGATGTTCACACCACCCTTACACAGCTCTTGCCCCTTTTCTATGAGAAAGCAGCTACAGCAGCTATGATCAAGCATGGAATGAATGTTTTGCAGTGGGCAACACAATTTCTCAATCCTGGACAAATACCAGTTATCGCCTTTGATGCACCACTCTATGCACTTGCCAAATTTACCCAGTGGAACTGGCCTGACACGCATGGAGAAGAAAAGATCATAGCAATGTTGGGTGGACTCCACATAGAGATGGCGATGTGGAAAACATATGGTGACTACTTGGAGGGATCTGGATGGACCAATGCACTGACACAAGCAGACATTGCATCATCAGGAACTGCTAACTCTGTTTTGAAGGCCACCCACCTCACCAAAACAAGACATGCACACCATGTGACTGCATTGGCTCTTGCAAAACTCCAGGAGGACGCTTTCATGCACACCGAAGGAGAACACAGTGATGAAGCTATGAAAGTATGGAGGCAGGAAATTATACAGAAAAGTCCAACATTTCAGTACTGGGACACTGTTCTCAACATGGAACTCCTGGGCCTCATCTTCATTAGATCACAACGAGAGGGGAATTTTTCACTGTATGTTGAATGCCTCAAGGCTTTGGCTCCATGGTTTTTTGCTTTAGACAACCACAATTATGCCCGGTGGCTCCCAATACACATCAGAGACATGGAGAGTCTACCAGCACCCATTCTCAAAGAGTTTGAGGAGCACAGTCACTGGGTTATCCACAAAACCACCAACAGATTCTCGGCTATCCGGATCGATCAAGCCCATGAACAAAATAACAAAGTGGTTAAAGATTCTGGGGGTGCAGTTGGTTTGACTGAAAATCCTTCAGCCTTCAGGAAATGGATGGTCTCAGGGCCTGAACAAGAAAGGCTGCTAAAGGAGTTTGAACAGGAATACTTCCCAGAAAAAAATCCACAGTGTGGTTATCATCATGAAGAGGGACTGTCCACACAGATAAGTTGTAAGGAGCAGGCTGTGAGTCTAACTCAGGTCATCAAAGAACTGGGAAACCCTTTCTTTGATGACAGTGATGAGTTACTGGCTCTAGACACACGGAATATTCTGGATGAGTCTGTGGTTAACACAGTGCGAACAATTCAATCTCTAGGAAAGAATAAATATGACAAGTATTTCAAAACAAGTGATAACTGATCACACATGCTCCATTCATGATCCGATTAATAAGAATGCCCTTCCTCTCTTCAGGTGTCCGCAGCCAAGAGCCAAAACAAAACAAGCAGGGAAGATCACTTTACTCAAGAATGATGTGGCTCTGTTTTCTCACCTGTACATCGTAATGCAGCACAGAATGAGTGACATCAGCAAATTCTTCAGCCATGAGAACCACCCCTTTCCCCCTTCACTATCAGATGGTGGAAAACTGCGCTTTGGAAAGAAAGCTGATCTGCTAAAAATTCTGGCCAATGACACCCAGAATGATCCTCCCGATTACATTGATGTGAGGCTTCTTGATGGAGCTGCTGTGGTGCACTTGCTCGATGTGAGGCTTCTTGATGGAGCTGCTGTGGTGCACTTGCTCCCCACTAACAACGTTATAACATTTGATGAGTATGCTGATCATGTCTTTGTTCCACACATCATAAAACAACTAGGAAACTCAAAACGAGTTGATGTTGTATGGGACGAATACATTCCTAGCAGCATCAAAGAGTCCACTAGAGAAAAGCGAGGAAAGGGTATTCAGAGAAAAGTTTCAGGTAAAAACAAACTTCCAGGAAACTGGGCCTACTTTTTGCGTGACCCAACCAACAAACGGGAACTGTTTGCATTCCTTTCCAACAAACTTGCCACTGTTGATTGCCCTAAAGACAAGGAAATCATCATCACATCTGGTCCCACTACTCTCCTCCGAGGAACTGATCGATCCATGGCACAGTCTGACCATGAAGAAGCGGATACTAGGCTGCTGATCCACTTACAGGATGCCCTTCTGAATGGCTGTACCAACTGTCTGGTGCGCACTGTTGACACCGATGTAGTGGTGATCCTTATTGGCAAGTTTCATCACTTGATCACCTTATGCCAAGATGTGAACATTTGGGTTGCCTTTGGTACAGGCAGGCACTTTACATATCATCACATCAATGCTATCTGTGAAGTCTTGGGTACAGAAAAGTCTGATGCCCTCCCTGTCTTCCACAGTTTCACAGGATGCGATACCACATCTGCATTCTTTGGGAGAGGCAAGAAGTCGGCATGGGAGGCATGGCTTTGCTAACAAGATGTAACAGAAGCCTTTACACACATGGCACGTAATCCATACACAGATGTATCATTTGGTGATCAATATTTCCAGCTGCTGGAACGCTTCACTGTCATTCTGTATGATAAGGCCAGCAACCTAGAACATGTGGATGATGCCAGAAAGGAGCTGTTTTGCCTGAAGGGTAAGACAATGGAGGCCCTCCCCCCAACCCAGGATGCTCTGCTGCAGCATTGTAAGCGAGTTGCTTATCAGAGTGGAATATGGTGTACCAGTGAGCATAGTGTACAACATGCACCGAGTCCAGAAGGCTGGGGATGGACTCTGGGTGAGGACAGCCAGTCGTGGGTTCCTGTGTGGACGAAATTACCTGTGGCCTGTAAGGCCTGCAGTGAACTAGTCAAATGTGGCTGCAAGAATCCAAAAGGATGTTCTGCAAGATGTGCATGCAGAAAGGCCAACTGGAAGTGCACTGAACTCTGCAGTTGTTATTGTCAGAAGTAACGCAATCATGAAGCATTGGTGTGATGACTGTAAATTATCTTATAGGCCTATTCATTTTCTTTGTGTTAATAAAATCAAGCTAGTCCTTTTCTAAATGGTATAATTGCATTCCTTGACCCAGAAAATGTTTGTTTAGACACCAAGATCATGATCCTAAGTGGCTTAGCAGCTGATATATTGATAGATATAGGTTTTTCTACGATGGCGATCATAAAAATCCAAGATGGCTGCCATAATGTATCAGGAGGAAGTGGTGCCTATCAAAAATGGGAAACTAAGGCAATGGGTAGAATGTGGAAAAAATTTGGCTCTTTTGTCCGGAACGTCCACATCCATCTGCTAAGCTGCCCCACTAGTTGAGGAGAAGAAACAGTGATTTGACAGGGATTTACATAAATATAGTAAGAAAGGGAGAACAAAAGAGGGAAGAGTCGTTGAAAGATGCAAATAGCTAGTTATTAGTGGAAGGTGTGCAAGTGAGTATTTTGAATCTTTGCTAAATGTAATAGATGGAAGAGAGGCAGTGGCTGAAGGAGGTAAATTACCCAGGCTACCCAGGTGGAAGGGAATGGATGATACGATTGAGAAGAATGAGGTGAAAGAAGCAGTGAGAAAAGTGAGAGCGAGTAAAGCAGAAGGTATGGATGTTATTGCTGTGGAGTGTATTATGAAGGGTGGAGATGTGATAATAGATTGGCTGGTGAGACTACAGTATTCAATGTTTGCTTTGTTGTGTCAATGGTACCAATCGACTGGAGGAGTACATGTATTGTGCCTTTGTTCAAGAGGAAAGGAGACTGGCAGGAGTGTTCAAGTTATAGAGGTATTAGTTTATTATCAGTTGTTGGAAAGCAATATGGCAGGGTGTTGATAGAGGGTAATAAAGGGTACAGAAGATGCAATAGTAAAAGAGCAGTGCGGTCTTAGGAGGGGACGAGGGTATGTGGAACAGATTTTTGCAGTAAGACAGTTATGCGAGAAGTATTTAGAGAAAAGTAAGCAGGTATTTTGAGCTTTTCTGGATTTGGAAAAAGCGTATGACTGTATGGATAGAGAAGCGATGTGGAAGGTACTGAGGATTTACAAAATTGGAGGAAATGTTTAAGAAATTTGTTAACCCACTGAGCCCCAGCTAGTTAAATGTACCACCAGGGACCAGCCGGTTTTGAATTTTTGTTTTTTTCCAGAAACAATAGCGAATGGGTTAGGAATGAAGGAAAAACCACAATAAAACAATCAAAAAGGTCAAAATTTGGTCTTACGGAGCCCCCGAAAACGGATTTTACATGAGTAAAAAATTGAAGGCAATAACACCCAAAATTCCTGTTTTTGCGCGCTCACGCACACGCAGTTGGACTTTGAGAGTTTTCAACCATCGGCATGGTTGCGTGGGATACTTACACAGTTCCCATACAAATCTGAGCCCTCTAGGTGCCATAGGACCGAAGTAATTGGGACCGGAGTAACACTGATGCAACTGTTGCGTCGCTGGGGTTTAGCGTTACATACATTGCTGACGCAAACGCTGCGTCGCTGGGGCTCAGTGGGTTTAGAGCAGTCAGTAGTTACAATGAAGAGAGCAGAGTGTGTGAATGAGTTGGGTGAATGGTTTGAGGTAAATGTAGGTCTGTGACAGGATTGTGTAATGTCACCGTGGTTGTTTAATGTATATATGGATGGTGTGGTGAGGGAGGTAAAAATGAGATATATGGGCAGAGGATTGGGTTTAGTAGGAAAGAATGGTGGTGATTGGGAGTTGAATCAGTTGCTGTTTATTGATGACACAGCGCTGGTGACGGATTCTGATGAGCAGCTACAGCAAATAATATAAGAGTTTGGTGTGGTATGTGGGAGGAGGAAGCTAAAGGTGAATGTCAATAAAAGTAAAGTGATGGCGTGTAATAGAGATGCTCATAAGGTAAATCTAAATGTACGACTGGATGGGTAAATGCTGGAAGAAGTATAGTGTTTTAAATATCTAGGAGGAGTGATAAGCAGGAATCCAGGTGTGGAAATGGAGGTAACACAGAGAGTGTGTGAGGGAAGGAAGGTTTTCGTAGCAATGGCAAATATGTGAAAGGTGAGACATCTTGGAATGAAAGCTAAAAGTGCAATGTATCAAGGATAGTTGTACCAACAGTGATGTATGGGGCTGAGACATGGGCTCTGAATGTAGAAGAGAAAATAAGGATAGATGTGATGGAGATGAGTTGCTAATTGAGGAGTATGTGTGGAGTAACATATAGACGGATTAAGGAATGAAAAGATACATAGAAAAATAGGACAACAGGAACCCTTATCGGCCAGAGTGCAAAGAAGGGTGCTATGCTGGTATGAACATGTTGAACGAATGGGAGATGAAAGGCTTACAAAGATAATTTATGAGTCAGATACAAGGGAAATAGATTGAGGGGAAGACCTTGGAGGAGATTGAGAGATGGTGTAATAAAAGTGTTGGAAGATAGAGAGATGACTGAAGAGCAGGCAAGAGAAGTGGTGATGAATAGGAATGAATGGAGAATGCTTGTGAATAGATGAGTGATAACGCGGTCGGTCGTAAGGAGAGGGGGTCGGGCCACGGCCTTCTATATACAAGGCCTGTGCGATGGGTTAGTGACGTCAGCACTACGTCACACACTTAGGCCATCGGTCTGTGACCTGACCAATACCAAGGTCACCTCAACCAGAGGAGGCCTTGGTATTGGTCAGGTCACAGACAGATGGGCCAAATGTGTGACGTAATGCTGACGACACTAGCCCATCGCACAGGCCTTGTATATACTGTAGAAGGCCGTGGTCGGGTGCCAGTTGGACTAGATTATCAGGCACTTGGCCTGGAGAGCTGGTGTATCAAGTAATGTAGGAGGGCATTGTGGTGTGGTTCTGCTGCGTGTCTGCCTGCTGAGACCGGAACCTCTCCGAGAGGTCTGGAACCTGGGGGTTGCTGGGGATCCTTGGTCTCTGGGTCTTCTCCTGGGCGACCTAGATGTGTGTTGTGACGCCTACCAGCGTTGGCAGAATTGCCTCCCGGTAGCCACTAACACTCGCCAGGGCAGTGAATTTGGCTACAGTCTATCTACAATGTTGTACTTTCTTTCTTGTGAATCGTCATGTCACAGGCAGTATAGAAGTGGTCTTTATTTTCGCCTGTGACAATGCATTATATTTTATATCATCAGTTATAAGTTTAATGTATAAGACTGAATGATACAGCTAGAGAGTGTGAGTGAGTAAGTGCAGGAGGCAGAGGGTAGTCCGCGCAGTGTTACGTGTTGTCTCGGTGACGTCATGCCACGGCCGGGCCCTCTGAGTGGCTGGCCGCCTTGCAGCCCTCCTGCCGCGGCAGGAAGTAGACCCCCCGCACTCCCTGCTGCCTTTGTGCCTTCCTTGCTCAGAGCTTGCCTGACCAGCATACCCTCCACACCTCCCTTGCCACCTGTCCCCGACTTCTACCTATAGAACACTTTCTCTCTCTCTCAACTTCTTACCTCTTATTCTTCTAATCTATTTAATATCATAACTCCCCTTTGGTTCTGCACGATTTCATATATCGGCCATCGTATTATATGCTGAAGCTCTCAGATATTCCATGTTTAGTTAGACATTTTGGAGGGGTTAACATTTTGTCTGTAGAGGTTCGACACACTCACGGTGTCTCCCTACCTATTTCTTGGTTGTCTGCTGGGCTATTTAATGCTAGACTGGGGTAAGGCTATTGATGTTGTGATTTCCGATGTGTACCAGGTTTTGTTGAACTTGTACAATCGCAACGGATACGTGGGAAGCCTAGGTGGTCTTTCTGACTGTGTACCTTGTGAGTTTAGCACTGTGTTGCGAGTGAGGGCTTTTGCCTCTGCCACCCAACACTGTGCTAACTCGTTTTGCTTTGACTTGAAGAGGGTCGCCAGGAGAGAACCAGATACTAGCGATCTGGATCTCTCAAGAGAGCACTCCGTCATTTAACGTAATTTGGCCGTACAGTCTTAAGGACCTCGCTAGGCTACGAGCCGCTTGCTCAGCCATTGTTTCCTAGCCTATGACATCCCAGCTAGACTTTATTCGCCTAGCAGACACCCGATTAGGATTATAAGCTCTTATGTTATGTATGCAGCATTTTTATTCACATTGATTGTAAGCCTTGGTTGTTGTTGAGTTGCACAACCCGAGCAGGCTTTTTGCGTTGCCTGAGGAAGTACTTCTTTTGTTGTTGGAGATAATACTATTGCGCATTTATCGTTATTCCCGTGCCAGTTAACACTGTATGTCCCTACACTTGTCATATCTTGTTCCTGCTTTATATAACAGTTCAAAATCCGATTCGATCATCTTAAGCAGCATCAGACTTTCTTCAGAAGATTCCCGTTCGATGCTTTAGGACTTGCATTCACTTTCTTTAATATAGGAGTGACAGTTTATTATTGTTTAGAGTAACTTTAATTATACCTTCTTCTTGTTTGCATTAAATCATTCCAGTGATTTAATTAAGCTTTTTCCTTGTATACATTATTAACGTAATTGTATGTTGTTGTGATCAGGCTGTATCAGAGATCATCAGCCTGTAGTAGTACTGCATTTATACCGAGTTAGAGGATACCCCGCTATCGCAGATTTAACTCTGGAGGGTATAGGTGTTTTTGTGCGCCGGCATTATAAGTTCAAGGGTTGGATCTAGTGTTACCGTTGTGGCTGTGTGCCTTTCTAGTCCAATGATTAAGAGCCCTTGTTTTATACGAGTCCCGGTCGTAACAGTGTGAATTTTTAAATTTTCGATGTGTTGTTTCCGTTCGGACTCTGTCACGAGTCAGCCACCCCCAGCTATGGAGTATGTCCTTGAGTACATACATACATATATTTTAAATTTGCTTATTATTATTGTATAATTATTTTGTCCGCAGTTTTTTACCATATTTTGCCCTTATATTCCCCTTCAAGCTAATGAAAAGGCCCCTTCAAGATACATGTGTACACTATTCTGTAGAAAG
Organism: Paralithodes platypus; assembly: GCA_032716605.1. Classification (NCBI taxonomy): domain Eukaryota; kingdom Metazoa; phylum Arthropoda; class Malacostraca; order Decapoda; family Lithodidae; genus Paralithodes; species Paralithodes platypus. The sequence continues at coordinate 11,962,259 of CM064526.1, read as the reverse complement.
ACATCCTCTGATATCGATGGGCTTCTATAAAAACTTATGGCCCTTATCGCTCAAAAAATCGAACTGCTGATGAAGCCATCCTTGGATTAAATACAGTTACATTGGCGCTGGTTTGGTTGGCCCTGGTTGATTTGCCACTGTTTGAGATCTACTGGTTGAAGTGGTGTACTGGTTAGTTGTCCGAGATTAATACAAAAGTCGTCATATAAATATAAAGTAAAGGGTAACAACTGGTGTAATGATAGCCATTCGTTACCGTCTGTCAGTGTTTATCCTAAATTAAACACATTCATCTCTTCCTGTCCATAAAGTAACCCGTGATTGATTGGTTAGTTTACTGCGCTCTCTCTCTCTCTCTCCCTCTCTCTCTCTCCCTCTCTCTAAATGGAGTGTGGCTGCAGTGCCCCGATAAGCCCACTCATAATGTGTAATTCTTGACCAGTCCCTGTGACCATTCTTTGGTGCATCTGGCTGGATTGCTCTAAGGTGAGAGAGCTTTACTGCCATGTTGGTTGCCAGGCCAACTAAAATACCCGAGTTTGTCTACTGGAATAAGTGTGATATCCCTTGATCTCTTGATTCTAGAGTCTGGCCATTTGAAAGTGGATAGTAGTACTTAGTAAGGATTCAGGCTATCACTGTCACTTCTTTCGGGAAATAAGTTTCTTAAGGACATGAGTGCGGCTCAGTTTGGAGCTGTGGCACATTGGGACTATTCTACCTAGGGGAGACCTTTGGTTTAGTGTGACAGGCACAACGAAGTTAGAATCTAGAACAGAAGGAACACCATTGACGAATTGGCAGATGCAGATGGCGCGGGTATAATTCACCACCACCCTTCTTATTTATTTATAGCATTGTATTGGTCATTAGTTGTCCTTGAAGTTAAAAGCCTTTACAAAGTAATTGAATTGTTAGAACAAATTATATAACATGTCAGTTACTGGTATGTTAAAACATAAAGCAACTTGTGCTAAGTACAAGAAGCTAAAATAGTGCATAGACTTCATGGAAGGTGCATATGCCAGCATCCAGAATGATAGTCTCTGTCTCTTTTGTGAAATAGAAGGAAAATCATGAAGGAGGTAGATGGGATGAAGGAATAGTTAAAGAAGAGAGACACTGATAATACAATCCTGAAGAACGAAGATTTTGAAAGAAGAATATAAATAAAAAAGTTGAAAAAGGGAATAAGTAGCCTTAGAAGTGAAAATAATGTGAAAATGGCAGCTGTTCTTTCAAACACCAGTATAAGTCATCTATATATCTATCTATTGCCTGACGCCGTGATCCCCGAAGGGGTGGCCACGAACGAACTGCCCCCATGCACTTCTGTCTCCAGTCAGTCGAAGCCCCTCCTCCCAACCAGCACCGCCTTCATTCATAACTTCCTCACTCCATCCTTCCACCTCTCCTTCGGTCTACATCTCCCTCTCTGTCCTTCCACCTCGCTCTCGTACACCCTCTTAGTCAATCTCTCGCTTTCCATACGTTCCATATGGCCGAACCATCTCAAGTTGTTCCTTTTCACACTTTCCAGCACATCTACCTCCACACCACACCTCCTTCTTACTTCCTCATTCGTCTGTCTATCCCTCCATGTAACTCCGCACGCACTTCTCAAGTAACTCATTTCCACCGCTCTCACTCTTGGTCTGAGTCTCTTCCCGAACGTCCTTGCTTCGCTTCCGTAAGTTATTGTCGGGATTACCACACTGTCATGCAAGGACTTCTTCACTTCCATACTGATCACCCTATTTCTTGTTACTGCTTTCAACGTTTCTACAACCCTCTTCCCCTGTTGTACCCTCTCCCGCACTTCCTCATCCATAGTCCCATCTTTACTCAACACACTGCCCAGATACTTAAAAGAGCTGACAATCTCCATATCCTGACCGTTCAACTTCACCTCACACTCTGTGACTTCACCCCTTTCGAAGACCATAACCTTGCTCTTCCCCGCATTTACCTTCAAATTCCGTTTTCGCACACTGTTCCAAACTCATTTACCAGACCCTGCAGCTCCCATTCATTATCGCTCATCAGAACTGTATCATCTGCAAACAGCAGTATAGGCAGCTTCCACTCATTTCCCTCCCTTTTCAGCGATACACCAACATCCACTGCTCTTCCTAGTATTTCTTTCATGACTCCATCCATATATACAGTAAACAACCACAGGGACATCACACACCCCTGTTTCAACCCAACATTCAGGTCAAAGAACTCGCTCTGCTCATTCTCCACACATACTGCCGCCTTTGCACCCTCATACATGCTCTTCACTGCTTTCAGCAACTTGCCATCTACTCCGTATATTCTAAGAACTTTCCACATGCCTTCTCTATCCACTCTGTCATAGGCCTTCTCCAAGTCCATAAAGGCAACATACACCTTTTGTTGCTTCTCCAAATATCTCTCCACAACACAATTCAGGGTAAAAATCTGATCTACACATCCTCTTTCCTTCCTAAAACCTCCCTGCTCGTCGCCTATCCATTTCTCCGTTCTCACTCTCACTCTCTCAATCACTACCCTACTGTACACCTTCCCTACTACGCTTAAAAGACATATTCCTCGGTGGTTACCACACTCTCCTCTTTCCCCTTTGCCCTTATATAGGGGGACTATTATGCCAGTCTTCCAGTCATCGGGTGCATTCCCCTTCTCCCATGCTAGTTTGCACATTTTCCATACCCATTCGATCACTATCTCACCACCATATCTCAACATTTCCTCACACACTCCATCTGTTCCTGGTGCTTTCCCCACTTCACTACTTTCATGGCTTCCCACATTCTGACCTCCTGATCCCCACCTCCTCCTCCACTACCTCTCCTCTTCTCCCTCCCATACCATATCCAACTATGTTTGCTGGCTCTTCATTCCTTTCATTTAGCAACTCGTTGAAGTACTCCCTCCATCTTTCGACTCTCTCTTGCTTCTCGGCTAGCATTCTCCCATTCTTATCTTTCGCACCCTTACTGTTTCGCTTGCTACCTTCCCTAACTTTCTTGACTTCTCTCCAGAACAGTTTCTTACACTCCCTCCATTTTACACTCAGATTCCTTCCAAATTCCTCATCTACTCTTCTCATACTTTCTTTCACTAATCTCTTCACCACTCTCTTTCTCTCCACATACCTCGCTTGTTTCTGCCTCTCCAAATCTTCATTCCCTCTACTACCCAACCACTCTCTATACGCTTTCTTCTTGTCTTCCACAGCTATTTTTACCTCTTCTGTCCACCATGCTGTACCTTTCACTCCCCTCCCTCTTCTCCTCACTCCACACACCTCCTCACATACTGCACAGATCTCTTCCTTAAACACCTTGCTTATCTCCTCCACTTCCTCCATATCTTCCAGGTCGAACCCACCTAGTCGCCTTTCTACTGCTACTTTCATGCAGGTGGGAATAAGCAAAAGAAGAATGCAGTGCCAGTCAAGGAGGCAACAGTTGCAGCAACAATTATGGAAGAGGCTATGATTCCTGCCACAGCTAGTGTTAGTGACCCTCGCTATGCTTGGAGAGAGGCCAAACACAAAAAGAAAAAAGAAAAAACCAGACAGGAATATGAGGTTAACACCTCAAACAGATTCATCCCTGTAGACAATGACAAAGGTCAGCACGACTTCCCTTAGTCCTCACATAATAGAGGGATAAGGGATAGTCAAGTGCAGAGTGGGCAGTGAAATGATAAGCCTACTATTCAATTAAACAACAAAGGGACCAAACTCAACAGGTCAAGCAGGTTTGGTCTTGTTACCAACAAAGAGATAAAAACAAATTTGATTAGAGATTCTCTGGTAAAAGGACAAGAGTCTCACTTTGTCAAGTTTTGCAGTGATGTGTAAAAGGTGAAGAACCTCACAGGAAGTCTGGGTGGCGAGTCTTCCTGGAGACCTGCCAGGATTTTCTGCACATCCTGCATGCTAAAGTTACACTGTTGTAGTCCTTCTTCTTCAAACTGGCTTTGCACATCAGGAATATTGTTGTCTGACTCTTTGGTGAAGACCTATAGGAATTCCGAATTCAGCAGTTCACATGCCTCTTGTGAGGAATTCATTAAGGATTTGTCTGGGCGTTTAAGGTTGGACACAGTTTCCTTGATCCGTGTTTTGCTTCTGGCATATGCATAAAAGGCACGTGGTTTTTCCTTGACTTCTTGCGCAAGAGACTTCTCAAATTGATATACTGCTTCCTTCACTGCTTTAGTGGACTCGTTCCTCTTTTTACAATACGCATTGTATCTTGCTCTTGTTCTTCTCCTACGGTACAATATCCAAGCTTCTTCCTTCAGTTGAATTTTGTTCAGAGCTCTCTGGGTCATCCATTTGGGTCTAGGTTTCATATGCTGTGTTGTCTGTGTGAGTGGTACACAAACCTGAGTCCCTCTGTTGTAGTTGTCTATAATGCTTTCCCAGATCTCTTCCACATTATTACCTCTCAGACTCTCCCAGTTTACACTGCTAAACATCTCATTTGCTTGCACATAGTTTCCTTTATGGTACTGTTTCTTGATAAATGAATCATCGCATGATAAGGCTTCGTCCACTTTCATGCGAAAAATAAGAACACTATGATCACTTGCCCCGACTGGAGCTTTGTACTGTATGTTGCTTTATTCTAGTTCATTTTTGGTCAAGACTAGGTCTAACAAAGACAGGACATAGTGGTTTTCCCAGTCTATTTCCTTAAAATTTAAATCTTTGCTTATTAATACCTGATTAGCGTTGATATTGCACAAATCAATTAGTGTCTGCCTGATATCATGGTTATATTCCCGTGATGAGTTTGGTGGCCTGTAAAAACACCCTAGGAGGATTGTGTTATCTTCAATATTTACTACACATGTGATGGCCTCAACGTTTTCCTGAACGGCGAGTGGGCTCTCAGACGAAGGCACATCTTTCCTCACCAGAATGGCAACACCTTCATCAGCTCCTGCAGTTCTATCCTTCCTGTATACAGCAAAGATGTCACAATCAAAATACCAGGCAGATGGGTTCTTAGAACTAACTTGGTTTCTGATACCAAAATAATATGTGGCTTTTCCTTATGAATAACTAGACCTAAGAGATCACTTTTGTTTGTGGTATTAACCCCCTCATACTGAAATAGTTAACTTACTGACGAGGAGGCGGACCGCACAGTATTATTCACACAACAGTCAAAATCTCACTGAGGGACCATTAGAAGTCGGAGGAACTTGGGGTTGCCACCATTCGACAGATGCTGATCTAACTTACCTAACTTACTGAGGCCTAAATGACGCTACACCGTCATATAACTTATTAGAGAGATATTAAGATAGGTTCATAATTATGACGCGATCGCGTCATATGAGTAGTTAGGCAGAACCTCCATCATCATATGAGTCGGAGGGGGTTAATACCATCAACATTTCTGAGAGTGAGGGTCTGAGTCTGGAGGGTGAGACGGTGAAGCACTTGGGCGAGGCAACCAGCCGCTTCAGAGATGGAGCTGCTTCGAGCCATGATAGATGCATCGCATGTCTCACTCCCCAGACTGGAACAAGACCTCACGGGCTTCACCGTGTTGAGTGGTGGAATGTACAGGCTCTCATCCTATGCCCGAGAGGGAGTAGTTGGAATATAGAAAAGAGAAAAAAAAAAAAAAAAAACACAGTTAAGCTCATCTATTGGTTTGGCCCTGCGGGGTGCTGAGATGGGGGTACGTTCCCTTCTTGGACTGCTGTGTCCGGCGATGGGGGTAGATCCCGCCTCGGACCTTGGGTCGCCGGATCCCGAGCTGTGTGACGGCTTGCTTCCTGATCTGTTCCTTGCATCGGTAACTTCTTCAGTTTCCCGCTCATCATGATCCACTTCATTCTTGAGTTTCCCTGTCTCATTAGGACCCCGTTTTTTGTGTCCCTCTCCTTGGCTAACTTTGTGTGTGCTTGCCTCTCTTTAAATAAGCGATCCGGCATAATTCATACATTCTTCCTGTCTTGTCTGTTCATTCCTTTGACTTTGCCACCTTCTTTAAGTATCTTCCACTTCATTTCCTCATTTCTTAGGACTACCTTGAGGAGTCTAGGGTTGGATTGAATGTGTGGAGCCGCTTCAAAGGGATGATTCAGTCTTACCATGGTTCTAACTTCGACTTCACCTTCAATGCCTAGGTCCTTGACTATATCTGGCTCTTCAGCTCTAGCTTCTGGTATCCCTGCCAGAATGAGGTTCGGCCACCTGAGATCCTTTTTACTTTTCATCCTTATAGAATTCTCTGATCTGATTCTGTCCAGCCTCCTTGAACTCCTTATTTTCATGATAGTCGGTCTTGATCTCTAGGCTATCTATTGTGTTGTTCATGGAATTAATTTCTTGTTCAAATTCTTTCATTTTACTACCTATGTCTTTCAGGAAGTTTTTGGCATTAAAAAGATCTGGTACATCTTCACAACATTCATTACATATATATGTCCTGCCTCTACTGCTAAATTTGTATACCTCTTTGAACATATCTATGCAGTCACAGTGATATCACTTAGCACAACCATCACATGCAATCCAAAGGCAGGGTTCTCGTTTTTGGGTAGCCCTGTGGGTACATGTTCCATTATTCCCACCTGCACATTGATGATCCTCTGACACTGATGCTTCATGTTGTTGCGGTGTGTCTGACCTAGCATGGTGTGATGAATTGTGGCGAGAAATTGGCGAGCATCTTTGTTGTTGTGGCGAGCCTCTTTGTTGTTGTGGGGGTCTGTTCACGCCGCCATTCCCGTGTCCGCGTCCGGCCGCCAGGTCCTACAGAACTCCTTCTAATAGTGCTTTGATACATTATCCCACCTTTTTATTTAACGTCCCATGCACCACGGTACCTTTATGAGCACTTTCTTACACCTCCCAGCCCTAGTTAACTTCACCAGTAAGCAAAATGTAGAGATGATAACAGAGCTCTCGTGGGTACATCTTCTACCAGCTGACATGGCACCACTCCAAACACACTATTAACCAATCATCCACCACTCCACACACACACACACACTATCAACCAATCATCCACCGCTCCATACACTATCAACCAATCATCCACCACTCCACACACACACTATCAACCAATCATCCACCACTCCACACACACACAATATACCAAACATCCACCACTCCAAACACACTATTAACCAATCATCCACCACTCCACACACACACACACACTATCAACCAATCATCCACCACTCCACACACACTATCAACCAATCATCCACCACTCCACACACACACTATCAACCAATCATCCACCACTCCACACACACACACTATCAACCAATTATCCACCACTCCACACACACACATTATACCAATCATCCACCACTCCACACACACACTATCAACCAATCATCCACCACTCCACACCCACTATCAACCAATCATCCACCACTCCACACACACACTATCAACCAATCATCCACCACTTCACACACACTATCGACCAATCATCCACCACTCCACAAACACAATATCAACCAATCATCCACCACTCTACACATACACTATCAACTAATCATCCACCACTCCACACACACACACTATCAACCAATCATCCACCACTCCACACACAACAGTAACCAATCATCCACCACTCCACACACACTATCAACCAATCATCCACCATTCCACACACACTAACAACCAAACATCCACCACTCCACATACACACTATCAACCAATCATCCACCACTCCACACACACACTATCAAACAATCATCAACCACTCCACACACACTATCAAACAATCATCCACGTACCACTCCACACACACACTATCAAACAATCATCCACCACTCCACACACACTATCAACCAATCATCCACCACTCCACACACAATATCAACCAACCATCCACCACTCCACACCCACTATCAACCAATCATCCACCAATCCACACACACACTATCAACCAATCATCCACCACTCCACACACACACACTATCAACCAATCATCCACCACTCCACACACACACTATCAACCAATCATCCCCCACTCCACACACACACACTATCACCAACATCAACCACCACCACTCCACACACACACTATCAACCAATCATCCACCACTCCACACACACTATCAAACAATCACCCACCACTCCACACACACACTATCAACCAATCATCAACCACTCCACACACACTATCGAACAATTATCCATCACTCCACACACAGTATCAACCAATCACCCACCACTCCACACACACACACTATCAACCAATCATCCACCACTCCACACACACTATCAACCAATCATCCACCACTCCACACACACACACCCTATAAACTAATCATCCACCATTCCACACACACTATCAACTAATCATCCACAACTCCACACACACTATCAACCAATCATCCACCACTCCACACACCAACTATCAACCAATCATCCACCACTCCACACACAATATCAACCAATAATCCACCACTCCACACATACATTATCAACCAATCATCCACCACTCCACACACCAACTATCAACCAATCATCCACCACTCCACACTAACTATCAACCAATCACCCACCACTCCACACACACACTATCAACCAATCATCCACCACTCCACACAATATCAACCAATCATCCACCACTCCACACCCAACAGCAACCAATCATCCACCACTCCACACACAATATCAACCAATCATCCACCACTCCATACACAATATCAACCAATCATCCACCACTCCACACACACACACCAATACCACCCCTCCGCACACACACTATCTACCAATCATACACCACTCCGCACACAGACTATCAACCAATCATCCACCACTCCACACACACACCATCAACCAATCATCCACCACTCCACACACACTATCGACCAATCATCCACCACTCCCACACAACTCACCCATCCACCACTCCACACACACTATCAACCAATAATCCACCACTCCATACACACACTATCAACCAATCATCCACCACTCCATACACACACTATCAACCAATCATCCACCACTCCACATACACACTATAAACCAATCATCCACCACTACACACACACACTATCAACCAATCATCCACCCCTCCACACACAACATTAACCAATCATCCACTACTCCACACACACACACACACACTATCAACCAATCATCCACCACTCCACAAACACTCAACCAATCACCCACCACTCCACACACAACTATCAACCAATCATCCCCCACTCCACACACACACTGTCAACCAATCATCACCACTCCACACACGCACTATCAACCAATCATCCACCACTCCACACACACACACACTATCAACCAAATATCCACCACTCCACACATACACTATCAACCAATCATCTACCACTCCACACACACACTAACAACCAAACATCCACCACTCCACACACACACTATCAACCAATCATCCACCACTCCACACACACACTATCAAACAATCATCAACCACTCCACACACACTATCAACCAATCACCCACCACTCCACACACACACTATCAACCAATCATCCACCACTCCACACACACTATCAACCAATCATCAACCACTCCACACACACTATCAACCAATCATCCACGTACCACTCCACACACACACTATAAACCAATCATCCACCACTCCACACACACTATCAACCAATCATCCACCACTCCACACCACAACCAACCATCCACCACTCCACACCCACTATCAACCAATCATCCACCAGTCACACACACACTATCAACCAATCATCACCACTCCACACCACACACTATCAACCAATCATCCACCACTCCACAAACACACTATCAACCAATCATCCCCCACTCCACACACACACACTATCAACCAATCATCCACCACTCCACACACACACTATCAACCAATCATCCACCACTCCACACACACTATCAAACAATCACCCACCACTCCACACACACACTATCAACCAATCATCCACCACTCCACACACACTATCGACCAATTATCCATCACTCCACACACACTATCAACCAATCATCCACCACTCCACACACACACACTATCAACCAATCATCCACCACTCCACACACACTATCAACCAATCATCCACCACTCCACACACACACACCCTATAAACTAATCATCCACCATTCCACACACACACTATCAACTAATCATCCACCACTCCACACACACTATCAACCAATCATCCACCACTCCACACACCAACTATCAACCAATCATCCACCACTCCACACACAATATCAACCAATCATCCACCACTCCACACATACACTATCAACCAATCATCCACCACTCCACACATCAACTATCATCCAATCATCCCCCACTCCACACTAACTATCAACCAATCACCCACCACTCCACACACACACTATCAACCAATCATCCACCACTCCACACACAATATCAACCAATCATCCACCACTCCACACACAACAGCAACCAATCATCCACCACTCCACACACAATATCAACCAATCATCCACCACTCCATACACAATATCAACCAATCATCCACCACTCCACACACACACTATCAACCAATAATCCACCCCTCCGCACACACACTATCTACCAATCATACACCACTCCGCACACAGACTATCAACCAATCATCCACCACTCCACACACACACTATCAACCAATCATCCACCACTCCACACACACTATCGACCAATCATCCACCACTCCACACACACACTATCAACCAATCATCCACCACTCCACACACACTATCAACCAATAATCCACCACTCCATACACACACTATCAACCAATCATCCACCACTCCATACACACACTATCAACCAATCATCCACCACTCCACATACACACTATAAACCAATCATCCACCACTCCACACACACACTATCAATCAATCATCCACCCCTCCACACACAACATTAACCAATCATCCAAAACTCCACACACACACACACACTCACTATCAACCAATCATCCACCACTCCACACACACTATAACCCAATCATCCACCACTCCACACACACTATCAACCAATCACCCACCACTCCACACACAACTATCAACCAATCATCCCCCACTCCACACACACAGTCAACCAATCATCCACCACTCCACACATGCACTATCAACCAATCATCCACCACTCCACACACACACACACACTATCAACCAAATATCCACCACTCCACACACACACTATCAACCAATCATCCACCACTCCACACACACACTAACAACCAAACATCCACCACTCCACACACACACTATCAACCATTCATACACCACTCCACACACACACTATCAAACAATCATCAACCACTCCACACACACTATCAACCAATCACCCACCACTCCACACACACACTATCAACCAATCATCCACCACTCCACACACACTATCAACCAATCATCCACCACTCCACACACAATATCAACCAACCATCCACCACTCCACACCCACTATCAACCAATCATCCACCAATCCACACACACACTATCAACCAATCATCCACCACTCCACACTATCAACCAATCATCCACCACTCCACACACACACTATCAAGCAATCATCCCCCACTCCACACACACACACTATCAATCAATCATCCACCACTCCACACACACACTATCAACCAATCATCCACCACTCCACACACACACCATCAACCAATTATCGACCACTCCACACACACACTATCAACCAATCATCCACCACTCCACACACACACTATCAACTAATCATCCACCACTCCACTCACCAACTATCAACCAATCATCCACCACTCCACATACACTATCAACCAATCATCCACCACTCCAAATACACTATCAACCAATTATCCACCACTCCACACACAATATCAACCACTCAACCACCACTCCACACACACACTATCAACCTATTTTCCACCACTCCACACACATTATCAACCAATCATCCACCACTCCACACACACACACTATCAACCAATCATCCACCACTCCACACACACTATTAACCAATCATCCACCACTCCACACTAACAATCAACCAATCACCCACCACTCCACACACACACTATCAACCAATCATCCACCACTCCACACACAAGATCAACCAATCATCCACCACTCCACACACACTATCAACCAATCATCCACCACTCCACACACACACTATCAACCAATCATCCACCACACCACACATACACTATCAACTAATCATCCACCACTCCACACACACACTATCAACCAATCATCCACCAGTCTACACACATTAACCAATCATCCACCACTCCACACACACTATCATCCAATCATCCACCACTCCACACACACTATTAACCAATCATCCACCACTCCACACACCAACTATCAACCAATCATCCACCACTCCACACATACACTATTAACCAATCATCCACCACTCCACACACTATCAACCAATCATCCACCACTCCACACACTATCAACCAATCATCCACCACTCCACACACACACTATCAACCAATCATCCACCACTCCACACACACATCAACCAATCAACCACTCCAAACACACTATCAACCAATCATCCACCACTCCACACGCCAACTATCAACCAATCATCCACCACTCCACACACTCTCAACCAATCATCCACCACTCCACCAACACTATCAACCAATCATCCTCCACTCCACACACCAACTATCAACCAATCATCCACCACTCCACACACACTATCAACCAATCACCCACCACTCCACCAACACTATCAACCAATCCACACACACACTATCAACCAATCATCCACCACTCCACACACAAACTATTAAGCAATCACCCACCACTCCACCAACGCCATCAACCAATCATCCACCACTCCACACACACTATCAACCAATCATCCACCAACGCTATCAACCAGTCACCCACCACTCCACACACACTATCAACCAATCATCCACCACTCCACACACACACTATTAACCATTCACCCACCACTCCAGCAACACTATCAACCAATCATCTGCCACTCCACACACAATATCAACCAATCATTCACCACTCCACACAATATCAACCAATCATCCACCACTCCACACACAATATCAACCAATCATCCACCACTCCACACACAATATCAACCAATCATCCACCACTCCACACACTATCAACCAATCAGTCAGCTTCCACTAATCCCACCATCTCAGGACAATCCTCTTTGCTGCACGGTTTATCCTGCCTTCTTGTTCTCTTTAATATTTTATTTGTGTTTTCTTTTCTTTTTTCTCGAGAAGATAAATAAATGTGTATCATCCCTCAGTCAATATATTTAGCGACATATTTATATACGGTAGTTATTTATGAACGTATTTATGAATTTATAAATTGATTTATGTGTATTTACAATTATCACGATACTCGACATTTGTGTCAGATTCGTGTGATTGATGGCTATAAACGGGGTATCATGACCATCCAAAATCTTATCAGGGCACATCAGTGTCAGAATATACTTGACGTTTCTACCGGCCAATCTTGGATGGTCCATGTGAGCATATATAAGCTTTTGAACGGGTTCAATGAGGTTTTGCGCCACATTTCAAGCCATAAATAACAGAATCTGACAAAAAGTCCGAAACTATGGCCTGTATTCCTAGGGGAAAAACACATCATTATCGGTGGTAAACACTGTATTATACGGATAGGTTTGCCGTATTTCTAACCAGTCAATATAATGCTCTAGTTGCTGTGATTGCTATGAAAAGTATTTAAATTATGTTCCAGTACTTCCTATTACAAGTACAATAATTAGCAAGTTATATTGACTGGCTTGGGATTTGATAAAACAACAGTAATTGTCACCAACAATAGTGGAGTTTGTCTCCCTATTACAATAGGCATGAACGTACAACACAAACGCACTCGCAAGTAAATTGAGTACCTAGCGGGGATCGAACCCGTAAATGTTCGAGTTAAGAACGCTACCCATGGTCCACTCAGGCTGTACGACCATCGTTATATCTTACTTTTATATAGATGTCTAGCTAAATTAAGAATAATGTCGGTCGTTGATTGGATAAAGAGAGAGAGAGAAGGGGAGAGGGGGGATTGGGGAAACAAAAGTTGATTGTAAAAAATATATTTAAAAAAAAAACGGAAGGCGAGGTGAAAACTGTTGAATGTAAACGTGACCAGCATGACTCTCTCTCTCTCCCTCTTTACTAAGGGAGGTGGTCGACAGTAATTCAATTGATACGTTTAAAAACAGACTGGACGATCATCTATTGAAGATTGGATTAATATGAATTAGTCAGTAGGCATGTGTAATTTCCCTTTCAAACTAATTTCTTTCTATACTATATAAAAACTTTCCTTGTGGACATTTCCTGTCCAATAAGTTTACACTTCATCCTATTTTCCGGTAAGGCTTTTTAGCCGGAGGGAGCAGAGAGCGGGGAGAGAGCGGAGAGTCCTATTCTTCTACTATAAACTGTCCCTGTCTAGTAGTATTAAGGCCGGACCACCTATTATGGACCGCAAGGTCTGTGTGGTCTGAGTATCTGTGTAACTCTGTACAACTCTCTCTTTCACTCTCTCTCTCTCTCTCTCTCTCTCTCTCTCTCTCTCATTAATGTAATTGACCGTGTTCTTGGTCTTAATATTATCCAGACTAAGTTTAATAAGTTTGTATTTCTCTCTCCTTGCCAATTTTGATGTAAATGTGCTGTCAGGGTGGTAAATCTGAGCCGTCAGTATTAAACTTGTCGAAGTTTAAGATTGGTACCAGTAACCGAGAGATAAAGTCATGTCAGCCAACATACAAGGCAGAGTTCCTGGTTGGTCATTGCTAGCCTCCGATTTATCATACTGTCACAATATGCTACTAGTGATAATGATATATAGTTCTGAATAATGATAAGGAGTCAAAAGTGCAAATTAAATACCTAACTACATATGGAGTTAACGGAAGGGTACCTGAGCAAAGATTCTGCTGACATAAGTGAGTAAGAGTGTGCATGAATAACATGGAAACCACGTGCTGATCTATCCCTAGACGTGTAGTCCATCTTTTAACATCCTGTGGTTCTTGTGAATTAGAGGCCATGCTAGGTCTCGGTGGGGTTTTGATCTTTGACCTAATCCTTGTGTTGGATTTGCAAACGTTCCCCCCTTCTTGGAAGGATGTTTGGTGTGGCTTAACCAAACAGGGTTGTCCTCTCGTTAGTTAGAATGAAGTAACAGGTCTGTTATTATCCTTCTCCCCTCTATCATCATATTTCATCTATCCCTCCTTTGCACCTTGATCCTTCTTTCAAGCTCGCACCCTCTATTCTCTCTTAGTAATTGTAGTAGTAACCACATTTGTGTATTCCTATGTTGACATATTATGTTCCTAGTTGAGTTTGTACAGTATTTCTGCTATGTTCATGGGGGGTTTTATAGTATGTTGTTTCCTTCACGGAGAAGGGAGATTGGCGCTTGGGGTTTTGTTCGTCAATTACACACGTGGAGGCCGAGCAGTGAGGGTGATACCTTGGTTTTGGGCAGGCAGGATTGGGTCTTTCTTACATTGGAGGGCCAAATACCATCCTATGAGACTTTAGGTCCCTAGGGTGAATACCAGGTAAGATATTTAGTGTGTAACCAGATAGGTGTGTTATACTGTACACACTTAGGTCAGTGATTTAGTTTAGACTATAGTATCAGGCAAGAAGGTTAGATTACCATATATTTTTGCATTACTGCTGATCACTGAGCCTTGTGTTCTAGTATTCTACAGTACAGTATTTTAAGTTAGCTAGGCTAAACTTTTGTGTTAAGTTAGGTTAAATCAGTAAGGCTTTGAGATAGGCTAGGCTAGGAGTAAACAGACTAGGCCTATAGGCGGTGTGAATCCTTTAGTGTTTGCCTTATCATATTTCTGCACATATCATAAATACATTTAATTGCCTGTTACATGTGTATTTATTTTCAAGAGTGCCTTTAATAACTATGATTTTTTTTTTTTTTTTTAAAGAGACAATGAACGGAGGAAGGAAAAACACAGATAAAACAAAAAGGTCCATGTGCCTAAAGGCATCCTCCATTCATAAAATGTTTGTAACAACTGGATTTAAACATTTGTAGATTGTAAGTTTGTGGAAAGCAATTCGAGGGAAGTGAATTCCAAAGAGTAGTAGCTCTGGGGATAAATGAATTCTGATAAGCAGAAGTTCTGCCTTGTGGAGGAGAAAGTGTAAATTCATGGGCGCTCTCAGCTGCCCTAGTTCTACGGGAAAGACAAATCTGTTCTGCGACTTGCCATACACTCTTTCATCAATAATAAATGCACTGAACTATCCAACTCTAGCTCTTCCCAAGCTTTCTGGCATCTAGCCAAAAACCTCTCCAACAATTTCTCTTCCTCGTCTTTCCCTCCCCTTTCCCACTCTGATGGCACAACCATCACTTCTTCCTCTGACAAAGCTAAACTCTTCGCTCAAACTTTTGCTAGAAACTCCACCTTGGATGATTCCGGTGCTATTCCTCCCTCTCCTCTCCGCCCTCCTCTCTTACTTATGCCTAATATCCTAATCTCTTCTAAAGATGTACTTTCTACCCTCTCTGGGCTTAACACTAATAAGGCGTACGGTCCGGACGGTGTTCCTCCTGTTGTTCTCAAAAACTGTGCTTCCGTGCTGACTCCCTGCCTAGGCAAATTCTTTCGTCTCTGTCTATCCTCTAACGTCTTCCCTTCATGCTGGAAGTTTGCTCACATTCAACCTGTCCCAAAGAAGGGTGACCGCTCTCAACCCTCCAACTATCGTCCAATTGCTCTTATCTCTTGTCTTTCTAAAGGTTTTGAAAACTATTCTTGCTTCCAAATTTCTTAAGCATTTCTCTTCTCATAATCTGCTCTCAGATCGCCAGTATGGCTTCCTTAAGGGTCGCTCTACTGGTGATCTTCTTTCATATCTTACTAACTCTTGGTCATCCTCCTTTCGGGACTTCGGTGAGACTTTTTCTATTGCACTAGACATATCGAAAGCCTTCGATAGAGTCTGGCATAAATCTTTAATTTCTAAACTACCCTCCTTCGGTTTCTATCCCTCCATCTGTGCCTTTGTCTCTAATTTCCTTTCCGGCGTTCCATAGCCGCGGTTGTGGACGGCCATTGTTCACTTCCTCACCCTATAAACTCCGGTGTTCCTCAGGGCTCTGTCCTATCTCCTATTCTCTTTCTAATTTTTATAAATGATCTCCTTAACTGTACCTTAATTCCCATCCATTCATACGCAGACGACTCAACCTTACACTACTCCATTAGTTTTTCAGAATGCCCCAGCCAGCAATCCCTCAACGACAAACGTAATGAAGCCATAGAACTCTTAAATTCTGATCTAAATACTATTTCCAATTGGGGCAGGAAAAAACCTTGTTAACTTTAATGCTTCCAAAAAACCCAATTTCTCCATCTATCTACCCGTCAGGATCTCCCACTATCCCTTATTCTTCAGCAATACAAAATAAACCCTTCATCTTCTCTCAATATTGTGGTGTCTCTTTTTCTTCTGCTCTCATTTGGAAGGACCATATTACCAGTCTTGCTAAGGCAGCCTCCCAGAAGCTGGGTGTGCTCAAACCGCCTTAGAGGGTTCTTTTCCCCTGCACAGCTTCTTGCTCTGTACAGGGGTATAGTGCGCCCTTGTATGAGTATGTTCACATATAGGGAGGTTCCTCTCACACCGCTCTCCTAGACAAAGTTGAAAGGAAGGCCTTTCGTATCATTAACTCCCGTCCACTCACCAACTCTCTGCAATCTCTCTCTCTCCGCCGCAATGTTGCATCTCTCTCGCTATTCTATCGCTACTATAATAATCAGTGTTCCTCAGAGCTATCCCAGTGCATACCACCTCCTTTACGTAGGGCACGTGGTACCCGTCTTGCAACTCAATCCCACCCGTAAATCACTTAGAGGAAAATAACATACTTAAAGATACTCAACACGCTTTCGTAAAAAACGTTCCTGTTTAACAAACCTCTTAGACTTCTTCCACGATATCCTCAACCTCTACGATGAGAGTAAAGCTGTAGATATTATATACCTTGATTTTCAAAAGGCCTTTGACAAAGTTCCCCACAAACGTTTACTGCTAAAACTAAAAGCGCATGGAATACAAGACGGTGTGTTGAAATGGATAGAAAATTGGCTCAGCGACAGAAAGCAAAGAGTAGTCATAAACGGTTAAGGCATCAAAATGGACCAATGTAAGTAGCGGGGTACCCCAGGGATCGGTACTAGGACCAATTCTCTTTCTAATTTACATCAACGACATAGATGAGGGTCTCACCTGTACAATCTCAAAATTTGCTGACGATACAAAAATTGCAAATAGCATACTCTCAAAAGAACAAGTTGACGATATGCAACACAATCTAGATAAATTGTCATGTTGGGCCCAAATTTGGCAAATGAGTTTCAATGCGGATAAATGTAAAGTACTACATATCGGATACCTAAATGAGAAAGCAAACTATTCGATGAATGGCACTCAGCTTAAGAATGTAAACAGAGAAACCGATCTGGGAGTAACAATATCGAGTAACCTAAAACCGAGTCAACAATGTTCAGAAGTTGTTAAGAAGGCAAACAAAATAATTGGCTTTATAGGCAGGTCATTTGAGCATAAATCCAAAGAAGTTATCCTAACCCTTTACAATTCATTAGTCCGCCCTCTTCTGGAATACTGCGTTCAATCCTGGTGCCCTTATTACCAAAAAGATATAAACAAGCTAGAACGAGTTCAACGTAGAGTTACCAAAATGATACCTAGCCTAAAGAAACAAACCATACGAAGAGCGTCTTAGAGAATTAAATCTATTTCCTTTAACCCAGCGCAGATTAAGAGGTGACTTAATTCAAGTGTTCAAAATCATCAAAGGCATCGACAATATGAACTGTAGTAAGTACTTCACTATCGACCAATCTAATTACACGCGGGGAAACGGTTGCAAAATTATTGGTAAATCTTTTAACTCACACGAATCTAAGAATTTCTTCTTCAATCGAGTTGTCAACTTGTGGAATGGGCTTCCCCGAAACGTTATAGACTGCATCACCGTTGATTCATTTAAACTCCGCCTAGACAAATATCTCGCATCAAACCCGACTGACTGCGTTTGTAAATGAATAACTTTATTTTATCCCCCCCTCAGTTACTAACCCATCTGTCCCCTACTAACTTCCTAATCCTGCCACGGACATTAGTTCCAGGGCAGTAATTCCCTTTCCAATGTTCCCTTACCCACTCTAAACCACTGTTTGGACACTTGATCCTCAGTGTTTTGGAGGACAAGCAACCTAGAAGGGTCACTAGATCTGTTGTTGCTTGATTTCCTTTGTACTCCTTTGTACTCCTTTGTACACCCCTACTCTGTGCAACTCTCCAACCCAAGAGTGAAATGTTACTCTCAAACTTTCTTCTACTCAACAGCTGAGCTCTGGAACTCTCTCCCAGAATCAGTCTTTCCCTCTTCCTATGACTTAAATTGCTTCAAACTCCGTGTGTCCAGGCATTTTGGCTCGAACGTCCCTTGAGTTTGGCCCTGTCACTCTTTCAACTATGGGGGAGGCACTCGCTATAGGCAGTTATGCCTTTTGCCTCCCTCAATCACATAGAAAAAAGAAAAAAAAAGGCTATTGCTTTTTGTTCAGTTACTCTAGCACAATTATGGTCAAACCATTTAGGTGAATTAGATCTTTTACTGGAATAAAAGTTTCCATTCCAATGTTTACAAAATCTTGTATGTGGTTCAAGGTGGTGTGTGCATCATTAGAAAAGAAAGAGGTCCAGGGATTATCAATAAAGAAACCTTGAAGACCCTCCCAGTCTGCCCTATCGTAATGCCATTTAGTCACCAAAACAGGTTCAGAGTGGGAAGGTGTGGTAGGTGATAGACAGGTGGCCTGTATCAGACAGTGATCAGAAGATCCAAGCGGGGACCTCACTGTAACATCATAATTTTCTGAATTGGTTGTTAAAAATAAGTCCAGTAGGTGGGAATTATGATTAGGATTATCTGGTACACGGGGGGGGGGGGGGTTGACTAGTTGAGTGAGATTAAATGAGTCTGCAAATAGCTCACATTCAAGACCAGCATCATCAGTCCTGGCTGAATGAGTGAGCCATTCAATATTATGGACATTAAAATCACCCAAACACAGTGATTTCAGAAGAAGCATTTAAGTTGAGGACACTGAGTTATGAGGACAGAGAATCAAAAAGACTTTGCTCTGGAGGAGTATTTGCGGAACGGTAGATGCAACATATGTATTTAAATTTACCAGCAGAAATTAATTTGAATATAGAATAATCAAAATAGGGACAATTGAAACTAGTAACCTCCTCCAGGGCAATTTCAGATTTTGCGAAGCAACATACACCTCCTTTAGGTCTGAAATTTTGGAGCAGTTGATAACCTGGAAAATTAAATCTTGACGTGCCAGATGTGGATGTTACTTGAGTCTCTGTCAAAAAAAAGGAGAGTAGGGGATTCTGCTTGAAGAAATTGGTGTACAGAATTGATGTTAGAGTGAAGTCCCCTTATATTACTAAAGAAAAAGCTGGCAACCTCTATAATGCTATATTAATTCTACTGCATACAGTAGTTGTGTATCGTTGACTGAGGCTTTACATAAAATTCATAAGATCAGGCGAGGGATTATATAAACGAATATAATTTCACCCTGTGACAGTAATCAATCTCTCTCTCAGATAGTAAACAGATTTGCTTTATCTACTCCCCCCTCCCTCCTATTACACTAGATAGACCCATCTTCCATAGAATCAACCCAGACATCACCCTCTCAACTTCCCAACACAACTTTCGGCCTAAACACTCCACTACAACACTACACACCACATTATCACATTCACAACACATACTAGATGGCTTCAACCAAGCTCGTCTACCCTCTCACACAGTAAGTGCAGCCATAGACATCAGCAAGGCCTTCGACACTGTACCCCGACATACACTCACACAAAAAATACTTAACACCACACTACACAACAATTACAAGAAATGGCTCACAAACTTCATATCTGGCAGACATGGACACGTCACTTACAACAACTACACATCCAAACAAACTACACTACAAACCCAAGGGGGACCGTTGGAACTAAGCTATATTTCCATACTTGGATTAAGGAGCGGCAAGGGTGAGTCCACATTTGGGCAAGAAGGGGAATAAATTAGGCGTCGCGCAGGCCTTTATTGCTCTAATACGCACACCGAGGGGATATTATCTTTTAACTAACTCCATGATATGTCTGTGGGACGTCGTTACACACTAGTTTATAAGTACAAGGCCTCACTAATTAGCATAAACAATAGAGGGTCTCAGAAATGAATGATTAATAGTCAGTGGACACTACTGCACGCAGATTAATGACTGAAAGTCCCAATTAATTAGCATAAACCATAGGGAAGCTTATATATGCATGGTTAAGTGTCGATGACCATATTACACTCTATTTCAATAGTAAAATGCCTCATTAATTGATACAAACACATAGAGGATTTCTAAAATGTACGATTAAGTGAACACAGGAAAGGGGATTGAGGTCATAATGATCTTAGCTGGTACAAGTCCTCATTAAGGAAATTGTATATTGGTTTGACTGGTGCAAGCCCTCATCTATTATCATGAACATTGGAGGGGCTACGAGATCTACAATAAAGGGGAGAGGGGACGTGACTACAAACTAGCTTACTATATACAAGGACTCTTGAATTGACATGACAACTAAAGGGACTGGAACATGCGCAATTATGACTTCTATAATACTCGCGTGGACCTGCCACACATCAGGCAGACTTCAAGGTACCTCGAGCAAAATGCACGTTGGCCTACCACACTTCAGGTAGACTTCAAGATACCTCAGGCAGCACTCACGTTGGCCTACCACACTTCAGGTATACACTTCAAGATACCTCAGGCAGCACTCACGTTGGCCTGCCACACTTCAAGTAGACTTCAGGATACCTTGGACAGTGCACACATTTACCTACCACACATCAGGCAGACTTCAGGATACCACAGATCTAGTCGGTTACTTCAGATACAAGGGAGTCCACTCTTGTAACGTTCTTGGTAGTTCTTGCTTCCACTGCTCGCTCAGGCGCATGAAGTAATTATCTAAGCCATAGGAGATAATTGACCTAAGCTCCTGTAATTTTCCACACTCTGGGAGTACTACTATCTCACGACTCTTATACTGACTGGAACAAGTGTCAAACTTTCTTTTTCAGGATTTTCCAAAAGGTCATGCCCAGTATCGGAGGAGGGTGATTGCTGGGGCAGTAGCAGGGGAGTTGGAGGAGCAGGGTGAGGGCTCGTGAAGAGTGAATCTTGTTCTACCGTTTGGGCAGGAGTTTCAAGCCATGTATACTCCTGTTCAGGATCACATTGTGTTCTTAACTGACCAA
Organism: Paralithodes platypus; assembly: GCA_032716605.1. Classification (NCBI taxonomy): domain Eukaryota; kingdom Metazoa; phylum Arthropoda; class Malacostraca; order Decapoda; family Lithodidae; genus Paralithodes; species Paralithodes platypus. The sequence goes on along the minus strand of CM064526.1, from coordinate 11,939,845 downwards.
TCGGGTCGTGTAGCATTTGTTCTTTTCTCTTTGATCCCGAAACCGGGCATTCCCTAAGCAGGTAAGGTGGTAGGCCGTGTGGCTCGGGCTTGTGAGGGCATCGTGGGCATGGGCGGTCACTTGCTTGGGATGGTGCAGGAGCTTTCAATCTCAGGGACATGGAGGGGGTATGCTCTGGGGTGGTGGGGATTTCTGTCAGGGGTGTAGGGGGCCAGGGAAGTTCTGTCAACGATGAAGGGGATGAGGTCCAGAATGTCTGCGTCTATAATACCTGGTTGTATGAAGGTGTGGGAGGGGAGTCATATATGTGGTGTGTCGATGGTAGCTGTCTGATATCACCACCAGCAGTGTCAGGGGTGCTGGTCATATAACCACGAGGGTTGCTGGTGGTGTCGTGGGATCGTTCATATTCTGCTCAACACCGTTAATCTATATAACTATTTATCTATCTATCTATCTACCAATAACACAGCCAGACAGTCCCAGAGGAGTGTATGCTATATTGGGAATCCAGAGCTCTGCTTAATAACTTGGACAGTAAATGAACATACCCGAAAGAAAAAAAAATACAACAAATATCTCTTTATCTCTTTTTGTCTATCTATCCCTCTATCTCTCTGTCTATCTATCTATCTTGAATTTTTTGAATTTTTATGGCACTGAACTTTGGTTTAATAATAGAAAATGTTATATACCGTTTAAGCAGTTTTCCATTGGATACCACAAGGCAATAAAGAAAATATTGAATATGAAGTATTGGGAGAGCAACCACAGTGCTTGTAGAGAATGTGGAGTGATGGTGTTTAGGCATTTGGTTAACTGGATGAAAATAAGATTTGTATATAGAAATCTCATAAAGCCATGTAGTTTTATAGAGAAGAACATGTATTACATGTTACATAGATCTTTTCTTGTAAAGGATGTTGAAAAAATAAACCTACATGAGTATGGATTTACTAACTTATTGCTAAATGATATCAATGCTATCAGATCAAGAATTGTTTATGTACAGAACACAGAACCAACTATGCGCTAAGGACTTTTAGCTTAATGTAGATTACGTAAATAACTCTGTAAAAAGTGTATGTATATGTCTTTTTATGAAATAAAATTATGACTGACTGACTATCTGTCTATCTTTCCATGTGCTTGTCTCTAACTATATATAAATACTCCTGAACTCGAAGTTGAATCTGGCAGGCATTACTGCTGTAAGGAAGTCTTCAAGCTTAACTCTTTCAGTTTACCAAAACGAACTCTTTTACTGTATTCTGGTATCATAGACGATGGTATGTAGTTTAGGAAGGAACTCTAAAAAGCAAAGTAGTAATAACTGCCTCAATTAAACCTTTAAATGTCACAGTTTTTTGTTTAGTTTGTTATTATTATTATTTATTATAGTTTCCGCCTTAGACCTCCATCAATCTTTAAAAAAAACTCACCTGCTGAAGGCTGGTTCCTCCTATATTGCAAGTTTGCTTTTGCTCGCTAAGAAAAAATAGACACCTAAATGGCACGATAGGTCATAAAATCGCCAAAATAATAGGGCGAATGTCTTAAAATCTGAAAACTAATAGGGCAAAAGATGAGGGAGAAGGGGGTCGAGAAAAACACCCTTAAACCGAATACAGTCGTGTCCTGATAGTCATAAATAAAGAAAACCGTCATCCTATACAGTATAATGGTACCGAGATGATCAAGTCGGTATAACACAAGCGATTGTTCCCTTCAACTGTTATCGTCAGCACTGGTCTGGCAGCTTATGAGGTGATGATTCAAATCAATTTTGTCACCTAATTAAACCTTTCTTGACTCTAGTTTCCGATACCGGTGCAATAGATCCCAGAAATGTTGCTGGAATATGCGGACCAACTAAAATTGAAGGTAAAACATCTACCAGACATATTTACTGGGCATTCCAAGAGGAAAATAATGGCAAATTCGATATGAATTATTTAGGTATTACAAGAGTTGTATAACATATGTTTCTACATAATTTAAATACCCACTCTCGACATCTGGCAGACATTACTACATGACTTATTACTGCTACTAAACAGCCGGCATTAGAGCGACTTGGCAGAACTAGAGATCCTAGAGTAAGAGAGAGTGGCCATCTTCTTTCCTTGGACGTCATTTTGGTGCCATAATTATCAAACCACGGGGTGATATTATAGTTATCATGCTGAATTAAGATCCAAAGACCAAGCAATATGACTTGTGTCAGTATTACCGAATGTCTATTATGGGTATTGACTATTGAAGTGTGTCATGAAGCTAATGACACCAGTGGCACCAATATGGCGGAGGTTGGACGAGCTTTGTTAGGCACAACCAGTCCATACGTTGCTGTTACCCGAGGAGGAGTATAGGGTGACACGAGAACTCTCTCTCACTCTCTCACTCTCACTCTCTCTCTCTCTCTCTCTCTCAGATTTAAAAAATGTGTGTTTTTGCTTTCGCTTAGGAAAAGAAGATTGCGAGGTAAATTATTTGAAAGCTTCAAAATGTTAACCCTTTTACTCACCAAAAGACGCACTAGCATCTTCCCATACCACCCTCTAAATGCACCAAGGCCTTACAAAATAAATATTTGGCATAAATCACTGAAAAACCCGAATCGCTCCTAATACTGGCTGTGAGAAGCCGAAGAAACTAGGAATTACGTGATATAACTTGCAACAATGTAAGCCCCAAAACAATGTGACGGTGAAGGTCTAAACAAATGTTTCCCAGTATTGACTATTCCTGAGCGTGGGAGGGTCGGTCACCCCATGACCTTTACATTTCAGGACTCGCTGATTTTGTGTGCAATTTGTGTCTATTTATGATTGAAATTCATTTATATACCATTGAAAATGAAGACTTGAATATTTTCAGAGAGTACGTGCTCAAGAAATGATCGCCCTAGACACGATATACGGTAAGCTATCATATATTTGTTCCTGCTCTAACTATCACTGGTATATACAGATACGAACATATTTGTATAAGATCAAGTTTTAGGGGTAGAGAGTTGGTTCTTGTTTTCAAAGCTTCCTTATTCATTGCCGTAAATCTGGAGTTATATGTTTTAGCTGCATGGTATACCAGATATGTTAAATAAGTGAATAGAGTGAGGTCATTTTGTTGTGATTACTTTTTGCATGACGGGGATGGAAATATTCATAAAAAATCAAATATTTATGGGACATAAATTTTGTTGAAACAGATGGAAAGAGCATAATAAATACTATTTAGTGCACTCCTAAAAAAAAACTATGTTGTCACTAAAAGTGTCCTTGAAATTGTCCGTTCAATTACACATGAACATAATTATTTTTCAGCATACATTTGTATATTAATTTGAAGATTTTTCTACCTGAAAATTATAGAATGCCCTTTCCTCGCTTTATGTATGTATGATGAAATGTATACAAAGTAATTCTTATGGTCTAAAACCGACCGAGAGTTAATATTTTCGGCTCAAAGGCTGTATTATACAAGCAGAAAATTATATGTTTAGAATAGTTATATATAATTCAATGTTGATGACGGAATATTGAATGAACCATCGATAAGAGTGGAAAAAATACTTGTGATTTTGTGGTTACAAACACATATAGCCTACGGTAGTTATTTGGTGAGCTACAGTAGTTATTTTGTCGTTACAAACACATATAGGCTACGGTAGTTATTTGGTGAGCTACAGTAGTTATTTTGTCGTTACAAACACATATAGCCTACGGTAGTTATTTGGTGAGCTACAGTAGTTATTTTGTCGTTACAAACACATATAGCCTACGGTAGTTATTTGGTGAGCTACAGTAGTTATTTTGTCGTTACAAACACATATAGCCTACGGTAGTTATTTGGTGAGCTTGCGAAATATCTTGAGTTTGAAATGCGGAAAATCACAATTTTATTTGGGAAGCATTCCTAGTATTCATTATTCACGATAATCATTAGAGATTTCAGGGTTTTTCTTTCAGTATACTTACTTACTTGGTATCGTTGGTGTAGTCTAAAGGCGCTGCCTCAGAGTCATGATGGATCACCATTCCTGCCAAGCCCTGCGGCCCTCTTCCTCGTGAGGTCTATACTTGATCAGTTATTGAGTTGGAAGTCGCTCTGCAGAGTGAGGTGTACCCGGGAACTGGTGGCTCGTCAGGTAGGTTTCTTAGCTATTTGTCCAGGTGTTTTAATGAAGTTTTTCACTGGGCAATTTGTGAGTTCCCTCAATTGCTTTGGGAGGCAGTTGAAATTTGTTGGCCCATTCTGAACGTTAAGAGCTTTTGGGGGGGGGGGGGCATTTCATACGCATTTCCTACCTGAGCGATCGGTGTATTTGGTGAGGATCTTCTGATTTGCTGGGTTAGGTACAATATTGTACCGAATATAATAGTATTGCATTCCCGCAATCATCTGATGCATAGTAGAGTACGGTTAACCCGTACAGCCCCAGCGACGCGTCTGACGCGTCGGCGATGTATGTAACGCACAGCCCCAGAGACGCGTCTGGCGCGTCACCCTAATTGCGCCGACCGTAACCTCAGGTGTAGCCACTCAAGAGGGCTCAGATTTGTATGGGAACTGTGTACGTATCCCACGCAACCGTGCCGATGGTTGAAAACTCTCAAAGTCCACGTGCGTGCGCATGAGCGCGCAATGACCTGGTTTTTTGGGGTAATTGCCTTCAATTTTGTACTCTTGTAAAATACGTTTTCGGGGACTCTGTAGGACCATTCTTTAAGCTTTTTGAGCGGTTTTTCATGGTTTTTCCTTCATTCCTAACCCATTCGCTATTGTTTCTGGAATAAAACCATTTTTTGAAAACCGGCCGGGTTCTGGTGAACAAACATTACAAAACTAGCCGGGGCTCCATGGGTTAAGGCGATAATTGTGGGTGAAAAACGAGCGATAGTAAACACTTTTGGAGGCGCGAGAATCGGCTGGATAGACGATTTTATTAATGACTAAGAGGAATTCCCTGATCAAAACTTCCATAAGTTTTGCCCGAATACTGAGAAAGTTAAAGGACTTTGACAGAATTGCTTGAGAAAGTGGTACCCTGTAATAGTATTGACACATCCAAAAAGAGGCTAGACATCCATTTTGAGGAGGTTGGAGTAATATAGGTAAACAACAAATGTTTGTTTAATTAAGTATTAGTATGAACTTCATACTGTACTATGAATTTCCTAATTCGAAATTTGTCATTCTGCTGGAGGCCTTGTTTCCCCAACTAAATGTCATGCCTGCCCAAGGTCGGAGGGAGTGGAGGAGGGGGAAAGAGCCTTCTTCTTTGCTGCCTAGTAGGGACCGCAAGGTCTGTGCAGTCTCTCTCTCTCTCTCTCTCTCTCTCTCTCCATCTCTCCCATGTTGTTGTTGTTGTTGTTGTTGTTGTTGTCCCACACTCACTCTACATATTACAGGACTGGGGTTGGGGTCTTCTGTATCAGGTCTGAAGCACTTTAATTCCATACATTTTTATTGTCAATTTACCTTAAGGGTACAATGTAATGAATTATGGGTATGAAAAGGGTAATTACAGTGTCCATAATAATATAACCATATAAAAGTATATTTACTGGTAGTAAGCCCTCCTATACAAGGATAAAAAGATAAATCACCATCAATACACCCAATGATAGTATATACCTATTTCAAGACCGTTTTGTACCCTTGATTGCTGACAGTGTACAAGGGTGATAACGTGTGCATAATGCACGGTATGTTTATGTGTTTGTATATTGGTAGGTTTCTTAACTGGCGTCTAAGAACTTGTTAATGGGTGTTAACGAAATTTGGTGACCACCTTCATATTAAACCAATAATACATATGATTTACTTTTACTCGAGTAAATGACCACCTCGCCTTCAAATTAATTGCTTCCCTATCGAGCAATTATGTAACAATGAGTAATAGTTGACCAAAAACGAATGATGAAAACGATGACAACCTTCGAATATTCACACCAATTCCTACACTGTAAGATGTGTCAGTAAAATTAAAAGTAAAAATACATAAATTATGACTTTCGAAAACTGTAGTAAATTTTACTTTTTCTTAGCTGCATAATACCTTTGATTGACGTATATAAGACGTTAATAGCTAATAATATTGATGTTTATGTATGCCTGATTGTTAAATTTACAGTATTGTGTTAAAAGCCCACGGATTTCTTAGGGTTAATAACCTTTTATGGGTGCAGTGTATCATATGTAACTGGAGGACGAGGACTAGGACAGAGTATGCGGTCACGGGGTATAAGGTTATATCTATTACTATTAGTTACAAAACTGGTATGATGAAGGTGACTTATCTAATTCTGGCAATTAATAATAATGGAGTAAATACATACATATACAATTTGACAATTAAGGTTGAACCTGAAAAGGGCATGACATATAGATAAGGAAGTCAGAGTAGGGAGCATGGGAGGGTAGGTAGTAGGTGTTCTAGTGGTGCTGTAAATAAGACTTATGTTAATTGTGAATATTCCTGCCCATCAAAACAGGGATTTAAAAACCATATTAATTGGCACAAGCGAGAGAACCTAAGGGAAAGGGCAGAGAACACTCCCCCTAGGAATGGAAACAACCCAGTAGACATTGAAGCAGAATCCCCTTAAGGTAGGAATATATATCTTTAACAATAGAGATCAATAGACCTCTTATATCTATAACATATATTCGTATCGTTATAAGCAAAGGAATAGTTGTGTGTATTGTTGAAGTTAAGTCTTTAGTAAGGATCACAAAGATAGAAAACAGCAATGCTAGCTGAAAGTACAATGCTTCGCTATCTCGGAAGGATAGTCTTTCCAGGTGTCTTGGGTAGGCCCTGGTCCTCTCGCTGCCAGTTTCTCGCTTTCATTCTTCTGAGCTGGTGGCTGTGCACCTAGGGGATAATATAGTTGCAGTAACCTGAGTAAGTGTTACCACGCCAGTGTCCTGGGTAAGTGCATTGCCCCTCCAGTCTGGGTAAGCGTTGGATGTAAGCTGCCGAGTTAGTCAGCAGGGCCTTACTTTTGGAGAAAAAGGGCAGGGGTTGTCCTTATGACAGGGACAAAGGTTAGCCCCTCTATCATGGAGGTGTTAATTGCAGGCCTGGTGGTGGTGGGGCAGGTAGTGGAGACTCTCGTTTTCTGTTGGCAGGCTGTGAACGGGAGACTCTGTTTCCATTCTGTATGATGATAACGGTTGGGAGGAATAGTTCTATTTCTGGTGTGGCATAGGTCCTTCTTCCTTGGTGTCTTTGGCATGGGTGATATTCAATCAATCAATCAATCCAGCTTTATTTCATATTATACAATGCATATATTGTTAAATACAGAGAAAGATAACCATTTTAAATTAAAAACAAATTGCCATCGTAAGTGGTTAAACGAATGTTAATACAAAATAATCAAAAGTATAAAAGTACACCTTTTAAAATGATAGTGCAACTTAAATATATAATTACAAGAGAAAAGCTCAAAATGTTCTTGTTTAATTAAGAGCCTCACCTGTAATTGGTTCGTGGTTCTGTACCCAAGTAATTCTAGTTTGTAATATGTCTAAATCATTTTCTTGTAGATCGATTTCATAAATAGTGTTAAAATAATCAGTAACTTTTCTATAATGCAAGCATTCTTTTAAATGTGGTAGACATAGAATAAGTGCAACATTTGTCTTCTGAAATGTGTTTAACCCTTGTCTAGCGGGGGTGGACTTAAGTCGGGATAGAGAACCAAGGACTATGTGGCAGGGCCCGACTTAAGTCTGTGTGCAATTTTTGAGCAATAATGGCTCTGAGAGAGAGACGAGCGATGGGAGGAGCGTAGCTCGGCTCATGACCGCTCGGCACGGGTCCCGCGCGACTACTGACGTTACTCCACACACACCCACACTCACTGCCTCGCTACACAGGGAATTATGTAAGGAAATTACCTTATTTTTGGGATTTTGCACTCGTTACGATCGTTGCAAGAGAACGCGTGGTCGTAGAAGGTTGGTTCTGGTGTAATTCGAAAGCTCAATTAATGCCCTTTCAGGGATACATAATTGTATTACGCTCTGGCTCTTGTTTATTCATGAAAAAGAGCACGGATACAAGGTCGTTTAGGGTAAAACCACCCGCTTGGCGGGTAGTAGAAGTTACTGACGGGCCCGCTCGTAAGGCGTTAAAGTACCTGGCTTGTATAAATGAAACCAGATGCTTAAGTAAAAGTTGACCGTTTTTTTTCGTCACACTGTGTCTACTTGTATATCTTGGAACTTTTTAAAAAATTTAAATTTTGAATTAGAAAATGCTATACTAAATGCCTTAAAGATTTGACAATTAAAAATATCCTCCATGTTCCATAATTTCAATCCATAATCAGGTAAACAGAATGAATTAAACAGGAATAATAACTTGCTAAAGTTAACAAAGCTAAATTTCCTAAAACTAGCATATGACTTAGCATAAATACTCTTCAATCTCGTTTCTACATCAGAATTATCTTTAAGATTACTCTGTAGCAAATGCCCTAGATACTTGTAGGTACTGACTATTTCATATCCTAAAATACTTACATTTAACTGATTCTTAGGAATGTTATTTTTTGTTTTCAAATATAACACGGCTCGCTGGTATAGTGACTAGCATCTTGGACTTACACCCTGAAGGTCCCAGGATCGTGCCCACGCTCGGCGCATTAAAGATTTTTCACAAGCACTGAGTCGTTACCGCCCCTCATGAGCAAGGGGATGGGGTAGTAGTACAGGACCCCAATGGACATACTCCTAATCGGCCTTAATGGGCTATCCTTAGCTGGCTTAGCATGTGCTAGCTTTAAGAACTATTAATATTATTATAACACATTTAAATTTATTCCTATTAATCTTTATTTGTAGACTAGTTATTTATTCTTCAAATTTCTGACATAATATTTCTATATTACATTTGGAATCTGCTAATAGGACAATATCATCTGCGTAGGCCAACATATATACGATGCTGTAGGGATATCACTGAGGTCTTCTGTTGTAAAAACTGATGAAAAGAAGGTATTGAGGGCGTTACTCATTTGTACTTTATCTTTGGTGCATTCTCCATTTTCATCGAGAATACACCAAAGACGAAGTACAAATGAGTAATTAATTAATGATACTTAAGGCCTTCCTTTCTACTTTGTCTAGGAGTGTGGTTTGAGAGGATCCTCCCCACACATGTGAACAATACTCAATACAAGGACGCGCTGTGCCCCTATACAGAGCAAGAAGCTGCTAGTTGTGCAGGGGTAAAGAACCCCTTGAAGCGGTTGAGCACACCCAGCTTCTGGGAGGCTGGGTGAATAGCCTTAGCAAAACTGGTAATGTGGTCTTTCCAAGTGAGAGCAGAATAAAAAAAGACACCAAGAATATTGAGAGAAGATGAAGGATTGATTTTTATATTGTTGAAGAATAAGGGTTAATCCTCTGTGAGTTCCGGACATGTAGTAAGATGGAGAAATTGGATTTTGGAAGCATTAAAGGCAACAAGGTTTTCTCTGCCCCAATTGGAAATAGTAGTTAGATCAGAAGAAAAGTGTTGTATGGCTTCATTACATTTGTTTTTGAGGGATTGCTGGCTGGGGCGTTCAGGACAACTAATTGAGTAGTAAGGTAGAGTCATTTGCGTATGAATGGATGGGACTGGAGGTACAGCTGAGAAGATCATTTACGAAAATTAGAAAGAGAATAGGAGATAGGACTGAGCCCTGAGGAACACCAGAGTTGATAGGATGAGGAAGTGAGCTATGGCCTTTCACAACCATGCTATGGAACCACCGGAAAGGAAATTAGAAATAAAGGCACAGATGGAGGGATAGAAACCGAAGGAGAGTAGTTTAGAAATTAAAGATTTGTGCCAGACTCTATCGAAGACGGTCGATATGTCTAGTGCAATAGAAAAGGTCTCACCGAAGTCTTGAAAGGAGGATGGCCAAGAGTTAGTAAGATATGAAAATAGATCACCAGTGGAGCGACCATTGAGGAAGCCATACTGGCGATCTGAGAAGAGAAATGCTTAAGAAATTTAGAAGCAAGGTAGTTTCAAAAACTGTAGAGATACAAGAGAGCAATTGGACGTTAGTTAATGGAGAGTTGAGAGCGGTCACCCTTCTTTGGGACAGGTTGAATAAGAGCAAACTTCCAGCAAGAAGGGGAGACGTTAGAGGAGAGACAGAGACGAAAGAGTGTGCCTAGGCAGGGGGTCAGCACGGAAGCACAGTTTTTAAGTATAACAGGAGGAACACCGTCCGGACCATACACTTTCTTAGTATTAAGCCCAGAGAGGGTAGAAAGTACATCTTTAGAAGAGATTAGGATACTAGGCATAAGTAGGAGAGAGGGGGGTGGAGAGAGAGGAATAGCACTGGAATCATCCAAGGTGGAGTTTCTAGAAAAAGTTTGAGTGAAGAGTGATGGTTGTGCCTTCAGAGTGGAAAAGGGGGGTGGGAATGACGAGGAAGAAAAGTTGTTGGAGAGGTTTTTGTCTAAATGCCAGAAATTAGCTTGGGAAGAGCTAGAGTTGGATAGTTCAGTGCATTTGTTATTGATGAAAGAGTGCTTGGCAAGTCAAAGAACAGATTTGGCTTGATTCCGGGCAAAAAAATAGGAAGAATGAGATTCTTGAGGTTTAGGGCGTCGGTACCGTTTGAATGCTTCCTCCTTGTTGCGGACATCAGTAGAACAAGCGTGAGTAAACCAAGATTATTTATTAGTAGCCCCTCCATCATTGACGATATTCCTATTACATAATAGCACTCTTTCAAGCCCTTCCGTCAGCTCATTTGAAATAACCGCCACAGGGAGATAAAAGGCCACATCATAAGTATACGCTAATTCTCTTTTAGAATTGTCCTTATGATTGGGTAGGCTACTCACTACGAAAACACTGTAAAAAAGAAAATTAACTTATGAAATGCTATAATTAAGCTTCCCAAACTTGTGGATGTCTTCCCGTGTGGATTCTATCCGAGACGCTGATCTGCCCAGCGCCATAACGTCTTTCCTCTCCCTGTGGTCGTGCTGAGTGGACGCGCTTCCCGTCCTCTCTTCATTCTGCATTCTTTCGTCTCTTAATGAGTCTTTTACTCATGTGTATTTACCTGAGATGTTCTAGAATAGGTTTAGATTAGTTAGGACGGGCTTCCCCATTGGTACGTCCACAGGAGTGTGTTAATATAGGGTACAGTGTTAGGCGTCCATGCGGTCCCCTTCGGGCACGCGCGCCTTTGTTTTTATTTTGTTTTTTCAGCATTTAACTTTGCCTTTTTCTAGCTATTTAGGAGGCTGTGTATATGCTGGGCTCCTCTACTTTGCCATCACTAAAATGAGGTAGCTAGAGTTTTATCATTTTGCAGTCGCTCTGGTTCAAGAGTTGCCCCAAGTATTGATGAACTTTCTGGAGTTTGGTACTGCTTTTTCCCGTTTGGCTCGGGGCGACGTGTGGTAGCTGGTTGCTGTTTCGGCGCTGGAGGTAAGAGAGTCGCTTGTCGTCGTGCTGCTTGCCCTAGGCCTCGTGGCTAGCCTCATTGTAGGGGTATTATTCTATGGCTAGGATGATTTATTAATTATTGAAATAAATAATAAGTGTAGCCTTAAGATGTGACCTTCTCTTTCATGTGGTGATATTATACATTATTGGAAGGTGTCAGGAGACGTCCTGGCATATATTTATTTGTTGTTTTGTGAGTTTCTATCTTGGTCTGACAAGTTAGCACTCACAAAGGGTTTGGTGTTTCCCTCCGGCGATCAATTATCTGAAATTGGTACCGGAGGCTCGCCTCGGCGGGCAGGGAATAGATCCAATAAACCCGGCGTGGTCCACTAGATTCCCCGGCGGAAGAGAAGGCTTCCAAAAGGGTTTTTTCGGCTCAGCCAGAAGGACTCGCCTATACAGATATCCTCACACGGCGGAGAACGACCTTGAATCCGTCATCACGGCGGAGAGGCCTAGTGGGGTTAAAAAACTATCACTCTAGTCATACAAAACGATACGATAGTTACCATTACATATTCTATAGGAATAATCATTAGTATACAGTAGGTCAGTGATACAAAGTGTCATAGATAAGTAGTCATATTGCCTTCATAGAAAAGGTCATCAGAGATCTTTTAAATAAGAAGGATGCGGCGGAAAACTAGAGTAGCAATTGGTGCTACATCTAGTTTTCCGGCGTATTTGAGGTATATAATGTGTGAATGTCTCGGTTTATCCTTATGAGCATTGATTCTTGGAAATTTCTTTTCCAGATCACAACACAGCGACCTCAGCACAAGACCTTTAGTAACACTGTGTTCAACTCCAACTTGTTTGTGCATCCCAGTCTTTAACCATAAACTTTGCGTAAAATGTGTTAAGTGCTTGGACCGATCCAGAGGCATCTGGTTGTCTAAAAAGTGCGGGATTTGTTCAGAACTTCGGAGTGGGTTATTTGACCATCGTGATCCGTCTTGCCAAGTAGCTTTATTGGAAATCAAAGCAACATTTAATAGTTATACGAAGGACATCGCTCACAAAGCTCTTCAATGCGATGATGAAGCTCTTTGGGACCATTTTGTCATTAAAACACAAATTACTAAACCTCCTTCATCCCTCAATCAGTCTTTCCCTCGTCTAATGAATTAAACTGCTTCAAGCTTCGTGTATCCAGACATTTTGAATCAAACCCACCTTGAATTTGGAGCTCTATCACTTTTTCAACTTTGAGGGGGCACATGTTATGGGCAGCTTTGTCTGTTGTCTCCTTCATACAAATTTTGTTTTTGTTTTTTTTTGTTTTTTAAATAGGACTTCAGAGGCTATCAACCCTATTGGATTATGAAGCCAGCACACTAAGTCAAGAATAACCTCAGGACTGGAGACTCTCTGCGAAAACTCCAGTCCCTTGTCATACACATAGAAATCAAATATATATATTTAATAGTGGCCCCTTCATCATTGACGATATTGCCTATTAGTATAATAGTCTCCATTCAACATCCCGCGTCAGCATATTGAATCAAGGAGGACTTATCATAAGTGCACGCTTAATTCCCTTATGGGATCGTCATTATGATTGGGTACCCTACAGAAAAAACTCTGTAAAAAATAAAAAATAACTTAATATCTGTTATCATATGACTTTCCATATGTGGATTTCTTGTGGTTTGCTACCCCGACACCAGGCCCTCTAGCGGCCATCTCGTCCTTCCTACTTCCGCGGCCATCCTAGCAACACGGGTTTCGCCTGCTCGGCTTCATTCTTCGTTCCAGCGCTTTTTAGTGAGTCCTTGCTCATTTGTATACACCTGCATTGTAGTAACAAGGTTCAGATTAGCTAGCAATGGCTACCCCATTGGTATGTCCGCAGGAAGTGTGTAAATTAGGGTACTATTGTAACAGGCGCCTACGTATCCCAGGATCTTCGCGCCACATGTGTTATTTTATGTTGTGTTTGCGCCTTTAGCTTTTGATATATAGCTAGGAGGCTACCATTCTACAATTTATGCTGCAGACCGTCATTATTGAGGCAGTGGCATATATTTTATTATACTATTTAGCAAATGCTCTGGTCTAAGGGTGACTGCACATCGTGCTCCACCTTCCTAATTTGCTTTTAGGCCCCTATCGTGGGCTTCTCCTCGTCTGTGTGCTGTGGCTGGGTCTTCGGAGCGTTGTCGGCTGTGCTGCGCTTCGGACCTCCTGGTTAGCCTGGTTAGGGTTCTCCAGTCTAGGCTACAGGTAATTTAGGATTCTTAATTCTCTGTACTTATTGTTTGCCTTGTTGTGCCCCTTGTGATGGACATGTGTGCTTGCATGTTTTGGGGGTTTGGGAGACGTCACTATATTTATATATATATATATATAAAATCGCATGCAGTGGGTTTTGGAGGAGGGAGCTGTGCTTTTGCCTCCCCTCTCTAAAATTTTGGTTGTTTTCTCCGCCGGCGGCCTCTTGCAGCAGGGCCTACGTTACCTGTCTTCAAAACAGGTAGGGAACAACCAAATGTCCCGGCATGGTATGGCTGAACCACATCCCTTCCGGCAGAAGTGCAAATTCCTACGGGAGCTTAGAACTCGGCCCGCCGAGTTAACTCGCCCTGACCATAATAGTTACGCGACCAATCGCCCTGCGGCGCCATAGTCGAGTGTACAAGTGTTAAGATTCGTTATACAAACTCGTTTCATTATCTCTCTAGTGCTTTAGTAATAGATAATCATACACTACTGGTCAATGGGCCTGTGGCTTTTTGCCATAGGTAAGCAGTATCAATCAGCTTATACGAAAGAACCCCAGGTTTTTTGACGGCGAGTCCAGCGGAAGGTTAGAGTAGTTGTGGAACTATAGCCAATTTTCCGGCGGACTCAAGGTAGGATGTTTAACACCTCGCAGGTTATCCTTATGAGCATTGATTCCTGGAAATTTTCTATTTCCAGAATCCCCGGTTCCTTAGTGACTGCAGCACCGGCGGTGTTGGGGGGCTGATTCCAGCGGGGGGGGGGGGGGGGGGGCCTTTTTTCCATCATGCCTCGGTTTGAATTATGCGCTACTCCTACCTGTTCAATGTTGCCCATTTTTGCTCATAAATTATGTTTGAAATGTGTCAAATGTTTAGACCGCTCTAGAGGCTTGTGGGTATCGTGGCGTTGTTCTGTTTGCTCTGATCTCAAAAACGTTTATTCACAAAGAAAGACTTATCATGCTTGGCGGCACTGCAAGAGATTAAAGCCACTTTTAATTCTTATGCTAAAGACACTGCCCATAAGGCGCTTCATTGCGATGACGAGGCCCTCTGAGAAAAGTTAATTATCAAGTCTCCTCTAACTAAATTCTCCTCCTGTAAATCAGTTAAGCCTAAAGTAAAGTCGAAAGCCCTCGTCAAGGAGATAGTGAGTAGCAGTAGTGGCACTGACAACGAACTTACTGAGGTTCCCCCCCCCCCCCTCCCCCCCTCGACCGGCCGAAGAGGAGACGATCACCTTCTCCAAAGCGGAAATCTAGGTTCAGGTCTAGATCCCCTCGGAGGCAGTCTCGGCACTCTTCAACTGACTCTTCCCGGTCCCTCAAGCGCTGGAAAGAGGACTCTGAGTCGTCGGCTGGTACGCCGCATAGTGGGAGCCGGAAGGAGACCCCGCAACCGCCTCCCTCTACCCCTGCATCTGACACTCCTCCGGTTGATTCTGGCGACTTGGAAGTGGGGATCGAGGCCACGGCTTCCACTCCTAGTAATGAACAATCATTAAGTGTACCATCTCATGTTACCTTTGCAATCCCAAAATTAAATTATGTGCCACGTAGTGTTCAGTCCGCCGGCCCAAGACGGGTCCTGGCTGAACCATATAGGGGTTTTCCGTCAAGGTCACAAGCTGTTGACAGCCCTCAAATAATTCAGGACTCTCAGCCACCCGCGGCAGGGGGGTGCTGGCGTCAGTCAGAACCTTCTCATAGAAACATTAGGGGTTTCCAGGAACTAGGGGATGAGGTTAGTATGGACATGTTACCTTCATCAGTCCCAGATTTAATGTGGCCTCCGGCGGAACAGGTACCAGAGCCACAGCAGGATAGTTCTGAGTTAAGTAGGGAACCAGAGGAAGTGCCTTTAACCCCGGCTCCACAGACTATTACAGGTGAGGAGTGTGAAGAGAGCTCACAATCTTCTAGGAGCTCTCACAGTAAGTGTGTTACTTCCGATGAAATCAGTGATATATTACATAGAGTTATGCAACAGTATAACCTCCCTGTCTCTTCTGATCCTCCTGCTTGTCAACCGTTAGTGGCCCCCAGTTATTCAGTGACAAGACCTCTAGAACCTCCAGGTTTTCTTCCTTCTCTGACCCCGGCGGTATCCGCGGTTCCAGGCACTACAGTGCCGGCCACGCTTACTACCACCACTGTGAGGGTCATTGCTGATATCACTCCTCCCCCCTTAGACAAGGCACCACAGAAGAAAGGCCCCATGCCTCTCCTCTAAGGCCCTGACTGTTCTTGGGTCCAGGCGACGCCTCTGAACCCACAACTAGCACAACCCACCATTTCGGGGGACCTTCCGGTCCCTGATGAATGGAAGATTGAGATTAACAAAAGCAGGAAGTTTAGAGCCAAAGATGAGGCAGGAAGGTTGCTGGATATATCGATTAAGGCTATCCCCAGTTCATATAATCCAGACTTCTTTGTGTATACTGCTGCCCCGGCAGTCCCTTCCGCCTCCTCTGCACGACTCTTTGCAGACTGGTCAAAAGCTGATGGCGTAAATTATGTCAAGGCTTTAAACGCTCTTACGTCGGAAATGGATACACTTCCGGTACTAGACCAAACGCATACACCAGTCCTGCAGATGGAGCGGATAGGGGTAGGTCCCTGGGTAGATTGGGAATTGGAGGCTCAGGTATTTGCTGCTACAATCACTTCTAAGTCCTCGCATCAGGTTCCACAGGAAACGCATCAGTATTTTTCGTTGCCTGTCTCTACGGCTGATGGGGTGTCACCTGCTCTGTTTGCATTCCTGGGGGCACCCAAAGTAGCCCTTAACTCATTAGATGAACCCTCTTGTACTCCTCCGGCAGCTTACCTTGAAAGGGATTTTAAACTAAGAAACAAAGCCTACCGGCAGTTCTCTCAGTATCTAGTTAGTCGCCAAATTGCTGTCTCACTTACCAGAACCATCTCGGCCATTGCTGACCCTCAAGTTAGGAAGGCCACTGATTTATCTAGACGACTCTTATTGCAAAACTCTACTCAGACCTTAAGGGACATCAGGATTGCAATCATGGAAGCGGTTCGAGCCCGCCAGGATTTGAGAGTGCATCTAGTGAAGAAGTTACCGGATGACATTGGTCGCCGGGTAACTCTTTCGCCGGTACTCACAGTCTCCCTTCTTACCTCAGAAACTTGGAGTATAGTTTTCAATTTGGTGAATGGGTGGAAGCAGGGTACCTCCCAGGCTAAGAAGGACCCTGTTAAGAAACTTTTCACAAGTCAAAGAGTGGAGGTAAGGCTAACCAACCGCATGCTAAACAATCAATTCGTGATCCCAGAACCCCTCCTCAGCCGGGAGGTACTCTGCCCAAACCCAGACAAGGTAAATACTCAGGATATAAAGGTAAGCCCCATCAGAAGCCAAGTCAGGGGCAGAAGTCAGCCAAGACTAGCCAGCCGTCTTATACCAACCCACCTCCCCCTCCAAAAAACTAGCCACCCAGCCTCTCAATCTCCCAGTGCCATGCTTAGGTGTACCGGATTCGAGAGTTGCTTTACCGAACAGGCCCGTTCTGCAGACTGGGTCGTTCCGGTCATTCCGCTTAGCCTGGCCCAGGAAAACTTGGGCCAAGAAGGTAGTAAGCAAAGGAATCACCTGGTGGTGGCTCCGGCGGCCTCGACTGCGTCAAGCGCTGGAATACAACTGTTTCACAGGAGGTGGAGGCCCTAGTCCAAGAAATGATCTCAAAGGAAGTCCTTGTCTCACTCAAACCAACTTGCCCAGTATTCACCTCCAGACTTTTCTTAGTGCCGAAAAGGGACAGTGTGCAAATGCGACCAGTGGTAGATCTCTCGCATCTGAACACATTTATAATAAATTCACCTTCAGGATGCTTACAGTCAATCAGATCAGGCTCTCTCTTCCGCCGCAAGGCTGGATGTGCTCAGTAGACCTCAAAGATGCCTATTGGCATGTCCCTATAAACAAACGGTTCCAAAAATTCCTCGCTCTGAGGATCAGGCAAGAGACTTATGTCTTTCAAAGAATGCCTTTCGGGTTGAACCTGGCACCAAGAATTTTCACAAAATTAGTCCGGCAAGCCCTGTTGCCACTGTTCGACCAGGGCATAAAGGTGTTTTGGTATCTAGACGACTGGCTGGTGGTGGCAGAGTCAGAGGAGTTATGTCACAATCATGTAAACCAAGTATTGTATCATGTGCACAACCTAGGGTTCAAGGTGAACTTGGCGAAGTCGCTCCTTGTTCCCACAAGGAATATTCAGTGGATAGGACTGGTCTGGGACACCACCAATCTAACTCTTACTCAGAGTGGGGACAATCGGAACAGATTTCACAGGAAACTGTTCCTTTTTCTCCACAGTCTGAATACAACCAGGAAAACGTGGGATTCCCTGATCGGCTCTCTCAACTGGATCCAATTAACTGTGAAGTTGGGCCGGTTGAAAGTAAAGAGATTAATCTTGGAAGGCAACAAAGTTTTTCCTCTCTCGCCGGAGAAGAAATTATGGCCAATTCCTCCATTAATCCACAGTTTGCTATCGGTCTGGGCCAAGCCGGAAATGCTTTACTCAAAAATTACATGGGTTTCTCACCCAACTACGGAATGGGTAGACACAGACGCTTCGAGGGCTCTAGGTTGGGGTTATCAGTCGAATCTAGGCCATCAAGGGCAAGGCGCTTGGCCCCCCGACACTCTTTGTCTTATCAACAAGCAAGAGCTTTTAGTTCCTCTCTTTTTCCTACAAGATCATGGGATGTCTTTGCAAGAAAAGTCAATAGCGTTCCGTATGGACAACCAAACTGCAGTCCATTGTATTCAGAAGCAGGGCTCAGTGAGGTCTTGAGAGTTGCTAAAATAATCAGAACAGATTTTTGCCCTAGCCGAATCGCTGGGCATTCATCTGCATGCGGCATATCTCCCCGGCGTGTCGAACATCTGGGCAGAAGCTCTGTCTCGGAGGCGGAGCAACCTAGTAGAATGGGCTATCAAACAAACCGTCTTCGACAATATGATTGTAGAGCCTTACCGTCCACAAGTGGATCTTATCGCATCCGAGGAGAATCACAGACTCCCTCTCTTCCTCACTCGCCGAGGGGTAACCCCGGCGGGAGGACCAGATGCATTACTGGAGGATTGGAACAAGTGGACTTCAATTTATCTTTTTCCTCCACCAGATTCTGTACTAATGTGCAGAGTGATTCACAAACTGAGGGGTTACCGGGGCTTAGTCTCGATGATCGCGCTGTTATGGCCGGCTCAGGCGTGGTACCATCAATTGCGGGAATGGTGCAAGACCCTGGTGTCGCTCCCGGTCTCCGAATTCCACTTAGAGATGATTGGCAACCTTCAGACCTCGCTCAGTTTTGCCTTATGGACATTTACAAGCGAAAATGGGTAGCTAAATTTGGGGAAAGTGTTATAAATAAACTTTTGAACCAATAGACGAACTCTACCAGGAGACAATACCAGTCACATTGGAAAACTTTTACGACCTTGATTGTAGAGTCTGGGAAAACAGATGCCTCGAGAGCCTTGATTTTCAAATACCTAGATTATCTATTTGAGAACAAACAATTTTCAGTAATCACTTAAAAAATCACTTGTCTGCCACCAGATCTCCCTTTTTTATCTCACGGGCCTTTCCATACCGCAGGCGGAGGAGAAAGGGCATGTTTCAAACTGCGCCCACCACTCCGTCAGCTCATGCCCACCTGGTCAATTGACAAAGCCTTATCATTACTTCAGTCGCGTAAATATAATAATACGCCGGATTTTTATTCACTCTTGAAGAAGGCTGTATTCCTTATGGCTCTCGCCACTGGAAATAGGGTGTCTGAGCTGGCGGCGATGAGCAACGAACCTAATTGCCTTAGGTTTGGGAGGCTACACGATCATGTACAAATCGCGCCGTCTCCCACATTTATTGCAAAGAACGAGCATTCGAATCATGTGTTTTCTGAATTTCTATTCCGGCGTTGAAATGCGAACACACTCATCATATTTTATGCCCTGTGAAGGCCTTATCTAAGTTGATGAGGGCTGCTCATCCTCGCCAACTAGGTGCTCTATGGGTGAATCAGGCAGGTAATCGTGTTACGAGAAGAAAGTTAGCTTCCTTGCTGGTAGACATTATTAAAGAAAGTAACCCCGGCGTAGTGGGCAGGGCTCACGACATCAGGAAATGGGCAGTCTCCCTTAGATTCCTCCAGAATTTGTCTATAGAAGACATTGCTAATACTCAAGTTTGGGCTTCCAATCATACTTTCTTAACACGTTACCTGTCGGTCGCTCTAGATAAACCAAAGCGTACCTGTGTAGCTTTACAACAACGGGTCCAGTAGGTTATGTTCTATTATATGAGTTTTGTTTAAAAGAGGGGGGGGGGGGTGCAGAATAGCCCATACCCCACTAAGTCCCCGCACCGGAGACTGTGATAAATCACGAGCTGTGATCAAACTGGTTATACAGTTCAAGATATTTTATTTTTATGTTAAGATTCAGTAGAAATCTAGCATAAGTTGCAACTATGCAGTTTTACCAAATTGTAAAAACAGAGTATATTGTACAAATAGCTTTAAGGTGAGAACGAAAATTCTGCAGAATTATAGTTCGATCTAAGGGAACACATGCGTGTCCCCACAAAGTATCATGCATAGATCTTGAAGTGAGATCTGGTCATGAGTAAGCAGATTTTCTTGATGTCACGCACTGCTTGCAATCTTTTGTAATTTTTAATATATTGTTTGCATACAATAAAACTTATTTTTTTTTATATGGATTATTTGTCCCCTGAGGTTAAGGATATTGTCACGAATGTCCCCCTCCAGTCTTGGTACTCAGGCAATATCGTCAATGATGAAGGGGCCACTATTAAATTATAGGTTTGATTCCCGGAGGGAAGTGAAGATAACCTAATATTTAGTAGGGCCCCGTAATCATTGACGATAAACGACCCTCCCAACCATCCCACTTCCCATTCGTTGATTCTATAGTTTGATCTTGGTATTTCAATGAAGGACGAGATGGCCGCTAGAGGGCCTGGTGTCGGGGTAGCAAACCACAAGAAATCCACATATGGAAAGTCATATGATAACAGATACTAAGTTATTTTTTATTTTTTATTTTTTACAGAGTTTTTTCTGTAGGGTACCCAATCATAATGACGATCCCATAAGGGAATTAAGCGTGCACTTATGATGAGTCCTCCTTGATACTTCCGCGTGGTAGATTCATAATGCTGACGCGGGATGTTGAATGGAGACTATTATACTAATAGGCAATATCGTCAATGATTACGGGGCCCTACTAAATATTAGGTTTTCTTTACTTCCCTCCGGGAATCAAACCTATAATATAGGCCTACTGAATATATACCAGTAATTAGATACAAGGTGTCCCAAAATAGGCGCGCCAAACTTCAGGATAAGTTGTTATGGATGATTCTAAGCATAAAATATTCTAAAACTAAAATTATATTTCTCAACTGTTACGGAGATATTGATGGATTTATATAGTGCCCACCCCCACGACCCTGTAATGGACTCTTCCATTTTAGGCGGTTTCCAACAAGTCCAGGGTGACCTACGATGCCTCGAAACATTATGTAATTTACAATATTAAAATATCTTGTTTATAATATGATAAAATTAACATATGTAGTTGTGTGTGGAGTGGGCCATTTGCCAGCTGGACCTGCCTTAATCTCATATTCAACATACAGTATATCTGTAACGAATGAGGTTTGGAATTTTATGTATAGAACATAATACAATATTCTAAGCATAATATAATTATGCTAAGAACATTTTTGTTAACTCAATCCTGAAGTTTGACACATTTATTTTTGGGACATCCTATATATATATATACAGGTATATATATATATATATATATATATATATATATATATATATATATATATATATATATATATATATATAGAGAGAGAGAGAGAGAGAGAGAGAGAGAGAGAGAGAGAGAGAGAGAGAGAGAGAGAGGATAATGGTTGGCCTCAGATGTTTTTCTCCCTGTCATGATATTTGCATGCAGGACCTCATAAATGATGAGGATCGGTGTGGAGGGAGGGTTAAGCGGGAGGGAGAAGGTTGTGGGTGGAGGTTGTAGGTTGTGGGTGGAGGTTTAGGAGGGACACAGAGATCAACCAACCTCTGCCATATTGGTGCCATTGGTGTCACCTTACACTTAAATACGTCCATACCCATGTTATATTATTGGGTGTTGTTTGATTACTACAGCACCCAAATAACGTTCAAAGGATAAGATCCATCATGCTATACCATCTCTGGTCAAAACAGCCACACTCCCACAGATCACAATCAAAAGGGCCACACTACTAAACAGCCACAGAAGAAAAAAACTCGATAATTTTTAAACTGCTTGGGGGTTAGGTTAGATTGGCTTTCTTTGCTAAGTTATGTTATGTGGAGAGTTTAGGTTAGCTTTGATACGGCAAGGTTACAAGTTACAACATATAGATAGAGATAGATAAACAAACCGAGAAAGAGAGAGTAACAGGCAAACAAACAAGCAGAGAGAGAGAGAGCGAGAGAGAGAGAATAACAGACCTACAGACAGAGAGAAACGCACAGAAAAACAGACATGTATAAACAGACAGAGAGAGAGAGAATAACAGACCTACAGACAGAGAGAGAAACGCACAGAAAAACAGACATGTATAAACAGACAGAGAGAGAGAGAATAACAGACCTACAGACAGAGAGAGAAATGCACAAAAAAACAGACATAATTATATAAACAGAGAGAGAGAGAGAGAGAGAGAATAACAGACCTACAGACAGAGAGAGAAACGCACAGAAAAACAGACATATATAAACAGACAGAGAGAGAGAGAGAGAGAGAGAAACGCACAGAAAAACAGACATATATAAACAGACAGAGAGAGAGAGAATATGTTAATGGCAGGTCCCAGATGATGTTTTTCTCTCCCCGACATTGAGTTTTGCGTGCGGTACCTCTGAATAATTTCCAACCTCTCTTAATTGAAGGGGGGAGGAGGGGGGGGGGGGGTTGCTGGAAGGAAGGGGGGAGGTAGTAGTTGAATGGTGGATGGAAGGGGGGAAATCCTGAGGAAGACGAAAGGAGGAGAGATATGGGGGGTTGGAGACGGTTGGTGGAAGGGTGGACATACTACAGTCTGTTCGCTGTAAGTAGGCGACAAATCATGACATCTATCCTCTGAAACTCAAAAAGGGCTAGAGCAAATTGGCTGTAAATGTCCACATATATTCATTGACTGACTCTTCCCGAATGGTAGAACTATTAGCTTGATTACCGGTACTCTGGTCGTTTTGGAGTTACAGAGTTTAGAGGTTATGATTTATCGCCTACTTACAGCGAATAGACTATATTTGAAGGGAGGGTGGGATTGAGGAGAGGAAAACATTAATGGGGTCCACCTTGGTTTTTTTCTCTCTCTCTCCCTGGGTTGTATCCATCCGGCCCCATTCAGCCCACTGTTTTAAGACGTTTATCCCCATCCAGGTGTTGAATTTTTTTTCTGGCGAGCGTTAGCGAGCCAACATATTTTTAAGAATGTTTTTGACGGCAGGTTAAATTTTTACATTTTTCGATAGAAAAATGTCTCCGGCGAAGCTGGATTTCCACATACAATGCTGGCTCGCTATCGCTCGCTAGGAAGAAATCGACACCTGGATGGGATAAACATCTTAAAATAGTACGCTGAATGGGGCCGAATGGATACAAGCCAGAAAAAGAGAGAAAAGGAGAGACAAAAAGCAGGTCATCCCCCTTAAGAAAACGAGAGGAGGAGGTTGGGGGGGGGGGGGAGTTTGAAGAGCAGAAGTTGAGTAGTGGAGAAAATATTCCTTTGATTTGACAGTGACAGGGAAGGTAGCCGTATTGCCAACATAACACTGTAATGTTAGCGGTCACCGGCTTTCCAACCATTAACATTACTAGTTTGTTACGGTTTTATCACCGGTAACGTAATTTAGAGATAGATTACAGATAAGATTCTGTAATATAGAATAAGGTTTTCCAAAGTCATATTTCACATTAGTTTATTGTCTTATTTACGTGTATATATAACATTGAATATAATAGTCAGAAGTGAACATATATAGGAACTTGTAGTAGCAAAGGATTACAAAGGATACCAAACAACAACAGATATAATGCTCTAAACTATGGTGCTGGTGGAAGGTTACTGGGAAAGGAAAGATCGCCACAGAAAGCAACAGGAGGGCTTCAACTCTAGATTATAGGTTTGATTCCCGGAGGGAAGTAAAGAAAACCTAATATTTAGTAGGGCCCCGTAATCATTGACGATATGCCTATTAGTAATAGTCTCCCATCAAACGCCGCGTCGCTAGTTTGAATCTACTGTGCGGGAGGACAGGAGTACAACTTCATAAGTGCAACGCGTATTCTCTTATGGAATCGTCTTTATGATTGGGTACTCGCTACGAAAAAACTTTGTAAAAAAGAAAAAAGAAAAATGAACTTAATAATTGCTATACTCAAGCTTCCCAATGCGTGGATTTCTTGCGTGTGGATTCCTGACGCTGGCCCTCTAGCGTCCAAACCTCCTTCACTGACATATCAATATTCAACTCAGAAATCCCGCGAATGGGAAGGGGATGGCAGGGAGGGCACTAACATCGTCAATGATTACGGGGCCCTACTAAATATTAGGTTTTCTTAACTTCCCTCCGGGAATCAAACCTATAATTTAATAGTGGCCCCTCCATCATTGACGATATGCCTGATATATAAGACTGGAGGGGAACATTCGTGACAAATATCAAATCCACCAACCCAAATACCATAGGTAACAGAGAATCCGTATAACATTTTAAGTTTTTTATTGCGTTCATACAATATAAAAAATATAAAAGAAGGTAAGCAGTGCGTTACTTCGAAGAAGAGCTGCTTGTACATGACTGGACCTTCACTTGAGATCTATTGCATGTTTAGTGAGAACATTCTTGTACTCTAGAACCTTTATCCTTAGGATCATGTTCTGGCCTTAAAATGATTTGTACAATAAAATCTGTTAGTACATTTTGTTAATACTATATAGATACAACTATGATAGATTTCTTAAAAATAAAAATAAAATATGACTAACTGTATAACCAGTTCTAATCATAGCACAGCTCGCGATTTATCACAATCTGCGGCAGAAGGGTTCTAGTGGATCTTAGGGCTATTTTGCACATACCCCCCCCCTCCTCCTTTTTCGCCTTAAGAATCAACATAAAAACAATTAGCACATGGACTGCTAGACCCGTTGCCGTAAAGCTACACAGGTCCGCTTTGGCTTGTCCAGGGCGACTGATAGGTATCACGTAAAGAATGTGTGATTAGACGCCCACAACTGAGTGTCGGCTATGTCGTTAATGGAAATGTTTTGCATAAACCGGAGGGAGAAAGCCCACTTTCTAATATCGTGGGCTCTGCCTACCACGCCGGGATTACTTTCCTGAATTACATCTACGAGTAAAGAAGCAAATTTCCTTCTCGTGACGCGAGTACCTGTCTGGTTAACCCATAGGAAGCCTGGTTGTAGAGGTTGTGCAATCCTCATAAACTTAACTAAAGCTTGTACCGGGCATAAAATGTGATGTGTATGTCCACGTTTAAGTGCCGGGACTGAGAATTCTGAGAAAACATGATCACAATGTTCGTTTTTGGCAACAAATTTAGGAGACGGCGCGATCTGCACATGTTCGTGCAGTCTCCCAAACCTGAAACAATTTGGCTCGTTGCTCATCGCCGCCAGCTCTGACACTCTGTTACCTGTCGCCAAAGCCATAAGGAACACAGCCTTTTTTAATACTGACTCAAAATCCGGTGCATGGTTAAACTTGCGCGACTGAAGTAATGATAACGCTTTGTCTAGCGACCAGGTAGGCATGAGCTGATGTGGTGGTGGGCGTAGTTTAAAACATGCTCTCATTAACCCTTTCTCCTCCGCCAATGGTATGGATAGACCAGTTAGGTCGAAAAAGGGGTTTCTAATGGCAGACAAGTGATTCTTTAAAGTAACAACTGAGAAGCAATTCTGTTCAAACAAATAATCTAAGTATTTAAAAATTAAAGCCACTGAGGCATCAGATTGCGCTGTTTCTACTATCCAGGTTGTGAATGTTTTCCAATGTGATTGGTACCGGGTACTGTCTCCTGGTTGATAGAGTATATTGATTCAGAAATTTACTAGTGACACTTTGCCCATACCGAGTTAGCCATTTTGCATTGTAAATGTTCAAGGCAAAAGTTAGTGAGGTCTGAAGGTTGCCAATTGTCTCCAAGTGGAATGCAGAGACCGGGACCTGCACCATGTTTGCAATTGGTGATACCACACTTGAGCCGGCCACATTGGCGCGATCATCGAGACTATGCCCCGGTAACCCCGTAGTTTGTGAACTACTTGACACATGAGTGAAGCGTCTGGAGGCGGAAAAAGATAGATTGAATTCCACCTGTTCCAGTCCTCCAGTAAAGCGTCTGGACCCCCCGCCGGAGTTCTTGCCCGGAGGGTCAGATAGAGAGGAAGTCTGTGATTCCCCTCGGCTGCAAAGAGATCCACTTGTGGACGGTATGGCTCTGCAATCATCTTGTCGAAGACGGTTTGCTTGAGGGCCCATTCTACTAGGGTGCTCTCTCTCCGAGACAAGGCGTCCGCCCAGATGTTCGCTATCCCCGGGAGGGAAGATGCATGTAGATGAATGCTCAGCGATTTGGCCAGAGCAAAAATCTGTTCTGATAACTCCATCAACTCTCGAGACCTCGTTTGACCCTTGCTTCTGAATGCAGTGAACTGCAGTCAAGTTGTCCATTCTGAATGAAAATGACTTCCCCTGTAGGGAAGCACCGTGAACTTGAAGGAAAAATAATGTGACTAGAAGCTCTTGTTTGTTGATGTGACAAGTTACGTCTTGGGACCAGATACCTTGAGCTTGGTGACCTACATTGGACTGATAACCCCAACCTATTACCCCTGAAGCGTCTGTGTCTACCCATACTGTAGGTGGAGGAGAAACCCATGTCATTATCGAGTACAATGTTTCGGTCTTTGCCCAGACCGACAGTAAGCTGTGAATTAATCAAGGAATCGGCCATAGTTTTCCCGCCGGCAATAGTGGGAAAAATGTGTTGCCTTCCATGATTAATCTCTTGACTTTCAACCGGCCCAACTTCACAGTTAATTGGATCCAGTTGAGTGAACTGACTAGGGACTCCCACGTTTTCCTCGTCGTATTCAGACTGGAGAAAAAGAAACAGTTTCTTGCGATTGTCCACACTCTGAGTAAGAGTCAGATTGGCAGTGTTCCAAACCAGTCCTATCCACTGAATTTCTCTTGTGGGAACAAGGAGCGACTTTGCCAAGTTGACCTTGAACCCTAGAGTTTGTACATGATTTAATATTGCTTGACATGAAATTGACATAACTCCTCTGACTCCGCCACTACTAGCCAGTCGTCTAGATACCACCACACCTCGATACCTTGGGCTAGCAAGGGCCTGCCGTACTAATTTCGTAAAGATTCTTGGTGCTAGGTTCAAACCGAAAGGCATTCTCTGAAAGACGTAAGTCTCTTGCCTGATCCTCAAGGCGAGGAATTTTTGGAACCTTTTGTTATGCCAATAGGCATCTTTCAGGTCTAATGAGCACATCCAGCCTTGCGGAGGGAGTGCGAGCCTGATTTGATTGACTGTAAGCATCCTGAAGGGTGAATTGTGAATATGTGTGTTCAGACGCGAGAGATCGACTACTGGTCGCATCTGCACACTGTCCCTTTTTGGCACTAGAAATAATCTGGAGGTGAAAACAGGGCAAGTTGGATCTACTCGGACAATGATTTGTTTGTTGATCATTTCCAGAACAAGTGACTCCACCTCTAAAGAAACATTGTTGACTTCTAGAGTTTGACGTAAACAAGGTCGCTGGAGCCACTTCCAAGATATGCCTTTACTTATCACTGTCCTGGCCCATGACCGCCGGGGCCAAGCCCTGCGACATGCTCGGAACGACCCAGTTTCTGTACTGGGTCTGTCCTGTAGGACAACTCTCGAGTCCAACTCGCCTGCGGTAGGCCCTGGGAGAGAGAGAGTGTAATTGACTAGTTTTTTGGTGGTGGCGGCGGAGTGGGGTTAGACGGCTGGCTAGGTTTGGTATGTGTCTGACCTTGAGTAGGTTCCTGGTATGACTTACCCCTATAGCCTGACTGTTTCCCCTGCTTAGGTCTGTGCTGAGTACCTCCCTGCTGTTGAGGAGGCTTTGGTTCTCGAAATGACTGTTTAGTTTGAGTAGGATGGGGCTTCCCGCCGCTCTTAGGTTTCGAGTAAGGTTTCTTAAAGGCCTCTTTCTTTGACTGGGAGGTACCCTGCTTCCACAAATCTACCAAATTGAAAACAATACTCCATGTATCTGGGGGAAGAAGCGGTGCAGTTAATACCGGGGAAAGCGTTACTCGGCGGGCTATGTCCTCCGGTAACTTCTTTACCAAGTATACCCTTAGATCCTGTCTTGCTCTAACCGCCTCCATGATCGCTATTCTAATATCACCTAAGGATTGAATAGAGTTTTGTAGAAGGAGCCTGCGTGACAAGTCCGTGGCTTTCCTTATATGTTGGTCTGATATGGCTGTAATAGTTCTCGTGAGTGACTGGGTAACCTGGCGACTGACGAGGTATTGAGAGAACAGTCTATACGCTTTATTGCGTAGCTTAAAGTCTCTGTCTAAGTGAGCCGGAGGGGGTGTGGCAAAAGGTTCATGCAAGTCGTACAGTGATAGTTTGGGAGCTGCCAGGAATTCATATAAAGCAGGTGACACTCCGCCTGCTTTGTTAACCGGTAAAGAGAACCATGAGTGAACTTCCTGAGGTACCTGATGGGAGGATTTTGTGGTAATAGTAGATGCAAAAACCTGCGCCTCTAGTTCCCAGTCCACCCACGGACCTACACCTACCTGCCCCATATTCAAGACTGGTGTGTTCGTCTGATCTATTACCGGGACTGTATCCAGTTCCAGCGTAAGTGCATGTAGAGCTTTTATATCATTGACGCCGTCATTCCTAGACCAGTCGGCAAAATGTTTTGCAGATGAGGCCGGAGGTATCGCCGGGGAAGTCGAATACACAAAGAAATCAGCGCCATAAACAGATGGGATGGCCTTAATGGTAACATCTAGTAACCTACCTTGGACATCCTTAGCTCTTAGTTTTCGACTCTTGTTAACCTCAATGGTCCATTCACTAGGTACCGGCTCATCCGACGGAAAAATCCCATACAGAGGGAAGAAGAAGACACCCAAGTGCAAGACATGTTAGATGCTGTCATTGTCTGACCTTCTATCAGCCCCTGGTCATCACCTGTTGTCCTGGTAAAAATAAAAGATGGCACCTTGCGGTTCTGCATAGATTACCGACAACTAAATGATGTCACCATCAAAGACGCCACCCCTCTGCCCAGGATCGACGATTCTCTGGACTCCCTCTTGGGAGCCAAATGGTTCTCCACCCTCGACTTGCAATCAGGATACTGGCAAGTCCCAGCAAAACGGATGACCAGGAGAAAACCGCCTTCTCCCCAGCCAGGGCCACCTATACGAGTTCACCGTCCTACCATTTGAACTCTGCAACGGACCTGCTATGTTCTCCAGACTGATGGAATCCGTTTTCCAGGGCCTCACCTGGAAAACCTGCCTTGCCTATTTAGACGACATCATTGTGATTGGGAAAACATGGGCAGAACACCTCCAACGACTCGCCCAAGTGTTCCGGCGTATAAGAAACGCAGGACTCAAAATCAAGCTCTCCAAGTGCACCATGGCCCGAGGGGAGGTCCCCTTCTTGGGACACATCGTCTCCGAAGCTGGTATTTCACCTGATCTAGCCAAATTAGAAGCCATCAGCAAGATAATATCGCCGTCTAATCAGTACGGAAGACATGGACCCTACCCGTGTCAAGGGCCAGATAGGGAGGCGTCCTATCAGTCGATAAGGGAGTGTCGCCTGGGGCCCACCACGTCGGACTGCCAAGCCGTTGGAGAGGGGCGTGTTTGGGAGGTGATGCCAGAGCTCCCATATTCTGCTACTATTTTGGGTGACATGTGAAGTCATCACACCAGAAGGGCTAACCGAAGATGATCCCTTATACGCTGGTGTTATCCCTCCAACTTCCCTTCCCTTTCCTCTTCAACCTTGTATATATATCTAAGACCACCAAATCCAATTTCATATTTATCTAATTAATTATTCCATTCATTTGAGATCCCCCATCCCCCTATTAATATCCAGGCAATAATTTAATTTATCTTTTAATAAATTATAAAGAAAACCTTGTTTGCTTATAGTCCCCTGTGAGTGAATGGGAATGCTGATGAACCTTTACATAGTGGAATGTGAAAGGAGTACGGACGTTCATTGGGCTAGCTTCCCATTATCGAAGACTCGTGAAGAATTTTGCTACAATAACGAAACCCCTACACGATCTTACCCGTAAAGAGGAGCCCTTCATCTGAACTCCGGAACGACTCCAAGGCTTCACCACCCTCAAGGACCTTCTTGTCGCTGCCCCAATCGTCTCTTTCCCGGACTACAACCTACCAATCCGCCTCTACACGGATCTGTCACAGTTCTGAATCAGCGCTGTTTTGGCCCAGACCAGACACGGAAAGAAACACATCATCGCTTGTGCCAGCAGAACCTTAAACCCAGCCGAAATGAACTACACAGTCACCAAGATAGAATGCCTTGGGATAGTATGGGCCCTCCAACATTTCAAGGCCTACCTAGCGGGGCTCAAAATCACCATCATCACCGACCACCAGGCCCTGCAATGGTTACGCAAGTCTGACACTAAGAACGCCCTCACCGTCAGATGGAGAGAGTCCTTAGAGGAGTTCGACTTCGAGATTGCCTACCATGCAGGAAAATTACACACCAATGCTGACGCCCTATCCAGACTACCCCTAAAGACACCTGCCAAACCAGAACAACTACGGGCCATCCAACACCAACTGCTGGAACCCGTCCCTCATGGATTCCCAAACCCATATTTAACACCCTCAGCCGGAAAGGTGACACCCTCTACGCCACCGAAGGAAAAATAGTGCTGTTCCACAAGTTGCCCGAACCATCATGGAGTCCTTCCACTCTCACAATGGCATCGGGCTAGAAAAACTCCTTTCCACCTTCCAAAACGTATACTGGACCACCACACCTTACCTCACAGCAAAAGCCATCACCAAAACCTGCTGCTCCTTTGCTCTGGGAAAAGACCACACCAGGACCCCAGGATCATCCGGAAAACTGATCGCTTCCAAGCCATGGGCAACTGTTAGCAGTGGACGTGATGGAACACATGGAGAGCAAACAAGGATACCGGTACATAGTCACTTTTGTGGACACATACTCCAAGTACATCATCGCCTGTCCCGCAAAAGAGCATTCCGTTATGGCTGTGGCCGAAATCCTCCTCCAGCATGTATTTCCTGTGTTTGGACTCCCGCAGGCAATACACTCCAACAACGCCTCTGTATTCACGGGCCAAATATGGACCCAGCTATCGGAGATCATCGGCTATAAGATCTCCCATTCTTCACCTTACTGGCCCCAAGACAATTCTCTCTGCGAGAGGAATCACCGCACCATCGCCAACCAGATCAGAACCCGCCTCCAACAAATGAACATGACAGATTGGCCCAGCCAGGTGAAGATAGTACAGTGGGCAATAAACACCTGCCCTCGTGAGGATGGCATCACCCCCCATGAAAGGATCTTCGGGGAACCTCCCTTGTTGCTACCCCTAAGGTATCTTTCCACACCATCCGAGCCCTCACCTTCCCACAACGCTGCTCTAGTCCACCTCCAAAATTGTCTTCGTCAGCTGCAGTACCTTCAGGACCTCAACCCCAACGAGACGCTGAAGACCAGCCCTCACCAAGTCGGAGATTTGGTTATGGTGGCCGAGCTCCCTGTCCCGAGCAAACTGAATCCACGATACCGAGGACTCTTTGACATTCTGAAAGTGCCCAACTGTTATCAGGTCACGGTCAATTATCACGGGGAGTCACACACATTCAGAAACAGGTATGTACGTCATTTCCAGCCTCTGGATAAAAATACCACTATCCTAGCGCAGCCTCATGATAATATTGTGCAACCTGCTACTACTAACCTTGACCCTTCTCTCCAACCCGAACAGAGATCCACCCAACCTTCTCCTCTTCCTATTGCCTCACCTCTTCCCCCTGTTCCTTCTCCCTATATTCCGAACAATCCACTCCCACCTCCCTAAACCTCTTAAACCCCTTGTTCAATCAAGCCCTTCTCACACTCCCCTGCCCTCTATTCAACTGCAAACCCCTCTCTCCAAACCTCCTTCAGTTCCTCCAGGATTTCGTCTACTTCCTCACCACCTTTCCTCGTCTATCCCATCTTCCGCCGAAATGCCTACCCATGGCCCTCGCACACTACCTGTTATCTGCTATAGTTATAATAATAATAATAATAATTCTTAAAGCTAGCGCATGCTAAGCCAGCTAAGGATAGCCCAATAAGGCCGATTAGGCGTATTTCCATTGGGGTCCTGTACTACTACCCCATCCCCTCGCTCATGAGGGACGGTAACGACTCAGTGCTTGTGAGAAATCTTTAATGCGCCGAGCGTGGACGCGATCCCGAGACCTTCTGGGTGGAAGTCCAAGACGCTAGTCACTACACCAGCGAGCCGCTATTATTATTATAGTTATCTGTTATAGAATTCGCCACCTGTAAGTGTCACCGATTAGCATGTCGCCCATCGGTAATTTGTTTGGGGTTTATTCCCCTAGATGGGTTGCCCACCAAGGCTAACTAATCCCATCCACCCGGAAACACCCCTATCAGATAACAGGGGGAGCGCTAACACCAGAGAAAATCCTATAACAGGGGGAGCGCTAACACCAGAGACAACCCTATCACAGGGGGAGCACTAACACCAGAGACAACCCTATCACATTATAGGGAAGAGTGGAGGAGGGGATTCACATGAACTCCTCAGGGGAGCTCAGGACCCTGACTCATACATCAGGGGAAAGAAGGTCTAGGTTGTACCACTCAGGGTTGGACTGGTTAGTGTAGGAAGAGGACTCCACCCACACTATGAAGGGGTCCCCAATGCGCAATTCTACTTTTCCCCCATATCAATTACTCAGTTATAAACATGTTTACAGCTATATACAGTATGTTAGTGATTGTGATAAAATGTCTCGATATAATGTAGAGACATAAAATTGTTTGATATTTTCGTCCTTTAATTATCAATAAATCAGGTGCTAATGAAGTAAAGTTTTTGCCATACAATTGAGTATTGAATTAAGTTGTAGCCACCTCACTGAAACCGTAAGACCAGTGTGGCCAGTGTATCTACGTTAAATTATACACATCCCTCTCTCTCTCACACACACACACACACACACACTGCACTAAAACTGCCACAAGAACACCCAATAGTAAAACACTTAAATATAGTTAATTAAGAAAATTGACCACATGAGATGTTTCATCTATCTCTCTCTCTCTCTCTCTCTCTCTCTCTCTCTCTCTCTCTCTCTCTCTCTCTCTCTCTCTCTCACCTTAGGCTATGGTAGCGACGATGCCTCTTGCCTTGTCTTCAATATAATTCCATTAAGGGGCACACATATCACAATGAGAGAGAGAGAGGGAGAGGGAGAGTGAATTAGAGTTAGTAGTTATTCTATGTGTGGGAAAGTTGAAATATTTAAATTTGCAAAATGGTTTTGCAGATCCAAAGATTAAGAACATTTGTTTGATATATAAATGACCAAATAATATCATGTACAGCTTTTTCTTTAAAAACAAAAAAAGTATTTCTATGACAGAATGAACAACATTTTATGATAACACAGTTATATTACGTGATTATCTCAATGTTATTAATGGTTATTTTGAGAGAGTAAAGGATTGTAAGTAGGCAACGGTGAGAGAAAAGAAAGCATGAATATTACGTAAACTAGAACTACAATTAGAAATAGAGTGAACAAAGTGTGATAAAACAAAACACTGATGAAATAGTGAACAAAGTGTGATAAAACAAAACACTGATGAAATAGAGTGAACAAAGTGTGATAAAACAAAACACTGATGAAATAGAGTGAACAAAGTGTGATAAAACAAAACACTGATGAAATAGAGTGAACAAAGTGTGATAAAACAAAACACTGATGAAATAGAGTGAACAAAGTGTGATAAAACAAAACACTGATGAAATAGAGTGAACAAAGTGTGATAAAACAAACACTGATGAAATAGAGTGAACAAAGTGTGATAAAACAAAACACTGATGAAATAGAGTGAACA
>CM064526.1:11458280-11900780 GCA_032716605.1 Paralithodes platypus | reverse complement strand
TTAATTCTCTAAGACGCTCTTCGTATGGTTTGTTCTTTAGGCTAGGTATCATTTTGGTAACTCTACGTTGAACTCGTTCTAGCTTGTTTATGTCTTTTTGGTAATAAGGGCACCAGGATTGAACGCAGTATTCCAGAAGAGGGCGGACTAAGGAATTGTAAAGGGTTAGGATTACGTCTTTGGATTTATGCTCAAATGATCTGCTTATAAAGCCAATTATTTTGTTTGCCTTCTTAACAACTTCTGAACATTGTTGACTCGGTTTTAGGTTACCCGATATTGTTACTCCCAGATCGGTTTCTCTGTTTACATTCTTAAGCTGAGTGCCATTCATCGAATAGTTTGCTTTCTCATTTAGGTATCCGATATGTAGTACTTTACATTTATCCGCATTGAAACTCATTTGCCAAATTTGGGCCCAATGTGACAATTTATCTAGATTGTGTTGCATATCGTCAACTTGATCTTTTGAGAGTACGCTATTTGCAATATTTGTATCGTCAGCAAATTTTGAGATTGTACAGGTGAGACCCTCATCTATGTCGTTGATGTAAATTAGAAAGAGAATTGGTCCTAGTACCGATCCCTGGGGTACCCCGCTACTTACATTGGTCCATTTAGATGCCTTACCGTTTATGACTACTCTTTGCTTTCTGTCGCTGAGCCAATTTTCTATCCATTTCAACACACCGTCTTGTATTCCATGCGCTTTTAGTTTTAGCAGTAAACGTTTGTGGGGAACTTTGTCAAAGGCCTTTTGAAAATCAAGGTATATAATATCTACAGCTTTACTCTCATCGTAGAGGTTGAGGATATCGTGGAAGAAGTCTAAGAGGTTTGTTAAACAGGAACGTTTTTTACGAAAGCCGTGTTGAGTATCTTTAAGTATGTTATTTTCCTCTAAGTGATTTACGAGTCTGTCTCGTATGACCGTTTCTAGCATTTTACATACAACTGAGGTTAAGCTAATTGGACGATAGTTACTGGGTCGGGATTTGCTGCCTTTTTTTAATATCGGTGTTACGTTGGCTAGATTCCAGTGATCAGGCATAGTTCCAGACTGCAAGGATTTATTGAATAGTAATGTCAGTGGTTTGGAGAGCTCATCCTTAGCTTCCTTTAGAACTCTAGGCGAGATTGTATCAGGTCCTGGCGTTTTATTTACCATGAGTTTATCTAAACAATTCAATACTTCTCTCTCTGTAACGGTGATATTGCTTAGAACATCTGAATTATCAATCTGAATCGGCGATGGTGTAGGGATATCACTGAGGTCTTCTGTTGTAAAAACTGATGCAAAGAAGGTATTGAGGGCATTACTCATTTGTACTTCGTCTTTGGTGTATTCTCCATTTTCATCGACTAACGGTCCAACAGTTGAAGTAACTACTTTTTTCTTTCTGATATAACTATAGAATTCTTTCGGGTTTGTTTTACTTTGATTCGCAATATGTAACTCTAGGGTCTTTTTACTTTGCTTAATTAACTTTTTGGCTTTGCGTCGTAGCTCTACAAATTTCACCCGTTCTTCGTCATTTTGTGAGGATTTTAATCTATCATTAGCAAATTTTTTAGCAAGCAGGCAGTTTGAAATATCTTTATTCCACCATTTGGGCTTATTATTATGGCCTGGACGCCGTATTTTCGATGGTATGCAGTCTTGCACTGCTTTTAGGTAAGTGGTTTCGAATAACTTCCAACATGTATTTATGTCGTTATTGTTAATTAAAAAGCTCCAGTCAGTTTCTTTAAACATAGCTCTAAGTTTATGAAAGTTTGCTTTCTTGAAATTAGAGACTTTTTCGATGCTACTATTTGGTTCGTTACTAGTAAAGTTTAAAGTGAAAGTTATCGTACGATGGTCGCTGTTACTGAATTCATCACCAACATTCAAATTCTCTATTAATTCTTCTTTTGTTGCAAGTACAATGTCAAGAACGTTATTACCACGGGTCGGTGTTCGAACAAATTGATAAAGCGAACTCTCTTGCAAGTTCGTATACAAGTTATGTCCGGAGTGTGAAGTAAGAGTATCGCCCCACTTGGTCACAGGTAAATTAAAGTCGCCCAAAAATACGGTATCTTGTGAGTTACTTACATCTGCAATTTGTTCATAAATTTCTCGGTCAGTTTGCACTGATTGAGCTGGAGGTCTGTATATTAATGCAAGTATTATTTTTGTACCTTTATTATTCTTTATTAGCACAAAAGATGTGTCGACGTTCACAATTTGAGGTTTTGACAAGAGGGTCGGGTTAAGACTTTCTTTGATATAAAATAAAACGCCACCTCCATTTTTATTTATTCGGCTTTTCTCAAACATTACATAACCGGGAAGTGAATACTCTGCTAAAAAGTCTCTATCTACTGTATTGAGCCAAGATTCTGTTATACCAATCACATCATAATTTTCAGTAAACACTAGTTCCTCTAAATCTGAAAATGTATTGCGTATGCTACGAGCGTTTGCATAGAAATCCTTTAAAGTTGCGGTTTTAGAACTCACAGAACGTTCTTTAATCAAATTTTTGGTTCTGATCGGATCTACATTTACATTCATGGCTGACAGATACATTTGGAAGCCTCCATCTGATTAAACAAACCTCCCAAATGCAAATAATTATCAGGTACACAATATGGAGCTTCAATTCAGTTCGAGATAGCTTCGAAAATGTATAAGCAGAATTGATGATCGTAATTGTACAGTACATACCGCACGATGTTGTTGTGGTGTGGGAGATGGTGGAGGGTGTAGAGTGATGAAGATAGTAGTGGTGGTGATGGTGGAGGGTGTAGAGCGATGAAGATAGTAGTGGTGGTGATGGTGGAGGGTGTAGAGTGATGGAGATAGTATTGCTGGTGATGGTGGAGGGTGTAGAGTGATGGAGATAGTAGTGGTGGTGATGGTGGAGGGTGTAGAGTGATGGAGATAGTAGTGGTGGTGGAAGTTAGGACAAATGGTGGAGGTTGTAAAGCGGTGGAGATAATAATGGTGGTAGAGGTTAAGAGAGGAGGTTGTAGAGTAATGGAGATAGTGATGTTAGAGGAGGTTGACTCTTTCATAATGCGAGTATGGTACGCCTTTTCACTTTATCTTGGCTAACATTAGACGATTATACTCAGGTATGGAAGGCCCTCCACGAACCCAGTGTGTCAAGTCTGTCTCAAGTAACTTTTCGACTCCCACAATCCCTTCCTAAACTGAATAAAATCGTCTACTACTAGCCAACATAATAATAAGGATGTTGTCCTCGTCTATTGAAAGGGTTA
The DNA here is from genome assembly GCA_032716605.1 of Paralithodes platypus. Classification (NCBI taxonomy): domain Eukaryota; kingdom Metazoa; phylum Arthropoda; class Malacostraca; order Decapoda; family Lithodidae; genus Paralithodes; species Paralithodes platypus. The sequence goes on along the minus strand of CM064526.1, from coordinate 11,897,510 downwards.
AGACAAGTGGTGGTGTATGTTAACAGACAGAAGTGGTGATGGTTGACTGTTAACCCCTTGAGGATTATGACGCGTTTTAATACTTTACTCAGGCTATCATTAGACGGGTGTATGCAGCTAAAGAAGGATTAGTGGCAATTGAAGAGGTTAATCGAGATAGTTCTTACTCTTTTGATTCTTAGAGATCCTTCTCAAAGTGCATAACATTGTCCAACAATAGCCAGAATGCAATGAAGAAACCTGTCATCGTATCCTGAGAGGGATAAATTGACTTGTGATGAGGGCAATAGAAGGAAATGGTGATGGTGATGGTGGTGGTGGTGGTGAAGGGGAATGAGCATAGTGATGGTGAAGGTTAACTGGAGACAATGGTGGAGGTGGAATGTTAAATTGACTTGTGATGATCGAGAGCAGGGGGAGGGAGAGGGATGAGATAGACACGGAACATAAGGTGACTAATGGAGTACGAGGGAGAGTGAGTCAGTCAGTTACAAGGAAAAGTTACTATCTACCCCCCCCCCCCCCCACCCCCCACCCTCTCCCCTGGGGTGGTGGCAGGGGGCTAGGAATCCTCCTCCCCTTGTAAAATTCTCCTACTCAACGAGATAGAGAAATGGGCGAGGGAACGTGACAGTGGTCCCGGACGCATATTGCTCTTCTGTATTATGGTTCGGCACCTCTGGTGAGAACGGCCGCGCGCGGACTATTTTAAGGGGAGGTATTTAGTTTGTTCCCTAGACCTCCATCAAGCTTAAAATTACACCCCCTAGAGTCCCTTTCAAGATAAATTTGTACATTTTTCGCTAGAAAAATTTCCCGGCCGAAGGCCGGTTCCTCTTAAATTACAGGCTCGCTATCGCTCGCCAGGATAAAATCGACACCTGAATTGCACGAAAGGTCTTAATACGGGGTGAAAGTTCTTAAAATCGCTAAACTAATGGGGCAAACGTTTTATAATATCAAAAGCAATGGGGCTAAACATGAAGGAGAAAGGGGTCAAGAAAAAAATCCCTCAAATGGAGATCCCCCCTTAAAGCTAACTCAACTAAACTCATGCATATTCTGCCATATTCAGCCATGACATAATCATAATATTATTATTAGTGTGTGTTCACTTTTATCTAAAATTATATATCACTACAATGTTCAGCTTCGCTTTTGCCTTCTGTCACACACACACACACACACACACACACACACACACACACACACACACCTATACAAAGGATTGAGCTCTTTTCTATAATCCGAACTCCGCGGTTCCGACCTTTTTCAGAGTCGACTGCAGGATTGACCTCGCATTATATCCCAATTTCCGAAGTACAGTACATTCTTTTGCCTATGTTGATGCCTTTGACCTGACCCCCACCTGGATACTCACACAAACACTGCCCCTCTCTCCTAACTTATAAAATTCCTCTCATAAATATTTCTGGTCTTGTGATAAATGTATGCATGTAAATTGTATAAGAGTACGCTATGTGTAGGCCTACATATTGTATGCATATCAGCAGGCATCTTTGTATGTTGCATAATAGCCTGTGTGTGTAGCCTTATTATACAGTTTGTATGTTTATATTTACCATGAATAAGCGATGAATGTGTATACATATGAGCAGACATCTGTGTATGTTACATAGTTTTGCTTGTGTGTGTATGGTATGTATATATTATGTATTTATTTTAATGTGTGTGTATTAGTATGCATAGTTACGTATGTTTAATTATGTAGTACGTATGTATGCGTGTAACTATGTCGGTTACACCGGGTGGGATATGTAAATAAGTATGTGTTTATATAATTATTTAGGTGTATCAAAATACTCAGTCTTCAATAATCTCAATAATTGTAAGCTGGGCTTACCATTTCCACTCTAATATTAATGTACATCATCCTTTTCCCCATGTTCATTGAAGGGTACATAAATGCAGTGTAGTGAAACGATAGACCAAACAAGACATACATTAGAGAACATAGAGCAAACAAGACATACATTAGAGAACATAGAGCAAACAAGACATACATTAGAGAACATAGAGCAAACAAGACATACATTAGAGAACATAGATATTAGTAACTCATTTAGCGAATAAGTTTGGGAGTCATGGTCAGCAGCGATCTGAAACCAAGAAACCAAGCAAGGCTAACAGAGTTCTTGGATTTACATATAGAAGCGTCAGTAATAGAACGCTAGACGCAATTTTGAAAAATTACCAGCATTAGTAAGGTCACTTATGGATATATACAATATACTGTGTATATATATATATATATATATATATATATATATGTATATATATATATATATATATATATATATATATATATATATACAGTATATCTATATATATATATATATATATATATATATATATATATATATATATATACAGTATATCTATATATATATATATAAAAACATATATATATATATATACATATATATATATATATATATACCGGTATATATAATTATATATATATATACATACATATAATTATACACATATATATATATATATATATATATATATATATATATATATACAGTATATATATACAGTATATATATATATATATATATATATATATATATATATATATATTTATAATGATATGTAAATTATTTTAAACATATTGTTTTTAACTTATAAAATATATCAGATATAAAACTGTAGTCTCATTCTGTGTCTATTCCTATTCGTCTCCCTCCCGCGCGCCATACGGCAGAATATGCGCGAGCTTAGTTGAGTTAAGGTCGTTGCACACTGACACGAAGCCCCTCCAGGCGAGTTCCCGACTCGAAATCTCAGCCCGATACAGAGAATCGGCAACATAATCTTGGATATCGGGAATTAGCCATGGGTGACTCTCACGGTCCAAGCGACGTATTGGGGGTCGATACGAGATTTTGAGCTGTTCAAAAGTTTGTGGGAATCCCGCGGCAACAGTAAAAAATCGTCTGAGTCTGGTCTCCATCACGAACTTGCCGTATCACAATCGTGTGGTCCGTATCAAAGACGTATGGTCCGTATCAAAGCCGTATGGCCCGTATCAACGTCGTCTGGTGCTTAAGCCTGCCGTGCGGACCGGTACTCGGAAAAAAAAGGTACCGGAAAAAAACGGCACAGGAAAAAAAGGCACTGAAAAAAAATGTCACAAATGTCACATAAAACAAAATGTTGTATTAAGAAGTTATAGATTAATAAAATGTGTTTCGATGCAATATGCAATATTGCATAATGTAACTATATATATCTGGTAGTGTACTCACCATAGGTTAGGTTAAGTTAGAGCTTAAGAAACTGGAATTCTGCATAAGGCCGACCGACCCACACGAGGCAGATCCCATTCACACCCAATCCATATCATTCATATGACTATCAAGTTTGCACTTATAATTTTCTACCGTTCCTGAGCTAACCACACACTTCCACAACTCTGTTCCCAAACCAGTGCTTACCTATATTTTTGTCTAAAGCAAAACTTATCCAATTTGAAGCCATTTGAACGGGTTATCTCGCCGTTATTAAGCCCTAATACCTTATTTCTATCTCCCCTATATATACCTTTCATCCTTTTAAACACGTATATCATATCTCCTATACATCTTCGTCTTTCTAATGAATGCAAGCCAAGGGTTATCAGCCTCTCTTCAACACAAGGCATATGATAAATTTTTAACAATGTGGATCATTTGCGTCATTCTTCAATGGATCAATATCCATTCTATAATAAGGACACCAACACTGAACAGCATAGTCCAAGTGAAATCTCACATTAGGTCAGGTTAGGTTAAATATAAATATAGTGTAATTAAAGGAAAATATAGAAATACAATAAATATAACAAATATATTAAAATTATATAATTCTTGAATAACAAATAATTTATGAATAAATCCTGGTCCCTGGATAATAAAGTTGCCTAATTATACATTTTGATAGATTTTCATAATATGCCATTTTTTCCTACACCGAAGAATATGCCAGTTTTTCCTGTGCCTTTTTTTCCCAGTGCCCTTATTTCCGGTGCCTTTTTATCCTGTGCTTTTTTTTCCGGTGCCTTTTTTTCCTACATTCGTGCTACCGTATCTCTTCCGTGCAGAAAATTGTCAACGGTCGAGTTGGCAACCGCGCGTCTAGCCTCAATCCGGTTGCACGTCTCACGGCGTCAATACCATTCTTCTGAGTTGTATCACAGTCTTTTGGGTCGTATCTTTTCCGTGGACTAGTCGTGTACCCTTCGCACGACTTTTCCTATCTTCTTCGTAGCATTCGTTTCTCCACCGTATCAGCATCGCTAGAGTCTTATCAAGTCATGCAGAAGAGATACGGTAGAGATATGACTCTAACGATGCCAGCCATTTTCGCCGCGATCTCTAGTAAATTAGGCAAGACACAGGATTTGTATGTGTCGTGGGTGTTCGTGCCAGTCTTGAAGGGGCTGTCGTGTCAGTGTGCAACGACCTTTAGCCTTAAAATAGTCCGCGCGCGGCCGTTCTCACCAGAGGTGCCGAACCATAATACAGAAGGGCAATATGCGTCCCGGACCCTAAGGAACTTTAAATGTTGTTTCTGTTCAGGCTGTGTCTCGAGTTGGACACCCCCAGCAATGGGGTATGTACATACATAGTGTAGTGCACCAGTCATTGCAGTGTATCCAAAATACTATCTTCTTTCTTCTTAGACTGCTCTACTGAGGAACTATTTACAGCATCTGAAGGACAAATAATCCAGGTAGAAAATATCTCATAGCTCAGTCTCCTAATCGACGGAATATATTGTGTAGCCCAGCTTGGAGAGAGAGAGAGAGAGAGAGAGAGAGAGAGAGAGAGTATGACTAATGGAGTAGGAGATGGAGACCGTCAGGAGGAGGAGGGTATTCAGTGTGTTTGTGTGTGTGCATCAATGTGTGTGTGCAAGTGTATGCGTCTGTCTTGTCGGTGTGTGTGTCATTAAGTGTGTGTGTCTGTGTGCATACTGTAATTATAAACAATAGCATTAGCATTATACATATACCTAACAGTACATTCTGCACAAAAAGAAATTTCACAAGATTTGCTATGAAATGTCTTAAAACCGCCCTAATATTTGGGCAAAATGGTTTATTCCAAAAAGAGCCCCCTCGGCCCAAATAGTGTTGGAGTGACCCTCTGGGACGCCGGTTTTACACACTGTAAACAATAACCTTCAAATGAACATTTTAAGGCCGATAATCATGACGTTCATAAAACCTTATTTTGCCAGCATGGAGGGGTGACGGGGGAAGCGTTGTCGTCGCAGTCCGATTTTTCTAACATACCGCGGGATATTGATGATAAAAGAGAACCAAAATCATAAACATAAACAAACTTAGTGTCTTGCTGTTCTGTGTAGTGTAAAATCGAATTGATGGCATAAATATCTTGGGAGATATAGCAAAGACATTTGATAAAAACAAAAAAAAATCCCAGTGCCGGGCGGAGAACAAGCCAGTGCCAAGGCCTAAGCCAAACGGCCGATCAGTAAAAGCCCGGATTTTAGTCCAGTGTGTAAAGTTAAATCGCTACATTAGTGAAAGTGGTTACATCACGAGTCATGGTTATAAATGTATTCTATGAAAAAACTACCTGCATTTATACAGAACATACAATTTCAAAAGAATGTTTGGTCAAGTGTAGTATAAGTGAGGGACTCTACCACAACCTGACCAAAACACCATAAATCACTTAACACTTTTCCTGAGTTCCCCTCTCACCAACACCTCCCTCCCGTGCGTCCTAGACACAGTCTAAACCTTGTAGACCTATACTATTTTACTGAAATTGGATCTCAAAGAACGGGTAAAACAAATATAGAAAATTAAAACAAATAATAGTATTAAGCTAACTCTTTAACCCATAAAAAGCGACCGTCCTCAATAGAGTTTTTTTTTGGTGCACTGTGACTGTCCTCAATAGATCCAGAGCATAAAAAAAAACATTAGAAAACACCCCAGTGATATTCAAAACAACTCAATTTGTGATTAGGTGAGATAATTCCCCTCTATTACTTGCTACCACTCCTACATATGTGGCCCCCCCCCCCCTTTTTTCCCCCTCCTCAATTATAAGCTATTTGTCGTCTTATTCCCTCTTTTATCGACCAATGTTCAGCTTGAATTTCCCTCCCCGTCTCTTTAACACGAGTGAGGCAGCTAGAGATCCTTGCAACACAGATACTTCTACTCAGACCCATCAGTGTCGCTCTACAGCTCAAAGAGGGTGGACATACGTCCCCCCAGCTCTCGCCTCATGATACGACCTTGCAGCAATAATACGTCTTTTTCACCCCTCAAATGCTATTCCCACTTCTTTTACTGCTCTTAAATGTTCATATGTTCATAATAAAAGCAAAATAGGCGCATATGGATAAGTAATAATTATATATGTGGTACTATGACGATTTTCGTCAGAAAAGAACCAAATACCTTCACTTGGCGGGAGGGTTTGAACTACCATAGCTTCGCAGTTTATGAGTTAAATAAGTGTAGATTGTTTCTTGATCATATCGCAGGATAGTAATGACGTTATTGAGAAAGAATCACCCATGCAACCAACTATGGAGTAAGTTCGGACATGTGCAATAAGAGAAAAGGGAAAAGTGGTTAGGGCAGTGATGAATCTGTTTCATAAGCTTATCGAAAGTGTTACTTAAAGTTAAAACCAAAACCAGTGTTAAGGATTGGAAGGTGCCATGGGCCCAAAATATTTCCCCTCCAAGACCTTTTAACCATAAAACAGTGAAACCCTCCCCTCGCCCCGCCCCCTCCCACTCCCTCCCTCTCCCTCCTTCCCGCGTCTTATGGTTCGTAAAAGATAGTCGGGTGGAAAAGTCTTATAATGTTAGAAATTAATACCAAGGACGTTTGCACTAGCTGTAAGTTCATATGTAGAGACAAACATGGCACAAAATGCCAAATATGTAAAGACACTTTTCATAGGTGCTGCATAGGACTTTTTCCACCTATAAACAAAGCTTTTATTATAATGGTGAAAAACTTCCATTTTTGCAACAAATGTGTCGAGTTCACAATGCGAATCATTCAGACTATGGAAAAAACAGAGGTACAAGGTAGACCTAAATATAGCCAAGATGTGGTAATTTTTCATCAAAATTGGGGTCGCACACCAGGAACTTCCCCTCAAGAATCCCCAACCACAACCGTATTGCATTCATTTCCTCCTACTACGTCTCACCCAAAACAACCAACAATACCTCCCTCTGAACAAACACCCTCAACGCCTCCCTCATAAAAATTCACATCAGCCCCCTCAATCCCCCAAATCCCGCCCCAACCAAAGCCAGTCCACATCATCACCCACGACGCCGGCCCACCACACGAATATATCTACCGATTCTCACTCCACACCACCTCATAACACAATGGCTCACATGTATCACACAAATCCTTCCACTAACTCTCCCTCCACACCAAGTCATCTCTCCACACCACCTTGCATCACCGTGACGTCACCAAACACCACTCCCATAACCCACACACCTGCCCAGGCCTTCCCAGTCCGTGTCATGAACACTAGGACTTGCACCTCCACACACGGCCCAAATGACCCTCCTACACCCACATAAGAGGTAAATTAAATGGAGCCGTTTGTAGATTTGCGTATCAAAAAAATTGCAATATTATAGTCAGAGATTGGGAAGTGCAGATTTGGTGAAAACTGCAAATACCACCACCCACCCCTCTGCCAGGCCTCATTAGAAAATAAGGGCTGTTATGATATCAAATGCCCAGATTTCCATGTTAGGTGGTAATGGAGGAGTGTGGTAAACAGCTCAAATAGTAGCCAAACAAAATCTCAAGATATGCGAGGGCGAGACAGAGGAAGAAGGCAAAGAGGGGTATGGCAGAAGAAGATGAACAGAATGAGAATGTTGGAGGATCAGATAGCGCACCTCGAGCACATCCTGTCCTCCCAAGCGTGGCACAGAGATGTGCTCTACGAGCGACCCCAACTGCCACCCGAAGATTATTAGGTATGCATAGCAAGGCAAATAGCCTCTCCCCACTCCTGTTTGCGAACATACAAGGATAGAAAAAATAAAACCATAAACAAAGTACCATTTATTAGGGGCCTACTAGAAGAAGGGAATGCTATATTTGCAGCTCTCACAGAAACGCATATTAAGGACCACGGTCCACGAAGCTAGTGAAGTATGGATTCCTGGCTACAATCTTCATAGGGTAGACACTAGACAGTAAGCATAACACACGCAGAGGTGTAGCATTGTAAATCCATGATTCTCTGATATGTACTGAATATCTAAAGAACAGCAATGAAGTAGTGGAAATACTTTGGGTAAATATTGAATCCTAAAATTTAGCTATTATTGTCACATACCGACCCCCAGACACATCCGTAGACGAGTTCAAACCCCAGATCAGCAAGATAAAAACAACAGTAGAAGGCCTAAGAAACCCAACACCAAATATTATGTGCATAGATTTTAATCTGCCAAAAATTACATGGAGGCAATTAGAAAGTCAGGTAGTGGTGAACAACACAGGAGAAGCAAGTACGAGAGAGCTATTTAAACTTTGCAATCTTCTAAAGGTTGTTGCACACTGACACGACAGCCCCTTCAAGACTGGCACGAACACCCACGACACATACAAACCTGTGTCTTGCCGAATTTACTAGAGATCGCTGCGAAAATGGCTGGCATCGTTAGAGTCGTATATCTACCGTATCTCTACCGTATCTCTTCCGCATGACTTGATAAGACTCTAGCGATGCCGATACGGTGGAGAAACGAATGCTACGAAGATAGGAAAAGTCGTGCGAAGGGTACACGACTAGTCCACGGAAAAGATACGACCCAAAAGACTGCGATACAACTCAGAAGAATCGTATCGACGCCATATCGACGCCGTGAGACGTGCAACCGGATTGAGGCTAGACGCGCGGTTGCCAACTCAACCATTGCCAATATTCCACACGGAAGAGATACGGTCAGCACAGCAGGCTTACGCACCAGACGACGTTGATACGGGCCATACGGCTTTGATACGGACCATATGTCTTTGATACGGACCACACGATTGTGATACGGCGAGTTTGTGATGGAGATCAGACTCAGACGATTTTTTACAGTTGCCGGGGGATTCCCACGAACTTTTGAACAGCTCAAAATCTCGTATCGACCCCCGATACGTCGCTTGGACCGTGAGAGTCACCCACGGCTAATTTCCGATATCCACGATTATGTTGCCGATTCGCCGTATCAGGTTGAAATTTCGAGTCGGGAACTCGCCTGGAGGGGCTTTCGTGTCAGTGTGCAACGACCTTTAGCCTATCCCAGCATGTAAATGAACCCACACGGGTGAATAATATCCTAGACCTTGTTTTCACCAATAATGACTTCTTAATACATACTGTAGTATGACCATTTCGGATGCAACATTCTTGGATCATAAATTAATTGAAATAAACACAAACCTAGCAAGTGTAAAAAAAAAACCCAGAAGTGAGACCAAAAACAGGCCCTTTCAATAAATGTTATTTCAATAACAAAAATATTAGGTGGGAAGAGGTGAACCAGGAAATGGAGGAAATAGACTAGGAAGTTTTTTATGAATAACCTGACACCAACAGAATGCCTAGTCTTGATTACATAAACTATGACCCAAATCTGTAGCCACCAAAGGAAGTTACTAACACAACGTCGTACACAACAAAATATACAGGACAGACAAAAGGCCCAAATAGAGAGAGAAATTGTGGAAATTGAGGAAAGACTAAGAATCTCCTATGAACTACAACAAATGAAAGATGAGAACAGAGGTATTGCAGGTATAAAGGAAAACTTAAAGTATTTATTTTCATATGCCAAGCGGAAGTCTAAAGCTGCAACAAACATCTGTCCACTGAGTAAAGAAGATGGATCATTCACAGGGGACAACGACCAAATGAGTAAACTCCTAAGTCTGCCGTATGAAACGGTGTTCAGTGAACCCGACGAAACAAAAGTCGTCAGAGACCAAAACAATGTTATCATGGAAATCCACCCTACAGAAAACCCTCAGATTCTAGATATTGAGTTCGGCCCGACCTCACGGGCTTCACCGTGTTGAGCGGTGGATTGTAAGGGCTCTCAGCCTATGCCCGAGAGGGAGTAGTTGGAATATAGAAAAAAAAAAAAAAAAAAAAAAAAAACTTAGAGAGCGTACAGAGAAATTTCACCTTGCATATAAATTCAGTAAAACATCTACAATATTGGGAACGTTTAAGAAAACTGAAGATGTACTTGTTGGAATGTAGAAGGGAGCAATACTTAATAATATATACGTGGAAATTTGCTGAAGGTATAGTTCCGAATCTATTAAGAACATAAGAACATAAGAAAATGGGAGCCTACAGAAAGCCGATTGGCCCACACAAGCCAGATCCCTCTCACACCTGACCCTAATTATAAGGCCTAATTATAAGCCTAGCTCACTAACACCATTAGAACTGACCTCACCGAAACGGTCAGTGGTCAGAAAACGGGGTCTGTAGAGCGCCGATTGGCCCACACCTGACAGATACCCCTCACACCCCACCCACCTCGTCCATAATTTATGCCTATCTAATTTTATCTTAAAGCTCTCTATCGTTCTTGATCCCACTATAACACTTGGTAGCTTATTCCCCCTATCTACAACTCTGTTACCAAACCAATATTTGCCTATATCTTTTCTGAAACGAAATTTATCTAATTTGAAACCATTTGTTCGAGTTCTTTCGCTATCACTGAGTTTTAGTACATGTTTCATGTCCCCTTTATTAATCCCACTAACCCACTTGAACACCTCTATCATATCCTCTCTAACTCAGCGTCTCTCTAACGAATGTAAGCCTAATTTCTTCAACCTTTCCTCATACGGAAGATTTCTAATATGGATAATTTTTGTCATTCTACGTTGTACTCTCTCCAATGAATCTATGTCCATTCTGTAATAAGGACACCAAAATTTAACAGCATAATCCATATGGGGTCTCACTAATGACAAATGAAGTTTTAAGATAACATCAGCAGTTCTGTTACTCACACTCCTAGAGATGAACCCGAGAATCCTGTTTGCCTTAATTAATTGTTACGAACGCTTTTACACTGTTTTCTAGGCTTCAAATCATTGCTAGCAAACACACCTAGATCTTTCTCACAGTCTGAGTTTTCTAATTCCATATTAGCTACTATGGGTTTCAGAGGCCGTGTTACATCGTTTTTCGGGAATAACTGATTAACAAAGAGTTGGATCAGTATGATATTTTGACACCAAACCACCAAACCAGTATTGCTCCTCCATCAAACACGGTAGTTATCAGCCACCACCCAACCCTACTATCGCCTTTAAATTCAAGTTATTTGTCAATATCAAAATAAAAATATACACGTATATACACTTTTTGTATATTTATACTTGATATTGACAGATAACTTGAATTTAAAGGCACTAATATGGTTGGGTGGTAGCTGATAACTACCTTGTTTGATGGAGGAGCAATAATGGTTTGGTGGTTCTCACAGGTAAGCCTTGGTAGCCTTGTCAGTCTCTTAGTCATTAATGTGTGAATTTAACCTCATGACACAGGGACAAGTGGCTTATTTCTACACTTTTGGTAATGCACTATATTGACGAAAATTAGGGCACGGTGTGAAAAAAGCTGTGTCAAAATATCATACTGATCCAACTGTTTGTTAATAAGTTATTCCCGAAAAACGATGTAACACGGCCTCTGAAACCCATAGTAGTTTATATTTAACATTTGTATGCATCTTCCCTATCTTTAATACCTTGCATTTGTCAATGTTAAACTTCATCTGCTTACTGACCATTCGTGTAAGGTATCTAGATCCCTTTGGAGGCACTCTATATCTCTATCTGAATCAATTTTTCTCCCCATTTTGGTATCGTCTGCAAATGTACTTATCCTACTAGTTATACGTTTATACCTAAATTTAGGTCATTTATGTATATTACAAACAACAAAGGACCTAATACAGATCCCTGGGGGACACCACTTTTGACTGCTCCCCACTCTGACTTGGTACCATTTATGCTGACTCTCTGCTTCCTACCAATTAGCTATGACCTAATCCATCACAACAACGCCCCACCTATTCCATGCGCCTCAACCTTTCTCATCAATCTCTCATGAGTGACTCTGTCGAAAGCTTTACTGAAATCTAAATATATAATATCATATGGCTTGTCATTATCTACTGTTTCATATACCTCTGAGAAAAAGCTAAGCAAATTAGTAAGGCAAGAACGTCCCTGAGTGAATTCATGCTGATAAGAATTGATTAAGTTAAATGTTTCTAAGTGGTTTCTAATTTTCTTAGCAATAATATTGACTCTAGTAGCTTTCCTATGATTGATGTAAGACTAATGGGACGGTAATTAGATGCTATTGATTTATCACCTTTTTTGAAGCTCGGAACTACATTTGCAAGCTTCCAAGCTTCTGGAACTAAGCCTGTTTCTAATGACTTGTTAAATGGAAATGTTAATGGGTAACTTAACTCATCTCTGCATTCTTTTAATACTCTAGCATATAACTCATCAGGACCAGGCGATTTATGAGGTTTCAGTTTGTCAATTTCCTTAAGTACATCATTTCTACTTATAGTAACCGTACTTAACCCATGTTCTATACTATCGCTATATACCTTACGGACTTCTGGAATCTGTGCCAAATTTTCAATTGTGAAAACGGAAAGAAATTGACTATTTAATGTACTGCACATTTCTAAATAATTTTCTGTCATTTCTCCTATTACATCTCTAACTTTATATTTATATAGTTGGTAAAAAGCTTTAGGGTTATTTTTTGAGTCATTTGCTATCCTGATTTCATAATTTATATTTGCTTTCCTAATTTCCTTTTTGACCTGTCTTGATAGAGTCTGATAGTAAATAAGTAGGTGATTTTCACCTTTCTTAATTGTTCTATATATTCCTTTCTTTTTTTCCTAGAGAAGATCTATTAATGTATTATTCATCCATTTTGGTTGGTTCTGTATTGATCTAAACTTTCTTTTGGGGATATATATATTTTGAGCATTGAATACTGAATTTATAAAATTATCATAGGTATCTACCAAGTTTGACGTTTCTTCCTGACTTAAGCTGACAGATACCCAAGAAGGGGTACACTCATTTGAACATCTGGATCAACTTAATTGTTTGACCATAGGGTCCGCTAATAGGGCACTTCTTAGCCTACCATAATCGGCTTTTCTGAAGTCAGGTATTAATGTCGTATTCTCTCTGGTATTTCCTCTCCATTGTATGTTAAAATACACAGAATTGTGGTCGCTATTTCCTAGGTGGTCCCCTATCTCTACATTATTTATCATATGTTCATTGTTACTGAAAACTAAGTCGAGAATATTATTACCTCTAGTCGGCGTATCTATAAATAAAAAAATAAAAAAAAATAGCTTGTACTCCCTCAATACACTCTTCTGAATCGGAGTCGCCTATTTGATGCTGCCAATCAATATTCGGAAAATTAAAATCCCCCATAATGCACACATTGCTAAACCTTGATGCCATTTTAATTTCCTCCCATAAAGATGTTCCGTCATTTCTACTCATATTTGTCGGTCTATACATAACTCCAATAACTATGGCCTCACTACCTTCGTTAACCTCTACCCAAACACTTTCATTATCGTTATTTAGTCTAATACCTGATTGAATACAGATTTTTAATGTATTCCTGACAAACACTGCTATACCGCCACCCCTCCTACTTGTTCGGTCATATTTAAACAAACTATATCCTGGTATATCAAATTCTGCTAAAAAATGCCTGGATTCTGTATTAGACCACGTTTCAGTTAGCGTTATTATGTCTACATTTTCTTTGCTAACAAGTGCTCTAAGTTCGTTCATTTTGTTACATAAACTTCTATAATATGTATTATATACCCTCAACCTATTACTTTTATTTGCAACTAATTTTCTATTGATTTTCACTAACTTATTATTTCCTATTGAACTACTAGACCTAGACGGAAATTCTATTCTATCAGCATTATCATCTTTACTATCAGTTACATGTGTTGTGTTATCGTTATTACTATTACACATCACTATATCCGCACTATCTTGACTGATTATTTCTATTGTACTCACTGGTTTCTTTAACAAAACCCCGCAACAATCCTATCTAGTGATCTAGCTAAAGTAGACACCCCTATATGAGAAAGGTGAACCCCATCCTGAGCATGCAGCTTATCCTTACCATAGAAGAGGGACCAGTTGTCCAGGAATGGAAATGCATTTTCTTTGCAATATTTCTCCAGACGGCTATTGATACAATTTTGTGTTTCTTCTATATTCCACCTACTCCCTCTCGGGCATAGGCTGATAGCCTTTACACTCAACCGCTGAACACAGTGAGGCCTGTGAGGTCTTGTTCCAGTCTAGGGAGTGAGACATGCGAAGCTTCACGGCTCGAAGCAACTCCATCTCTGATGCTGCCTTGCCTCTGCGCTTCACAGTCTCACCCCCACAGAATCGGAACCTCACTCTCAGAACGTCACCTGTTGAGCTATTAACTCACTAGTCATTGCCCCCCTGTAGCATATTTTTGAATAAGGGAATATTCATACAATGCTATTTAATCAGGGAACAATGAGGGTATTTTGTTTTGGCATTTCGGTGTGCTGTGGTAATGCACTGATACTAGGTACAGCACAAATTCCATCCCAATAATATCTTCCCATTGACATATTGGGATTCGAACCCGGGTCCATTGGATTGCCAGTCCAGTGGCAAGACCACTCTGCCACACCTCCCCTTGCTCTGGATGACCATTCCTTTCTTACCCCTCTTCTAGGTAGGATGCCGTGTACAACAGGAATACCTCCCTTTTTCCTAACCTTATCTAACACTTCCCAGTACTGAGTGAGCAGCTCCTCAGTCCTACCTTTACATACAGTACATCATTACTCCCTGTACTGAGACAGATAATGGGGCTATCTCCAATATCTTTCATGATGTCATCCACTTTCTCTAACACCCTCCCAACCCCGGCACCAGGCAGACAGACAAGCTTCCTAACATTAGTACAGGTAGACCTACCTAGGTGTCTGACCATGGAATCGCCAACAATAGAAATAGACTTACCTTTTGTCGAAGATGTAGTAGCAGCAGAGGCAGAAGCGGGTCCTGAGGCAGTAGCAGCAGTGGTAGTGGTAGTGGTAGCAGAGGCCACTTTGGGTGGAGGAGCAGCCGCTGCCTCAGTAAGTCCTCTGTGGGGAGACTTACCTTCTGCCCCCCCCCCCTCTACTCTTCCCACCTTGGGAAACACTCCTTTCTTCACCATCCCATTCATCAGGTAAGGTGATGAATTTTTTGCTGGTGATAACTGGTTGCCTTTGTAGCCTGCAGGTTGTTGCACTGGTAGAAACCACTTTCCAGGGAGCATTACGATCCCTAGGAACACTACTATCACTCTTCTTATCAGCCAAAGTTAGCTTTAAGGCTAAATATTTGTCTTTGAGAGACTGTACCTCTCTCTCCACATTATCCAGCCTTTCTTGCAAAGCAAGAAAAAGCTGGAGAATATGAGAATAGGTAGCATTTTCGTCAACACCAGCCATTTTCAAAAAGATATAACAATATCACCACACTAAGGGGTAAAGATAAGCCACTGGGAGTCACTAGGGACAGATCCTCTCTCAGCAAAGGTCAGGCAGGTACACTCGGCCGCAATTCCGCGTGGGCCACCTAGTTATAGGGTTTGGGTAAATCCGTTGTGTAGTTTGTTCGCTCTGAATATAGTAAGATCTCACACTCCCCTCCCTGAATCAATCGAAGATTTTGCCCCATAGATGGCGCAGCTTGATGGGAAGGGAGGGAGCTTGTCGTAGTGTTAAAAGGGTAGGACACAATGGGAGGAGGTGACGTTCTATAACATACAGTGACGAATGTTAAACTTATTTACTTTTACTTGTTCATACAATAATGTTCCCGAAGCTAATTCGTAATGAACAATAGATTCCCTCTTTCAGTAACTGAAACGTCACTCTCTCTCTCTCTCTCTCTCTCTCACTCTCTCTCTCTCTCTCTCTCTCTCTCTCTCTCTCTCTCTCTCTCTCTCTCTCTCTCTCTCTCTCTCTCCACCCACTTTATTGGTATGAATAAAATAATAGTACAGGTCATACTATATAATATATAACATACACCTTTTGTTAGCAAACTACAAACAGCGACAAATTAGATTAACAGAAGTAGTAAACTATTATTATTTAGATGAGTTACCTTTGTAGTGTCAAAATATGTCGATCTGTGGATGACTTACCTCAAGCATGAGAGTCACAGTTAATACTGAGTCGGCGGGATATTGATTACATTGATCAGGATTCATTAAGATTGGTAATATCATTATCAAGATTCTAAATTACCTGTGGCCATAAGGAAACATTGCATATGATCACATTGATACATTAAGCCAAATGGTAGAGGTATGACATGTCTGATTTATATATTTAACAATTAATTTACATCGAGGCAAATTTGTTGATAAAGCATTTCCCTCAGGAATATCAGTATATTTAGAGTAGCTGGCAACAGTGTTTAAACTTAGATACAAAATTCCTCTCTGTTTATGGCGATTTAAAGTCGATTTTCCTGTGCATCAGGGTAAACTACCCCTTCCTTCCCCCAAATGGATAGTTTGAGTCTCGTTTCACCTTTATTGCTCTCTGACATTAGGTTGAAATTAGTATGAATCTTCATAGAGAGCTCCTTACCAAAACTTCTGCTGAAAATACACACTTCCTACTCGACAGGCTTATCAACATTTATCAGGGTAAATTCTATGACCTTAACTATTCAGCTATAGTATACCAATCTAATTCTTGCTGATTAACTTGCTCTATAGACGAATGCTAATAATTGATGTGTGCTAACCTAGACACAATAAATAAAATAATTACTAAAGTATATGAAAAATCTGTTGGTATCACGGAAGAGCCAAGTCTGGTTTCTCAGAGAGAGAGAGAGAGAGAGAGAGAGAGAGAGAGAGAGAGAGAGAAGTTGCACTGTGTTAATCGATTTATGTAGTAAATATGGTATTGATATATAATTTGTGAATTACCTTGGTAACAGTGAGACTATGAGTAACTACATGTAAACTCAGGTTATTAGATATCACAAATAGACCAGGGTATACACAGATAATATTATTCCACACATATAGTTATTTATACTGATATGTTATACTCTTTGCATGTGGTTTGTTACATATTGCCAAGTCTGATAATATAAGATAATGTGATACAGGGGGAAATATTTACCTAGAGTAAATTACCCTCGAGAATTGCAATCCATTTTTCCCCAACACATTATTTCCTTGATCTATTTACTTTACTATGACTGTCTAATAAATATCAATTAAATAAATATAATTACTGAAGTTAATTGAGTATACCTTTATCAATTGTTCATATTACCGCAAACATAATGTTTATCAACATGACAATTAATATTTGTCATTGTTATATTGCATTGCGCAATAATCTTGTATGATCAAGATACACATTTATTTTGAAATTAAATGAAAAAAAGCTAGATAATCGAATGAGTTACCTCGGCATATAGAAGCTTATGAAGGTGATACTTTCACGTCCACCTCCTCTCGGGAGATAATGTTGTCTGGCAATAGATGGATATATAGATAGATAGATAGATAGATAAATCAGATTAGCGAGTTCACGAAATATGATATGACATCAAGATTTGTGTGCAATGATTAACCGAAGTTGTAAGAGGAAGCATATACAAGCGAACAGGGGATCGTCCAAAGGGATCCTAATGCATCATTCATATAAACATAACTCAACATAACTTAACATTCTTCAACAATACAAAAATCAACCCTTCATCTTCTCTCAATATTCTTGGTGTCTCTTTTTCTTCTGCTCTCATTTGGAAGGACCATATTACCAGTCTTGCTAAGGCAGCCTCCCAGAAGCTGGGTGTGCTCAACCGCCTTAGGGAGTTCTTTTCCCCTGCACAGCTTCTTGCTCTGTACAGGGGCATAGTGCGCCCTTGTATTGAGTATTGTTCACATGTGTGGGGAGGTTCCTCTCACACCGCTCTCCTAGACAAGGTTGAAAGGAAGGCCTTTCGTATCATTAACTCCCGTCCACTCACCAACTCTCTGCAATCTCTCTCTCCGCCGCAATGTTGCATCTCTCTCGCTATTCTATCGCTACTATAATAATCAGTGTTCCTCAGAGCTATCCCAGTGCATACCACCTCCTTTACGTAGGGCACGTGGTACCCGTCTTGCAACTCAATCCCACCCCTACTCTGTGCAACTCTCCAACCCAAGAGTGAAACGTTACTCTCAAACTTTCTTCTACTCAACAGCTGAGCTCTGGAACTCTCTCCCAGAATCAGTTTTTCCCGCTTCCTATGACTTAAATTGCTTCAAACTCCGTGTGTCCAGGCATTTTGGCTCGAACGTCCCTTGATTTTGGCCCTGTCACTCTTTCAACTATGGGGGAGGCACTCGCTATAGGCAGTTATGCCTTTTGCCTCCCTCAATCACATAGAAAAAACAAACTATATTTACGCCAATTAGTGAAATATGCTGAAAATGTGTGCAAAACTAATACAAAGTAAAGAGTAAGTAAGTAAGCCATGCCAGTATAAAAAGAAATACAATATATAGTACATAAATAAATTTAGCTTTATAATTTTCCACCCGTCCACGAACACAAAACCTCTATGCATTCGTGTCCCGATCGCCCTTTAAGCACACACACACACACACACACACACTGAAATATCCTAAATTTAGTTATTATACATTCATCCACCAGTCTAAACAATCCCACCACAACTCCTCCACCTCCACCCACCTTGTTAGTCACCTCGCCACCCTTAGTGACAACTACACTCTATTTTTTTCCAGCTGATCGTAAATTGAATCTCTTATTAGCCGATTTCTCGATACTTAATGGAAATATATGAAATTACTATGGCTGTGTGTCATATTAATGCCAAGTTTTCAGAATAAACATCATCTTTCGCTACAAAATCTACCTTATAGCCGAGTAACAAAGATAGAAACATGACAATTTACCCTCAGCTGGGAAAAAATAGACTAGAGGATAGAAAAAAGTCCGAGCTCGGAGAGGGAAAGGAAGGTGGATAATTATACATGGCCGCGTCAGTATAATGTTACTTCGTGGTGCTACTTCAAAATATATTCTTCTCAAGTTCTCATCATATTGCTGAATACATTTCATAATGTGATTCATTAAAGGTGTATATGGATATATATAATAGTGTTACTTTCAACATTCTGTATACCTCTTATAACCTACAGAGAGAGAGAGAGAGAGAGAGAGAGAAAGACGTTTCAGTTACTGAAAGAGGGAATCTACTGTTCATTACGAATTAGTTTCGGGAACATTATTGTATGAACAAGTAGAAGTAAATAAGTTTAACATTCGTCACTGTATGTTATAGAACGTCACCTCCTCCCATTGTGTCCTACCCTTTTAACACTACGACAAGCTCCCTCCCTTCCCATCAAGCTGCGCCATCTATGGGGCAAAATCTTCGATTGATTCAGGGAGGGGAGTGTGAGATCTTACTATATTCAGAGCGAACAAACTACACAACGGATTTACCCAAACCCTATGACTAGGTGGCCCACGCGGAATTGCGGCCGAGTGTACTATTCACCCCGATAGCCATGAAGTTCAGTGATAGAAGAGATTGGGAATGCAATATCTCCAGGATGAAAAATCGGGGTGTTGTGGGATCTCTGTGAGAAGGTGGTTGTCGCATGGAGGTCCGCATCTCTTTAACAAACTCCCACGGAGAGTAAATGAGGGGCGTCTCGCAAGACAGCTTCAAGAGGGCCATTGATGCTGAATTCCAAAAGGTGCCAGATGAGCCCAGGGGTGCGTGCTGCCCCTTCAGACAGTCTGCTGCACCAAATCATAACCCATAACGAGAGGCGTCGCGCTCCTCAGTGCCATTAGATGAGTGGCGAACCCATCTATAGGTAGGTTTATTACGATTTCTTAACTGTATGTTACGGTATCTCTAATATTTTGATAATAAGACAGTAAAGAGTTAGTAATGTTGGTGGGGTTAGGTATACTTGTGATGGTTAGAATTACGGTATTATGTTGGCTATACTGTTGCCTATCCTGTGACCGTAAAAACAACGGATTGCTCTTAAAGTTGGTGTCACACGACACCGTATCCGATATATAAAAAAAAAACTAACACTGAGTATATTATCAGACAATTTTCACTTTCATTATGACTATATTGTGTGTCTTATAGCTCCTAAACGTGTACACTCTAGTGTAATATACGAAGAAATAATAAAATAAATAAATAATACTATGATAACTTGTGGTGGATTCAAGGTTCCGATACACTTAGCCTATAAAGTAATTCATGTGACGCCAACCTAACAGTGTACTGATCCTTCCTGAACACTAGCAACTCTATCCTGTGTTCCCAACTAACCTCGTAAAGGAGAAGGTATACAAATGTTTATTAAAATATCCGTAATAGTATACTTTTTAAAGGAATCTGGGTAATGATAAACCCATATATTATAAGGATGCACGTAAAAGGTATATAAAATAGTCAAAGGCATATAATTTACAATAATATCCAACTTGATTGTGTTTACCATTTGTATACATATATATATATATTTCGTTTACAGTGTAGTTGTGTTACTTGGCTGCATTATATTTGTTTAGTGGTACAGTCATCAGCATATAATTATAAGGTTACAACAATTCCAATATTTGAACCTTAGAAGGCAAGTTGTATAGCATTTGGGCTATAATAAAGTATTGGATTGTCTTGTTTGAACCTTAGAAGGCAAGTTGTATAGCATTTGGGCTATAATAAAGTATTGGATTGTCTTGTTTGAACCTTAGAAGGCAAGTTGTATAGCATTTGGGCTATAATAAAGTATTGGATTGTCTTGTTTGAACCTTAGAAGGCAAGTTGTATAGCATTTGGGCTATAATAAAGTATTGGATTGTCTTGTTTGCTTTCCATACACATTGAAATGGACGCGTCGTTATTTATGGTTTTGACTGCACCGGCTTATGGAATGGACTACCTAGCAATGTCATCGAGTATCGTACTGTCTACATTTTCTTTTTTAATGGGCTAGATAAATACATAGTTCTTGGTCCCTGATTAACTGCGTTTACAAATAAATAGCCTCCCTGCATGTTGTGCTATTTTATAATTTTACATAAACTAGGTACCGTAGATTAAATACAAGCAGCCTCGTAACCTCTGTTGTTGCTTGTTGTCCTTTGTATTTTTAAATGAGTAGATTATTATGGACCCTTTGTTTACCTTTTTCATACCTTTTTAAACTCAAAATGTTTGGCAGTGTTGTCGTATTCGTCGAGTTGTCTTATTTGCTTGGACTCTCTTTCTTGGGTTGTAATTTATTTAATTGCACCCTCTTTCTTCAAATGAAAGTGTTATTTATATGTGGGGTGTTTTCGTGGATGCCTCCACACATGGGTATACTGTATTCATGTGCTAAGTAACTTGAAATGAGAACCAGATGCTTGTTGAAGTCGTTGAAAAGCTTTCATTTATTCAACGATGTCATTCAAAATTAACAGGTAGGAACAGTGATAACATTAAATAACATTGATGGGCTCTAGCAAGATGTCCTTATATTGCCCACAATGGCCCGTGTCAAGCTATCAATCAAACAAATCGGACAACAAATATCAGGCATGCGGATGGTGTGAGAGCGCCTATTGAAGATATATATTTGTACCGGTGTATTTATAGTGTCCTTTTGTAGGTGTACTCTCTTACTTAGTTGTAGTCTTAGTCTGGCATATTTGTATTAGTTGTAATCCCTGTTTTGGTTGTACTCTATTTCTTATTACTGTACAGTATGTAGCCTACATAATTATGCATAAGAAGAAAACTAATTTATTTGGAAGATTTGCATTTTTCATATTGTTTTATTGTTCTAATATACCAAAGGATTGACGAGACACACTGTTTAATTGTCCTATATTGCTTAGCTTGTTGTAACATTGTGATGATACTCGTATTAAATATATTTCCTAAAATATATTTCCTTTAACCCAGAGCAGATTAAGAGGCGACATAATTCAAGTGTTCAAAATCATCAAAGGCATCGTCAATATGAACTGTAGTAAGTACTTCACTATCGACCAATCTAATTACGCGCGGGGAAACGGTTGCAAAATTATTGGTAAAACTTTTAACTCGCACGAATCTAAGAATTTCTTCTTCAATCGAGTTGTCAACTTGTGGAATGGGCTTCCCCGAGACGTTATAGACTGCAGCACCGTTGATTCTTTTAAACTTCGCATAGACAATTATCTTGCCTCAAACCCGCGACTGACTGCGTTTGTAAATGAATAATTTTATTTTATTCCCCCCTCAGATTCGTCAAAGGAATATTGCGTATATACTGTATATATTACTAAGACGTTACTCTTGTTTTCCCAGATATACGAAAGATCACTTATAACTGTGTTATGTTACTACTTACTAGCCCATCTGTCCCCTACTAACTTCCTAATCCTGCCACGGACATTAGTTCCAGGGCAGTAGTTCCCTTCCCAATTTCCCCTTACCCACTCTAAACCACTGTTCGGACACTTGATCCTCACTGTTTTAGAGGACAAACAGCCTAGAGGGGTCACTAGGACTGTTGTTGCTTGATTTCCTTTGTACTCCTTTGTACTTCTTTGTATTGTTTTATCACAGGCATAATGTTCTTCTGTTGTGTAGATTGTTCAACTCCATGCGGTGATATGTTTGGTGAAGTGTATAAATGTCGTGATGGGATGAGAATTGTCCCTAAATTATAGTAATTTACTTAAAATCAATTGATAAAAGGTGTAAAACCTTCCAATGGAACAGTCTTGACTCTTGAGTAAAGATGATATTTTGGACTAGTGTTGCCGGTATACCGTAAATGGTAAATTATGACCGAAAGTTGTCAGTATGCAGTATGATATTTGGCTAATCATACATTTACATGTTTACTTAATAAATATACATATATTCTTACAATGTATTTCACGGAAAGTCAAATTCAACTTCTTTCGGCAGCCCCTTTGTAAATTATGTGACAGATACACTGCTGCATGTAATTTGTGATTGTTTAGTTGTATATAACTGTTTATGTGTTTAATGTAAATGTTTACATGATATATAATTGACTCGGTCTTTAAACGCAATTGTTTGGAATTATGAAGTATGTCTATTAGTGTTGATGATAGTTTGTATGTTCGTAATTGTCTACACAATATCGTGAATTGTCTGGCAACGGAATAGATTGTTTTGCATTACCCTAATTGTCGAGTTTATGTGATCGATTGGTTGTATATAATGGATAAGTGTTGAAAGATTTGACTATTGTCTTCCAGTTGTATTCATGGTCTACTTCGAATACTAAATTAGTCAAATACATTTGATAAAAGGTGTACATTATATATTTATTGAAAGCAACATCTTAATCCTATATACTGTATTACTTCTGTATGACATTAGTTTGTAATCAGTACAATTTGCATATTATTTACTTTTGTTGTTGTTGTTCTTGTTCCCCAAGCTGCCTGGCCGAACAGCCCCAAGGCCCCGAGCAAGGCCAAGGCCATAACCGAGCGCCCCCACAGAACCCTCCCTGGCGACCACAATAAAGTCTGGGAGACCGAAGCCACTCCATGGTGGGGAGCTGAGGAGGGTGCGGAAACGCCCGGGAAACCAAAGAGCCACCCAGGGCCCTGTGCCCCTCAGCAATTATGAAGAG
Source organism: Paralithodes platypus (assembly GCA_032716605.1). Lineage (NCBI taxonomy): Eukaryota > Metazoa > Arthropoda > Malacostraca > Decapoda > Lithodidae > Paralithodes > Paralithodes platypus. The sequence continues at coordinate 11,873,646 of CM064526.1, read as the reverse complement.
AAAGTTGAGGGGCAAAGGAAACAAAATTTGATGCTTTGGCTTCCAATCTTGGTAGATTGGGAGGTCAATCCACGGAAGAGACGCCGTCACTTGAGATCTAGAAAATATATAAGTAAAAGGAACAGTCAGACTAAGCTATGGGTTTGGCAGAGGTCGCTCAGTTCTCACTCTGATAGACCAGCCCATCACCACATGACTAGAACCCAATCCTCTCAGCATCAGCTAGGAAAGGCCCTAGAAAGCCGCCTTTGGCGGGGGGGGGGGGGGGGGGGGGAATAGCTCCCCTATTTCAACCCTTTCGGGGTTGGGCATCCGCCCTTATTTACTGTTATAGTATGTAGCCTACATAATTATGCATAAGAAAATACTAATTATTCGGGGGATTTACATATGTTATCATATTGTTTTATTGTTCTAATATACTAAGGGATTGACCAGACACATTGTTCAATTGTCCTATATTTCTCAGTTTGTTGTTACATTGTGAAGATACTCGCATTGTTTTCATCACAGGCATAATGTTTCTCAGTTGTGTAGATTGTTCAACTCCATGCGGTGATATGTTTGGTGAAGTGTATAAATGTCGTAATTAATGGGATGAGAATTGCCCCTAAATTATAGTAATTTACTTAAAATCAATTGATAAAATGTGTATTGGAAAGATTAATGTACTCTCGCATGTTATCGTTTTGTGATGATATTATTATTACGGATTCTCAGTGTGGATTCAGGAAGGGAAAGTGTACTAAATCTGCACTTCTATTATTTTTCAAGTAATGTATTGGAGGCCTTTGATAACAGGAAATACACAATAGCTACATTTGTTAATCTAACTAGAGCATTCGATACGATTGACCATAAGATGCTTTTACATAAATTACGTTATTATGGAATTAGAAATAGAATAAATGAATGGTTCCAATCATACCTTAGTAATCGAAAACAATTTGTAAAATATATAAGTCCTAAACTCAAGTAGCTAAGATATTCAATACGGAGGACCTGTAGGCTACGATCCATACTGGGGCCGCTTCATTTGTTGTTGTACATAAATTATATGGTTAACTGTAGTAATGAGATACAATTCCTGTCACATACAGACGACAGTACTTAACCTCTCGGCTGCGCATGGGGGGTATGACACCACACGCCTGTGCGCACGTATTTGAGCTGTTCCCATCACTAACATCGTTATTTTACCATAAATATCGTTAATACTTATTCATATGCGCCTATTTTACCATTAATATGAAGATATTAACCCAGTGAGACCCAGCGTCGCACGTGTTGCGTCGGCAGTGTTTGATCACCAACTCCCAGCGACGCATCACGTGCGTCCGACATATAAAAAACACTTACGTGGCTCGTAAGGTAGGAAATGGCGGGAGAATAGGAGGGGGAGGTACCGTAGTGTGTGTGGGAGCCGGGCCAGTAGGTGTGAGCGGGCCGAGACAGCCGCGCGGCTGGTGGTGGTGGGCTTAGTGGGGATACTTTACACCCTTAGTTCACCGCCACTTTGAACCTTCATTACTCCGGTCGTATGGGAGCTAGAGGCTTGAGATTTATGTGAGACACTCCTTAGGATGTATGCCGTACAATGCCATACTCAGTTTTTATCCCAGTGCTCCCGGGCGGGTGGTCATGCGGGGGAGACGAACTATTGAACCCCCCCCCCCCCCGCCCCCCAAATGACCGAAATGAGTTTTTTTTTTATTTTTGTCTTCATTTCTCACCATTCTCTTCCATTTTGGCTCAACACATTTTTTTGAGGCCCCCCCCCCCCCCAAAATGTCCGAGTTTTTTTTTTTTTTTTTTTTCATTTCTCATCCTTGTCTTCCATTTTAGCAAACAAAAAAAAAAGAAGTGAAAATGGCTTGGGACTGGGGTGAACAAAATATTATAACTAGCCGGGGCTCAACGGGTTAACCAGTTACAACAATAAAACAAGTGGAAACAGTGTTTGGCTGGTCAAAATTGCAAAATGAAAGCGAGAGTGTGTGTGAGCCAACCTTCCACTCACGAAGCTTTGAGAGACACTGGAGGTACCTCTCAATTCTCTTCCTGACTTCTCCCCTAATTCACGCTTGGTAACACTGATGACAACGCCCTGCTAGCAACTCGCTAATGTTAGCACGAAAATAGACCACAGAATAAGGGAATAACAGGGAAAATAGGTGATAATTGAAGGAGGGGGGGGGGGAAAGTGGGGAAGGAGGTGATGTGGAGGAGTGATATTTGGCATGGCCCAGGGGCAAAAAAAAAAATAAATAAATTAAAAAAAAAAAAAGGGTTCAAGTTTTTTTGGGGTGTTTTAAATGGATTTTTTTATGGCCCAGGATCTTAAGAGTCTTCCCGCAGTCGCCCGGGGAAACTCTTAAGAGTCTTCCCGCAGCTCCTGGGTTAATGCGCCAGCCAACACGATCTTCACGCTTTGACCAATATAACTAACCAGGAGCTAAACAGGGTAGGAGATTGGATAGCAGATCATAAGCTTACAATAATTAATATAAAAAACACAAACACCCCCTTGGGGGTAAGGGAATAGAATATGCCCCACGTGCCTCCTGCGTTTCATAAGAGGCGACCAAAGAGGTTGGGTCGGTGGGCTCGCGACCCCCCACCCGTGTAAAATACTTAGTGCAACGAAGAATGAACAAACAGGCTCGGATGTGGACGGACCTAATGTTGACGAACCCTGACCGACTATGGACAATCTTAGAATAGCGACTTGGAATGTGAGAGGCGTGAATGATGACACAAAAGAGAGAGAGGTCCTGGAAGTGTTAGTGAATGTCAGACTGGATGTATGTGGAATGACTGAGACCAAATGGAGGGGTACAGATGTGAGAGAGTGGGAGTGTGGAATGGGTGTATGTGCTGGAGTGAGTGAGGGAGCAGCGAGAGAAGGTGCCTGTTTGTTTGTAAGTAACAAATGGAAGGAGCGTGTAAGAAACTATGGGTCTGTGGGTTCAAGGATTATGTGGGTGAGAATGAAAGTAGGAATACAAACGTGGGTGATTGTGTGTGTCTATACTCCGACAGAGGATAAACCAGTAAGAGAAAAAGAGGATTTCTGGGTGAATGTGGATGCTTGCCTGGATATGTTTGGCAAGAACGAAAGAGTATTTCTGATTGGAGATATGAATGGGAAGGTGGGGAATAAGAAAGTTGATGGAGTGGTGGGAGGGTGGGGGGTACCATCAGAGGTGAATGGGCATGGTAGTGCACTTGTGGATGTATGTGTGGGGAGGAGGATGTGGATAGCCAACCCCTTCTTCCAACACAGAATGATACACAGGTACACATGGAAAGTGGTGTGGAGGAAGAAGGATAAGGATAAGACAGTGGTGGCACAAAAGGCACTGATTGATAATATTAGGTGTGGATGAACGAATGAAGACATTTGTGCTGGATGCTAGGGCGTATAGGGGTATTGGAGGGGGGTCTGTCTGACCATTATGTAGTAGTAGCTAAAATTAGAATACAAAAGAAGTGGGTGAGGAGAGCTGGAGGGAGGCGAGAGGAAGGTGGAATGGCGAGGAGGGTGGAGAGGCTACAGGAAGAGGAAATCAGGGAAGAGTACAGGAGAGCAGTAGAAAGACGACTAGGTAGGTTTGACCTGGAAGGTATGGAGGAAGTGGAGGAGATGAGCAAATTTTTTAACCCTTGTTTAGCGGGACCCGACTTAAGTCGGCCTAGAGAACCAAGGACAAGTGGCAGGGCCAGACTTAAGTCTGTGTGCAATTTTTGAGCAATAATGGCTCTGAGAGAGAGACGAGCGATGGGAGGAGCGTAGGTCGGCTCATGACCGCTCGGCACGGGTCCCGCGCGACTACTGACGTTCCCTCCACACACATCCACACTAACTGCCTCGCTACACAGGGAATTATGTAAGGATATTACCGTATTTTAGGGATTTTGCACTCGTCTTGCACAATCGTTGCAAGAGTTGCATGGTCGTAGAAGGATGGTTCTGGTGTCATTGGAAAGCTCAATTATCGCCCTTTCAGAGATACATAATTGTATTACGCTCTGGCTCTTGTTTATGCATGTGAAAAAGAGCACGGAAACAAGGTCGTTTAGGGTAAAACCACCCGCTTGCCAGGTAGTAGAAGTTACCGACCTAGCTGCTCGTGGAGGGTTAAGGAAGAGATCTGTGCAGCATGTGAGGAGGTATGTGGAGTAAGGAGAAGAGGGAGGGGAGTGAAGCATGGTGGACAGAAGAGGTAAAAATAGATGTGGAAGACAAAAAGAAAGCGTATAGAGAGTGGTTGGATAGTAGAGGGAATGAAGATTTGGAGAGACAGAAACGAGCGAGGTACGTGGAGAAAAAGAGAGTGGTGAAGAGAGTAGTGAAGGAAAGTAAGAGAAGAGTAGATGAGGAATTTGGAAGGAGTCTGAGTGAAAAAAGGAGGGAGTGTAAGAAAATGTTCTGGAAAGAAGTCAAGAAAGTTAGGGAAGGTAGCAAGGGAAACAGTAAGGGTGTGAAAGATAAGACTGGGCGAGTGCTAGCCGAGAAGCAAGAGATAGTCGAAAGATGGAGGGAGTACTTCAACGAATTGCTAAATGTAAGGAATGAAGCGCCAGCAAACATAGTTGGATGGGGTATGGGAGGGAGAAGAAGAGAAGCAGTGGAGGAGGAGGTGGGGATCAGGTAAGAAGTGTGTGAAGCCATGAAAATAGCTAAGTTGGGGAAAGCACCAGGAGTAGATGGAGTGTGTGGGGAAATGCTGAGGTATGGTGGCGAGATAGTGATCGAATGGGTATGGAAAATGTGCAAACTAGGATGGGAGAAGGGGAGTGCACCTGATGACTGGAAGACAGGCATAATAGTCCTCCTATATAAGGGTAAAGGGGAAAGAGGAGTGTGTGGTAACCACTGAGGAATATGTCTTCTATGCTAGTAGGGAAGGTGTACAGTAGGGTAGTGATTGAGAGAGTGAGAGCGAGAACAGATAAATGGATAGGTGATGAGCAGGGTGGTTTTAGGAAGGGAAGAGGATGTGTAGATCAGATTTTTGCCTTGAAATTTGTTGTGGAGAAATATCTGGAGAAGCAATAAAAGCTGCATGTTACCTTTATGGACTTGAAGAAGGCCTATGACAGAGTGGATAGAGAAGGTAGCCTATGTGGAAAGTACTTAGACTATACAGAGTAGATGGCAGGTTGCTGAAAGCAGTGAAGAGCATGTATTAGGGTGCAAAGGTGGCAGTATGTGTGGAGAATGAGCAGAGCGAGCTCTTTGATCTGAATGTTGGGTTGAAACAAGGGTGTGTGATGTCCCTGTTGTTGTTTATTGTATATATGGATGGAGTCATGAAAGAAATACAAGGAAGAACAGTGGATGTTGGTGTATCGCTGATAAGGGAGGGCAATGAGTGGGTGAAGCTATAGAGTGTGAGGTGAAGTTGAACGGTCAGGCTATGGAGATTGTCAGCTCATTTAAGTATCTGGGCAGTGTGTTGAGTAAAGATGGGACTATGGATGAAGAAGTGCGGGAGAGGGTGCAACAGGGGAAAAGGGTTGTAGGAATGCTGAAAACAGTAACAAGAAATAGGGTGGTCAGTATGGAAGTGAAGAAGTCCTTGCATGACAGTGTAGTAATCCTGACATTGACTTATGGAAGCGAAGCATGGACATTGGTGGAGAGACTCAGACCAAGAGTGAGAGGGGTGGAAATGAGTTACTGGAGAAGTGCTTGCGGAGTTACATGGAGGGATAGACAGACGAATGAGGAAGTAAGAAGGAGGTGTAGTGTGGAGGTAGATGTGCTGGAAAGTGTGAAAAGGAACACGTTGAGATGGTTCGGCCATATGGAACGTATGGGAAGCAAGAGAATGACTAAGAGGGTGTACGAGAGTGAGGAGGAAGGACAGAGAGGGAGAGGTAAACCGAAAGAGAGGTGGAAGGATGGAGTGAAGAAGTATATGGATGAAGGCGGTGCTGGTTGGGAGGAGGAGCGTCGACTGACTGGGGACAGAGGTACATGAGGGCGTTTTGTTCATGGCCACACCTTCGAGGATCACGGCGTCAGGCAATAGATAGATAGATAGATATGTACTTAACCAGAAATACAAAAACGAGCTGTAAATAAGGTACTGTACAGCCAATAAATAAAATTGGTGGCTCCGACATGCGTTTGGTAGATAAAGTACATTTCCTAGGTGTGATAGTTGAGGAGATATTAACGTGGATTCCGCACATATTCAACACGTAGTAAACAAAGTGAATAAACAATGTGGTATTCTATACTTAAGGGGGAAGTGGTGGTTTTTTGGACCCCCTTCTCCCTCGTGTTTAGCCCCATTAGCTTTGAGATTTTAAGACGTTTGGCCCATTAGTTTGGCTATTTGAACACCTTTCGCCCGATTTCGTTGTCAAAATCGTATAATTTACGTGTCGATTGTTTCCTGGCGAGCGATATCGAGCCTGTAATTTTAAGAGGAATTGGCCTTCGTCCGGCACATTTTTCTACCGAATAATGTACAAATTTATGTTGAAATGGGGTCTTGGGGCTTGTTTTTTTAAGCTTGATGGAGGTTTAGCGAGGAAACTGAAAATATATGAATGAATACACAAAAATACCAAAAAAATAACCACTACCCCCTTAAGAAGATATCCCTTCAATCAATCAGCACTCATCTGTATCAACTACTCGTTAATATATTCTCATCTGGTATATTGTCATGCTGTTTGGGGAAGAGTTGGGACATCGAAAATGCAACCTCTAAGTATTGCACAGAAACGAGTTTTAAGAACCATCACATTTAAACTTGGATATTACTACACAAATGAACTGCTTCAATATGGAGTATATGCCCGGTACAATTGTCCAAACTCTTTATTATTGGAATTACCACTAGTGAGTTCAGTCCAGTCCCAGGTATTTAATCAGTATCAAGGCATGAAGTTGTGGAACCAATTATCACTGGAAATTAAGCAACAACCAACATTGATGAGATTTAAACGTACAGTATAATAATATATTTAACAACATTATTAATTCTTCTTATCCAATATACTGTACAGTATGTGTGAATAAGGTGGCTATTAATGTATGTGTGAATAAGGTGGCTATTAATGTATGTGTGAATAAGGTAGCTATTAATGTATGTGTGAATAAGGTGGCTATTAATGTATGTGTGAATAAGGTGGCTATTAATGTATGTGTGAATAAGGTAGCTATTAATGTATGTGTGAATAAGGTGGCTATTAATGTATGTGTGAATAAGGTGGCTATTAATGTATGTGTGAATAAGGTGGCTATTAATGTATGTGTGAATAAGGTGGCTATTAATGTATGTGTGAATAAGGTGGCTATTAATGTATGTGTGAATAAGGTAGCTATTAATGTATGTGTGAATAAGGTGGCTATTAATGTATGTGTGAATAAGGTAGCTATTAATGTATGTGTGAATAAGGTGGCTATTAATGTATGTGTGAATAAGGTGGCTATTAATGTATGCGTGAATAAGGTGGCTATTAATGTATGTGTGAATAGGGTGGCTATTAATGTATGTGTGAATAAGGTGGCTATTAATGTATGCGTGAATAAGGTAGCTATTAATGTATGTGTGAATAAGGTGGCTATTAATGTATGTGTGAATAAGGTGGCTATTAATGTATGTGTGAATAGGGTGGCTATTAATGTATGTGTGAATAAGGTGGCTATTAATGTATGTGTGAATAAGGTGGCTATTAATGTATGTGTGAATAAGGTAGCTACTAATGTATGTGTGAATAAGGTGGCTATTAATGTATGTGTGAATAAGGTGGCTATTAATGTATGCGTGAATAAGGTGGCTATTAATGTATGTGTGAATAGGGTGGCTATTAATGTATGTGTGAATAAGGTGGCTATTAATGTATGCGTGAATAAGGTAGCTATAATGTATGTGTGAATAAGGTGGCTATTAATGTATGTGTGAATAAGGTGGCTATTAATGTATGTGTGAATAAGGTGGCTATTAATGTATGTGTGAATAGGGTGGCTATTAATGTATGTGTGAATAAGGTGGCTATTAATGTATGCGTGAATAAGGTAGCTATTAATGTATGTGTGAATAAGGTGGCTATTAATGTATGTGTGAATAAGGTGGCTATTAATGTATGTGTGAATAGGGTGGCTATTAATGTATGTGTGAATAAGGTGGCTATTAATGTATGCGTGAATAAGGTAGCTATTAATGTATGTGTGAATAAGGTGGCTATTAATGTATGTGTGAATAAGGTGGCTATTAATGTATGCGTGAATAAGGTGGCTATTAATGTATGTGCGAATAAGGTAGCTATTAATGTATGTGTGAATAAGGTGGCTATTAATGTATGTGTGAATAAGGTAGCTATTAATGTGTGTGTGAATAAGGTGGCTATTAATGTATGTGTGAATAAGGTGGCTATTAATGTATGTGTGAATAAGGTGGCTATTAATGTATGTGTGAATAACGTGGTTATTAATGTATGTGTGAATAAGGTGGCTATTAATGTATGTGTGAATAAGGTGGCTATTAATGTATGTGTGAATAAGGTGGCTATTAATGTATGTGTGAATAAGGTGGCTATTAATGTATGTGTGAATAAGGTGGCTATTAATGTATGCGTGAATAAGGTGGCTATTAATGTATGTGTGAATAAGGTGGCTATTAATGTATGTGTGAATAAGGTGGCTATTAATGTATGCGTGAATAAGGTGGCTATTAATGTATGTGTGAATAAGGTGGCTATTAATGTATGTGTGAATAAGGTGATGTATGTGTGAATAAGGTGGCTATTATTAATGTATGCGTGAATAAGGTGGCTATTAATGTATGTGTGAATAAGGTGGCTATTAATGTATGTGTGAATAAGGTGGCTATTAATGTATGCGTGAATAAGGTGGCTATTAATGTATGTGTGAATAAGGTGGCTATTAATGTATGTGTGAATAAGGTGGCTATTAATGTATGCGTGAATAAGGTGGCTATTAATGTATGTGTGAATAAGGTGGCTATTAATGTATGTGTGAATAAGGTGGCTATTAATGTATGCGTGAATAAGGTGGCTATTAATGTATGTGTGAATAAGGTGGCTATTAATGTATGTGTGAATAAGGTGGCTATTAATGTATGCGTGAATAAGGTGGCTATTAATGTATGTGTGAATAAGGTGGCTATTAATGTATGTGTGAATAAGGTGGCTATTAATGTATGCGTGAATAAGGTGGCTATTAATGTATGTGTGAATAAGGTGGCTATTAATGTATGTGTGAATAAGGTGGCTATTAATGTATGTGTGAATAAGGTGGCTATTAATGTATGTGTGAATAAGGTGGCTATTAATGTATGCGTGAATAAGGTGGCTGTTAATGTATGGGTGAATGGTTTTGGTGTGTACTACTGCTTCTGCATATGTGTCAACTGGAGTTTGATAATCGTGCGTCCATGAGTAAATGTGTTTGTCTGTTTTATACTGAATATATTATGTATATATATATGTGTGTGTTAATGTGCTCACTGCGTGCATATTCACAAACTTAGATGGTGAAGTCTTTAGTATGGAGTGAGTTATTATATGTAGACAAATGTAGTCATGTATGTACAGTACCTTAACAGTTTTAGTCTACTTTGTCATAGGTTGTTTTATCAAATGTTTGAATGAATTATTAGATGTGGCCAATATCATTAAGTCAAGTATTGTCAACAGATCCACTATTTTCAACAGCTATAAGATATTAGATGTGTATCTATTAATCCAAATGAACATCAACAAGAGTGGCCTCAGGTAAGTTTCGGCCACCCCAGTGGACTACTTCAGCTGCTCCATGTTTTGAGGAGCATTCATAATGAAACTAAAATTCAAACTAAATTTAATTAAGCCTAACCATTAGGTCAGTGGTTCTTAACCGGGGGTACGTGTACCCCATGGAGGTACGAAACATCGAAGCAGGGGGTACGAACATGGTGGCAAATGCAATGCTGTATAGTACTTACATTTAAAAAATAATAATAAATAAAATAATAAATAACAAATGTTTCAAGTCATGATTAATTAAAATTATTATAATTACAGGTATTATTATTTTAGAGGTAGTATTTATTTTAAATTCTTTATCGTTTTCTAACTCAAAACTATGATGTAATTATATTTGTATAATTGTTACCCGACTTATACTTACGGGTTTGAGACTTACGTGTTTCATACGTCGTCAGTTTTACTCGTATACTACGTGTTCAGTTATATGACTGGCGCTATTGCAGTGTTGCTTAGCTCAGAAGTTGGACATTGTTCAGTTGTGTTCTGGGCTTCGGAGGAACAGGTTCCTACTGTTGCGGTCCTTGTGCCTTTTGCGACTACCTACTTATGTGAAAGTGGTTTTTCAACACTCTTGCACATCAAAACCAAGGCCAGGAATCGTTTGGATGTAAGGGATGACATGCCTGTGGCTATCTCAAAAAAAGAACCTCGTTTCGGCATGATCATTGATGAAAAACAATAACAAAAGAGCCACTAGTAATGTGTCTAACAATCGGTTTCCTGTGTAAGTACGGTTGTACTTACAAAGCTATGTTTGTATCCAGTACGTTTGTATGTATTCAATATATTGTACAATTAATTATATTGAATAAATTGTATTTCAAATCAATTATTAAAATTTCAATTATCAAGTCCCCTCTGTCCCATCCCCCATGCTCTTCTCCATCACTCCTCACTGGCCTAATCAGGGCTTGTCCCAGCAGGCCAGTATAATAAATTCATCTTCATCATCGACAATTATAATAAGTCATTTTAGACAGGAGGTACAGGAAAATATTATGAAAGCACAAGGGGTACGAGCACTTAAAAAGGTTAAAAACCACTGCATTAGGTGGATGATCAAAAATATATAATGTTTATTCAATAATGGACGTTTTCTCAAAAAACGTTACCTGGAATCATGGAGTTTATAATTATAGTGAGCTTCTTTCACAGGAAAACATATTGCTGTCAACCCGCTATGAGCTTCAGTCAATATAGTTTGACTTTTAATTTCATTTTAGAACTCACCTCAAAACATGGAGTAGCTAAGGTACTTCACTGGGTGATCGAAACCTACCCCTGACTTACACAACGGAGGCCAAAATATTTAATCTATATTTTATTAATTTCAATGAAATTAATGAAAGCATATATGAGATCCCCTGGGCCAAATGAAGAGTATGAGGAAATACGAGACGAGTGGGGCCGGAGAGGAGGCCATTGTCCTGTGTTAAAATGAGACTCCGGGGACTCTAAAATGTTGGCTGAAAAGAATAATAATGGGCCGTGCTAAAACACACAATCCACACCCTCACTGTCCAGAGTTGTGTGTGTGTGTGTCAGAGAGAGAGACTGTGTAATAAGAGAACAGTAATAATGTGTACGCTACAATACAATATGTACATCCTCACTGTCACGAGAGAGAGAGAGAGAGCGCGCGAGAGCAAGTAATAAGAAACAAATAATAATGTACAAGAACGGTGTGTGTGTGTGTGAGAAATAGAGAGAGGGGGTGGGAGGGAGGAGGCTTGACCAAAATATGTGTTTTACATATTAATATTGTCCATGCTAACATACACAATTCTGAGTCTGTGTTGGTGGTGTAATGGTTTAGATGCTTATGTTCTGGGTGTGGTGTCCCGAGTTCGAATCCCGGGAGGACCATATGCTTTCATTAGTTTATTCAAGTGCATTGGGGTTTGTAACTGATGATTAATGTTAAGAACGGGGTGTTACTTAATACAGTGAGATAAAGAGGGGGGGACGGCTATCTGTGTGTGACTATGTATATATGTACGCATTCTGTAATTGTAAACACACGCACACACACACACACACACATAATATATATATACTAAGAAGGCGTACGGTCCGGACGGTGTTCCTCCTATTGTATTTAAAAACTGTGCTTCCGTGCTCACCCCCTGCCTAGGCAAATTCTTTCGTCTCTGCCTCTCCTCTAACGTCTTTCCTTCTTGCTGGAAGTTTGCTCTCCTTCAACCTGTCCCAAAGAAGGGTGACTGCTCTCAACCCTCCAACTATCGTCCAATTGCTCTCATCTCTTGTATCTCTAAAGTTTTTGAAACTATTCTTGCTTCCAAATTTCTTAAGCATTTCTCTTCTCATAATCTGCTCTCAGATCGCCAGTATGGCTTCCTTAAGGGTCGCTCTACTGGTGATCTTCTTTCATATCTTACTAACTCTTGGTCATCCAACTTTCGGGACTTCGGTAGAACTTTTTCAGTTGCACTTGACATATCGAAGGCCTTCGATAGAGTCTGGCACAAATCTTTAATTTCCAAACTGCCCTCCTTCGGTTTCTGTCCCTCCATCTGTGCCTTTGTCTCTAATTTCCTTTCCGGCCGTTCCATAGCTGAGGTTGTGGACGGCCATCGCTCGTTTCCTCATCCTATCAACTCCGGTGTTCCTCAGGGTTCTGTCCTATCTCCTATTCTCTTTCTAATTTTCATAAATGATCTTCTCAACTGTACATCCAGTCCCATCCATCATATGCAGACGACTCTACTTTACACCACTCAATTAGTTTTCCAGAACGCCCCAGCCAGCAGTCCCTCAAAAGTAAACGTAATGAAGCCATAAAATGCTTATCTTCTGATCTAGCTACTATTTCCAATTGGGGTAGAGAAAACCTTGTTGCATTTGATGCTTCCAAAACTCAATTTATCCATCTTACTACCCATCAGGAACCTCCAGAGGACTATCCCTTATTCTTCAACAATACAAAAATCAACCCTTCATCTTCCCTCAATGTTCTCGGTGTCTCTTTTTCTTCTACTCTCACTTGGAAAGACCATATTACCAGTCTAGCTAAGGCAGCCTCCCAGAAGCTGGGTGTGCTCAACCGCCTCAAGGAGTTCTTTACCCCTGCGCAGCTTCTTGCTCTGTACAGGGGCACAGTGCGTCCTTGTATTGAGTATTGTTCAAATGTGTGGGGACGATCCTCTCACACCGCACTCCTAAATAAAGTAGAAAGGAAAGCTTTTCGTATCATTAACGCCCGTCCACTCACCAACTCTCTACAATCTCTCTCTCTTCGCCGCAATGTTGCATCTCTCTCACTATTCTATCGCTACTACAATAATCAGTGTTTCTCGGAGTTTTCCCAGTGTATACCACCTCCTCTACGTAGGGTACGTAGTACCCGCCTTGCAACATAATCCCACCCCTACTCTGTGCAACTCTCCAACCCAAGAGTGAAACGCTATTCCCAGACTTTCTTCTATTCAACTGCTGAGCTCTGGAAATCTCTCCCAGAATCAGTGTTTCCCTCTTCCTATAACTTAAAATGCTTCAAACTCCGTGTGTCCAGGCATTTTAGCTCGAACGTCCCTTGATTTCGGCCCTGTCACTCTTTGAAATCTAGGGGAGGAACTTGTTGCAGGCCTTTTACCTCCCTCATTCACATAGAAACAAAAAATATATATATATATAGTCTATATATATAAATATATATATATATACTGTACAATATATATATATATATATATATATATACATATATATATACTGTACAATATATATATATATATATATATATATACATATATATATATATATATATATATATATATATACCGGTATATATATATATAATATATATATATATATATATTGTCACTTCCAACTGAACTTATAGCCCGTTTCCACCATACATTTGTTTTGAGTTACGCTAGCAATCCCCAGTTACCTCCTTCTTCCCCCCATGTGTTATGGGCCACACCCCAGCATTTCACTGCCACTCATACGGTGGGTGCCCAGCACAATGTTCCCCCTTTCGCCCAGTTTCCTCCTATAACCCCGATAGGGTAGCGAAGGAGTCCAGAGGTTGAGCTTCAGCTAAAGAGAATAGAGATAGATAGAGAGATTGAGTTGAGGAAGTTGGAGATAGAGAAGAAGAGAATACAGGCAGATAGAGAAGAGAGACAGAAAGATAGGGAGATAGATTTGGAGAAGACGAAGTTGGAAACTAGTGGGCAAAAACGACAGGGGAATAATGCTGGGCATGCATCTAAGGAGGAGGCAGAAGAGGTGCTGTTGTCTCGACGGCTGAAGCTCGTGCCGGCCTTCGATGAACTTGAAGTCATGGAGTGGTTCTGACGTTTTGAGAAGAAGGCCCACGAGTATCAGTGGCCGAGGTAACGCTGGGCAGCATTGGTGTCCAATGTATTAAAAGGCAAAGCTCTTGATGCATACGATCGCCTAGAAATGCAGGAGTTAGAGTATGATGTACTTAAGGAGGCTGTGTTAAAAGCCTACGAGCTTCGTCCTGAAGCTTACAGACTAGCGTTCAGGGGGGCTCGGAAACGGCAGGGGGACTCGCATGTGGAATGTGCCAGGTACCTGCGCGATACTCTAGCTAAGTGGTTGCACTCAGAGACAGCTGATACTTTTGAGGCGGCATGTGAGGTTAATTTGGCTGATGGAGCAGTTTACCAGCATAGTTGAACGGGACATTGAGGCAAAATTAAAAGAAAAACGGTTTAAATCATTAAGGGAAGCAGCAGCTTGGGCTGATGACTTTGCACTAGCCCAGCGTGGCAGTTGTATGGGGAGCGTTTTTGGTGATAGGAGAGAGCAACCTGTGTACTAAGCAGCCACAGTATCCGCTCGCCCATCATCACCCAAAGTTACGACAAATAAGACACAACATCATAACAAGGCTGACAACCAGCGAGCTTCTACGGAAGTGCGGTGTTACTTTTGCAAACAAGTGGGTCATATAAAACCTCAGTGTGCTAAATGGAAGGCTACCCCGGAACCCAAGGCTGTCCAGTTGGTGGTGACGCTAGGGGAGGTGCCTGCGAAAGGTGAGCCAGGTACAGGTGAGTCTGGGGGGCAGTGTAGGCCAGCGCTAAGCAGGGTTGTAAGCACTAAGCTACCCCAGATGGTATCACCACCTGAGCATAACCAGACTTCCCCTGATTAGTGTCGGCCATTTATACATGATGGATCAGTACGGGTTAGGGAACGCAGACGTACCCTGTCAAAGTGTTTCGGGATACTGGTGCGCAACAATCAATATGTTGCAACCTGACAGGGGGACCTATTAGCACGGGAGAGTTTGTAATATGCAGGGGAATCAACAGTGAGCAATGCTGTGATTTAGTCCCGGTGACCTTAGAGTGCCCACTTTTGACAGCCGAGGGTAAGGTGGCCATGGTGGACACTCTGCCAGTTGAGGGGGTGGACTTTTTGCTTGGGATTGACTTGGCTGGGGATGTAGTTTTCCCGCCTCCTATAGTCGTCGCTGAGGCTACTTTTGAGCCCCCTGCTGGTAGTGGTTTGCAAGAAGATAACATGAACTTTATCTACCCCGTTTGTGCAGTGACCCGATCAGTTGCACAAATGGAACAACAGGCGGATGATTTAGTGGATGCGGGGGCCGACAGCCATGAGTGCAGGCCATCCCAAGATGCTCTACTAGATGATACTGGCTCGGAGGCAGCTGTGGACTTGGCTGAACCCAGTGAGGCTACCGAGACTAGTAGAGGTGACCTATCTCTGAACGAGGAGTCTGGCATAGTGCCGCCGACTCAACTTTCTGCTATTTTTGAGAGGTCAGGGGTAACTGCCTTGTTGGAGATACCTAGAGACAAACTGAGGAAGTTGCAGCAAGAGGACCCGATTCTGGGCCTCCTGTTTAAGAAGGTTGGCACGATTGGTGGGAAGAACGGTCCAGAGAAGTTTATTGTAAAAGGGACATTGTTGTATCGGCAGTGGACGCCGGATACGGACTCAGGCTTGGGGGAGGAGCAGTTTGTGGTGCCTGCCCAGTTCAGGGAGGAGCTGGTTTGGCTAACGCATGAGGCACCACTGGCGGGTCATTTAGGGGTACGTAAGACTACTGATAGGCTACATTTTCATTTTTGGTGGCCTAATATGCATGCATCGGTGGCTACTTTTTTTATGTTTTGTCATATTTGTCAGGTAGTGGGAAAACCCAACCAAGAAATACCCGTGGCACCTTTGATCCCTATACCTGCAGTTGAACCGCCATTTACTCGTGTCATAGTTGACATGGTCGGTCCCTTACCACCCACCAGTTCAGGATATAAATACTTGCTTACTTTGATGGATACTACCACTAGATACCCAAAGGCTATTCCGGTTAGCAGCATGAACGCGAAGATGAAAGACCATTATGACAAGCAGGCTAAATCTAGGGCGTTCAAGGTGGGCGACGAGCAGAGCTGGGCACCACAAACAAAAAGTCAAATCAGCAAACTCAAATCAGCAAACCCAGAACATAACTTCAGCAAACACAAATGTGCAAACCTTGTGAAATTTCTGGATCGCAATTGCAAAAATGCAAACGCAAACTGTTTTTCATTATTTTTAAATTTAAACTACAGAATCAAGAGTAAATCGATAAAATCAATCTCTAATGTCAATAAATATATATATTTACTTAAATATAGTGTTGCACAACTTATAGTGACCTCGGGGATATACATTTTAATAATGCCATGGGGTACAGAAATGGATTGAAGGGGGCTTTGCCCCCCCTCATCCCCCCCATGATTTATTATAATCATATATATTGCCAGTAGGGGGCAAATAACAAGTACGACGTGGCCCAACCGACTGTACACCCGCCCGCTAACACAACTCTTACCGTACCTAAAGTTTAATAGGCCTACAGTTTATTTTAGCCTAGGTTACTGGAGATGTCGCCCCAAAAACTTTTCCCGCATTTTGTATAAGGAACTTGCCCCGTTTTGGTTACGTTTGGTTAACAAAAACATATATATAATATATAGCGTAGACCTATAGCATAGGCCACTTCATTTGTCCGACATGGGCAAAAAAACATTGGGGTGACTTGTTTTCGGGGAGAATCCTTCATTAATAATCAGCATTCGCAATTTTGCAACATTCGGGAGGAGGTACGCCAGATCACAGAGGTGCAAGGAGGCGATTTATTCGTGGCCACCACTTTGGGAATGGCAATAGATAGATAGGTTTACTTAAGATTGATTAAGTAATTTAATAGAAAGTAGCCTAGGCCTATATTCATTATGATGCTCAGAATATAGCTTCAGATCAGAATAAAATAAAATCTTATTGTAAATTATATAATACTTTCAAAATTAACACTTTCTATTTGACACTGATAATATGAGTCAGTCATTAGGCCTATAGGCCTATACTGTATATTAAATATTTAGCCTACATGCTTTGAGGCATTTTTTATGGGATTAGGGTAGGCCTAGCCTAATGAAATTAGTTTAGGTTAAGAAAGCATTAACAATATAAGTCAAATTGCTAGGCTACTAACTAAAGTGAAGCGCCGCTATACAATAGGCCTAGGCCTATTATAACCGCTTCATTTTACATATATTTTCTATTGCACTAGACATATCGAAAGCCTTCGATAGAGTCTGGCATAAATCGTTAATTTCTAAACTACCCTCCTTCGGTTTCTATCCCTCCATCTGTGCCTTTGTCTCTAATTTCCTTTCCGGCCGTTCCATAGCTGCGGTTGTGGACGGCCATTGTTCACTTCCTCACCTTATAAACTCCGGTGTTCCTCAGGGCTCTGTCCTATCTCCTATTCTCTTTCTAATTTTTATAAATGATCTCCTTAACTGTACCTTAATTCCCATCCATTCATACGCAGACGACTCAACCTTACACTACTCCATTAGTTTTTCAGAACGCCCCAGCCAGCAATCCCTCAACGACAAACGTAATGAAGCCATAGAACTCTTAAATTCTGATCTAAATACTATTTCCAATTGGGGCAGAGAAAACCTTGTTAACTTTAATGCTTCCAAAACCCAATTCTCCATCTATTGCTAAGGCAGCCTCCCAGAAGCTGGGTGTGCTCAACCGCCTTAGGGGGTTCTTTTCCCCTGCACAGCTTCTTGCTCTGTAAGTGGTATTGAGTATTGTTCACATGTGTGGGGATATTTGTTTATAAAAGGTAAGGCTAATGTACTATTCTCTTCAAATACAACATGAGACTTTCCAACTATCTTATCTAATCATAAATAAAGGCGGAGGCGTAGGCTATCACGTGGTCACGAAAGCGTGTTATAAACATAACACCAGCTACACAGCTGATAGGCATCACCATCGCCATCTATGGAGACGATGGAAAAACCATGATTGGAATTGCCTTCCCTCTCACTTTACCAACCCTAATTCTCATTTTTATGATAAATATTATTACATTTACTCAAGGCTAGACACAATATAACGCATTTTTCCCATCTGCTCATAACAAAACTCCATGGACCCCGCTATTCTTCCAAGCTTATTTTTAAGATTTGGGTATAATCTGGTTTTCTTTTCCAAATCGCATTATGTTACTTAGGCTACTTAGAGCACCTGTGTTAAGTGTTCCTACTTTACATCACTTTCGTTTTCGCCAGTTACAAATAGGCCTATAGGCTGTCCTAACTCCAGGTTTATCGCATATTTCATCTAATATTCGTCTTTATCGTAACTCAGCTCTCTACATCTCAGTATTCATGATATTTTGACAATATACATATCCAAAAATAAATAATCTAGACTATTGATAATTTAAATATATTAGCTCAATAGTGGATTCGATTATGATTTGTGAGAGTACGTTGCGCAATTAACCTAAGACGTGCGCATGGAGGGTATGAGACACCACACGCCTGTGCGCACGTGTTTGAGCTGTTCCCATCACTAACATCGTTATTTTGCCATAAATAGCATTAATACTTATCCATATGCGCCTATTTTACGTTGATTATAAAGGTATTAACCTGTTACAGCAATAAAACAAGTGGAAACAGCGTTTGGATGGTCAAAATTGGCGATACAGGCTGGGAGTTACATAAGATATGGCTGAGGCAACCTCCCTCCCCTCCACTCCTCCCCACGTCTGGAGAGAGATTGTCGATCGATACTCTCTCTCTCTCTCTTGCACTCGCTTGGTAACAGTGATGACAACACCCTGCTTGCAACTCGCTAATGTTAGCAAGAAAATAAGACCACAGAATAAGGGAATAACAGGGAAAATAGGTGAAAACTGAAGGAGAGAGGGGATGTGGAGGAGTGATATTTGGCATGGCCCAGGGGCAAAAAAAAAAAAAAAAAAAAAAGGGTTCAAGTTTTTTGGGGGTGTTTTAAATGGATTTTTTTAGGCCCAGGATCTTAACCCTTAAAGAGCGGCGCTCGACTTAAGTTGTGCACCAATTTGCAGCAAGTTAGGAGCATTATTAAGGCTTTTAAAGGGTTAAAATCGAGTGCAAATGGCCGGGAGCGCAGCAGGCCACACGTCCGACACCCAGGGCTTACCGCCACCCACTGACTCACGCTCCCTCTGTTCTCGAGAGGACGGCAGTGTTACCATTAGTGAGCGTAGTGGGAAAAAATATGCCGCTATACGCTAAACTCCCATGTTGGTGGCACCACTGCATGAGAATCACGAGTGCTACGTAGCTCGTTCTGGTCTCATTTTGAAGCTTTTAGCACCTAGTTTTTTGCTGAATACATTTTTTTTCATGCAGATACTTGATTGATCATTCAGGAGGGCCTGAATATGCCCAAAATAGCCCAAAACACCCTGCTAAACAAGGGTTAAGAAGGGTGACCGCTCTCAACCCTCCAACTATTGTCCAATTGCTCTCATCTCTTGTCTTTCTAAAGTTTTTGAAACTATTCTTGCTTCCAAATTTCTTAAGCATTTCTCTTCTCATAATCTGCTCTCAGATCGCCAGTATGGCTTCCTTAAGGGTCGCTCGACTGGTGATCTTCTTTCATATCTTACTAACTCTTGGTCATCCTCCTTTCGGAACTTCGGTGAGACTTTTTCTATTGCACTAGACATATCGAAAGCCGAAAGCCTTCGATAGAGTCTGGCACAAATCTTTAATTTCTAAACTACCCTCCTTCGGTTTCTATCCCTCCATCTGTGCCTTTGTCTCTAATTTCCTTTCCGGCCGTTCCATAGCCGCAGTTGTGGACGGCCATTGTTCACTTCCTCACCCTATAAACTCTGGTGTTCCTCAGGGCTCTGTTCTATCTCCTATTCTCTTTCTAATTTTTATAAATGATCTCCTTAACTGTACCTTAATTCCCATCCATTCATTTGCAGACGACTCAACCTTACACTACTCCATTGGTTTTTCAGAACGCCCCAGCCAGCAATCTCTCAACGACAAACGTAATGAAGCCATAGAACTCTTAAATTCTGATCTAAATACTATCTCCAATTGGGGAAGAGAAAACTTTGTTACCTTTAATGCTTCCAAGACCCAATTTCTCCATCTATCTACCCGTCAGGATCTTCCAGCGGACTATCCCTTATTCTTCAACAATACAAAAACCCTCCCGCTCTCCCGCGCTATGATTGGCTGACTGGCACGCGCCGTGACACGCTCGCTCTGAATTCTTGCTTTCTTCACCTCCTCTCTCTTCTCTTCAAAGTAAGTCCCAGGAAGCTGATTATAAACCTCTTTTGGGGGCTTATGGGAGTACAGGGCTGGCACCAAGGTATTTGTTAGTGGATAATCAGAAGGAACTCCTCGGGAAGAGAAAGAAAGTGACTTTTGAGGTGGAGTAAGAAGTCCAGCTTCGCGCTACGATAATGGAGGCCGCTGATTGACTGGTGGGCAGGGTGTGGCACATTGCAGTCGTGAGCTAGCAAACTCAGCTGGCTGTGCAAGCAAGCAAAAGGGAGCGCAGTGATTGGCGGAGGGCTTATCTACTTTAATAATTATTAGTACAATAATAATAATAATAATAATAATATATAATAATAATGAACTATTGCGAAATAGTTAATACATTCAACTCTTACAAAGTATCCATCACACATTCCGAACGATTAAAGATGTAATTCACTCAATAGGAATTTCTTAGCCCTTGTCTTAAACACTGGAAGGGAACAGTTATGATCAATTTTGCTAGATATCTCATTCCAAATATTAGTGCCCTTGTGCCGAAACGTTAACTGCAGCTGAGTGGTTCGAACACTCTGAGTTCGTAACTGATGTCTAAGTCTAGTATGATAGGAGTGAATATTTGCATTGGTTTAAAAAATATCATAAAGTTCATTAGGGATCATATGTTTTACGAATTTGAACATTGTTACAGATACACATAGTACACAGATTTTAAGGAAGGGATGAATTTTCAATGACTGGAATAGAGGGGCTGTATGATCTTGGAATTTAGCTAATGTCATTATTCTAATAATCCGTTTTTGAAGTTTTACAAGAGATTGAATATAACATTTACTGGCAGCTCCCCAGACTTCTATTCCATAAGTTAAATGCGTATATATGAAGTTATAGTAGAGTGTTATTAAAGATGATACGCGTAGTAATTTATTTGCTTTGTCCAACATTCCTATGTTTCTAGATATTTTATTTCTTACAGTCCTAATATGATCGCTCCATGTTAATTTAGAATCAATTACTACTCCTAGGAATGTTGTATTCTTTACTTCCTTAATTATTTGGTCGCCAACCCGTACTGATAAGTTAGTACTTGTCTGTTTTCCCTTTGTAGAAAATATCATATAATGAGTTTTGGCAACATTAAAAGATAATTTATTTAAATTAATCCACTCAATTAATTTTTCCATTTCTATATTCATTGGCTTAATTAGATCATCTACGTTTTTTTCCACTTAGAAAAACATTTGTCATCCTCAAATAATATGTGTATGAATTCTGATACAATGACAATATCGTTAACGTAAATCAGATACAGCAAAGGTCTTAATATTGAGCCCTGCGGTACCCTGCAATTAATATTATAATGAACTGATTTGGTTTCATTAATATATACATACTGTTCTCTATGTTAAGGTAATCTAACTTACTTAACAGGTGGGTTCAATATTTCAGGCTTGGAGTGTACCCTCACCTGGTGATGTGTAGAACGATCTAGATCTCCTTCAACCCTATCTCAACTTGCTACATGGCTGGTGCACTATAAACAGACTTAATCTAGCCCCAGCCAAATCCACCGCAACCCTGCTAACAAGTTGGACAGGAGAACACGAATACATCCCTCAACTCACCATAAACAACACACCCCTAACACATACACACACACCCAAAATCCTAGGAGTAACATATGATACTCATATGACATTCAAACACCACACCACAAACATTAAAAAGAAACTGACACCCAGACTTAACGCCCTCAGGTCACTTGCTCACACAAAATTTGGACACAACAAAGAAACTACCACCACAGTATATAAACAATACATAAGATCAGTGATGGAATACGCAAGCCCAGCCTGGGCTTCTAACCTAGCTGAAACACATCATAAGACCTTACAGACTATTCAAAACAAAGCCCTGAAGATCATTACAGGCTGCACAGCTACTTCACCCACAGATCACCTACATCAAGAAACCAAAATCCTCAAAGTCAAAGACCATCTGGACATGAGAGGCACTCAATTCCTGGCAGCAGCCTCCACGAACCAAGACCACCCACTAAACTACATGGCAACACACCCACAGACACCAAGAAATATCAAAACAACACCCAGCACACGGTATCACACACAATTATTGTCCTCTCTTCCCCCCTGCCCACCCCGAACCAACTTCCAAAAGCACATCCATACTCATATCTCTCACCGATCCATCCACTCACTCACAGACAACACGCAGCTGCATGCACGACCTCCCGAAATCCATCCTTCCGAATCCTCCCTTCCTCGCGAGGACAGAGTCCACCTGGCCAGGCTGAGATGCGGACACCATCCAGCTCTCCTGAGCTATCAGAAGAGACTGGATGACTCCGTTGTCGACCCCTGCCCGGGATGTAACACAGCACCCCATACCATTAAACACATCATAGAAGACTGCATTTCACACAACCACTTACGCCAACAACACAATCT
Source organism: Paralithodes platypus (assembly GCA_032716605.1). Taxonomy (NCBI): domain Eukaryota; kingdom Metazoa; phylum Arthropoda; class Malacostraca; order Decapoda; family Lithodidae; genus Paralithodes; species Paralithodes platypus. Next base: position 11,850,776 of record CM064526.1, on the reverse strand, counting down.
ACACTCAATGAGAGCTCTGTGGGAAAGCCCGATCGTGGCCATGGCCTTTCTCAGGGACTCGGGGCTGTTCGGCCAGGCAGCTTAGGGAACAACAACAACAACGATCTAGAAATTCACCAAACCTGTTCTCTCTCTCCCTTCTTCTTCCCCCTCCCCCTTCTCTCTCCTTCACTCTCTCTCTCAAGATCCCCCCCACTCTCAATTCCCCCCACTCCCTCTATGTTCACGTTCATGCCAGACGTAGGATCATAATTATATTTCTTGATATTAATTCAGTTGGGTAATATTATTTTGATATGGATTCATTTTATGATTATGTTATCATATTCTTTGATGATTTAGTAAGTTCAAAGATTATGAGAGTAAAATAGGATATTTCAGAATAAGGCCAGTATTATATGTTTACCATTTCCAAGGGTATAAATAGAGCAGACGGAGTTGGTAAATTCAGTTCTGAGACCATCACCACCTCCTGCCTGTCCTGATTCATCACTTGTAAAAGAGTTACCATGTGAATACGATAAGTAGTTCATTTGCCTTGTCCAATCTTACTCTCTTAATAGATAAATTTATATATTCAGTTAAACATGTGTTGTTATGTTCTATGTTTTGATAGATTGTATTCCACTGGCAACACTGCCTAGCCCTTCCTTCCTATCTTCTTCCTCCCTCATATGTATCAACAACCACTCTAGTGAACTTTCGGTATTTAGTTTATTCAGCTTAATACTATTTATCCACATAAAATAGAAACCTATTACGATTGTTGTCTAATACAACCATAGATAATGCTATTACATATTATTTGAACATGATGTCGAATTTAGCAGTTGTGTTTACCTTGAACAGTAATTGACAGTCTGTGACAGAACCGAAAGCTTCTCTTGCCGTGTAGTACTCAAAGAAAGCAGGGGTACTTAAGCCAAGTCAGAGATGCAGAGGTAACTTTCACAATGCATTATAACCCTAGACAGACACCAATATACCACTAAATCAGACAAATATCACTACAAAAAAGATAGGAAAATATTATATTAATGTCCTAGGTATTTGAAATTGTGCAAATGAGTAAAATCCATTATGATATAATGATAATGGGATTGATTAGTATCTGGCAACAGTGTTGCACAAAATGTTCTGAACGTATGCGAACTTCGGAGTATTTATCCCATTAATATACACATCTATCACTATTTAAATGTAATACAACCATACACAGTGCTATTACATATTATTTGAACATAATATAGGATGCTCTTTCCTTTAAACCATTTTATATATCTATTCACGAAAAATATAGGCCTATCCTAGGCAGCGCTACCGGTAGGTACGAATTTATCAGTTCGAATTTTGATTGAGAGTGGGATTAGGCCTAGGCCTAGCCTAGGGCTTAACATGGGATACTGTTTGGGGTTTGGGAATAGACTGAGGCTGCTTTAGGCCTAATTAGGTAAAATTAGTCAAATCGAGACAATTGCATATTAATATTAATAATAATAATAATAATAATAATAAACGGTTTATTAAAGAATGGCAGCCTCATGAGCTGAAAATACACATTTTACAATTTAGTGGATGAACATGAGATGTACAGATATGAGGATGGTAAGCTTAGTTTACAAACAAAATAAATAAATACAATAATGATGCATGTGCAGAATACAAATTATCATAAAATAACCATGAGAGTAAGTGATATACAGTACATTTACACATTTATTAACTTACTCATATACAGAACATACGTATATACACGTACGTGCGCACATACATATACATACATATATAGGAACATAAGAACATGCAGTAAGTGTGCACATGTCCGTATACACAAACGCTCACGTATGCACACAGACATACATACTACAGAATCTGTTTTGGTAAGTGAGGTAAAGAGGGTGCGGGTACTACAATGGGAGGTTAATCCTCGGTAGTGCAGGTGTGGTGTGTGTGTGTGTGTGTGTGTGTGTGTGAGACAGAAGGCGAAATATGGAAGAGCTGGGCGTTCTATTGTTAAGGGTGGAAATACATGGATGAAGATACGCGAACACTTAATAGATAATGCTTATGCATAGATTTATAATCAGAAGTTGCGCTAGTGAGCAATATGTTCTCGCTCATATGTACGTATATTTACATACATATGTGCATATGACCATATAAATATAAATACACGTACAGTACATATATATATTATATACCTTATATTCTCAACCGGGCTCGAACCATTGACAGCACGTACACACAGACATACATATACATAAATATATGCACATTACATGCATATATGCTCTTCTCTTATCCTACCTGATACTCTCAGCCGGGCTCGAACCACAAACAGTATACACTATACACATATATATATACATAAATAACGCATACATACATACACATATACGCACACATACATACACATATACTGCACATACATAGATACATATATACACATATACATAAACAAACTCAAGCAAATACATACATAATTATATTCTATTCTATTCTATTAACCCGGCAAGCGCGATAGGCCTCACGGAAGGCTTCCTATAGGGAACGCGATAGGCCTCACGGAAGCAAGACCATAAAAAAAGCCTTCCATAAAAAAAAAGGGCCTATCAAAACAAAGGAATTTGTCTCTAGGTGAGATAATTCCCCTCCAGTACTCATCCATGTAAATCTCACCCACCCCCTCCCCTCCTTCCCCACCTTATTCCCCCCTCCCTCCCCTCCTCAATTATCACCTATTTTTCCTCTTATTATCATCATTTATCAGTTATTTTTCTCTCCCGCGATAATGTAGCACAAGTGGGTTGCAGAAAAGATCGTTATGCAACACCCAGACACCGGCCCACACCACCCCGCTCGTCTCAGTTACCTCACAGACAGCGAGAGAGAAGGGTTGCCTGTGGCTCTCTCTCGCCTGAGATTATGACCGGGTGGCCAATATCTTCGTTTTTCACCACCCAAATGCTTTTCCCACTTATTTTAGCACTCTTGAAGGTTCATATATACATCATATATGTAAAATAAAAGCATACCGAAAACAAATAATGCTCTATATTGTAAATATAACAAATTCTGTCAGAATCCAAGGCTAGAAATGCACAAATAACTACCCTAGCCCCTAGGTCTATTTCGCGCTTGTCAGGTTAAGCAAATATTTTACCAATCTACAATAGGCCTAGTCTATTCGCTGTAAGTAGGCAAGAAATCATGACCTAGGCTATAACCTCTGTAACTAAAAAACAACTAGGCCTAGAGTGATCAAGCTAATATGTGACATTATATGTCGACCATTTGGGAAGAGTCAGTCAAGGAATAGCCTAGATGTGGAAATTTGCAGCCAATTTGCTCTAGCCCTATTTGATATACAGAGGTTAGAGGTCATTGTTGAGGCCCCCCCCCTCATGACATATTGTCATCATCTTATATATTGCCAGCAGGGGGCAAATAACCGAAAAAAATCGCCGTCAAAATAGCCTAGACGCGAACTTCACCACGGCGATCGACACATGTAAACATGGCGGTGGAGCGGTGACGAAAGCTTGCCATCATGTTCCCGTCCATTTTGAATGCCGTTGGATACAATAATATGTTGAGGGGGGCAAATAGGCCTAACCAAACTGCGGCGATCGACCATGTAAACATGACGGCGGCGGTGGACGCTTGCGATCATGTTCCCGTCTATTTTGACTGCCATTGGATACAATAATATGTTGAGGGAAGGGCTTTGTGGCAATTATTTTGTTGTTTGCCCCCTACTGGCAATATATATGATGATAACATGTCATGGGGGCAGGGTGCCAAAACAGAAATTATCCAGTTCTGGATCATTTTTCTAAGCTTACAAGGATCAAGTTTGCGCGGCGTCTGCGGGGGGCACAGCCCCCCGCTACATAACAGGGGGTCCGGGGGGCATAGCCCCCCGACCGCTGGAGAAAATTTGAGATGTGAAGGTAATTATACGCACAATACATGCTCAAAATTTATTAAAAGGAATGAATAATATTGTAAGTAAAAGGGATGTTATGTATGTTTACTGGTGTTTAATCAGGATACTAGGGGAGCTGGCTGCCTGTACTTCAGTCTCAAAGAGATTCACTTCAGGTCCACTAATATAGGCATTGAAAACAGGTTTTTAAATTATTCTTAGCAGTCCCTGTTTTAGTTTTGTAACTTTTGTCCAATAAAGATTTCATGTATATTTGTTGTTGCATTCCAAGAACTATTACATACTTAATTTATATCCTTTCATATGATACATGAGTTACTATAGAGTACTGGTTAAAATACATACCGGTACCAAGTTTCAAGAATAAACTTTGATTAGAACATTTGTTTGTCTATTATTTTCCCTGGGCCGAGTAAAAAATACCTGGGTAGGCTATTCCCATCTCGGGTTAAGTACAATCAGTAGGAACGTAGAAACTTACTTTAATTTTCACAACTTTAAAAGACTCAAGATTCTGCGAGGCTAATTCCGAAAATATTCAATCAAGTCTCCGTTACCCCCATGAAGTCAGGTTATAGTAATGACAAGACATACCAATAATATATGTTAGTTAGCGGGTGTGTGGACTGTGGGGATAGTGGCAGCCCCCACTTTGGACACTAAGACTAAGTAAAGTTAGGTTAGGGTAAGGTAATGCAAATTATCTACTCATAACATGATAAACAATTGAACAATAAACTACTGTACTATATTCCTTGAAGAAATAAAAACAAACAATTGTACATAAGGCTGCGGAAAGATTCTTTAGTGATACCCAAGTCATGGCCGGGATTCCGGGAAATCTATAAATGCACTGTAGGCGGTAGGCCTAGCTGCTGGCTGTACACTTATTAAATTGTACCGGTAATCTGGCTAAAAAGTTACCGGTATACAAAATGATAACATAGAGGCAGGGTGCAGATCCCACTTTGGACACTAAGTTTGGACTTTGGTTAGGGTAAGTTATTGCAAATCTTCCACTCATAATATAAACTACAATAAAATAAGATACCAGTAGATAAGATACCTTGAAAACAAAAACAAACGGTAAGACTGCGAAAGTATTCTTCAGTGACAGGTCTACCCCTATAATCCCACGGCATGACGGCAAACTGTTATTGTCATAGGCTATAGCCTCGCCAGGGTGTCGAATGACGCTTTTTTTTTTTAGTGATAGGCTAACACAAATTAACTTTCTGTATAATGATAAAAAAAAAAAAATCCTAGCCTAGGCCTAGCCCAGGGTGCCAAAACAGAAATTATGCAGTTCTGGATCATTTTTCTAAGCTTACAAGGATCAACTTTGCGCGGCGTCTGTGGGGGGTGCGTGGGGCGCAGCCCCCCGCTACATAACAGGGGGTCCGGGGGGCATAGCCCCCCGGCCGCCGGAGAAATTTTGAGATGTGAAGGTAAATATACGCACAATACATGCTCAAAATTTATTAAAAGGAATTAATAATATTGTAAGTAAAAGGGATGTTATGTATGTTTACTGGTGTTTAATCAGGATACTAGGGGAGCTGGCTGCCTGTACTTCAGTCTCAAAGAGATTCACTTCAGGTCCACTAATATAGGCATTGAAAACAGGTTTTTAAATTATTCTTAGCAGTCCCTGTTTTAGTTTTGTAACTTTTGTCCAATAAAGATTTCATGTATATTTGTTGTTGCATTCCAAGAACTATTACATACTTAATTTATATCCTTTCATATGATACATGAGTTACTATAGAGTACAGTAAACCCTCGCTATCTCGGACCTCTAGAAGTCGGAAACCCGGACTACTCGGACTGGCATCGGCCTCTCGGAAAGTTCGCCGTATATCTCGGAAAATTCCGAGATGTAAGGGGAAAACTCCGAGGGCTCACATGGTCTGTCGGACAGGTGTCATATATCTCGGAAAATTCCGAGATCTAAGGGCAAATTCCGAGCTCTAAGGCTACAGTGAGGTGGAGAAGGAAAGTGATATTTATAATATATGTCTGCTGGATACTGTACAGGTACTGTAATTTATCTTGAATCAACGTAGTTAGTGATAGGGAAGTCTCCGTTTTCTCTGGTGGCTCGGACTCCCTCTTCCAATTCGGACATTTTCCTCTCTTAAGTCGGACATAAGTCGGACTTCGGACATCTCAGATTTTCGGTCATCTCGGACTGGGTCTCCCCCCAATTAGTCCGAGATAGCGAGGGTTTACTGTACTGGTTAAAATACATACCGGTACCAAGTTTCAAGAATAAACTTTGATTAGAACATTTGTTTGTCTATTATTTTCCCTGGGCCGAGTAAAAAATACCTGGGTAGGCTATTCCCATCTCGGGTTAAGTACAATCAGTAGGAACGTAGAAACTTACTTTAATTTTCACAACTTTAAAAGACTCAAGATTCTGCGAGGCTAATTCCGAAAATATTCAATCAAGTCTCCGTTACCCCCATGAAGTCAGGTTATAGTAATGACAAGACATACCAATAATATGTTAGTTAGCGGGTGTGTGGACTGTGGGGATAGTGGCAGCCCCCACTTTGGACACTAAGACTAAGTAAAGTTAGGTTAGGGTAAGGTAATGCAAATTATCTACTCATAACATGATAAACAATTGAACAATAAACTACTGTACTATATTCCTTGAAGAAATAAAACAAACAATTGTACATAAGGCTGCGGAAAGATTCTTTAGTGATACCCAAGTCATGGCCGGGATTCCGGGAAATCTATAAATGCACTGTAGGCGGTAGGCCTAGCTGCTGGCTGTACACTTATTAAATTGTACCGGTAATCTGGCTAAAAAGTTACCGGTATACAAAATGATAACATAGAGGCAGGGTGCAGATCTCACTTTGGACACTAAGTTTGGACTTTGGTTAGGGTAAGTTATTGCAAATCTTCCACTCATAATATAAACTACAATAAAATAAGATACCAGTAGATAAGATACCTTGAAAACAAAAACAAACGGCAAGACTGCGAAAGTATTCTTCAGTGACAGGTCTACCCCTATAATCCCACGGCATGACGGCAAACTGTTATTGTCATAGGCTATAGCCTAGCCAGGGTGTCGAATGACGCTGTTTTTTTGAGTGATACAACTTTCTGTATAATGATAAAAAAAAAAATAATCCTAGCCTAGGCCTAGCCTACGTATTTTTATATTATTATTTTAAAAGTTAGACATCTAAAATAGGCCTAGGCTTAGGCCTACTGTGTTCCAAAACTCAAGAGTAGCCTAGGCTAGGTTAGCCTAGCCTAGCCTTACAAAAAAAAAAAAAAAAAATACAGGAATGTTGGTCTAGGCTAAGTTTAATATACACTTCCCAGGTCATTTTAACAGTTCTATTGCTTCTATATATCATATAATACACCATAGAGTAAGTTTTTAATAACTAGAAAAAAAGGTCATCTTCTAAATAATTACCATAGGCTAATTGAGGACCTTTGCCGGGTTAAGAGTGGGCTCTGAGTCTTAGCCTACCAGAACCAGATTCCCAGCTGCCTAGCTAACCTTATTTTGTACTGTCTTTAACCTCAAATCTTCCTTGATCTTCATTAGCCTATCAATATATTATACATAGCCCCACTAGTGGGGGCAGTCCTAAGATTGTTGGATAATGGGTTATCCTAAGCCTAATATGCCTAGCCTCAGCCTAGGCTACTCATTTCTGCTTCAAATCATCATTATCATCATAGGCCTAGGCTAATACAAGTAGGCTTCTTCTTTCTTCTTCTTTTGAACCCGCCTAGGCTTATCTGAAAAAAAATAATATGCTTGGCTACTTACAAAATCGCTGTTTGGTGCTTGCTAGAAGTCAGGTTTATCCAAAGTATCACCTTGAACTTATACCTTATATATAATGAGTTCCCCAAGATTAATATGCACAATTTTAGAATGTGTAGGGCACTCGCACTTCACATGAAGTCAATGTTATATTCCAGCCCCTTAATTCACTCTATTTTTCCACAAATATATCGGTAAATAACAGCTAACACATTTCGGTAAAATTCTAGTTTCACGTACACAGCGACAAAAGGGAGGCGCGGTTGTAAAGGCATAGCTTCCCGACCAACTATGAAGATCAGGGAAATTGCTGGGTAAAAGACGTAATATAATGATAATAAACTACATTAACGACATTAGCCTAACCTAACAACCTTACCTAACCTAACCTAGTATTATGTAATAGCTATGGTGCCGCATATGGGGAGATTTTTTTTTTTTTTTTTACAGTAGGTATAATTCCTTATAATGCATTTCCGCCGCTTTGGACATATATAGGAATTGAGTATGGTATATGACAACTCTAAAGTAGCCATAAAAATGTATGAGTATGCTGTGAAAGCGAAACTAGAATTAAACCCACATTTCCAAGTGTTCCACAGTTGATTGGCGGCAAGCTAATTTGACGTCATCATTGGATTATTCTCGGAAACACCACAATGGAAAACATAGCTGATATTAGTTCGTTGTTTTCCATTGATCCAACCACATATATACCCCTGAAAAAGTTGAAAAACCAATAATTCATCATAAAATCGTACTAATTTATAGCTTCAGATCAGATGTTGTTCGGGAAGTAATGCCTTAACAACAGCACTTCCCTGAGAGGTTCTTGTAATTTTCCTTTTGTGACGTGCTCTGTTACATTATATTGTATTTCTTTTTCTTTTTTCTATATGTTGCATTATAATCTATTTCTGCTTATTCCAGCTCCTTCATTTTCTTGGTTCTTCTTCTCCACATACCATATAACATCTTCACTCGTTCCTGGTTTTCTTCTTTGAACAGTAGATTTCCTATCACTTGGTTTTCCTCCTCAACGTAAGGTTGTTGTAGCGCTGTTTCCTTTACTCTCTCCTCTCTATATATAGGGCACCATAAAATAAAGTGTTTGATGTCCTCTATCTCAGTATTACATAGTAAGCATTTTATATCTCCTCCTACATGCCTGTTCCTGTCTCTTAAATTTAAATTATTCGTTCTACACCTATATAATATGACTGAAGCTTCTGTATTATCATAAAGTTCTTCTTCTCCCTTTATTTCTGATTTAAAGGCCCTGTATATTTCTAAACTGCTTTTCTCCCCTAGCTCTTCCTGTCATTTCCTTGTATCACAATTTTTATCTTTCTTCTTAATTTCTTCCTTCAGTATACTCGCTAAATCTGTTTCTCCTAAATTTAAAAAATTTATATATTTTCTAATTTCCATTGTCCATGGATCTTTTTTGTTGTTTAATTTTTCTTCTGTTATTCTTCTAAGTAAATCATTACTGTCTTCTCCTCTTAAATATTTTAAATATTTTATACTTCCTTCCATAATTCTTGCTTCCATTGTGGATGCTCCTCTCTCCCCTCTCAGGGTCACTTTTTGTGCATATCTCGGTGCCCCTAATATTTGTCTAAATACCCTATTTTCAATATTTTGTAACTTGTTTATTTCTGTTTTTGCTTGAGCCATACAGGATCGACGGGAGCAGCTTGGTGTAGTATTTCACACCAAAATGCCATAAAAGGGTGTCCAATATCAAGCCAACTCAACCCTGCTCATCCACAGGGTCTAAACTCAACCCGATTCAGACTTTCGGAACTTGATAACAGTGTTAAGACTTTGTGTATATATCCATATACAAATAATCGATTTGGATGTGATAATTATAAATGTACCTAGCTATATCCTCAGAATATCCGAAAGAAGCGTCATAATCCTATAGAAGGCCGATAACCTACCGGAGTTATTATATATAATACCTCAAAGTAAGCGATTATATTATAGGAATAGTCATCACAATTTTTTACAAACTCAACTAGATCAAAATAATATCGAAATGATGGATCATTAATTATTGATCTTGATATGTAGGCCTAAAGCATGTTGTTTATAAACATTGGCCGCAGCCGCGGTGCCACTCCATTCGAGCCTAATCACGATTATATTTCGGTGTATTCTTACTTAAATGTATATCATTCGGGTTGATTAGGTTACACAATACAATACTAAGTAACAGTACATGCATATATATAAATATCATAACATTTGTGAAATATAGGTTCGACCGCGCTAAGCACCACGGCTGCGTGAGGGCCAGTAGGAACGTAGATATATCTAGGGGTGGGTGGGGTATCTAGCCTCGTGACCTTGACCAAGAGTCAAGTTCAGAAAATCAGTGTTCGTCACGGTAATTAATCCGTCACTCCTCAGAATTATTGAAATGTCTATGTATGCGAATATTTCTTGCTCTACTATTAAACAAATAAATATGTTTTATAATTTCACCTAATATGTAATGTCACAACACATCTTAAATTGTATATATTCAAATTTATTGCCGATATGTTCTGTTGTCGATTATTCCAGTCCCTGACATACCTAATGATATTTGGTATATTACGCTATTTCGCTTTTATTTTGTCTTTATTTGCTTTGTAATAATTATTCTGCAATGCATATTTACTTTCATTCTTAAAAATAGTCAGGAAAGGTTGTCCATATAATGTATATATTTAAAAGTCTGGATCGCCCCTTGTCATTTTGTGCCACCGCACTTTAATGAGAGACTTTGATCAGACTTTGGGGTGACACAAAATGCAGCTTTATGCCTCAAGGTCTTGCGCTCTTTGTCAAACACATAAAATTGATATTCATTCACTATTTTTAAGAAATTAGAGACCCCATAAAATTAACACATACGAAAAAATATCGTGTATTTTGCGGGAGTTTAACTCAGATCAGATCAGAAAACTAACATTCAAACTTAAATTAATATTTTACATTATTCATTTCAGTGAAATTCAGTCAATATATTAAACACATGGAGTAGTTTAGTTAATATATACATAGTTTTAGATAAATACCTATTATTATCCTTTAATCTACATATTATTGAGCATTCGAGTGCCAATAAAATTACGGTAGTTGTGTTCGTCTTGACTCAGCCTTCGGCGCAATATAACATCGGAGTGTAGGGGTACATTGGTTGTTTGTTTGTTTGTTTGTTTTAGCGGACTCTCCCATCCAAGAGTTCGTTCTATGAACGATGGCTGTTTCCTTATTGTAATATATATTTGTTATATTGGTGCTAAAGTCAGTCACCTCATCCGAACCGAACAAGTTGTGTTTTCACAGTGTAAACAAATAGCTTTCATGACTCGAGCTCTGGATTTATCCGTCTATATTTACATTAGTAGCTGCATTTGCACTTCAATACAGGTGATATATAATAGTTCTAAGATCATAGCCAATGTAGAGCAAAGCAACTATCGTTTGATGAGTGTAATGTAGAAATAGAATGGCAGGTTTAGCGGGGCTCCCGGCCGCCCCGGGAGTCACAGGCTCTTAGCCAATTTCAGTATCAATATTTTTTCAGATGTTAGGTTCGGGATCACGAAGAAAATGGGCGAATTTTGGCACACTGCATGGGGGGGTGAGGGGGGGCTTTCAACATATTATTGTATCGAATGGCATTCAAAATAGACAGGAACATTATCCCAAGCGTCCAACGCCGACACCGCCACGGCTGCTGAAGAACAAGGAAATTAGCAATAGGTTTCATTGTGAACTGGAGGAAATTAATAGAAATAAGGAAGCTAGGCCTAGCGATGTAAATAGTGGAAAAACTAAATAAGATGGTCACCAATTTTACCATGGATTTTTGTATTTTTCCCTGTTAGTTTTCATCAATATATAGTGTTTGGAAATAATTGCAACCCTCGGCAAAACCGTTTTCCCATTATACAACGATCTTAAGACACGCCGCCCGATAGTGGGGAGGGCTATGAAGTACAGGGAAAATGAGGGGTTAAATGCGTAAAACAGCGATTAAAACGTATTTTAGCAAAACTTGGCTCGGGTTTTAAGGTATTTCTAAGGCCTAAAACCCAATATTTCGAAAACCCGAGCCAAGTTTTGGCCAAAGCTGGCTCGGATTTTGAGAGTTTGTAGACAACAAAATGACAGTAACCTCATTTAGAAATTTGGCTCAGGTTTCCCGAAATTGCAAAGGCATAAAACCCGAGCCAAGTTTTGGCAAAACTTGGCTCGGATTTTGCGAATTTTAAGAGTAAACAAATTACAGTAACCTAATTTAGAATTTTGGCTCTTGTTTCCCTAAATTGCAAACCCCAAAAAGCATAATTTTGGAAAACCCGAGCCAATTTTGGGCAAAACTTTGATCGTATTTTGAGAATCGAAAAAGACTAACTACATGTCGGAAATCGGCTCATGATTTCCCTAATTGCAAAGCCATATAACCAGATTTATCGAAAACGTAGCACTTATTTAAATCATAAATATCCAGTAACATACCTGTAGACCTAGTACATTGGATACAAGCCTAATCCACACCTAACGCCTACAATGTGTCCGTAGTACCTAGTAGGCCTACGTGGGATACAATATGGCGGTTGGGCCGGCGCCCATTTAGTAGCCTACCGGTATTTGGCCGTATATGTAAATACGAATGCGAGGAACTTCGAGCGAATTCCTGATCGAGCGGATGCACAATCCAATTAACTTAACCTAACCTAACCTAACCTAAATGCGCCTCCGCTCGAATATGAATTCGCTCGAAGTGTCCAGATACCGTAAATACTACCGCAACTACGAATCTTGTTTCTGAAACCTAGTATATTAACCTAACCAAACAACCCAACCTATCGACAGAGATGGGCAGGTGGAGTGGACTAAAAAGCTGGTGGACAGACCTCGGGAGACAGGTGAAAAGAGCGTGTGTACGAATCGGTGCCGTCTATAGGAAGGTATTGACAACCATGTTTCGACAAAATTCCATTTTAGTACCATATATTTTTATTAGGTTTTGCCGAGGCTTAAAACACATTTTCATATTATGTTTAGAGCATATAAAATCCATATGTGTGTTCAAATATTGCAAAATAATTGGTGACCAACTTATTTAGTTATACTTAAATAGTCAATGGAATTTCCTTAATAATGACAATTATATGCATAGGTATAAAGTAAAAACAATATATTTTACATAATTTATTGCATATCGGGTAAAACACCGATGAAAGTACCGTCGGCCAATTAAAGTAACGATTTTCATTTGCACATTACGCATATAAACACTTTCTGTATATAACTTTCATTGGTATATTCATAAAGAGCACACTAAGCTATTCATAAGTCACTTAAAACACTAAAATCGGCTTACGGTAGCCATGTAATAACATGGTGAACCTTCGTGAAAGTGGCGCAAAACGGCGAATTTATTGGTGGATGGTGGAAAGTTCTGGGTTACCGGACGTTGGTACCATCTATATAACATTGGTAATTTAATTCATATCTTTCTTATACCCCCTACATATGATTCGGAAAGCCTTCAGCTTTGCATATATATGCATATTTTGTACCTAGGTCACATAATAATATACTTAATTCGAATACTTACCAAAGTCGATGTTAGGCCATCAGAATTGTCTCAATATTATCATATTTTCACCAATTTAAGCAGCTCCTCGTTGTCATACACAACGTTCAGTTATTCACAATTGTAAATCATGTGTGGAAATGCTGATACTAAAGCTACATTCTCTATATTAGCCTGAAATATGACGAGAAACCGAAAATCCGCCATTTTTCTTCACTGAATGAGTAAGACTGGCTTCTTAGTTCTTAATCCATTACACTAATCTTCAATTATATACGAAAACTACATAAAATCATGTCAATAAATAAATGTAACCCATATTTATTACACAATTCGCGATTAATAGCCATTATTTGCAAGGTAATTACAAAAAATTACCATTAGACATCGTAGTTCGGAAAATGGCTTTGGCTTCAACTTTATACACTTATGGTGACCATATCTTACTTTGAAATATATAGAATATAACATATAATAGGTAGATTTATGCGATAAAGGTAGCATCAGGCCACCCAAAACAATGGTACTGTACATTTATTGACGGACCGCAAAAATCGCGTACGTTTTCATAAAAATCTGTTTGTTGCCACCTGGTACATTTCATACCTCAAGAATTCGACCACACTGAGCCAAAACCTTACCAGTCTTGTCCCGGCAGCCATTTTGCATGCAGGTGATCTAGTTTTGTGAATATGAAGAAAGTTTTAGACCTTGTCCGCACCGTTAATCGGCGAATCTTGCTCTGCCTCGCAGATATATTCACTTAATACCTTGTAGGACCTATGAAAATGCTTAAATATGATATTTTTTTCCTTTAAAGTGACAATTGATAGTGTGTGCTTCCAGCTGTTTTGTGTAAACAAACCGATGAAGAAAAAAACGAAGTATAAACCCCACCTGAAGTTGGAGGTTCGCAATTATGGTAGGTGAGACCAGAGTACCTTTATCGGTGTTTTACCCCTCTTACATATTTAAACAAATATATATTAAAAATAGTTTAACCACACCACTGAGTTCCCTCAAAATACTCTAATAGGGCTGGCCTGAAGAATTAGATCAAGATGGACAACCAATCAACACATGATAGGTAAAGGAAGGGCAGGTTAACAACGGCGATCGACAAATGTAAACATGACGACCGTACACTCGGAAACTACATCCATCCCCATTAGCCTAACCTAACAACCTTACCTAACCTATCCTAGTATTATGGGTGGAGGCTTCCGCCAGGGTGTCAAACGACGCTGTTTTTTTTAGTGATAACGCAAATGAACTTTTTGTATAATGATAACACAAACTCCCCCAACCCTTTTTTTGTTAACCCTTTCGCTGCGGGTGACGTTCTGGAATGTTTTGGCAAGTTACAGCAATTTCCAGGCTTTAAAAGCCTGTAAAAAACTTAAAAATCAAGTGTCAGTGGGCGGGAGCGTGAGGGGCCTACCTCCGACCCTCAGAGCACCGAGCGGCTCACTGAGCTAGGCTGTGTCTCGCGCGGGTCTCTCTCTGTCTCTCTCACCAGTGTAGCCAAGCGAGCGAGTGTTACATAATAGCGGGGTTCCCGCGTTTCACTGGGACCACTGCGGGTGAACCAGACCACGTACAAGGTCCTTTCTGGTGTCATTTTGAAGCTATTTTTGCCTAGTTTTCGGCAGAATACACTTCATTTAATGCAGATGCTTGATTTATCATTCAGGACTCAGGAGTGCCTGAATATGCCCTAAATAGCCCAAACATAGCTGCAGCCAAAGGGTTAAGAAATAAAAAAAGATAAATTGACATAGGCCTAGGCCTAATTTTCGTCTCCATAGGCCTATTTTCCATCTTGATTGCTTTTAGATTGCAGGAAATACTGTTTTAGACACCTAAATTCTCAATAAAATCACAGGGAGGCATGCCCCTGGACTCGCGCCTTCGCCGCTCCGTCGCGCTATAATGATAACAAAATAATAAACCATAATGATAACACAATTCATATTTTGTGGATTGACACCCTGGCTTCCGCCCCCTAGACCCAGTACGTTGGATACAAAACTAACCCTCACGTAACACCTAGTATATGTCCCTAGTACCCAGTACGTGGGATACCAAGCTAACCCTCACGTAACACCTAGTATATGTCCCTAGTACCTAGTATTTGGGATACAATACTAACCCTTACATAACACCTAGTATATGTCCCTAGTACCCAGTACGTGGGATACAAAACTAACCTTCACCTACCATATGTCCCTCACTCAGTACACCTTTCACCCTCACTACCGTTCGTGAGTCTTCATACATCTTCATTATCACACGCACCAGCCACTCCTCTACGCCAAATTTTCTCCTAGCCTACTGCACAACTTCTTACTTTCAGTAGAGACGTGATTTTCCGGGCCCGTCGCAAGACCACCGTCTCAACCGAGCCGTCGCAAGATCATCACAGGACAGGAAAAACAACACAGGCTTGCTCCAAGCCAGCACACATCTTACAAATATATAGGCTAGGCTATACAACTTCCATTTCATCGGAACAACATTCACCGCCAATTTAATTATCATAATGATTATATAAATGCAATTCTGATATGAAAAAACAATCGGTAAATAGCATAGCCTAGGCCTAGTCAAAGCTGGGGTTTGTTGTTGTTTCGTGGACAAAATTTAACCAAGCGTACTGTCCCACATTAATTTATTATCAACAATTGGATATACGTTACTGTGGGCTCTTATTACTCTACTTCCTAATAATAGGCAAGTAAATTATAACATAATGTTTGGATAAACAAATATACCGAAATAAATTAGAATGGAGAAACAGTAAGTTGAGTGAGATGTTTCAGCTTGCCGTCAACCCAGCTCCGGTGCTCTCTTGCCGTCGCAAGAGAATATTGGTGTCTCGCTTGCTAAAGGTGGGCTTGCGACGGGACCAGAAAAACAGTTTTTCGGGTAGATCTTGCGACGGTGGTCTTGAGACGGGACCGGAAAAACACCTCTTAGATATCTTTCCTGCAGCTGCCTGACTATGAAGTTATCATACCTTCAAAGACTCTCTCACACTCACAGACCTTCATGACTTGGCCAAGCATTTTCAGGCCTCTTATAGAAGTTGCAAGGGGAGCCTAACTCTGAAATCACTAGATAGTGCCTCCAGAACCATAAAAAAGAGGAGAGGGCTTAATTAACACACTTCCCTGTTGGACTCCGACGCGAACTGAAAACTCATCACTCAGTACCCTCACGTAACACCAAGTATATGTCCCTAGTACCCAGTACTTTGGATACAAAACTAACCTCCACCTAACACCTAGTATATGTCCCTAGTAACCAGTACATGGGATATAAAGCTAACCCTTACCAAATATCTAGTACCGTACTGTATATGTCAATCCAAGGCCCTCCTGCTAACGAAGAAGTTCCTGAGGTTGGCGGGGCATGGGTGCCCTCCCCTGAAATCTACAATGTCCCCGTCCTCCCTGTGAAACCTCTCCACCCTGGGGTCCTTTCCGCCCGGATAGGGTGACATAAGCTTCACAGCTTCACTACCCTATATCCTCAACAAGAAGTACTGTATATGTCCCTCACTCAGCTCAGCTGTACACCTTTCACCCTCACTACCGTTCGTGAGTCCTCGTACATCTTCATTATCACATGCACCAGCCACTCCTCAACGCCAAGTTTTCTCCTAGCCTACTGCACAACTTCTCTGGCCACCTTATCAAAAGCCTTCTCCCGGTCTGCAAACACAACATCAGATCCCTATCTTTTAAGTACATACAGTACATACAGTATCTTTCCCTTATCATACCTTCTAAGACTCTCTCACAGACCTTCATGACTTAGTCAAGCATTTTCAGGACCCTTATAGCAGTTCCCAGGGGAGCCCAACTCTGAAATCACCAGATAAGAGGAAAGGGCTTCATTAACACAGAGCCCTGGTGGACTCCGACGCGAACTGAAAACTCATCACTCAGTACCGGTACATCTTTCACCCTCACTGCCGTTTGTGAGTCCTCATACATCTTCATTATCACACAAATACCTTCATGACTTGGATTGTGCCGTGTCCTAGCATGAAACCAAACTGCATATCGTCAATATCATACCTTCAAAGACTTTCTCACAGACCTTCATGACTTGATCAAGTATTTTCAGGCCCCTACAATTTTCCCTATCCAATGAGTCCCCTTTGCTCGTATACAGTATATAATATACTTTTGTGCCATTCATCAGAGATTACTTCCTCTCTGATGATGAAGTTAATTAGCTCATTGAACACACCTACTCCTTTCTCACCTGAGGCCTTAATCATCTCGGCTAGAATGCCAGAGCATCCTGCAGCTTTTCTGTCCTTCATTAAATTATTGCACTGCTTACAAAAGCTGGCACAATCACAGGGAGGGGGGAGTATTGGCTTTTCGTTGCTAAGCTTCTCTATTCCATTCAAATTCCATGTTGAATAATCTTTCGTAGTGTATCACAAACTTATTTTACAATGGAAAATAATGCATGAGGAGGGCTGGGTAGGCCTATTAGTATTTTGTGAAATAACTTAAATTAGGTTAGGCTATAGTATACTTCATTAGGTTATTAGGCCTATGAGAAACCAGGCCTAGGCCTAGCTTAATTTTATTTCACTGCTCAACATTTTTTTTTTTTTTTTTTTGCTTTTAAGCTCTGCATTCAGGTAGGCTTGGGTTTTAGTAAAATTGGATTAGGCTATGCTACATATTTTTACTTCTATTGGAAAGCACAGGCCTACACAATAGTACACATGTTAAAGAATTTAACCTAGCCTACCACAATTTAGCCTAGACTGAAAGAACAAACAAAAATAGGCTAGGCTAATTGCAGCTAAATAATTTAGCCTAGCCTCACCAATTTAGCGTAGACTGAAAAAACAAAACAAAAATAGGCTAATTGCAGTTTTGGTAAGAGTTGTAGTTGTGGGCATACCAAAAGCTTTGTTTATATAGCCTAGTCGCACGCTCGCAGTTAGGCCTACATTCGCTTCTAATTTAACTGCTGGGGTAAACTTGGTAAAGCCACCCTCAATCCGTCGGCCGGTAACAAAACAATTTACCCAACGCCTGGCCGTGAGATACAATAATGGGTTGAAGGGGCTTTATCCCCCTATGACTTATTGTCATCATCATCTATATCACCAGCAGGGGCAAATAACCACAGTCAAATTAGATGCGAATGTAACTGCGAGCGTGCGACTACGTAAATAAAGGGGACGATAGACCCGCTAACATAACTCTTAACGCATTTTTTCCTAATGTATTAGATTTTTTTATATTTATGACCTCAACAGTTGAAAGATGACAATTTTATGGTTTATTTTAGGCTATACAAAAACATTTGCTTTGTAACTTAGATACACATACATACATACATAAAATTTTAAGACTGAGTGTTCCACACATAAGTGCAGTTTCAGTCTCTTGTCCTAATGGCGGCATTCCAGGCAACCCTGTTAAGGGCTGCTTCACTTGTCAAGTTCTTGGATTTGAGATCGGCGCGTATAGTCCGATCCCAGGTCTTCCTCGGTCCACCCCTTGGTGCAGCTCCCTCCACAATCACAGACCTGCATTTTTTCACCCAATTTTGTTCATCCATTCTCTCCACATGTCCATACCATCCCAGTCTACTTGTACGCATCACCTCGCTAATACTCTTTATACCTAAACGTCTCCTCAGCTCAACATTTGTTATTCTATCCTGTAGCCTGGCCCCACACATCCATCTCACCATTCTCATCTCATTACGCTCCATTCTGTTGACATCCTCTACTTTAAGGCCCATGTTTCTGAGGCATATGTCATTGCACTTCTAACACATGAGGCATACACCTTTCCCTTCAGGGGGAGAGGCATTCTTTTCATGGTCAGGATTGGCATCAATTCTCTGAACTTCCCCCAGCCACACCTAATTCTAGCAACAGTGGCAGCCTCGGCCCCACCACCGGCAGAGATGGTATCTCCTAGGTAATAAAACTTGTTCACCAGCTCCAAAGACTCATTTCCAAAATTCACAGCCACAGGATCATCACTTAACACAAGCTCGCCTTTGCACACTACGCACTCAAATTTCTCTATTTCTGACTTATCCTTCGGCAGGGGCCCCTTTATTCTACTACAGCGCTTACTCCCATGGTGTACCCAACATCGACAGATGCTACATTGAATTGAGTTAACGCCCCACTCATATTTATGCTTATAATTGCAGTACGAGTGGGTTTTTTCTTTTTATATGTAGGCCTAGGCTAAACAAATGTTAGTTTTTGTTTTATAGGCTAAACTAGGCTGAATTTATGCTAATAAATATTAATTGGAGGGAGCAAATATATCAAGGAATAGCCTAGATATGGAAATTTACAGCCAATTTGCTCTAGCCCTTTTTGAGATACAGAGGTTAGAGATCGTTGGATACAATAATATGTTGAGGGGGTCAATCGCCCCCCATGACATATTGTCATCATCATATATATTGCCAGCAGGGGGCAAATAGCCTAGGCCTAGCCTAACTACAACAAAAATCGCCGTCAAAATAGACGCGAACTTATATTAACTACGGCGATCGACCATTGCCCGCACCGGCCGTCCCCCGGTTATTGTTGAGGTCCTCGCTAACATAACTCTTAACGCATTTTTTCCTAATGTATTAGATTTTTTTATATTTATGACCTCAACAGTTGAAAGATGACAATTTTATGGTTTATTTTAGGCTATACAAAAACATTTGCTTTGTAACTTAGATACACATACATACATACATAAAATTTTAAGACTGAGTGTTCCACACATAAGTGCAGTTTCAGTCTCTTGTCCTAATGGCGGCATTCCAGGCAACCCTGTTAAGGGCTGCTTCACTTGTCAAGTTCTTGGATTTGAGATCGGCGCGTATAGTCCGATCCCAGGTCTTCCTCGGTCCACCCTGCAGCTCCCTCCACAATCACAGACCTGCATTTTTTCACCCAATTTTGTTCATCCATTCTCTCCACATGTCCATACCATCCCAGTCTACTTGTACGCATCACCTCGCTAATACTCTTTATACCTAAACGTCTCCTCAGCTCAACATTTGTTATTCTATCCTGTAGCCTGGCCCCACACATCCATCTCACCATTCTCATCTCATTACGCTCCATTCTGTTGACATCCTCTACTTTAACGGCCCATGTTTCTGAGGCATATGTCATTGCACTTCTAACACATGAGGCATACACCTTTCCCTTCAGGGGGAGAGGCATTCTTTCATGGTCAGGATTGGCATCAATTCTCTGAACTTCCCCCAGCCACACCTAATTCTAGCAACAGTGGCAGCCTCGGCCCCACCACGGCAGAGATGGTATCTCCTAGGTAACAAAACTTGTTCACCAGCTCCAAAGACTCATTTCCAAAATTCACAGCCACAGGATCATCACTTAACACAAGCTCGCATTTGCACACTACGCACTCAAATTTCTCTATTTCTGACTTATCCTTCGGCAGGGGCCCCTTTATTCTACTACAGCGCTTACTCCCATGGTGTACCCAACATCGACAGATGCTACATTGAATTGAGTTAACGCCCCACTCATATTTATGCTTATAATTGCAGTACGAGTGGGTTTTTTCTTTTTATATGTAGGCCTAGGCTAAACAAATGTTAGTTTTTGTTTTATAGGCTAAACTAGGCTGAATTTATGCTAATAAATATTAATTGGAGGGAGCAAATCTATCAAGGAATAGCCTAGATGTGGAAATTTACAGCCAATTTGCTCTAGCCCTTTTTGAGATACAGAGGTTAGAGATCGTTGGATACAATAATATGTTGAGGGGGTCAATCGCCCCCCATGACATATTGTCATCATCATATATATTGCCAGCAGGGGGCAAATAGCCTAGGCCTAGCCTAACTACAAAAAAAATCGCCGTCAAAATAGACGCGAACTTATATTAACTACGGCGATCGACCATTGCCCGCACCGGCCGTCCCCCGGTTATTGTTGAGGTCCTCGCTAACATAACTCTTAACGCATTTTTTCCTAATGTATTAGATTTTTTTATATTTATGACCTCAACAGTTGAAAGATGACAATTTTATGGTTTATTTTAGGCTATACAAAAACATTTGCTTTGTAACTTAGATACACATACATACAGTACATACATAAAATTTTAAAACTGAGTGTTCCACACATAAGTGCAGTTTCAGTCTCTTGTCCTAATGGCGGCATTCCAGGCAACCCTGTTAAGGGCTGCTTCACTTGTCAAGTTCTTGGATTTGAGATCGGCGCGTATAGTCCGATCCCAGGTCTTCCTCGGTCCACCCCTTGGTGCAGCTCCCTCCACAATCACAGACCTGCATTTTTTCACCCAATTTTGTTCATCCATTCTCTCCACATGTCCATACCATCCCAGTCTACTTGTACGCATCACCTCGCTAATACTCTTTATACCTAAACGTCTCCTCAGCTCAACATTGTTATTCTATCCTGTAGCCTGGCCCCACACATCCATCTCACCATTCTCATCTCATTACGCTCCATTCTGTTGACATCCTCTACTTTAACGGCCCATGTTTCTGAGGCATACGTCATTGCACTTCTAACACATGAGGCATACACCTTTCCCTTCAGGGGGAGAGGCATTCTTTTCATGGTCAGGATTGGCATCAATTCTCTGAACTTCCCCCAGCCACACCTAATTCTAGCAACAGTGGCAGCCTCGGCCCCACCACCGGCAGAGATGGTATCTCCTAGGTAACAAAACTTATTCACCAGCTCCAAAGACTCATTTCCAAAATTCACAGCCACAGGATCATCACTTAACACAAGCTCGCCTTTGCACACTACGCACTCAAATTTCTCTATTTCTGACTTATCCTTCGGCAGGGGCCCCTTTATTCTACTACAGCGCTTACTCCCATGGTGTACGTACCCAACATCGACAGATGCTACATTGAATTGAGTTAACGCCCCACTCATATTTATGCTTATAATTGCAGTACGAGTGGGTTTTTTCTTTTTATATGTAGGCCTAGGCTAAACAAATGTTAGTTTTTATTTTATAGGCTAAACTAGGCTGAATTTATGCTAATAAATATTAATTGGAGGGAGCAAATCTATCAAGGAATAGCCTAGATGTGGAAATTTACAGCCAATTTGCTCTAGCCCTTTTTGAGATACAGAGGTTAGAGATCGTTGGATACAATAATATGTTGAGGGGGTCAATCGCCCCCCATGACATATAGTCATCATCATATATATTGCCAGCAGGGGGCAAATAGCCTAGGCCTAGCCTAACTACAAAAAAAATCGCCGTCAAAATAGACGCGAACTTATATTAACTACGGCGATCAACCATTGCCCGCACCGGCCGTCCCCCGGTTATTGTTGAGGTCCTGAGGAACCGTATGACTTTGACGAGCTCTTCCCTCCGCTGTCGCCGCATCCCATGGATCGTCGCCCGGTACCCCTTCCCCTCCACATCCTACATCTGGTCGTTCTACATATGCCTCCTAAGCCTCGCCTCGTCCCGTCACTGAGCATGTGGATGGCGCCCCTTTCTGGCTTCAAAGATGGATTCCTTCCGACAGCTCCTACTGGATTGTCTGGGGTTGGTTGATAAGGGCACCTCGCTTCAAGACATTGCTCTGGCCCTAGTACTGTGGTTTGTAGGTCTCTGGTTCACCACCTGATGACCTGCTATTGGGTTGTTGCCTTAACAGTGTTACGGTTCTACGAATGACCTAGAATGAAAGTGACACGGTGGTGAATTTTAACCTTAACTATAAACTATTTTAATTGTGACATAGGATCTCCGCGACCGCGAACTTATATTAACTACGGCGATCGACCATTGCCCGCACCGGCCGTCCCCCGGTTATTGTTGAGGTCCTGAGGAACCGTATGACTTTGACAAGCTCTTCCCTCCGCAGTCTCCGCATCCCATGTATCGTCGTACGGTACCTCTTCCCCTCCACATCCTACATCTGGTCGTCCTACATATGCCTCCTAAGCCTCGCCTCGTCCCGTCACTGAGCATGTGGATGGGCATCCCTTTCTGTCTTCAAAGATGGATTCCTTCCGACAGCTCCTACTGGATTGTCTGGGGTTGGTTGATAAGGGCACCTCGCTTCAAGACATTGCTCTGGCCCTAGTACCGTGGTTTGTAGGTCTCTGGTTCACCATCTGATGACCTGCTATTGGGTTGTTGCCTTTACAGTGTTACGGTTCTATGAAAGACCTAGAATGAAAGTGACACGGTGGTGAATTTTAACCTTAACTATAAACTAATTTAATTGTGACATAGGATCTCCGCGACTACGGTAGGGCCGGAGTGGGCGAGTATTCGCCTGAGGTTGCCCCAAGACAAGACAAGACAAAATTCTAGTGCTGGTTTTACTCAGATTTTGTGAGTTTTAATTTAGCCTAGCCTAAGCCTAAGAGTTCACAAAAATTTGCAAAATGCACCCCATACTAGCCTACCCATAGCCTAATAGGCCTAGTGATTCTTTTTTGGCAGACCACCCAAAAAATTTCATATAGCCTAGGCCTAGGCTAGCCTAAGTTCTGGAATGCATGTTGGAATAGCCTTCCTATTAACTGTAGGCTAGGCTACTTCCTTTTAATTTAAGTTTGATTCTTTGGAAAAATCTATTAGGCCTAGACCAGGGCAGGAAAGTAACATTTAAAATGACGTGTAAAAAGTCGCCCATACGCGGCGGGCCGCTATTTTATTGTAATTTGGGAGCTTATTTCGTCTGTTGATTGACTTTGTCCTTAATTGGGGATCCTATGAATTACCACAGATGATGATGACTTACCGTACATCATAATATGTGACGGGTCGACGTGGGGGGGCAGAGCCGCAGAGACCCCCTCAACATATTTGGTGTCCCACAGTAACTTTTAATGGGATGGATGTAGTTACCGGGTGTACGGTCGTCATGTTTACATAGGGCGATCGTCGCGGTTAACTTCGCGTCTATTATGAAGTCGATTTTTTTCGGCATATTTCATTTTATTCACTTCCTTTTATATTTAGGCTATAATCTAGCTTTGGCACGACAATAACCCTAACCTAGTCTTTCTTAAAGATTCTTCTAATCTTCCAGTAGCCTATAGCCTAATTTAGGTCATTTTTAAAGGCACACAATTAAATGGTTGGTATTTTAAACGACACTACTGCAGCATTATGAGAAACAATTTATTAGAGATAATAGGCAACAATAGATTCGCCATATTTTTCTCCATAAGCTATAGTCCGCATGGAGGATTTTCGTTATCGACAAATTGAAAAAATTCCCAATTCACAGACAAAATAGACAAATACACCAAAAATTGGGGTGTGGGGGCAGCAGCCCCCACCCATAATAGCCTACTATAATAGGTTAGGTAAGGTTGTTAGGTTAGACTAGGCTAATGTCCTTTCAAAGGGGTATAGGCCTATTAAACACTAGGATAGCCTATACCTGGTCAAGGGTAAGTCCTGCTGTAGTCAACTTGAATGCTACCTTAAATTGTAATATTAGACTAGGCATAGCCTATAGAAAAAATAGCCTAGCCTACTTATTTATTGTAGCCTATAATATAGGCCTAGCCGGGTAGAATGTAGAGTTCGGGCGTACCGCCACCATTGTTTACACTGCGCAGAGCGGCGACGGAAGCTTGCCATCATGTTCCCGTCTATTTTGACTGCCATTGGATACAATAATATGTTGAGGGGAGGGCTTTGCGGCAATTTTTTTGGTTGTTTGCCCCCTACTGGCAATATATATGATGATGACAACACGTCCTGGGGGCAAAGCCCCCCCTCAACATATTATTGTATCCAATGGCATTCAAAATAGACGGGAACATTATCGCAAGTGTCCGACGCCGACACCGCCGCCGTAATGTTTACATATGTCGATCACCGTGGTTAAAGGCTGGTTCACACATAGCCGAGTCGGTGCGCGAGTCCAACACGAGTCACACTCGTCGATTATCGCCGTTGCTGGAGGCTGAGTCGGCCGCGAGTAGCAATTGTTCCCGAGTCAAGGAGAGTGTAACACGAGTTAACTCGATTCAATACGAGTCAACACGTGTTCCTGCCCTGACGATCCTAGCGAGAGTGGGGCATGACTAGGCGTTCTGTACAGCATGCTCACACTGGACATGCGTCACACTATGAATTCCTGAAGATATTCAACCTTCATGGTGAGGGTGCTGATCTTGTTGTGCTTCCTCCAGTTTTGCTGACAAATCTTCATGGAGCTGGCAGAATCGGCATATTTGAAAGTCAGCAACGGCGAACATGGCAGCACCAGACCTACTGGCGCAGTTCATACAGATGCGAGGCATGGTGACGGTTACTCACTTCAGATCACTTCACTCATTAAACCTTTTCACGCACATATGACGCAGAGGTTGCCAGATTACCAATAAGAAATAAGAGTTCTCTCACTCTTATAATTACCTCTCCAAAATTAGTTTTCTGCCCACAGCTAACTCAAAGACAAATGCAGAGGTTGAAGTAACTAAACTAAAGGTTTCTAAATACCCCCTGATGGTAACAAAGGCTTTAAAGTATCCCTAATAGGCTCAACATCGCGCTATATGTCGGAGAGGGTTAAAATCACTTCACTTACTTTAAAACACTTCACTCGCTTCAGGTCGCTTCACTTACTTTAATAGGCCACCAGAGGTGTGAAAGCATAGCCCAAAAAAAATTGTTGAAATATGCAGAAATAGGTTATCAGGGGTGATAGCCTAACCGATAATAAACATTTTGAAATACGCAGAAATAGGCCTTCAGGGGCCATAGCATAACCGAATTTTTTTTAAATACGCAGCAATAGGCTACCAGGGGAGATAGCCTAACCAAAAACAATTGATTATATTTTATTTGTATTTATATTGTATTTTTATATATTTAATTTTTTTATTTTTAAATACGCAGTGATAGCCTAACTGATGTTTTTTTTTTAGATACGCAGAAATAGGGCGCCAAGGGGTGATCCCTAACTGATAACAAAACATTTGGAATACGCAGAAATAGGCTACCAGGAGTAATAACCTACCCTTAAAAAAAATATATACTGTATATAACAGAATATATAACTAAATATACAATTTGTTATGCGACATTATAATTTAATGTGCTTTATGATGATTACGTTTTCCACCTTAGGAAATTACGTCAATCACAACTCTCTCACTGGGAGATAACGAACTTCAGTTTTATAATTTCACAACAATGATAATCAATGGACACAAAATACACAGTCAAGTTTCACAAGTTTTATTCCTTAATAGCTAGGTTACAATTAATTTATAATGTAATCATAATTATGATCGGTCCTCATATACTGTACGATCCAACATAAATAAATGATACAAGTAATAGATGTTCACTAGTATAATAATGATCTAGAGATACATGCAAAATAAGGTCACTAATAGAACGTATAAATAACTACAATGTTACTACCAGAACCACGAATAATTATACACAGAGATGTTAAGTCTCAAACACAATAAACAGCGTCTTGATTGAAAACGGGGAAATGCGAGGTAAGTTTCCACCTAGTGTAAATAATAGTTACTGCGATGGCATACACGCGGCACTGAAAGTATGTAAAATAAGACACTGTTTGATATCCGAATAACTATACGTTAATTCAACTTAGACAGGAGATTAAACTCAAAGAACTCAAAGAGTAATAATTATGAATATAAATTCATGAAGGAGTTAAACAAATAAATTAGTGATGTATGCGGGACTGAGAATTCTCGCCGGTTGAGAAGTTACTGCGACGTGAACAACATAGAGTTTAAGGTAACTCGAAATACACAAAATGAATTCTACTTCATGAAGTGTGATAATAACAATAGTCAAATTAAGAGACTGAATAGTAATACACTCTGTGAACAACTTATCTATGAATTACGTACCCAAATGATGATGTTACATAAAAACAAGATCTGAATAAGTGTTCACTGGTTTATACATGTAAATGTATATGTATTTATTACCGAACAAACATATGTATATCTCTCCATATAGAATATAGGAGCCTATATTCGAAGAAATATATAAATATTTATCCCACAGATAGAAGTGTGTTATGTTCTCTCTAAATCGAGCGACGGGTAACTAGGAGAAGGAAATAATAGAAAATCTTTAGTATTACGTTAGTGTGAACCTCAAAATATCTAATTAACCCTAGTTTCAATCATCGTTACATCTACAAAACAAAGAGCACTTAAAGGGGTGTAAGAAAGATAGGAGCCTGGTAGAGGATCTGGGGAGCACGTGGTCACAGCGGTAGTTGTCCTTCCTTTTATCACAGGGGCTCGACACTAGGTTCACTCACTACAGGTAAGTCTCGCTCTTTCCTTTGTTCTTTCTTCGGGGTCACTGGTCTACACTATAGTTTGCACTGGTTTTATGACTGTTTAACAGAATGAATGGCTAATTCGATACGGAAGTCTCGATCCGAATCAGGTAACCTAGCTATGCACGTCCTTCCTAAAGAAGAGGTACACGCCTAGATTATATCCCTAATTTTGCCTACCTTACCCTTGGCACGGGCACGTAGTAATCCTTTTTGGGATGGGGTTAAGGAGTTGTTCTCTTGGGGTAGTACGGGCATGGGACTAAGTTTTGTTTTATTTACCCTGAGGTTATTACTCACACTAAAAATATGGGAAGGATACTTCTGGGACTGGGAGGACATTCTACATTTATTCTTATTTGTTTTGGTCTTACGTACGGCTTGTTGTGGTGCAGAAAAAGGAATTACTGGTTGGGGCAGATGTAGGGAATTTGAAGGTTATATGGTGGTGATTTGGGGGGAAGGTGTGGATGGGAATTCGGCTTGTTTGCTAGCCTGGCTAAAGTTGATTTGATCATGATTATAAGCTTCGATGTGGGGATATTGAGGGGGCTGGTGAGGAATTTGCATGAACAACTCCTCACTGTAGTCTAACACTGGGTTGGGTAGGTCTTGATCAAAGGTTGGGGGCGCTTTTTCTAAAGCGCTTGTCACTGTGTATTGTTGAGGCTGGGTCTGGGTGGTGGAGAGTTTGTTTGGCCGTGATTTACCTCTTATGCTAGCAATGCGGCATGATGCGAGTGCGTTGCTAGCTGAAGACGGGAGCAGGTGCTTGGCTGGCTTTGGCTTTTGATGGCCAAGCCTCATCATCTCACAATTCACCAAATAAAGATTATATAAAGATAAAGTGTAACAGCACACAAGGGGTCAAGGGAAGCGTCCGCCATGTTTTTTTTTCAAAATGGTCCGTTCATTTTCATTTTTATACAGGTGATAGATACCACTTCTAGGAACAACATATCCAAAAATTAAGCAAAGCTGACCAATATTTTCTTTTTCGCTAACACGGATATTCGCAATTCTTTCAAATTTTCCAATCGCTATAAAAGTTTGCGTTTGGTCCAATTTTAATAAGTAGGATATCATTGGAATGAGGAGAAAAAATGCAAAAAACATGTTTGACAGATTTTTTATATACCCGATAGTTTTGCCGCTATTTTCTTTTTTTTTAAGTTTTGAAAGGTTGCAAGCCTTCTGTCAAAAATTGTATTGGTTTATTGCATCTTTTCTCCTCTTTCCAATGATATCTTACTTATTAACATTGGACCAAAAATAAACTGTTTATAGCGATTGGACATTTTGCAAGAATTGCGAAAATCCGAAGTAGCAAAAAAACATTAGTTTTGAGAAAAAGGCGAAAGACTAAATTTTTCCATTACCCAACAATTCCTCTCTCAATTGACGATTTATTGCAACTGTTTGTTCTTGATTGATTTGATACATGCTCTGGCGCTAACATCCAGTGCCATTTACTAGGCCTAAGTCAATTATGTGCCACCTGGACCCCCAAAAGGTATTTTTTTCATTTGGCGCCAATGGCGTCATGAACCGTGCACCTCATTTATGCCAAGTTAGGCCATTTTAGATTACTCTAGGTTGTGTTAGGGTTGGCTTGGATGATGATGATGATGGCTTGGATGATGATGATGGCTTAGATGATGAAGTCTAAGGACTCACCCTCACTCTCCCAGGTTCAGTTGAGGTGCCAGATACCTCTGTTGACTGTAATTTGTCTATATTTGTGCATAATAACGCGATTGTATTGGTTACTATCGTTCATACCACGATACCACATAATTATATGTCGTGAGTGGGGGGGGGACCCTGTATTTAGGGTATTTTTTTATTTTACGAGTATAAAACTTTGCCACATCACTCTAGTGTCCCATCACTGCTGCAATACATATTTCAATTTCAGATTTTCCAATCCACACCAGTTTGGGCCATGGCGGATGCTCGACCCCTTAACACGGCAGCTGCGCAGCCCCTGTAGTATACACCATACCCCTGTGCGTAGGTATTTTGATTCATTCCTCACTAAAATTGTTAATTTACCATAAATATAATTAATACTTATCCATATGTGCCTATTTTAAGTTTAATAGGAAGATAGTAACATGTGACAATAATAAAACAAGTGGGAATAGTGTTTGGGGGGTGACAAACACAAATTATTGCAGAGCGGTTCATTCATGGAGTTGACAGAGAGAGAGACCACACCCTATAGCTTCACGAGCTCTGGAGAGAGACTGGAGGTAGTGCGGGCTTGTCTCTCTCTCCTCACTCCACCTCCCTCCCTTTCGACCTTGAAACCGGGTAGGAAGTGTTGGCACCATAAATAAACAGATAATCACAGGAATAAGATAAAAATATGTGATAATTGAAGGGGGGAAAGGGGGGAAGAAGGGGACTTTGACACATGTGAAGGAGTGATTTGAGGTATGGAGGCGAATTATCTCACTTAAACACAATTTTTTTGGGGTTTTTTTTGTAAGTGCCACTGGGGTGTGTTAAGTGTTTTTTTTTAGGCCTAGGATCTTAAAGAGTCTCCCCGCAGTCGCCCAGTAAAACCTCTTAAGAGTCTCCCGGCAGCTGCCGGGTTAATATACTGTATCAACAGATGGCCCTGGTGTCGCTGTAGCCTAGTAAAGCAGTATAGATTTTATTCATGTTTAGCTATTGGGTGAGGCGAGTTCTTTCGAGACTGGGATTTCAGAGTTCATACAATTACATGCAAAGAAGACAATAGAGGATACATACAACACCAAAATATAGTTTATGTAACAGTTTATTTCGCTTAAGTTCTAAGTAATAATAATAATAATAATAATAATAATAATAGTTCTTAAAGCTAGCGCATGCTAAGCCAGCTAAGGATAGCCCAATAAAGCCGATTGGGCATATTTCCATTGGGGTCCTGTACTACTACCCTATCCCCTTGCTCATGAGGGATGGTAACGACTCAGTGCTTGTGAAAAATCTTTAATGCGTCGAGCGTGGGCGCGATCCCGGGCCTTCTGGGTGGAAGTCCGAGACGCTAGTCACTACACCAGCACATATATATATTGGAGTAAGAATGTGCTAACATGAGAAACTTATAGTAATACAACAAGTTATTCTTCCAGCACGATCGCGGATCTAGAGGGAGCTCAGGTATAATCAAGCTATTCAGTTAATGTTCCTTTCACAGTAATCTGATAGTTGTATCGTTCTAGGAAAAAATAATATTGGAAATAGTCGAATACTTAATGGTCACTTAACCCCTAAGTGTCGGCGCGCAACATAAGTCGAGTATAATAAATCTGGACTATCTGGCGGCGCGCGACATAGGTCGTGTGGCAATTTCAGCACGTAATGTTGCTGAGAGAGAGAGACAAGTGGTGGCAGGAGAGTAGCGAGCGTATGACTGCTCCAGACCACCGCGGCGAACCTACTGACACGAATCCCACCTCCTCCCTCCCTCTCTCACTCGCTACATACTGAATTGTATGGGGAAAGTACCGAATTACATGCTTTTTGCACTCGCGTTGCGCGGTTGTTGCAAGAAAACTAGCCGTCATAAAAGGATCGTTATGGTGTCATTGGAAAGCTCTGTTTATGCCCTTTCAGGGATAGATACTTGTTTTACGCTCTGGGTCTTATTTAGGCATGAAAATGTTCACGTAAACAGCCCTATTTTGGCTAAAAACACCCCGCTGGGCGGTACATATAAATAAACCGCTAGCCCGCTAATCTGGTGTTAATATTTCAGTAAGATTCAGTAGTTATTATTAACGAGGGTAATGTAGAGTTACTATAGTAGTCTATCATACACTTTGCGCACTGGTGTATATTGTTAAAGATCAAAATCGAGAATTGTGGACTCTAACTTATTTCACTCTTGCTGGAATTATGACAGAGTCGATAGTGGCGAAATTTGGCTTATTTGGATTTTAATCTAAAATTCTCGTAGAGTCGAATCACGTGTACTATCACTTATGTTACTACTTATGCACTTGTAATCGAATCAGTATATATGGACTCAGGTAAATTAATAATTTAAAATTATTTATCCAAAATAAGATATTTGGTGACTAACTTATTTAGCACTTATCGAAATTATGGCAGAGTCAATATAAGCATAATTTGGCTTATTTGGATATTAATATTAATTCCTCGTAGAGTCTAGAATCGTGTACTATTTCTTATTTTAACACTGGTTCACTTTCATATCAAGTCAGTATCTGTAGACTCGAGTTGGTTAACACTTTTAATGATTTATCTCAAAATACGAGATTCGAGGACTCTAACTTATCTCTCACTGGTCGGAATTATCGCAGAGTTAATACATGCACAATTTGGCTTATTTGAATTTTAATCTTAATTCCTCGTAGAGTCGAGAGTTGTGTACTATTTCTTATTTGAACACTTTTACACTTTTATATCGACTCCGTATCTGTAGACTCAAGTTGTTTAACACTTTTAAAGATATATCTCAAAATGAGAGATTTGGGGACTCTAACTTATTAATCACTGGTAGGAATTAAGGCAGAGTCAATATTATAGGGGCTATTCTGGAGACACTGTGCACACTGGTGTATTTCAGTAGGTTAATACTGAGGAACTCTGTTTTACTTTTTACCTTGTCATTTAACATCGACTTAATTCACTTTCCCTCTGTTGATTTTTATAGTTACTGAATTAATTAACAGCGTGTAGTCGTCTGTGTCTCCGTAGGCCATCTAGGTTGACCGGTCGTGTGAAGTAGTTTACAGATGGGTTAATGGGCTTGAGGTCTTGAATGTGGCTCCATAACTATAATTAAATAGTTGGGCACCACATCGGACTAACGCGAGTATTCATAGCCTATAGCTTTAGTGAGAATACTCATCTATCCTGACCGTTATATTAACCGTTGATAAAATTCCATTAAGGTACTCTTGGAGTAAGGTCTTGAATATAGTACCTCAGTTATGAAGAAGTAGCACTTTATCGGGCTAACGCGAGAAGACTGTGGAAGTGTCTTTCTCGACTGCCTCTGACCCTTATAAGAGGTTCAAGGAACTCGGGGCGGTGTTTAAACCTTTTAGTTGCAAATCTAATGGTATGCCACAGACGAAATGCACCTAGGACTTGTGTGTGCAAAGTGCCTGTGAAGGTATCTCGCCAAGCCCTTACTTACACAAGTGACTGTGGTATGCCAAGGTCCCTCGTGAAGAGGTGGAGTGCGGTGTTTAAACCTTTCAGTTACACTAGTCTAATGGTATGCCAGTAGACTGAGTACACCTAGGACTTTTTATGCAGAGTGCCTGTGAAGGTATCTCGCAAAGCCCTTACTCACACAGGAGATCGTGGTATGCCAGATCTCTTGCGAGGGGTTAGAGTGTTAACTTTTAATAGCAGAGTGTTGAAGGGTAGGTATGCCTGAATCCTTCAACTTTCTACTATTAAGAGTAGAACCTAGAAAAAGGCATCTATGTTAGTTACTGGTATGCCAGTAATACCAGAGATCCTTTTGGAAGGACACATTAACCTAGAAAAGGTGTCTATGTTAATCACTGGTATGCCAGTAATAACAAAGATCCTTTTAGTAGGATACAGTTACCGCATCTGCAATAATAAAATGTTGAAGTGTAGGTATGCCTGGATACTTCAACCTTTTACTACTGAAGGTACAGTCTATTAGAGGCCTCTATATTAACTGATGGTATGCCACAATTAACAAACATCCCTTAACAGGATTTTTAACTCCTTAGACAAGTAGATATTCGGTATGCCGTCAATCCAACTGAAAGGGAGGGTAATCTTGAGGTTTCTTACTTGGTATGCCAGTAATAAGAAGCCTCAAAATTGCTTAACCCTTTCAGATTTCCCTGGCATAGTGTTGACGATTACTGCGGGGTACCCGTTCACCCCTTGAAGGGAGGGGAGGGTCTGTACGCAGCCGGATACCTTACCCCAGGCCCCGCCCACTGCCGAAAATTTACAAATATTATATTATATTAGATTAGATTAACCTAACTTAACCTAACCTAACCTAACCTAACCTAACCCCAATATAATATAATATAATATAATATAACATAACACAAATAACAAAATAAAAATATAAAAATATACTAAACTTCGAGTGGGATCGAACACTGGATTTCTGAATGCCAGGCGGGAGCTCTAGTGACTGTACTACAGAGCGAGCTGGCAGGAATGGTTTGAAGGGTTTATTTAAACGCGGGGAACGGGGGGTGGGGCCAAGGGAGGCTTACATTTTCGCGCATGCGTAGAGGGTAAGGTATCCGGCTGCGTACATCCCCTCCCGAAGGGAGCAAGGGTGCAAGCGCGCACTCTCTGGTGGTATAGAGAGTCCTTCTTCCTCTGTCGGGAGGTTACATCTACTTTACTTTGTTATAATACTCAGTTAGAAGGGAGTAGTATACAATGGTCATATTTTATATAAAAAGGGATTAGGTAAAGGTTTATTCTTCATACCATAGAACAGAATGCAACTTTTGTCATGGTGAAGTCGTTGGGGGTTTAGAATTTACGGCGAGCGGATCCTGTTAACTGAGATGACAATGAAATAAGTGAAGATAGAAATGCGTATCAGAGTATTCAATATAAGGTGCATTCTAATATGGTTATAATCAATATACAGGAATATGGTAATAAGGGGTTATCATATTATCTTGGAAAAAGGATAAAAGAGATGGTTCTCTAGGCAATATAACAACATATACACGAGCAAGCATTTCTTGAGGTTGGTACTCCTGACGAGCGTATCCTAGTTACAAGGAATGTAAACAAACAAGCGAAGTCAGGAAATGCGTGGTACATGTAACAGGGTATTTGTAATGTAGTGAATCTAATACATTAAGGAAGGCAGTGTGGCTTATTTATTATTGTAATAGCGTAGTAATGAGAAGGCATGTGAATATATGTTGTGGGAGAAAATAAGAAAAAGATTGTATCTACTGAATGCTAGGTATCTACTCTGTATTATAGCCTATTGTTGTTGCATAAGTAGGTAGTGGTGGTATCATAGTATAATGGTCTTATTTCTAGTTAATCATGATCATAAGAAAGAAAAAGGTTTGACATAGGTTTATATCGGAACAACTTATATTTGTTTCTCGTGAGTAATTCATCATAGGTTAAGGGCATTGTAGGTTGGCAATTTATATATTAATATTGTGAAGACAATGGGTCTTGATCAACATTAGTATCGTACATATAAAAGACAATGCACTTGCTTACATTTTAGTAATATATTAATAGAGGAACTTATTTAACATCTTAGGGAACTAATATAATGGTGATCTAACTAGTGTTTTTAGTCTAGTAGAAAAAAGCATATAGAAGGTAAGTGAACATAGTATGGTAATATGTGGGTGTTCATTATTAGTATCTCTGTTGGTATGAGTCATTTCCTTTCTGGTGTGGTGTTGTAGGAGTTTGTCCTTTCTGGTGTGGTGTTGTAGGAGTTTGTCCTTTCTGGTGTGGTGTTGTAGGAGTTTGTCCTTTCTGGTGTGGTGTTGTAGGAGTTTGTCCTTTCTGGTGTGGTGTTGTAGGAGTTTGTCCTTTTTGGCATGACGTCTTTTCGTTGATTTGGGGGATGACTTTCCTTTTTCTCGGTATCATAGTATCAGTCAAAGGTGTTACAAATGACTTTTGACAGTCACTGTAAGTAAGGTGATACAGCTTAGGAAGATGTACTAAGCAATTTACGATCCTATATATCTTATAAGGGTTAACTATTAACTCCATGTAAGGAAGACTAATGATGTCTATCTGTCCCTATGAGTTATATATAGGTAATGTAATTAAGCATATCAGGGAAGACGTTTTGAGGTACGTTCCTGATAGGTTATAGGTTGATTGAAGGTAGATCTCAGCTCTCGTTCCTCTGTTTGATGATTGATAGATATGATAGATAATAGTACTATCTTTATTTAGTAATAGTTGTTGTTGTTGTTGTTCCCCAAGCTGCCTGGCCGAACAGCCCCAAGGCCCCGAGCAATTCCAAGGCCATAACCGAGCGCCCCCACAGAACCCTCCCTGCCGACCACCACAATAAAGCCTGGGTGACTGAAGCCACTCCATGGCGAGGATCTGAGGAGGGTGCGGAAATGCCCGGGAAACCAAAGCCCCACCCAGGGCTCTGTGCCCCTCAGCAATTATGAAGAGAAAGTTGAGGGGCAAGGGAAAAATGTGATGCTTTGGCTTCCAATCTTGGTAGATTGGGAGGTCAATCCACGGAAGAGACGCCGTCACTTGAGATCTAGAAAATATGTAAGTAAAAGGAACAGTCAGAGTAAGCTATGGGTATGGCAGAGATTGCTCAGCTCTCACTCTGATAGACCAGCCCATCACCACTTTAGTAATAGTAATCGCCACCACCATCCCACTTATACCTTATACATGTTATATATCTATCTATCTATCTATTGCCTGACGCCGTGATCCCCGAAGGGGTGGCCACGAACGAACCGCCCCCATGCACCTCTGTCCCCAGTCAGTCGACGCCCCTCCCCCCAACCAGCACCACCTTCGTTCATGTACTTCCTCACTCCATCCTTCCACCTCATATTCGGTCTACCTCTCCCCCTCTGTCCCTCCACCTCGCTCTCATACACCCTCTTAGTCATTCTCTCGCTTTCCATACGTTCCATATGGCCGAACCATCTCAAGTTGTTCCTTTTCACACTTTCCAGCACATCTACCTCCACACCACACCTCCTTCTTACTTCCTCATTAGTCTGTCTATCCCTCCATGTAACTCCGCACGCACTCCTTAAGTAATTCATTTCCACTGCTCTCACTCTTGGTCTGAGTCTCTCAACCAACGTCCATGCTTCGCTTCCGTAAGTCAGTGTCGGGATTACCACACTTTCATGCAAGGACTTCTTCACTTCCATACTGACCACCCTATTTCTTGTTACTGCTTTTAGCGTTCCTACAATCCTCTTCCCCTGTTGTACCCTCTCCCGCACCTCTTCATCCATAGTCCCATCTTTACTCAACACACTGCCCAGATACTTAAAAGAGTTGACGATCTCCATAGCCTGACCGTTCAGCTTCACCTCACACTCTGTGACTTCACCCCTTTCGAAGACCATAACCTTGCTCTTCCCCGTATTTACCTTCAAATTCCGTTTTTCGCACACTGTTCCAAACTCATTTACCAGACCCTGCAACTCCCATTCATTATCACTCATCAGAACTGTATCATCCGCAAACAGCAGTATAGGTAGCTTCCACTCAATTTCCTCCCTTTTCAGCGATACACCAACATCCACTGCTCTTGATAGTATTTCTTTCATAACTCCATCCATATATACAGTAAACAACCACGGGGACATCACACACCCCTGTTTCAAACCAACATTCAGGTCAAAGAACTCGCTCTGCTCACTCTCCACACGTACTGCCGCCTTTGCACCCTCATACATGCTCTTCACTGCTTTCAGCAACTTGCCCTCTACTCCGTATATTCTAAGTACTTTCCACAAACCTTCTCTATCCACTCTGTCATAGGCCTTCTCCAAGTCCATAAAGGCAACATACACCTTTTGTTTCTTCTCCAGATACTTCTCCACAACACAATTCAGGGTAAAAATCTGATCTACACATCCTCTTCCCTTCCTAAAACCTCCCTGCTCGTCGCCTATCCATTTCTCCGTTCTCACTCTCACTCTCTCAATCACTACCCTACTGTATACCTTCCCTACTACGCTTAGAAGACATATTCCTCGGTGGTTACCACACACTCCTCTTTCCCCTTTGCCCTTATATAGGGGGACTATTATGCCAGTCTTCCAGTCACCGGGTGCACTCCCCTTCTCCCATGCTAGTTTGCACATTTTCCATACCCATTCTATCACTATCTCACCACCATACCTCAACATTTCCCCACACACTCCATCTGTTCCTGGTGCTTTCCCCAACTTCACTCTTTTCATGGCTTCCCACACTTCTGACCTCCTGATCCCCACCTCCTCCTCCACTACTTCTCTTCTTCTCCCTCCCATACCATATCCAGCTATGTTTGCTGGCTCTTCATTCCTTTCATTTAGCAACTCACTGAAGTACTCCCTCCATCTTTCGACTCTCTCTTGCTTCTCGGCTAGCATTCTCCCATTCTTATCTTTCACACCCTTACTGTTTCCCTTGCTACCTTCCCTAACTTTCTTGACTTCTTTCCAGAACAGTTTCTTACTCTCCCTCCATTTTACACTCAGATTCCTTCCAAATTCCTCATCTACTCTTCTCTTACTTTCCTTCACTACTCTCTTCACCACCCTCTTACTCTCCACGTATCTCGCTCGTTTCTGTCTCTCGGAATCTTCATTCCCTCTGCTACCCAACCACTCTCTATATGCTTTCTTCTTTTCTTCCACAGCTATTCGTACCTCTTCTGTCCACCATGCTGTACCTTTCACTCCCCTCCCTCTTCTCCTCACTCCACACACCTCCTCACATGCTGCACAGATCTCATCCTTAAACACCTTGCTCATCTCCTCCACTTCCTCCATAACTTCCAGGTCGAACCCACCTAGTCGTCTTTCCACTGCTCTCCTGTACTCCTCCCTGATTTCCTCCTCCTGCAACCTCTCCACCCTCCTCACCATTCCACCCTCCTCTCGCCTCCCTCCCGCCCTCCTCACCCACTTCTTTTGTATCCTAACCTTAGCTACCACTACATAATGATCAGACAGACCCCCTCCAATACCCCTATACACCCTAGCATCCATCACAGATTTCTTCATTCGTTCATCCACACATACATAATCAATCAATGACTTTCGTTCCACCACTGTCTTATCCTTCATCGTCAACATCCGTTTCCACGTGTACCTGTGGATCATTCTGTGTCGGAAGAAGGTGTTGGCTATCCACAGCCTCCTCCCCACACATACGTCCACAAGTGCACTACCATTCCCATTCACCTCTGATGGTACCCCCCACCCTCCCACCACTCCCTCAACTTTCCTATCACCCACCTTACCATTCATATCCCCAATCAGAAATATTCTTTCGTTCTTGTCAAACTTCTCCAGGCACGCCTCCACATTCATCCAGAACTCCTCTTTCTTTCTTTCAAGTATATCCTCTGTCGGGGCATACACGCATACAATCACCCACGTTTGTATTCCTACTTTCATTCTCACCCACACAATCCTTGAACCCACAGACCCATACTCTCTTACACATTCCTTCCATTTGCTACTTACAAACAAACATGCACCTTCTCTCGCTGTTCCTTCACTCACTCCAGCACACACACCCATTCCACACTCCCACTCTCTCACATCTGAACCTTTCCATTTGGTCTCTGTCATTCCACATACATCCAGCCTGGCATTCACTAACACTTCCAGAACCTCTCTCTCTTTTGTGCCATCATTCATGCCACTAACATTCCACGTAGCCATTCTCAGAATGTCCGAAGGCATGTCCTTAGTCGGTCGTGGTTCGTCAACGTTGGTTCCGTCCGCATCCGAGGCTGTTCGTTCGTTTTTCCTTGCTTCGATATTTTTTCCGGGTGGGGGTCGCAAGCCCACCGACCCAACCTCTTTAGTCGCCTCTTACGACACGCAGAAGGCACGTTATATATACTGTAGGTAAAGGGGGAAATTAAAGAATGTGGTTTCCAAAACCAACTTTCTTATTTATTCACGTAACAACTGAAATAGTATACAGAAGTACAATAATATATAAATAAGAGAGAATTCTCTAATGGAGAAAGAATCTCTAAGGGCTTGTTTTCTTGCCCAAGGTTCGTGTCTATCTAACCTCTCAATAACTCTCCACACCTCTCACCTCCCTTGGTCACCTCGAAACACCTCTACAACACGTGATCGTCACTGGTCATACGATCAGTGCATGGGCGACAACAAGGTGCCAGAGTAAGCTTACTTTGTGTGGGAAAAGAACCGGAGTCATGTATTTGAAGAGGTGAATGATCTCCATGTACAGTCCCCCGCATGAATATATGGACACTGTAACTAAAACACCTTAAACTTATATGAGAGTTGGATATAGTGAATCCTTAATAAATGATTGAATAGTTAGATGTAATACGCCCTCACTAAAATAAATACTTGCGTACCCACCGCAAGGCAGATACTTAAAAGTGTGTGGGAGTAAAACAATTAAGTTAAAGATTAAAACCAAAAATCAGTTGAAGAAAAAATTGAAAGTGGAATGGAAATTTTCTAAGTATTATGATGATATAAAATAAAGGTACAGTAAAATTATAAAGAACGGATTAAAAATTGAACAAAGCAAACACAATTGCTAAGACAATGAACAAAAACAAAATTGCAAAAGAAAAATACTATAGGTATTATCTCTAAACAAAATCCCAATAAGAAAAAAACAAAAACAAAGACATATAATAATGAAGTTTGCTGTAAATCGATTAACAAAACAAAGAAATACAGACTTATACTACAAGGTAAAAACTAAAATAGACAGCTGCAAGCAAATACAGACTTATACTACAAGGTAAAAACTAAAATAGACAGCTGCAAGCAAACACAAAATCCATAGTAAAAATTAATACTGCAGGAAAAAATAAATAAATCCTAATCATAGGATAAAATAAAAAGCATAAAATAAATAAACACAAGTCCACTTAGGTTAGACCTGTGGTGCGTAAATTATAGGTTTGATTCCCGGAGGGAAGTAAAGAAACCCTAATATTTAGTAGGGCCCCGAAATCATTGACGATACGCCTATTAGTATAAAAGTCTCCCTTCAAACGCTGTGTCGCCAGTTTTGAATCTACCGCACGGGAGGACGGGGAGTACAACTTCATAAGTGCAACGCGTATTCTCTTATGGAATCGTCTATATGAGTGGGTACTCTACGAAAAAAACTCGTAAAAAAATAAAATTAACTTAATAATTGCTATACTCAAGCTTCCCAAATGCGTGGATTTCTTGCAAGTGGATTCCTGACGCTGGCCCTCTAGCGTTTAAAAAATTCCTTCACTGACATATCAAAATTCAACTCAAAAATCCAGCGAATGGGAAGGGGATGGCAGGGAGGGCACTAACATCGTCAATGATTACGGGGCCCTACTAAATATTAGGTTTTCTTTACTTCCCTCCGGGAATCAAACCTATAATTTAATAGTGGCCCCTCCATCATTGACGATATGCCTGATATATAAGACTGGAGGGGGACATTCGTGACAAATATCAAAACCACCAACCCAAATACCATAGGTAACAGAGAATCCGTATAACATTTTAAGTTTTTTATTGCGTTCATACAATAATATAAAAATATAAAAGAAGGTAAGCAGTGCGTTACTTCGAAGAAGAGCTGCTTGTACATGACTGGACCTTCACTTGAGATCTATTGCATGTTTAGTGAGAACATTCTTGTACTCTAGAACTCTAATCCTTAGGATCATGTTCTGACCTTAAAATTATTTGTACAATAACATCTGTTTGTACATTTTTGTTAATACTATCTAGGTACAACTATGATAGATTTCTTAAAATAAAACCAGTTCTATTCATATCACAGCTCGTGATTTATCACAATCTCCGGCGGAAGGGTTCTAGTGGGTCTTATAGGGCTATTTTGCACATACCCCCCCCCCTTTTTAAACCGAAGAATAACATAAAAACAATTAGCACTTGGACTGCTAGACCCGTTGCCGTAATGCTACACAGGTCCGCTTTGGCTTGTCCAGGGCGACCGATAGGTATCGCGTAAGGAATGTGTGATTAGACGCCCACAACTGAATGTCGGCTATGTCGTTAATGGAAATTTTGTGCATAAACTGGAGGGAGACAGCCCACTTTCTAATGTCGTGAGCTCTACCTATTACGCCGGGATTATTTTCCTTAATTTCATCTACGAGTAAAGAAGCCAATTTCCTTCTCGTGACGTGATTACCTGTCTGGTTAACCCATAGGAAGCCTGGTTGTAGAGGTTGTGCAATCCTCATAAACTTAACTAAAGCTTCTACCGGGCATAAAATGTGATGCGTATCTCCACGTTTAAGCGCCGAGCCTGAGAATTCTGAGAAAACATGATCACAAATGTTCGTTTTTGGCAATAAATGTAGGAGACGGCGTGATCTGCACATGTTCGTGCAGTCTCCCAAACCTGAGACAATTTGGCTCGATGCTCATCGCCGCCAGCTCTGACACTATTACCTGTCGCCAAAGCCATAAGTAACACAGCCTTCTTTAATACTGACTCAAAATCCGGTGCATGGTTAAACTTGCGCGACTGAAGTAATGATAACGCTTTGTCTAGCGACCAGGTAGGCATGAGCTGGCGTGGTGGTGGGCGTAGTTTAAAACATGCTCTCATGAACCCTTTCTCCTCCGCCAGTGGTATGGAGAGACCAGTTAGGTCGAAAAGGGGATTTCTAATGGCAGACAAGTGATTCTTTAAAGTAACAACTGAGAAGCGCTTCTGTTCAAACAAATAATCTAAGTATTTAAAAATTAAAGCCACTGAGGCATCAGATTGCACTGTTTCTACTATCCAGGTTGTGAACGTTTTCCAATGTGATTGGTACTGTCTCCTGGTTGACAGAGTATATTGATTTAGAAATTTACTAGTGACACTTTGCCCATACCGAGTTAGCCATTTTGCATTGTAAATGTCCATAAGGCAAAAGTTAGCGAGGTCTGAAGGTTGCCAATTGTCTCCAAGTGGAATGCAGAGACCGGGAGTGACCTCGGGTTCCTGCACCACGTTTGCAATTGGTGATACCACACTTGAGCCGGCCACATTGGTACGATCATCGAGACTATGCCCCGGTAACCCCGTAGTTTGTGAACTACTCGACACATGAGTGAAGCGTCTGGAGGCGGAAAAAGATAGATTGAATTTCACCTGTTCCAGTCCTCCAGTAAAGCGTCTGGACCCCCCGCCGGAGTTCTTGCCCGGCGGGTCAGTTAGAGAGGAAGTCTGTGATTCCCTTCCGCCGCAAATATATCCACTTGTGGACGGTATGGCTCTGCAATCATCTTGTCTAAGACGGTTCGCTTGAGGGCCCATTCTACTAGGGTGCTCTGTCTCCGAGACAAAGCATCCGCCCAGATGTTCGCTCTCCTCGGGAGGTAAGATGCGTGGAGATGAATGCTCAGCGATTCGGCCAGAGCAAAAATCTGTTCTGATACTACCATCAACTCTCGAGACCTCGTTGACCCTTGCTTTTGAATGCAGTGAACTGCAGTCAAGTTGTCCATTCTGAATGCAATTGACTTCCCGTGTAGGGAAGCACCGTGAGCTTGAAGGAAAAATAATGGGACTAGAAGCTCTTGTTTGTTGATGTGAAAAGTTACGTCTTGGGACCAGAGACCCTGAGCTTGGTGAC
Source organism: Paralithodes platypus (assembly GCA_032716605.1). Taxonomy (NCBI): domain Eukaryota; kingdom Metazoa; phylum Arthropoda; class Malacostraca; order Decapoda; family Lithodidae; genus Paralithodes; species Paralithodes platypus. The sequence continues at coordinate 11,807,734 of CM064526.1, read as the reverse complement.
CTAGATTGGACTGATAACCCCAACCTATTACCCCTGAAGCATCTGTGTCTACCCATACTGTAGGTGGAGGAGAAACCCATGTCATTATCGAGTACAATGTTTCGGTCTTTGCCCAGACCGATAGTATGTTGTGAATTAATCGAGGAATCGGCCATAGTTTTCCCGCCGGCAATAGTGGGAAAATGTGTTGCCTTCCATGATTAATCTCTTGACTTTCAACCGGCCCAACTTCACAGTTAATTGGATCCAGTTGAGTGAACCAACTAGGGACTCCCACGATTTCCTAGTCATATTCAGACTGTGGAGAAAAAGAAACAGTTTCCTGCGAAATCTGTTGCGATTGTCCACACTCTGAGTAAGAGTCAGATCGGTAGTCTCTTCGGAGGCGTGGGTTCGAATCTCACCGCTGCCAACATGTTGATATGGGTATATAATTATCGGGTTCATAATGAGACACATTGGATATGAGTTCTACATGTATTGGGTGTGGCTGGTTACATAACTATAAAGGGCCTTGTCGTCAGGGAAGGTTTTAGGAAGTCCTGCCTTGATATCGGCTCGTCTGTAGATTATATATTTAGTTCACAATATTGTACCAATATTGTAACATGTTCCAAACCAGTCCTATCCATTGAATTTCTCTTGTGGGAACAAGGAGCGACTTTGCCAAGTTGACCTTGAACCCTAGAGTTTGTACATGATTTAATACTAGCTTGACATGAAATTGACATAACTCCTCTGACTCCGCCACTACTAGCCAGTCGTCTAGATACCACCACACCTTGATACCTTGGGCTAGCAAGGGCATGAGGGCCTGCCAGACTAATTTTGTAAAGATTCTTGGTGCCAGGTTCAAACCGAAAGGCATTCTCTGAAAGACGTAAGTCTCTTGCCTGATCCTCGAGGCGAGGAATTTTTGGAACCTTTTGTTTATGGGGACATGCCAATAGGCGTCTTTCGGGTCTAATGAGCACATCCAGCCTTGCGGCGGGAGTGCGAGCCTGATTTGATTCACTGTAAGTATCCTGAAGGGTGTATTGTGAATATGTGCGTTCAGACGCGAGAGATCGACTACTGGTCGCATCTGCACACTGTCCCTTTTTGGCACTAGAAATAGTCTGGCGGTGAAAACAGGGCAAGTTGGATCTACTCGGACAATGATTTGCTTGTTGATCATTTCCTGAACAAGTGACTCCACCTCTAAAGAAACATTATTGACTTCTAGAGTTTGACGTAAACGAGGTCGCCGGATCCACTTCCAAGATATGCCTTTGCTTATCACTGTCCCGGCCCATGACCGCCGGGGCCAAGCCCTGCGACATGCTCGGAACGACCCAGTTTCTGTACTGGGTCTGTTCTGTAGGACAACTCTCGGGTCCAACTTGCCTGTGGCAGGCCCTTGGAGAGAGAGAGTGTAGTTGACTAGTTTTTTGGTGGTGGCGGCGGAGTGGGGTTAGACGGCTGGCTAGGTTTGGCATGCAGCTGACCTTGATTAGGCTTCTGGTATGACTTACCCCTATAGCCTGACTGTTTCCCCTGCTTGTGTCTGTGCTGAGTACCTCCCTGTTGTTGAGGAGGCTTTGGTTCTCGAAATGACTGTTTAGTCTGAGTAGGATGGGGCTTCCCGCCGCTCTTAGGTTTCGAGTAAGGTTTCTTAAAGGCCTCTTTCTTTGACTGGGAGGTACTCTGCTTCCACAAGTCTACCAAATTGATAACAATACTCCATGTTTCTGGTGGAAGAAGTGGTGCAGTTAATACCGGGGAAAGAGTTACTTGGCGGGCTACATCCTCCGGCAACTTCTTTACCAAGTACACCCTTAAATCCTGTCTTGCTCTAACCACCTCCATGATAGCTACTCTAATATCACCTAAGGATTGAATATAATTTTGTAGGAGGAGCTTGCGTGACAAATCCGTGGCTTTCCTTTTTTTTTTCTTTTTTTTTCTATGTGATTGAGGGAGGCAAAAGGCATTACTGCCTATAGCGAGTGCCTCCCCCATAGTTGAAAGAGCGACAGGGCCAAAATCAAGGGACGTTCGAGCCAAAATGCCTGGACACACGGAGTTTGAAGCAATTTAAGTCATAGGAAGAGGGAAAGACTGATTCTGGGAGAGAGTTCCAGAGCTCAGCTGTTGAGTAGAAGAAAGTTTGAGAGTAACGTTTCACTCTTGGGTTGGAGAGTTGCACAGAGTAGGGGTGGGATTGAGTTGCAAGACGGGTACCACGTGCCCTACGTAAAGGAGGTGGTATGCACTGGGATAGCTCTGAGGAACACTGATTATTATAGTAGCGATAGAATAGCGAGAGAGATGCAACATTGCGGCGGAGAGAGAGAGACTGCAGAGAGTTGGTGAGTGGACGGGAGTTAATGATACGAAAGGCCTTCCTTTCAACTTTGTCTAGGAGAGCGGTGTGAGAGGAACCTCCCCACACATGTGAACAATACTCAATACAAGGGCGCACTATGCCCCTGTACAGAGCAAGAAGCTGTGCAGGGGAAAAGAACCCCCTAAGGCGGTTGAGCACACCGAGCTTCTGGGAGGCTGCCTTAGCAAGACTGGTAATATGGTCCTTCCAAATGAGAGCAGAAGAATAAGAGACACCAAGAATATTGAGAGAAGATAAAGGGTTGATTTTTGTATTGTTGAAGAATAAGGGATAGTCCGCTGGGAGATCCTGACGGGTAGATAGATGGAGAAATTGGGTTTTGGAAGCATTAAAGTTAACAAGGTTTTCTCTGCCCCAATTGGAAATAGTATTTCTATTCTATCTATCTATCTATATGCTCAGGCCCAATCCCCATTTTGGGGGTAGCCGACTCAAGACAGAGCAAGAACAGGGAAAACACAAAAACAACATAAAACAAAAAATAAACACAGATAAAAAACACAAACTCTCACACATCCAGGTCACCCAGGAGAAGACCCAGAGACCAGGGTTACCAAGGTCGCTCCAGCACTCCCCCGGCCCCTGACCACCAGGAGAGGTTCCGATCTCGGCAGGCAGACATGCAGCAGAGCCAAAGCGACAAGCCCTCCCACCACACTTCCAGGCACACCCTTCATATTAATCGTCTCCCCGGGCCAGGCGCCTGATAGACTATTATCTAGTCGAACTTGCGCCCGACCCCTTACTCCAAATGACCACGTGTTCACTCAACTATTCACAAGCATTCTCCATTCACTCCTGTCCACCACCACTTCCCCTGCCTGATCTATAGTCATTCCTCTATCATCCAAAGCCTTTCTTACACAGTCTCTCCATCTCAATGGGGGTCTTCCTGCCCTTCTATCTCCCCTTGTACCTGACTCACATATTCTCTTTGTAAGCCTTTCATCTCCCATTCGTTCAACATGACCATACCAGCTCAGCACCCTTCTGTCCACTCTGGCTGACAAATGTTCCTGCTGCCCCACTCTCCTACGTATCTCTTCATTTCTCAATCTGTCTCTACGAGTAACTCCACACATACTCCTCAAGCAGCTCATCTCCATCACATCCAGCCCTCTTTTCTCCTTTTTCTTCAGAGCCCATGTCTCAGCCCCATACATCACTGTTGGCACAACAATTCCTTGATACAGTGCACTTTTTACTTTCACTCCGAGATTTCTCGTCTTCCACATACTTCCCATTGCTCCGAAAACCTTCCTTCCTTCACACACTCTCTGTTTTACCTCCACTTCCATACCTCCACTCCTGCTTATTGTTCCTCCTAGATATTTAAAACACTCTACTTGTTCCAATATTTCCCCATCCAGCCTCACATCTAGATTCACTCTATGCTCTCCCCTATTACACACCATTACTTTACTTTTATTGACGTTCACCTTCAGTTTCCTCCTTCCACAAACCACACCAAACTCTTTGACTACCCGCTGCAGTTTCTCATCAGAATCCTCCACCAATGCTGTGTCATCAGCGAACAGCAACTGATTCAACTCCCAATCTCTACCATTCTTTCCTACTAAACCCAATCCTCTTCCCATAGTTCTCCTTTTCACCTCCCTCACCACACCATCCATAAACATATTAAACAGCCATGGTGACATTACACAATCCTGTCGCAAACCTACCTTTACCTCAAACCATTCACTCAACTCACCATTTCCTACTCTCACACATGCTCTGCTCCCTTCATAAAAACTCTTAACTGCTTCTAACAAATTTCCTCCAATTTCATAAATCCTTAACACCTTCCACATTGCTTCACGGTCCACACGATCATATGCTTTTTCCAAGTCCATAAAAGCCCAAAATATCTCCTTATGCTTTTAGTATTTAGATCAGAATTTAAGAGTTCTATGGCTTCATTACGTTTGTCGTTGAGGAATTGCTGGCTGGGGCGTTCTGAAAAACTAATGGAGTAGTGTAAGGTTGAGTCGTCTGCGTATGAATGGATGGGAATTAAGGTACAGTTAAGGAGATCATTTATAAAAATTAGAAAGAGAATAGGAGATACGACAGAGCCCTGAGGAACACCGGAGTTTATAGAGTGAGAAAGTGAACAATGGCCGTCCACAACCGCGGGTATGGAACGGCCGGAAAGGAAATTAGAGACAAAGGCACAGATGGAGGGATAGAAACCGAAGGAGGGTAGTTTAGAAATTAAAGATTTATGCCAGACTCTATCGAAGGCTTTCGATATGTCTAGTGCAATAGAAAAAGTCTCACCGAAGTCCCGAAAGGAGGATGACCAAGAGTTAGTAAGATATGAAAGAAGATCACCAGTAGAGCGACCCTTAAGGAAGCCATACTGGCGATCTGAGAGCAGATTATGAGAAGAGAAATGCTTAAGAAATTTGGAAGCAAGAATAGTTTCAAAAACTTTAGAAAGACAAGAGATGAGAGCAATTGGACGATAGTTGGAGGGTTGAGAGCGGTCACCCTTCTTTGGGACAGGTTGAATGTGAGCAAACTTCCAGCATGAAGGGAAGACGTTAGAGGATAGACAGAGACGAAAGAGTTTGCCTAGGCAGGGAGTCAGCACGGAAGCACAGTTTTTGAGAACAACAGGAGGAACACCGTCCGGACCGTACGCCTTATTAGTGTTAAGCCCAGAGAGGGTAGAAAGTACATCTTTAGAAGAGATTAGGATATTAGGCATAAGTAAGAGAGAGGAGGGCGGAGAGGGAGGAATAGCACCGGAATCATCCAAGGTGGAGAATCTAGCAAAAGTTTGAGCGAAGAGTTTAGCTTTGTCAGAGGAAGAAGTGATGGTTGTGCCATTAGAGTGGGAAAGGGGAGGGAAAGACGAGGAAGAGAAATTGTTGGAGAGGTTTTTGGCTAGATGCCAGAAAGCTTGGGAAGAGCTAGAGTTAGATAGTTCAGTGCATTTATTATTGATGAAAGAGTGTTTGGCAAGTCGAAGAACAGATTTGGCTTGATTCCGGGCAGAAACATAGGAAGAATGAGATTCTTGAGTTTTAAGGCGTCGGTACCGTTTGAATGCTTCCTCCTTATTGCGGACAGCAGTAGAACAGGCGTGAGTAAACCAAGATTTTTTAGCATTAGTCTGAGAGAAGGAGAATGGAATGTATGCTTCCATGCCCGATAGGATTACCTCGGTAATGCGTTCAGCACTCTCCGAGGGTCCCCGGCCACGGAAGCAGAAATCATTCCATGGGAAATCAAAGAAGTTCTGCCGGAGTACATGTTACATGTTGGTCTGATATAGCTGTTATAGATCTCGTGAGTGACTGGGCAACCTGGCGACTGACGAGGTATTGAGAGAACAGTCTATACGCTTTATTGCGTAGCTTAAAGTCTCTGTCTAAGTGAGCCGGAGGGGGTGTGGCAAAAGGTTCATGCAGGTCGTAAAGTGATAGTTTGGGAGCTGCCAGGAATTAAAATAAAGTAGGTGAAACACCGCCTGCCTTGTTAACAGGTAACGAGAACCATGAGTGAACTTCCTGAGGTACTTGATGGGAGGATTTCGTGGTAATAGTAGATGCAAAAACCTGCGCCTCTAGTTCCCAGTCCACCCACGGACCTACACCTACCTGCCCCACCTGCAAGACTGGTGTATTTGTCTGATCTAGTGCCGGGACTGCATCCAGTTCCGGCGTAAGTGCATGTAGAGCTTTTATATCATTGACGCCGTCAGTCTTAGACCAGTCGGCAAAATGTTTTGCAGATGAGGCCGGAGGTATCGCCGGGGAGGCCGAATACACAAAGAAATCAGCAGTGGTGGGCACGCTCTGGTGGGACCGGTAATGCGGCAGCGCTCCACGCTCCTCAGACATAAGGTAATGCGGCATGCTCCTTTGGTCAGCCGACCCGATGCGCTTCCCGCTCTGCGCTCCGCGCTCCCAAAAATAGGTATATAATAAAATAAAATAAAAAACAGCTTCTAGAAGTTATTTAATTATTTACCTAAATTAATACAATCCTTTGTCTTTCACTTCATTAAATTAAAAAAATTAAAAAAATTAAAAAACCTCAAGTCATGGTGTCTTTCTGAAGTTTAAGTTTCTCACTTTCTCAGTTTCTGTAATTCTTTGTGTCATATCAATGATATGATTGATATCATTGTGACATTGTGAATGTCCATTGATATCTATGATATGACATAAATAATTACAGAAACTGTCCAAACTGAGAAACTTAAACAGTTAAACTTATCAAGCTAACAAGCCTAACAATACAATAACAACATGATTTGTTGATTACATGATTAAACGATTAATAATTTAATATCATAATATGATATGATTGATATGATGATATCATTAATAATTTATTAAAATTTAATATTATTATTATATTTTAAAGTTTTTAGTCCTGCGACTCCTGCTCCATCAGCCCTTTAGGCTCATAATACCCCAGCAGCTTCATGTTGCCTCGCATGAAGACCAACTCCTCAAAGTTACTGGCTGTCAGGCAGGACCTCTTGGCCCTCAGGATGTCCCCTGCACAACTGAACATTCTCTCCACAGCTGCAGAGCTAGGGAGGGGGGTGTTATATTTTATGAATAGTTTTACCCACGCCTCCCTGTGGTAGCTGGGGAAGAGGTCCTTGTTGATGGGGGCCTTGCTGTGGGAACGTTTCCAGCCATCCAAGGTATTAAGTAATTCCTCACTCAGACTCTCCTGCCTCCTGGCCGTCACTGGAGTGTCATCCAGGAGGTCAAAATAGTCGTCCTGCTGTATTACCCATGGCATTACCGCCATTACGGGCTCGAGGCTGCCGCCGGCCTCCTCCTCCTCCTCCCTCCCGCCTTTTATGATCTCCTTGAGCTCCCTCACGATACTTTCCTTCACCTCCTGCACCTGGTCTGGAACCACCTTCTTCAAAATGACGAGGGTGTTGTGCGGGTGGAGGGCCGTGGCCATCAGGAGGTTCCGGTCCTCGTAGAGGTGGCCAAACCTGGCGGCGAAGCCCTTGACGGTACTTGGCTGGTTCAGCAGGACCTCAACCAGGGGCTGGGCATACTCCAGGCTGTTGCCGTCCCTCAGCCTCTCCAGCAGAGTCTTCATAATGTGGAGATTTGGAAGGAGGATGCCCATGTAGGCGGTGGACTCGCCCTGGAGCCTGTCTAGGCAGGTCGCCACAGGCTTCATCACCTTCACATACTCTGACAGGATCTGAAAGATGAAAATAAATTATAATATTGAATATCAGAATATTGCATAACCTGATTAAATATTAAATATTTAAAATTATTAATAATTAAATTAATAATGTACTGTTTAGTGTTTACTTGTTTAGAATACTTTTCTACCTTCCTAAATAAATGTTTACTATCATTGATTAATTTGATTCATTATTAAGTTAATAAGTTTGTTTAAAACAATTCTAGAGTAAACCACTAAACCAAGTACACTGCCTTATTTTAAGTTATTTTAACTCTGTCACTCATGAAAACACGTTTTCTATATTGCTGCAGTTGTCAGAGAAAACGACAATAAGACGAATTATATGGTACACTATACTATACTATAGTAAGTTAGTTTAAAGTTACTAAGTTTTACTAAGTTAAGTTTATTAGTTTAGTAACTATACTATACTAATAAAAAGTCTTAAAGTTAAAAAACTTATTTTAAGTACTTATTTAAGTTATTTTAACTTATTTATATTTATTTTTAGTTTTTTACTACGTTTCGGCCTTCTACTTCGGCCATAACTTCAAAACTTGTCATAACATTTAATAATGATTAATCAATTTAATCATAATCAATTATGAATGAGATTCAGAGATTGACTGATTGAGTAATTGACTGATTGATTGAGTGATTGCAGATTTCTGAGATTTGTATCATTTGTTAAAATTGTTACCTGCTTGTCTATGTCAGTAAAGGGAGTCGGGCCAATAGTGTGGTTGTTGCAGAGGGTGTTGATGGCATCTCTCTTCTCTGGCACGTTGAGAACCTCCACTAGGCCCTTGACGCTATCAAAGTAGGAGTTCCACCTGTTGAAAGTCATAAAGTGACACTTTTTATTATTAATGGATAATGGTTGATCAATGATTCAATGATCATCTAATTCATTATTCAATATTCATTATTCTTAATGAAAGTGAATTACTGAATTAACTTAATTAAGTGAATTTCAATTTGCAAATTAAAAGATAAAATATTATGAAATATAATATATTTGACTAAGACAAGACTTTTAAATTATTTTAACTTGCCTGGTCGTGCTGGGAGTCTTCAACTTCTTCCCAACTTCTGTCTTGATGTGGTTAGCGAAGACGGTGGACCGGTTTTGCAGGTTCCACAGCGCCTGGGACTTGGCAGAGGTCCTTTGCCACTGTGTCCTGCCCGTATTCCAGCCCGCCACACTGGACACGTCGTTTGTCGCCAGCATGTTGACTGTGTGGGCGCTGAAAGTGACCAGTCTTAGTGAAAGTGGATTAATGCCTAATGGTTCTAATGCTAATGGACTAATCCTAGGCTATAATTGAAATTATTAAATAAATGTTCTCTGTTATGATTTTATCAAGTTGTCACACTCATAGGTGGGCACGATAACCAAAAAGCTTAACTTCGTTAACCGTTATTTCGTTAACGAAAACCTTAACGTCGTTAACCGTTAACCGTTAACCGGCGATACATTTATCGCTCATTAACCGTTAAATCGTTAAATCGTTAAATTACTAAATCCGATACTATCGATAACGATAATATCGTTATCGCTAGTAACTCTCTTTCTATCTATCTATCTCTCTAATGCATCTACCTAACTCCCTTATACATTAACATAACTATATCTTTTTTGGTCTTTTTTTATGAATCTATGAATCATTTCTAATACGATGGAATTGAAAACAATATTACCCTTCTAACACACAACTAATAAAATTAAAACGAGAGTAAATAAAAACCTATGGTCACACTTACTTGCAACAGAAGTGGGGTGGCAGTGAAATATCTCTATCAGTATTAGTCACATCCTCCAGAAGGGCATGAACGTCCTGCACCACTGGCTCGACTACATCGGGGTCTTCCTCCACCTCCACATCCACGGGCTCCTCCTCTTACCCATAGTGGTTGAAGGCGGCCACGTAGTTTGCTCCGTTGTCTGTGGTGGTAGCGGCCACCTTGCGAGACACCCCAAACTCCTGGTGGACCTCGTGCAATGCCCGTGCCAGGACATGGTGGGTCTGCCTCACCTAAACAAAAATTACAACATATTAGTGATAGTATACTACAACATATTAATGATATTAAATTAAAATTATTAACCCTCTCACGACCATAGGACGCAGAGGTTGCCAGATTAGCAATAAGAAAAAGATTACTCTCACTGTTATAATTACCTCTCCAAAATTAGTTTTCTGCCCACAGCTAACTCAAAGACAACTGCAGAGGTTGAAGTAAACAAACTAAAGGTTTATAGATACCCCTGACGGTAACAAAGGATTTAAAGTATCCCTAATAGGCTCAAAAATCGCGTCCGGATGTGAGAGGGTTAATATTAAATTATTAATTATATTATATTATTGATTTATGATATTAAGATCTGATTAAAAGTGCTTATGATATTTTATTATTTTTATTAACACATAGTGACATAGGTGTTTTTTTAACTTTTCCAAACAATGAATATTGACTAGAGTCTAGATACTTTTTTTTATTTTTTTAATAAATTTAATATTCAATATTCATTCAATAATTCCCACCTTGAGCTCCTTGCAAGCCAGGGTTCCATGCTTCCTCTCAAGGCTCTCCGGGTCGATCCAGTGGATGGTCATCCCCAGGAAAGCCCGGTTGTGGGCGGACCAGCTGTCGGCAGTGGTGGCGACCGTCTTCAAGGCGTGCAGGATGTTGGTCAAGTCCACCTGGCACTTCTTGAATGCACTGTCTATGTCCCTCCCCAGGGTCCTCCTGGAGGGGACTATGAATTCTGGCTGGAACACCTGCATCATGCGCCTGGTGGAGGGGTGGTCAGTCAGGTGGAGGGGAGACATTGTGTCAATGAACCACCTAAAAAGTAAAAACAAAAAAATTATTATTATTTAAATTAAAACGTAAAATAAATAACAATGTAAATTACTTTAACCCCTTCAGACATATTGTCATATTTACCTCATCTATATCTCTCTGCCCTTCTCCTGGGTGAACTTGTCCTTCAGGATGACCTCGATTATTATGATCGTGTATTAATAATAATTATTTATTAATTACTAATTAAATAATTATAATTAGTTAATTACTAATTACTAATTAGTAGTAAATACTAATAAGTAAATAGTAATTAATAATTAATTAATTACTAATTACTAATTAAAGTAATTATTAATTAACTAATTAAATTAAATTACTAATTCACATAATTAAGTAATAATTAGTATTTAGACAATTTATTGAATTTAGTCATTATTAATTAATTTGTATTACAGTAATTAACTAAATACTATTAGTAAATACAAAATAGACTAAATAGTAAATAGTTGTTGTTGTTGTTGTTGTTGTTGTTGTTGTTGTTGTTGTTCCCCAAGCTGCCTGGCCGAACAGCCCCAAGGCCCCGAGCAAGGCCATAAACGAGCGCCCCCACAGAACCTTCCGTGCCGACCACAGTAAAGCCTGGGTGACCGAAGCCACTCCATGGCGGGGAGCTGAGGAGGGTGCGGAAACGCCCGGGAAACCAAAGCCTCACCCAGGGCCCTGTGCCCCTCAGCAATTATGAAGAGAAAGTTGAGGGGCAAAGGAAAAATGTGACGCTTTAGCTTCCAATCTTGGTAGATTGGGAGGTCAATCCACGGAAGAGACGCCGTCACTTGAGATCTAGAAAATATATAAGTAAAAGGAACAGTCAGAGTAAGCTATGGGTATGGCAGAGATCGCTCAGTTCTCACTCTGATAGACCAGCCCATCACCATAAATAGTAAATAGTAAATAGTAATTACTAATTAGTAATTAGAAATTAGTAAATACTAAAGTAATTAATTACTAATAGTCTAATAGTAATTAGTAATTAGTTAATTACTATGAGTAAAATCATACTAAAAAGTAAAATGAGTAAATGAGTCAAAATGACATTTAATAATTTAATTAATTTTCTTAGTTTCAAGTTTGAATAGTTTCTTTTCAACTTACCCTCTCATAGTGCCTCTTAATGTTGTAGCGGGACTTGGTAGAGAAGGCGACCGTGGTGGGCTTCTGTCCCTTGCACTGCATGCAGACGTCAGTCCCTGAGTGGATGACCCGCTGACCAGTCTTCGACTGCTCAGTCTCCGTCTTCACAAACTTGTGAAAGGTGAAGAAACTGAAAATAAAAAGTATAAATTAATATTCGTTTTTTTTACTTTAACCCGCTGAGTGGCAGAGTGCCAGGTCCGACGGTATAATTATATGGCCGGGACTAGGGTCTTGTCAGTTGTCACGCCCAGTGCCAGGTCCGTATATAATTATATACTGACTCGCCGAAAAAAAAATAGTAGCAGCGAAACGACTGCACCTATGGCTTTCATATTTTTAGTTTTTTACCACATGTACCTTACCCTTCTGCATACCCACCACCACTACCCCAATCCCCTCCTCCCACCCACTCGCTGACTATCGGTCACCTCACAAGGAAAAAAAAGGAAAATCTGTGGCGGCGAAACGATTGCACCAATCGGTTCCATATTTGTGTGACAAGTGCCTTACCCTTCTGCCTTCCCTCCACCACACCCCCAACTGCCTCCCACAACCCACTTCCAGCGTAGAAAGGAAAACAAGAAAAACAAAATCTGTGGTGGCGAAACTACCTCACCAATCGGTTTCATATCTGTAACACGAGTCAATTAGACAATTACCCTTCTACCTTCCCCCCACCATGCCCCAAACCACCCTCCCACCCATACATTCAAGTAACATTCCGATAGTATCGATACCATAAAATGATAAAAGTCTCTGAAGTCTATAGTGTCTTTTGACTCTTTTCAGCTACGTTCGCGACTATCGAGGACCTGTTTTCTGGCGAAAATGGACAAGGGGAGTGTTTTTTTTTACCATTATCCTTCCTTTTTCACCCAACTTGACAGATTTAGAAAAAAAAAAAAAAAACTCTGGCACTGGCCAGGTTCTTACCTTTCCAGCGTTTGAAGGTGGCTTTTGAGATCAACCACAGCGCTGACAACGCCAACGGCCGGGTTGGGGTGGTCGCCGTCGTCAGACTCCTCACGGCCGTCACCCTCGTGACCCTCCTCCTCACTGTGGTCAGACATGGTTCACTTCTGGCCCTTCTGAAAGTTCTGGGCTGAGGCTCCATGTCCTGCACCAGGTCCAGGTCACTAGCACCTGCACTACTAGTAGTAGCTAGCTAGTGCTACTGTAGCTGTAGTAGTAGGCGTAGTAGGCGCACTGCCACTCAGATTAATTATGCTGAGCCTGGCTTTAAGGCTTACTGACTGCGTACTGCCGAGTCTGCCGGTACTCAGGTACTGGACCCGTCCAAGCTGTCCCCAGACACTCAGACAGTCAGACAGGCTCGGGCTATACCACTGCCAGACTTACCCTTAGGCCCCTTCGTAAGCCGTAACTTGCCCGTAAGGTTTACTTAGCGTTAGCAAAAGCCAAAAAAAGTCAGTAACAAGTTAACAACTGTAACACTGTCAGTCTGTCACTATCATAGTATCACTGTATCACAGTTCACTAACACCGTGAGTAACACCGTACGATGACTGTACACGGTAATGACGTTCTTGAACCTGTTGTTGACAGGAAAAATCGCTTCCGGAGCACCAGAAAGGAGCGCGAAATTCACGCCTGCACTCCGAGTTCAGATTTTTGCCGCTCCTCTATATTGGTAGTGCGCACCGGATCGCAGAGCGCAGAGCGCCAAATCGGCGCGCCCACGCCCACCACTGGAAATCAGCACCATAAACAGATGGGATGGCCTTAATGGTGACATCTAGTAACCTACCTTAGGCATCCTTAGCTCTTAATTTTCTACTCTTATTAACCCACTGAGCCCCAGCGATGCAACGTTTGCGTCAGCAATGTATGTAACGCTAAACCCCAGAAACGCATACGTTGCGTCAGTGTTAATTACTCCGGTCCTATGGCACCTAGAGGGCTCAGATTTGTATGGGAACTGTGTAAGTATCCCACGCAACCATGCAGATGGTTGAAAACTCTCAAAGTCCAACCACGTGTGCGTGAGTGCGCAAAACCTGTTTTTGGGTGTTTTTGCCTTCAATTTTCCCCTCTTGTAAATCCGACTGTCGGGCGCACCGTAGGACCCCTTAATGACCTAGGGGATCGGTTTTTGGTGGGTTTTCCTTCATTCCTAACCCATTCCCAATTGTTTCTGGAAAGAAAAAAAAATTCAAAACCTGCTGGTCCTGGGTGGTACATTTATTATAAACTAGCTGGGGCTCAGTGGGTTAACCTCAATGGTCCAATCACTAGGTACCGAAAGTTCCCCCGATACGGTAGCTTGTGCCAGGTGAAGTTTCTGAGGTATTGACTGAACCCATGAGCAATCCGGTCCATAAAGAAGAGGCATAGGGCCTTCTCTCTGTGGAGGTTTATCAAGAGGGGGAGGAGTAACGTCTGTAATGACACGGACGTTAGTGGTAGTCAAGGAGGCCGGCACTGTCGTGCTACTAGCCATGGCAGTCGCCGGAGTAACGTTAACCGAAGGCAAAGAGGAATGGGGATGTGAAACACCTGAGGGTTGTAACAGCCTTACCGTAGACTCAAGTGGGGGAACTACCGCTGTGCTAGTGGAAGGAGCCTGAGAAGAAGGAATCTGATATTGTTGTATTACTCTCTGGAGAATATCATGTAGTTCCTCAGTAGTTACACACTTACCGTGGGATCCCCGAGAGGACTGAGACCCACCTTCTGACTCTACTTCGATATTATGAGGTTGAGCTGAGGACAAATCTATGTTTTCCGGCTCCCCTGGTAGTTCTATCACTTCTGGTGTTGGCGGCCGGGGGGTAATAAATGGTTCCGTTGGTGGCCACACCAAATCTGGGACTGACGAGGGCATAATATCTATTTGGTAAATTTCCCTGTCCTGAACGTTAACTTGTGAAGGTTCTGATTGTCTCCAGATCCCCCGGCTTAGTGCCGTGGGTGGCTGGGAGTCCTGTATCACCTGAGAGTTATCAAAAATATGAAATGAGCAAGAATGAGAACCCCTATACTGATCCGCTAACACTCTGTTAACCGGGGGACCTTTACGTGGCACATAACTTAACTTAGGAATGGCGAACGTAAACTCTTGTGGCTCACTCAATGATTCTTCATCCCTGTGACTAGACTGCATCCCCTCCGCTCCTATCTCCGAGCCGTCAGATTGGACGTTAGACGTTAAAGAGGTAGGAGTGGAGGGAGGTGGCCGCGACCCCGGTAATTGCTGGGGACGCGGTTGTGAAATAACCGTACGTGCACTTAATAGACTGGAAGTGGACGGCGCTGAGGAAGCAAAACCCTCCTTCCGGCGTTTCGTAGACCTCAAGGACTCGGCGGAAGAATGTCGAGACTGCTTTCTAGGGGATCTAGACCGTGATCTAGATATGCGCTTCGGTGAAGACGACCGTCTCCTCTTAGATCGGTCGGGGGGGAGTCGGCTCGGCGGTGTCACTTTCACTACTTGTCACTACCTGCTTGGATGATAGTACTTTAGATTTAAATTTGGGTTTGACTGACTTCGCCGGAGCTGGCTTAACTAATGGAGATTTAATGACTAGATGTTCCCAGAGCTCCTCGTCATCACAATGGAGAGCTTTATGAGCAGTGTCTTTCGCATAAGCATTAAATGTTGACTTGATCTCTTTCAAGGCTGCTAAGCAAGACAAATCTCTCTTATCAAAAACCGCCGCTCAGAGCACACGGCACACCGTTTAGACACCCACAGTCCTCTTGAGCGATCAAGACACTTTACACATTTTATACATAAATCGTGGGCAAAAACTGGTAATAATGAGCAAGTGGGAGTAGAGCAAAGGTCAAAGCGAGGCATGATGGAGCTAGGGAACCCCCCCCCGCCGGAAGCGGTTACTCCTCTGCTGCCAGGACTGCTACTACTGAAGTGATGAGACTCGGGAAATTGATTCCAGGAATCAATGCTCATAAGGATAACCTGAGAGGTGTTAATACATCCTATCTCAAGTCCGCCGGAAAGTTAGTTATAGCCACTGCTAAGCTAACCTTCCGCTAGACCTGGTAGAAAGACCCCGGGTCTCTCCTTTTATCCCACAAAATGAACTGCTTACCTGTGACTAAGCGTCACTGGCCCAAACGACCTTAAGCGTTGGACTATCCTTGACTATTAGCACTAGATGGATAGTTAATTCGCTTCATGATTTGAGTCATGGTTAAGCTCACTTAACTGTTAAGCCGGGCGATAGAAGTTACTGAATGAGGCTATCGGTCATGGCAAGTTCATCGGCGGGCCGAGTTGACTCCCTAGAATCTTGCAAATTCCGCCGGAAGGTTCGTGGTTCAGCACACCACGCCGGGACATTTGGTTGGTTTCTTATCGTCTTAGACGAGAAAACGCCGGCTCTGCTGAGAAAGCCGCCGGAAAAACGAACCAAAATTTTCAGAGGTTAGGACTTATCTGGGAAAGTTCAAACCTCCGAAAATCCCACCACATAAGCGGGACGTCTCCCAAAAACCTCTGAAGCATGAAAGCACACATGCCAAACACAAATATATATCGGGGATAATATTAGGCTTACACATATAGAGCTTAATTTATAAATCATAAATAACCCCTAGTCTATGTTGGAGACCCCTAATAAGGCTGACCATTAGGTAATGACGAAACATCAAAGTGGCAGCAACTTGACACTCCGAAGACCCAGCAGCAGCAGCACATGGAGAAGAGGCCCGCAATAGGGGCCCAAGCGCAGATACAGACTCCAGAAGATTCCACACGACGTGTGGCAACCCTTGAACTGGAGCACCTGCTAGAATAAACTATGCAACTACCTCATAATGACGGCCTGAAGCATAAACTTGCGGAATGGTAGCCTCCTAAATAACTATCAAAAGCTAAAGGCACAACACAACACACACAATAACAAACATGGCGCGATGATCCTGGGGACACGTAGGCGCCTGTTACAATAGTACCCTAACTTACACACCTCCTGCGGACGTACCAATGGGGTAGTCTGTGCTAGCTAATCTAAAAACATGTTCAATACAACTCAGATGTATACGAATGAGCAAGGACTCACTAGAACTGATCGAATGAAGAATGAAGCCGGAGCACAGTGTAACCCACCCACACGTAACGGATGCAGGAGGTGGAAGGAAGTTTAGACGCTAGAGGGCCAGCGTCAGGAATTCACTCGCAAGAAATCCACACATTTGGGAAGCTTGAGTATAGCAATTATTCTATCTATCTATCTATCTATTGCCTGACGCCGTGATCCCCGAAGGGGTGGCCACGAACGAACCGCCCCCATGCACCTCTGTCCCCAGTCAGTCGAAGCCCCTCCCCCCAACCAGCACCGCCTTCGTTCATGTAGTTCCTCACTCCATCCTTCCACCTCATATTCGGTCTACCTCTCCCCCTCTGTCCCTCCACCTCGCTCTCGTACACCCTCTTAGTCATTCTCTCGCTTTCCATACGTTCCATATGGCCGAACCATCTCAAGTTGTTCCTTTTCACACTTTCCAGCACATCTACCTCCACACAATTATTAAGCAATTATTAAGTTAATTTTATTTTTTTATTTTTTACGAGTTTTTTTCGTAGAGTACCCAATCATAAAGACGATTCCATAAGAGAATACGCGTTGCACTTATGAAGTTGTTCTCCGTCCTCCCGCGCAGTAGATTCAAAACTGGCGACGCGGCGTTTGAAGGGAGACTATTATACTAATAGGCATATCGTCAATGATGGAGGGGCCACTATTAAATAAATAATATCCAAGTTAATAATACAAAAAAAACATGAAAACCTTCCAAGTTTGAAAAACCAAATTAAAACCTGATGTAAAATAAAAGGAATAAACACCCTATCTATAGGAACATGATATAACAATATTAAACACAGCAAGCCACATCCCCGTGGTGTGTAACATAATACCTTTCAATTCTGAAGAAGAAAAAAATGCGCAAATAAAATCACACAGAAAATTTGAATAAATTCAGAAATAAATCTTTTCAACCGGGAGCTACCCGTTTCTAAAATAATGCATTTCCTATGGCCAATCCTAAAATCTAGAATAAAATCACACACTCGTCGTTGCAAATCCAAATACAACTAAGTGCAAGCCAACTCTAAAATAAATACAACTAAGTGCAAGCCAACTCTAAAATAAATTCCTAAACCCCAATAAAAAAGTAAGGATTTACAATAGCCTGCTCACCAAAATTAATGGCAGATAAAACCATTAAAGAAAATAATATACCACACATGGGCAACTAATTTCACCAACAAAAATAAAAAATAAAACCGCCACGATTTTTTTTTTAAAACAAAACCACATAGAAGTAAAATAATACCCTGCATACAGACATTAATACCCTGCATACAGACATTAATACCCTGCATACAGACATTAATAAACTAACTCCTACATAATACCCTGCATACAGACATTAATAATACCCTGCATACAGACATTAATAATACCCTGCATACAGACATTAATAAACTAACTCCTACATTTTATTTTATCATAAAATCATAAAATTCCACACAACACATATAAATGTTGAGAAGAAAAAAAACATTTGCAAAGGTAAAGCCTCCATAGGATATACCTAATATTTCCTTTCTCCTCTATGGCTGTTCTTCCAACGAAGACCACGAAAAAAGAAATGATCTATATACCCGGGAAAATTATTTCAGTTTCCCAACATACTTCAAATTATTTTCCAAAAATACCTCTTTTCAATGTAATAAGACAAACAGTGAATCAAACATCTATATTAGCCAAACTCTAGCCAATGTTTCATGCAAAAATACTAATTAATAGACTGTTTAAACTCTCTGGGCAAAATTAAAAATTAAAATAACATCTCACGTTTCAATGAAACTTCATTGAGAACTCTACGGAAATTAAACGTATGAATTCAACTCTAGAAAATCTGTCAAACTTAAAGAAATAAAGATTACTTAACTGGACCCAATTGTACAGTAAGCTAACTCGTTAAAAAAAATGGAAACATGTGACTAACAATATCTCGTGATCCAACAAAAATCAACTCGAAATAAACGTGAGGGGAAAAAAATTACAACTTAAGAAATATCCTCATAAACAACAATATTGTCACAATATTAGCGAACAAAAATTTACCGAAATATACAGCCCTCGACTGTAACCAATAAGCAAACACGAATACACTTAAATGGGCAAACAAAAAATGCAAGGAATATTAACTTAAGCTCCCCAAAAATTCGTCAGAGCAACTGAACGAAAAAAAAGTTAAAAGATTGATTCAAAAATAGAACTTCATGAAATGTCAATCAATCAAACTTCCAAAGATCAATTCAAAATGAAACTCTAAAACAAAATTTTTAGACGAGTGTATTTCGGTAGAGTCCACAAATTTTGGACAAATTTTGTTTATTAACCCACCAGATCCGGTTGGGCTCTGAGAAACCCATAACAAATGCACCCGCGGAACCCGGTAGGGCTCTTATTTTTTTTTTTTTTTTCTTTGGTAGTTGTTTTTAGTCATGATTGGCAGCTTGAAAGCCTGTAAGCTTGGTGTGCGAGGTGTCCGTCCGACGCATGTAAACAACAGCCGGTTGGACCGACGCCGCGCATCTCCGACCACAATAAGGAGAGGCGTCGCTTGTTCGTGTGTGGGTGTGTGTTATTGTTAAGTAGTGAAAAGTAGTGAAAAGTGGCTGATATCGCCACAAAGTTCTCTCCACGGAAATGGTCATCACAACTGAACCAGTTGACTTAAAGAGCTCTACTTAACGCCATTCTACAGGTACGAAACACATCTACGCTTGGGGTTGCGCGGGAATGCGAAAGTAGTCAAAATAACAAAGATACGGTAGCCTAGGCATAGACGTTTTTCGGCCAAAACCCCCGGATTTCGGGGAAATTATAGAATACAATAGCCGGGGCTGGACGGGTAAAACCCAAAAATTAATCTTTACAAAACTTGCACTTCTGAGGCGGTATAAGAACCGTAGAACAAGTTTTTAATCTCTCACAAAAGACCGCAAGATGAAAATCTCCCAATGATGAAATAGAAGTATAAACATTACCAGCTTGTGAAAGAAAAGATTGAAATCAATTAAGATTGAAATTCGAAACTAGTTAGAAATCAAACTGAGGTTAAGAAAAACAAAAATTAAACTGTACGTACAATAAAGATGTTGAAATGACGCACTTATAAGAAAAACAAGAAAAATTACAAATACCTTCGCTGCTGTGAGCGAGAAGAAATACAGTGGTCGATACAGCCAAAACTTGGAGGCCGCCCGAACGCACTCGTAAATTTATTGTAATTAAAATAATTAATAAGAAATGAACACTAAATTCAATTTAAAACAACAGAATGTTCCCAAATGAAAGTTGACTCAACCGCATTAGTTCAACGTGCGGGAGAAAGAAAATTTAGACAAAAAATTAGTACTGACTTGGAAAATTAATTCCCTAAAGTCCTAAAACAATATTATTACTTAGGAATAAAAATGTAATAATTACATCTGGGAATTACCGCATACCGCACACACACTATACACATAGAAGGGTGAAAGAGACTGACTGAGTCACAGTCTGAGTGTCTGTCTGTCTGTCTGTGCGTCCACGATGCCAGGGCATATCAGGGGGACGTGAGCCACATCTCACATCCATGATATGATTAAAACTTGGAGTTTTGACTGAACGACATGATAAATTGACCAGCATGTCACTGACGATTTGACATGTGTTAGAAAACATACAATGTCCAGAGAAGCTCTCCTTATGAGTCATAATTACAAAATTGAATTTCTTTCACTAGACATGTGTAAGAAGCGTAAAAGCAAATGACTGTGAAACAAATTATAGATGTTTGATTTTTCTGTACACACCTTTAAAAAAACACTTTAAGTGAGGAGTGATGGTAGCCAATTTTCTACAGCACAGTGAGTTGGTGTAAGCCGTGGTGAAAGGTCAGAGGTCAGCCTCTGTTTATCAACACACGCGCTGAGTCTGCTCTGCTGACACAGGCTTCCCTGTGCTCGCTGGGGTTTAGCGTTACATACATTGCCGATGACACGTTGTCGTCGCTGGTGTTCAGTGGGTTAAGAGTCATAGAGCATATGACTTGCCGCCGACACGTGGGAAAACCATAAGCAATAAGGCTTAAGCAATGATGTGGAGAGTCCTCAATTGATACTCCCCCTAAATCCCAACAGTAAAGCATGCACCCTGAACCTTAGAAAGAAAAGCATGCACATTGTACCAAGTGCAACCTGCTTGAAACCCTAAGTCAATAGGCTTGCAAAGCTAAGTCAAACGTTGTTGACCACGCGTAAGTGAGAATACGCCTCCGAAGGATCTGCGAGCAAGCGGTCGGGAGGCTCCGCGGAAAAACACCACACATCCGTGAAAGTCAAAGAGCGAGTCGCGTCGCTGTATCGCGGAGCGCGCGGGAGCTCCGCGGGACTCGCAGTGCCCATGGAAAAAAACGTCCCTCTCCGCAGAGGGCGAAAAGCGAACCGCAGCGTTCGAGACATTCCCACTTCAACCAAAAGACGCCGAGCAAAAGGAAAGAAGAGGACGGAAAATATGAGAGAACCTGGAAAAGTGAATAGCTACCCGCGGACCAAGTGCTCATAACCCCAACCTGCTAAACGAGCGTGGATTAACAGGAGGGGAAGTTACCAAATCGGACCTTCACTTGGGATCACATCCTGCGAAAAAGAGGTAAGAAGAAAGTAACGAAGGGAAAACGGCCATGCACGAACCAGTTAAACCTAAAGAGCAATCACTTCCCAGTGCGAGAGCTGAGGACACGAAAGCCCAGGCCACAGCCAGCCAGAAGATCCGGTCTCAGCAGGCAGACATGCATCGAGCCGAAACCACAAGCCCGCCCACCACACTTCCAGGCGCACCCTTCATATTTACCGGCTCCCCGGGCTAGGCGCCTGATAGACTATTATCTAGGCCAACTGGCACCCGACCCCTTTTCCCAAATGACCACATTTTCATTCATCTATACACTATCATTCTCCATTCATTCCTGTTTATTACCACTTCCCTTGCCTGATCTATAGTCATTCCTCTATCATCCAAAGCTTGTCCTACACAGTTCCATCTCAATGGGGGTCTCGCTGGTGTAGTGACTAGCGTCTTGGACTTCCACTAAGAAGGCCGAGGATCGCGCCCACGCTTGGCTCATTAAAGATTTTTCCCAAGCACTGAGTTGTTACCGTTCCTCATGAGCAAGGGGATGTGGTAGTAGTACAGGACCCCAATGGAAATACGCCTAATCGGCCTTATTGGGCTATCCTTAGCTGGCTTAGCATGTGTTAGCTTTAAGAACTATTCCTATTCCTCTATCTCCCCTTGTATCTGACTGATATTCTCTTTGTAAGCCTTTTATCTCCATTCGTTCAACATGACCATACCAGCTCAGCACCCTTCTGTCCACTCTGGCTGACAAATGTTCCTGCTGCCTCACTCTCCTACGTATCTCTTCATTCCTCAATCTGTCTCTACAAGTAACTCCACACATACTCCTCAAGCAGCTCATCTGCATCACATCCAGTTTTCTTCTCTCCTTTGACTTCATAGCCCATGTCTCCGAGATTTCTCACCTTCCACATACTTCCCATTGTTCCGAAAAGTTTGCTTCCTTCACATATTCTCTGTTTTGCCTCCATTTCCATACCTCCATTCCTGCTTATCTTTCCTCCTAGATATTTAAAACACTCTACTTGTCCCAATATCTCCCCATCCAGCCTCACATCTAGATTCACCCTACGATCACCCTTATCACACACCATTACTTTACTTTTATTGACGTTCACCTTCAGCTTCCTCCTCCCACAAACCACACCAAACTCTTCCACTACCCACTGCAGTTTTTCCTCATAATCCGCCACCAACGCTGTGTCATCAGCGAATAGCAACTGATTCAATTTCCAATCTCTACCATTCTTTCCTACTAAACTCAATCCTCTACCCTTAGTTCTCATTTCTACATCCCTCACCACACCATCCATAAATATATTAAACAGCCATGATGACATTACACAACCCTGTCACAAACCAACATTTGCCTCAAACCATTCACTCAACTTATTTCCTACTCTAATACACGCTCTTCTCCCTTCATAAAAACTCTTAACTGTTCTTAACAAATTTCCTCCAATTTCATAAATCCTTAACACCTTCTACATTGCTTCTCGATGCACACGATCATACGCTTTTTCCAAATCCATAAAAGCTCAAAATATCTACATATGCTTCTCTACTTCTCACATAGCTGTCTTACTGCAAAAATCTGATCCACACACCCTCTTCCCCTCCTAAAACTGCACTGCTCTTCTCCTATTGCATTTACCCGAAACGAGTTTCATTCCATGCTCTTGTTCATGCATAAAGAAGAGCCAAAGCGTAATACAATACAATACAATATCCGTGAAAGGGCGTTAATTGAGCTTTCCAATGACACCTGAACCATCCTTCTGTGACCACGGGTTGTCTTGCAACGATCGTGCAACACGAAGGAAAAATCCCTAAAATACGGTAATTTCCTTACATATTTCCCTGTCTAGGGAAGCAGTGGATGTGGATGAGTATGGAGGTGGGTCCAGTCGCGGTACGGGAGCCGTGCCAAACGGTCATAGCCAACCCACGTTCCTCCCACCGCTCGAACTCTCTCTCAGAGCCGATTATGTGCTCAACATCGCACTGGACTTAAGTCGGGCCCCGCTCTTTAGTCCTTGGTTCTCTTGACCGCCTTAAGTCGGGCGCCGCCAAAGAGGGGTTAAGTACCAAGAAACAGACAAACTCTACAAAGTAACATATGAGGAGCGTACCTTGTCCAAAGTGTGAGCTGTGTTCCATTAACCATTTTTTATTATAATTTTTGCTGGCAGTATTCTTTTTGACCTCCTGGATCCCACCCTCAATATCATACACCATATTATTAACAGACACTATTTAGCATTAAGTTAGTTTATACGATTAAATAGGTTAGTTACACAACATTAAGTTACGTATAAAGGAAAATACCTGAGATAGGGGAGAAAAACAAAGGAGGAGATGAAAGCACCAGTAAAGAAACAACTCCTGTCACCACAGCGCCAATACATGAGGACACAATAGCCTCCTCACCCTGACAGGCTCGGATCGCCACCATCACCTCACCACATCCCCCGACACCAGGAAAGGACTTAATAAGAAGATCAACCTCCAGCACCACCAGCGAACTCAAAGATCACCAACCACAACACCCAGGGGAGAAAACCTTCAATAAACCCAAAACCACCAAGCGCTCACCTTGCCCGGAGACTTACCACTGCCGTGGCATAGATTCTGAGAGGGGCTACCGCCGTCGAAATACACCCTCCTCTGCGCACAACCACCCGTATAGGCCCGTGATGCACAGCCGAAAGGAACGACGGAATTGGTAAGACATCCCCAGCCAAATCCAGAAGTGGTACAGTTGGAAAGATATCTAAAGGCACTGGCTGAGGATATCTGGAAAACTTAGGATCATATATACCAAGAAATTGCCTTGAGGGAGTAAGACACTGGTGGAACTACTCGACACAGTTTCTCGAAGGTACCTTGGATATTTGCTTTGTATCTTTGTTAGACCACACTGGTGGCCGACTAACATTTTTACTTTTGCCGTGGTACGGGATCGACTTTACTACAATTATAGGTTTACCACACGTAGTGCGACCTATTGTTCTAGTTAACCCCAAAACATAGTAAGACTTATAGTGGAGGGTTTAAAACACCGGTGAAACAACTCCCTACTTAGTTCTTATGATACGAGAGCGTAAGACACTGGTGGAACGGCTCGTTTTCATGTAAGACCCTCACCTCTACAGTCTTCAGAGATCTTCAAGAAGTCTTCCCCTAACTTCTGTCACCAGGGCGGGGTGGAGGTGCTGCAGCTGATGTTCTGGGTAGTTCTTGAGGTCGTGACGTAGATGACCTACATTGGGCATCGGGGAGTGGTGAGGTTATGGAGATATTCGGGTTATTCGGGGTCTGCATTTTCCCCAAGTTTGGAGGGATAATGACGAGACGTGGTGGGGAAATTTTAGGTTGTTGAGGAGGGTCTGGATAATTTCTCTGTGACCGCGCCAGAGGAGCGCCATTAAGGTTGCAAGGGGATGAGCAAGGGTGTAGTATAAGTGGGGAAGTATGGGGCGAAGTTGTTGTAGCGTCTGTGATGGTGGGGTCCACGTGTTTCCCGAGTTTTGCCTTTTTTCGGGAGGAACGGAACTGTATGTCTTGCTTTTTATGTTTCCGCTGGGTGCACTCGTTGGGGCCGGTCTGGTTGGTGACGTAAGGGTGGTCTGGCTGTACTTTTGATGATGGGGTGATGGTGTTTTGGTTCCCTGATGTGTTGGAGATTTTGGGAATGGTGAAGTATCCCCTCGCTTGTCCGTTCTCTCCATTTGCTCTGGCAATTTCTGGAAGTGCGCGCGCAGCTTGTTGTGAGGGTCCGCCATTTTGGATATGAATCCTTTGGTTGTTATTGTCGTTGCTAACTGCTCTTATGCTAGCAATTCAAGTAGCTGGTTTTGATGTGCCGGCTGACGTGGTGGAAGGTTGGAGGAGGCTTTGGGTGATTTTCTCCAGGGTGCATCTCACCGGTAACCCCCAAAACTCGGGCCTCAAATAAGGGACCAGCCGTTCCATGTTATTATAGTTCAGTGGTTAGATACCCTATAGTATAACAGAGATATCAGCCAGCCGCCATCTTGTTGCCACTGTAAAGCTCGGTTATGTCTATCAAGGTTGTATACAGATTGGTGGTGAGATGTATTCTCCCTACTTATTAGTAGTATTTATTTCTCATAATTACCAATCAAAGTTTTGGATCGTAGCTAATAATTACAAGAACATTATTAGAGAACATACAAGGGATAAGTAAGTATATCACCATTGTTGTTTGAAGGCAACTTTACTAACATGCAATCAGCTGGACGATTGTCACTTATTTGCTATCACTCCTTCATTTAGGATTTACAATACTGCTAGTCTGTATTGCCCCCTGATTACTGCTTCATAACCTACAAAAGGCTACAATATGCATTACTGCATTTTATTGCTTTCTGTCTAATGTACCATAGCCTATAATACTCATAGTCACACTATTATTATATATTTGCTGCACAAACTCGATTGTAATGCCTGGGAGGCGTGTGTGATTGTATTACCTTGTTTTACCCTAATTCTCTTCTTGCTGAGTATGTAGAGTATCTGAAGAGTGGCATATTGGGTAGATAGCGATCACTACACTTGTACGCCGTACATCACCACATTATTAAGTCTATAGCATCATAATGTATGAAGCACAAAACCCTGTATATGTTAACACTGATCTAGCGATTTAGCAATGGAGAATATTTTGCCACACAGCCCTAATCGTTACTTATTAAATTTAATCTATCGTGATTTGAGTACTTTTAAGACAATATATTAGCTGTACATTAACTTAATATACTAAATTCAAGGGCTGCTAGACCACTGTCCTGTGATGGACCTAGGTCGATTTGGTGACTTCCAAAATGCAACAAAACCACATCATCGTGTAGGAAATTCAATTCCGCATCCAACCATATATATATATGAATACCCAAAAGATGTGTGGTTGAGGTGTTACGGTGGTCCATAGTTAAAAATGTGGTGCAAAATTGGCAACAAGCGGCCATGCGCATGTGCATATTGGTCTGGTGGAGGGAGCGAAATGGGAGGAGCAGGGTGAAGGCAAGATGGTGGGCAGGTGGAGTGTTTTGGTAGATGTTTGACATCTCTTCTTCCAAAAGGAGCGTCGCAGCCCACCAGTAAAGCATCTTGAGAGGATTATCGCAGCTCTTATGTTAACTCACTGGACCCCAGCGACGCGCGTTATGTGTCTCCTATGTATGTAACACACAGTCCCAGCTACGCAGCTTATGTGATCACAACTTTCGCATTTAATTACTCTTGTCCTATGGCACCTAGAGGGTTCAGATTTGTATGGAAACTACTTTAGGATCCTGCGGCACAATACCGATGGTTGGCAACCCCAAGTCAAGCCGCGTATGTATGGGCATGCTTGGGAGTGAGAGGCAAGTATACCGCCTACTCGAGAATTGCACTCAATGATGGTAGTGACATCTCCCCCCCCCCCCCCCCCCCACCAGGACCCCAATTGACCTAGGTGAGCTGTTTTATGTAGTTTTTTCTTCATTACTAATCTATCCCATGTTTTTAAATTTTGAATTTGGCTGGGCCTACGATGTAATTTATTAATAAATCCTGTGGGGTTCAGTGGGTTAAATAAGCTTTACTAACACAAATTTGCTGAAATAATGGCAAAATCAAGTGTAGGTGGCGATATAAACTAAGCTCCGTAAAGCCCACTCATAACAGAAGCCCTGGCACCAAAATGGCGCCCTTGAAATTTGACCAATCAAAACACAGGTGGCGTTCTGAGAGTGAGGGTCTGAATCTGGAGGATGAGACAGTGAAGCACTTGAACGAAGCAACCAGCCGCTTCAGAGATGGAGCTGCTTCGAGCCATGAATGGATGCTTCACAAGTCTCACTCCCCAGACTGGAACAAGACCTCATGGGCTTCACCGTGTTGAGCGGTGGAATGTACAGGCTCTCAGCCTATGCCCGAGAGGGCGTAGTTGGAATATAGAAAAAAAAAAAAAAAAAAAAATGGTTGTCCGATCTCCGTTATACTATAGGGTCTCTAGTGTATATGGGTCCTGGGTATGGAGCTCGCCTTCACGTCGTGGTAGTGTCCCGCCAACTTGGCATATAGGCTCCATCTTGACTCTAGCACTCGCGCTCTATCCTATAATGCGTTTATATTTGTCCACTAAATATTAAGCTTATGCTACCAATATATTATTATTAGTACCTCTTTTTCCATCACTGCCTATCTATCAAACAGCATTTAGTGTTTGACTACTACATTTGAAAGAAAGAGACTGGAAATCAAGATGGTGCTCAGTGGCCTTACTCCAGGGTAGTATGTTAATAAAGGTACTCCAAGAACTGATTGTGACGTCACTCGTCACCCACCAAAAACACAAAATTGCACATATTTATATATGTAAGGAACCCAGCCTCTTAATATTGCAGATGGTGGTATATTAAACATGAAATATTATGATTTTGAGGATATCTGATAAGGAGGGCTATGCCCTTTAAAGCTCATAAACACCGAACAGAAAACAAATGTGTGCAGCATACAGTGTCTCCAAACATATAAAAAACTAAAATCAGCAACAAATGTAACTGTTGTATTACTTTTGGCAACACTATTGACTTTTGAGGTGTCTGACCCAAATATAAATCATTTCTCCATATTGCTTTTACACTCTGGCGCCAATATTCCAGATTTATTTACAATAGATGGTGACTATTTAGATAGTGGGACCCATTTATTTACTTGGCCACTTTGCTTACAGGCTGATATCTCCTTGCAAATTTAACACAGAAATATAATTGGTCGTTCTAAACGCATTATGGTTGAAGTTAAAGAAGCTTTTTCATAATTCAAAATATAGAAAATAGAGGATTCTCATAAAACGTGAAGGTTAATAGACAGTTATAATGTTTATTATTTTGTTACATGCTATAAATTTACAATTAAATATTATTAGCCTGAGATTGAAGCTATCTTTGGCAAATTTGTTTCGTATGTTTGGGTTAATTTGGTTAATTTGATTTGGTGAGATTTGTATCGTCTTTGGTATATTCAGGTCATATATACTGTATATATATTACTGTAAACAAATGGTATATAAACTTATTGGGTATATTATTGGTGAATTACCCTTCTTTCCTTCTGTAAGATGGCTTGATTACCACCAATAATCCTATACATTTGTAGATGAATATTGACACTTTCTTTAATTACCTTTTCATAGCCTTTATTTTTTACAATGTATGACTGCTTCCCTCATATTTTTAAATGTATTAACTTAACATAATATTACCTTACCTAACTTTACCCTAGCAATGCTAACTTAGCCTAGCCTAACCTAACTTAACCTAACCTATAATGTTAGCAAATATTGGTATGAAAAGGGCAATTAATGTGTTCAAAATAATCTACCCTTTTAAAAATATATTTATGGTAAAAAAAAAAAAAAAAATCACTCTCAATGATCTTATATTCCTTGTTCTTACCCTTTTTATACCCTTGTATTTTAGAGTGTAGCCTACCCTAATATTATCCTAAAATAAACCCAATAAGTTAACCGTAATATTAACTTAACCCTTTCAGGTGACCTGTACGGCAATGGTAGTGCCTTTGACTCGCAATTAAAAGGTACCAGGTTCGATTATGAGGCAGGGCGAGACGGATGGGCAACCTCCTTACACCCTATGTCTTGGTTGACCTAGGAACCTGGAGTTACTATAGACGGATGGGCAGCCTCCTTACACCCTATGTCTTTGTTGACCTAGGAACCTGGAGTTACTATAGACGGATGGGCAGCCTCCTTACACCCTATGTCTTTGTTGACCTAGGAACCTGGAGTTACTATAGACGGATGGGCAGCCTCCTTACACCCTATGTCTTTGTTGACCTAGGAACCTGGAGTTACTATAGACGGATGGGCAGCCTCCTTACACCCTATGTCTTTGTTGACCTAGGAACCTGAAGTTACTATAGACGTTAGTGACGTACCATTCGGTAAAGACGGATGGGCAACCTCCTTACACCCTATGTCTTTGTTGACCTAGGAACCTGGAGTTACTATAGACGGATGGGCAGCCTCCTTACACCCTATGTCTTTGTTGACCTAGGAACCTGGAGTTACTATAGATAGTATAGACGGATGGGCAGCCTCCTTACACCCTATGTCTTTGTTGACCTAGGAACCGGGAGTTACTATAGACAGATGGGCAGCCTCCTTACACCCTATGTCTTTGTTGACCTAGGAACCTGGAGTTACTATAGATAGTATAGACGGATGGGCAGCCTCCTTACACCCTATGTCTTTGTTGACCTAGGAACCTGGAGTTACTATAGATAGTATAGACGGATGGGCAGCCTCCTTACACCCTATGTCTTTGTTGACCTAGGAACCTGGAGTTACTATAGACGGATGGGCAGCCTCCTTACACCCTATGTCTTTGTTGACCTAGGAACCTGGAGTTACTATAGATAGTATAGACGGATGGGCAGCCTCCTTACACCCTATGTCTTTGTTGACCTAGGAACCTGGAGTTACTATAGACGGATGGGCAGCCTCCTTACACCCTATGTCTTTGTTGACCTAGGAACCTGGAGTTACTATAGATAGTATAGACGGATGGGCAGCCTCCTTACACCCTATGTCTTTGTTGACCTAGGAACCTGGAGTTACTATAGACGGATGGGCAGCCTCCTTACACCCTATGTCTTTGTTGACCTAGGAACCTGGAGTTACTATAGACGGATGGGCAGCCTCCTTACACCCTATGTCTTTGTTGACCTAGGAACCTGGAGTTACTATAGACGGATGGGCAGCCTCCTTACACCCTATGTCTTTGTTGACCTAGGAACCTGGAGTTACTATAGACGGATGGGCAGCCTCCTTACACCCTATGTCTTTGTTGACCTAGGAACCTGGAGTTACTATAGACGGATGGGCAGCCTCCTTACACCCTATGTCTTTGTTGACCTAGGAACCTGGAGTTACTATAGACGGATGGGCAGCCTCCTTACACCCTATGTCTTTGTTGACCTAGGAACCTGGAGTTACTATAGACGGATGGGCAGCCTCCTTACACCCTATGTCTTTGTTGACCTAGGAACCTGGAGTTACTATAGACGGATGGGCAGCCTCCTTACACCCTATGTCTTTGTTGACCTAGGAACCGGGAGTTACTATAGACAGATGGGCAGCCTCCTTACACCCTATGTCTTGGTTGACCTAGGAACCTGGAGTTACTATAGACGTTAGTGACGTACCATTCGGTAAAGTAAACTGGTAACCTGGATGATTTGCAGTAGCCCTATGTACAGTCACGAGCATAAATGCTGCAACATCAACCAGATAACATCAACTCCTTCATCACGAGAGGTTTATACTAAGCTGAATAAAATCGTCTGACAGTAGCTATAATGAAATGAAGAAATCATTGTGAATTTGAATAACAAGTTTAGCAATACCTTTCAAAACGAAGGGGCAAACATTATCTGGTTGATGTCGCAGTATTTATGCTCGTGACTGTACCAGGCTGGATAAATCACTCGAGCTACCCACCATATGCTCCAAACACCAATGACCGCAGCGGCGGCCAAGTGCTTTTTTTTTTTTTTTTTTTTTTCTTTCTTTGTGAGTGAGGGAGACAAAAGGCAGAATTGCGTGTGGTGAGTGCCTTCCCCAGAATTGAAAGAGTGAGAGGGCCAACATCAAGGAACGTTCAAGCCAAATTCCTGGACACACGGAGTTTGAAGCAATTTAAGTCATAGGAAGAGGGAAAGACTGATTCTGGGAGAGAGTTCCAGAGCTCAGCTGTTGAATAGAAGAAAGATTGAGAAAAAAAATCACTCTTGGGTTGGAGAGTTTCACAGAGTAGGGGAGGGATTGTGTTGCACG
Source organism: Paralithodes platypus (assembly GCA_032716605.1). Taxonomy (NCBI): domain Eukaryota; kingdom Metazoa; phylum Arthropoda; class Malacostraca; order Decapoda; family Lithodidae; genus Paralithodes; species Paralithodes platypus. The sequence goes on along the minus strand of CM064526.1, from coordinate 11,776,599 downwards.
ACGGGTGCTATGTGCTCTACGAAGAAGGATTGGTATACACTGAGAGAGCTCTGAGGAACACTGATTATTGTAATAGCGATAGAATAGTGAGAGAGATGCAACTTTGCGGCGAAGAGAGAGAGAATGCAGAGAACTGGTGAGTGGACATGAGTTGATGAGACGGACGGCTTTCCTTTTTACTTTGTCTAGAAGTGCTGTGTGAGAGGATCCTCCACACACGTGTGAACAACACTCAATATAAGGACGCACTGTGCCCCTGTACAGAGCAAGAAGCTGCGCAGGAGTAAAGCACCCCTGGAGGGGGTTGAGCATACCTAGCTTCTGGGAAGCTGTTTTAGCAAGAGTGGTGATATGATTTTTCCAAGAGAGATCTGAAGAAAAAGAGATACCAAGATTATTAAGAGAAGATGAAGGGTTAATTTGTATGTTGTTGAAGAGCATGTCATAGTTTTCTGGAAGAGGGCGACGAGTAGACAGATGGAGAAATTGAGATTCGGAAGCATTGAAAGTAACAAGGTTTTCTCTGCCCCAATTAGAGATAGTAGAGAGATCAGAAGATAGGTGTTTTATGGCCTCCTTACGTGAGTTTTGGAGTTCCTGCTGTGAGTGATTTTGTGGAAGGCTAGTTGAATAGTGTAATGTAGAGTCGTCAGCATATAGTGAATTGGGAAGGAGGTGCAGTTGAGAAGGTCATTAATGAATAATTGGAAGAGAATTGGAGATAGGACACAACCTTGAGGAACACCGGAGTTGATAGGTTGAGGAAGTGAACGGTGGCCGTCCACAACCGCAGGTATGGAACGGCCGGAAAGGAAGTTAGAGACAAAGGCATAGTTGGAGGGATAGAAACTGAAGGAGGGTAGTTTGGAAATAAGGGATTTGTGCCAGACTCTCTCGAAGGCCTTCGATATGTCTAGCGCAACAGAAAAAGTCTCACCAAAGTCCCAAATGGAGGATGACCAAGAGTTAGTAAGATAAGAAAGAAGATCACCAGTAGAGCGGCCCTTAAGGAAGTCCTACTGGCGGTCTGAGAGTAGGTTATGGGAAGATAAATGCTTAAGAAATGTTGAGGTAAGAATAGTTTAAAAAACTTTAGAAATGCAAGAAATGAGAGCAATTGGATGGCAGTTGGAGGGTTGCGAGCGGTTGCATTTCTTTGGGACAGGTTGAATTAGAGCACACTTCCAGCAAGAAGGGAAGACGTTAGAGGAGAGACAGAGATGGAAGAGTTTGCCTAGGAAGCACGGAAGCACAATGTTTTAGTACAATGGGAGGAACACCGTCCGGTCCGTACTCCTCCTTACTATTAATCCCAGAGAGGGTGGAAAGTATATCCTTGGAAGAGATTATGATGTTAGGGTTAAGTAGGAAAGAAGGGGGTGGAGAGGGAGAACTAGCACCAGGATCATTCAAAGTGGAGTTTTTACTCAAAGTTTTAGCAAAGAGTTCAGCTTTTTCAGAGGAAGAAGTGACGGTACATCAGAGTGGAAAAAAGGAGGGAAAGACGAAGAAGAAAAAGTGTTGGAGAGGTTTTTGGCTAGATGCCAGAAGGCTTGGGAAGAGCTAGAGTTGGATAGCTCAGTGCATTTATTATTTTTGATGAAAGAATGTTTGGCGAGTCGAAGAACAATTTTGGTTTGATTCCGGGCAGAAATATAGGAAGTAAAAGATACTGGAGTTTGAAGGCGACGGTACCATTTGAATGCTTCCTCCTTATTGCGGACAGCAGTAGAGCAAGTGTGAGTAAACCAAGATTTTTTTGCAATAGACTGAGAGAAAGAAAATAGAATGTATGCTTCCATGACCGAGAGGATTACCTCGGTAATATATTCAGCACTCTCCGAGGGTCCCCGGCCACGGAAGCAAAAAGTAATTCCATGGGAAATCAAAGAAGTACTGCCGGAGAGCCTCCCAGTCGGCAGCGCCAAAGTGCACACAAGTGCAGCCGGCTGGAAGGATTGGGTGGCCGTACCGGGGGAGTTCAGCATAAACTCCCCAAACTTTAAGAACATTAGAAAAATGGAAATCTGCAAAAGGCCTAGTGGTCCATATGAGGCAGACCCCTTCTTCCCTACATCCCTCTTAGGTTTTTCCTACTTTACTCTATTGTCAATATAGCATGGTGCATACTTTCATTTCATTCTGGCTATTAATAACCCTTTATAGGGCAAGTGATCAAATTCAATCATGCGAGGGATCAACAATATATGGACCTATGATCGCTCCGCCCCACAAAGTGTTAAACAATTTTATTACGTTTAGAAAATGAATGTGGGAGTTAACATGTAAATTGACAGCGAGTTTAACTCTTTGATTTGTGTTTTTGTGATGGTAATTTTCGAGCATTTATATTATCTCGACTCCCGTCAAGCTAATTAAGAAACTGCTTACCAAACTTTGTTAAAAACAAATAAGATCCTGTTTTATACTTAGTTACAAGCTTGCTGCCAGGAAAATATTGACACCTAAATGGGGCGAATTGTCTTAAGGTCGCCAAACTATCTATCTATCTATCTATCTATATGCTCAGGCCCAATCCCCATTTTGGGGGTAGCCGACTCAAGACAGAGCAAGAACAGGGAAAACACAAAAACAACATAAAACAAAAAATAAACACAGATAAAAAACACAAACTCACACACATCCAGGTCACCCAGGAGAAGACCCAGAGACCAGGGTTACCAAGGTCGCTCCAGCACTCCCCCGGCCCCTGACCACCCGGAGAGGTTCCGATCTCGGCAGGCAGACATGCAGCGGAGCCAAAGCCACAAGCCCTCCCACCCCACTTCCAGGCACACCCTTCATATTAATCGTCCCCCCGGGCCAGGCGCCTGATGGACTATTATCTAGTCCAACTTGCGCCCGACCCCTTACTCCAAATGACCACGTGTTCACTCAACTATTCACAAGCATTCTCCATTCACTCCTGTCCACCACCACTTCCCCTGCCTGATCTAAGTCATTCCTCTATCATCCAAAGCCTTTCTTACACAGTCTCTTCATCTCAATGGGGGTCTTCCTGCCCTTCTATCTCCCCTTGTACCTGACTCACATATTCTCTTTGTAAGCCTTTCATCTCCCATTCGTTCAACATGACCATACCAGCTCAGCACCCTTCTGTCCACTCTGGCTGACAAATGTTCCTGCTGCCCCACTCTCCTACGTATCTCTTCATTCCTCAATCTGTCTCTACGAGTAACTCCACACATACTCCTCAAGCAGCTCATCTCCATCACATCCAGCCCTCTTTTCTCCTTTTTCTTCAGAGCCCATGTCTCAGCCCCATACATCACTGTTGGCACAACAATTCCTTGATACAGTGCACTTTTTACTTTCACTCCGAGATTTCTCGTCTTCCACATACTTCCCATTGCTCCGAAAACCTTCCTTCCTTCACACACTCTCTGTTTTACCTCCACTTCCATACCTCCACTCCTGCTTATCGTTCCTCCTAGATATTTAAAACACTCTACTTGTTCCAATATTTCCTCATCCAGCCTCACATCTAGATTCACCCTATGCTCTCCCCTATTACACACCATTACTTTACTTTTATTGACGTTCACCTTCAGTTTCCTCCTTCCACAAACCACACCAAACTCTTTGACTACCCGCTGCAGTTTCTCATCAGAATCCGCCACCAATGCAGTGTCATCAGCGAACAGCAACTGATTCAACTCCCAATCTCTACCATTCTTTCCTACTAAACCCAATCCTCTTCCCATAGTTCTCCTTTTCACCTCCCTCACCACACCATCCATAAACATATTAAACAGCCATGGTGACATTACACAACCCTGTTGCAAACCTACCTTTACCTCAAACCATTCACTCAACTCACCATTTCCTACTCTCACACATGCTCTGCTCCCTTCATAAAAACTCTTAACTGCTTCTAACAAATTTCCTCCTATTTCATAAATCCTTAACACCTTCCACATTGCTTCACGGTCCACACGATCATACGCTTTTTCCAAGTCCATAAAAGCCCAAAATATCTCCTTATGCTTCTCTAAATACTTCTCGCATAACTGTCTTACTGCAAACATCTGATCCAGGCACCCTCTTCCCCTCCTAAAACCGCACTGTTCTTCTCCTATTGCAACTTCCGTACACTTTATTATCCTCTCTATCAACACCCTGCCATACAGCTTTCCAACCACTGACAATAAACTAATACCTCTATAACTTGAACACTCCTGCCGATCTCCCTTCCCCTTGTACAATGGCACAATACATGCACTCTTCCAGTCTATTGGTACCATTGACACAACAAAGCACACATTGAAAAGTCTCACCAACCAATCTATTATCACATCTCCACCCTTCTTTATACACTCCACAGCAATACCATCCAAACCTTCTGCTTTTCCCGCTCTCATTTGTTTCACTGCTTCTTTCACCTCATTAGTCGCCAAACTAATCGGGCGAAATGGGGCTCATTGGATAGGGCTACATTAAATAAATTCTTCTAATAATAGCTAGAATAATATAAAGAAAGGCATGATATTACTGAAAGGGTAAACCTAACTAAACTTAAAAATTACAAACTAACTTAACACTTATCTAATCACTGTCTCACACCATTAGTTGGAGATTTTAAGACGTTTCACTCCATTAGTTTGACGATTATAAGGCATTTCACCCCAAATCTATGTCGATTTTTTCTAGGCAAGCGCAAGCGATCCTACAATTTAGAAGAAATCGGCCTTTGGCTGGGACTTTCTCTACCGAGAAAAAAAAAATATATATATAATAATCATATATTATTGTACATATTTAGTTTGAAGGATGGCTGGGGGACGTTTTCTTAATTTGAAAGGTGTTTGGGGAGGTGGGTGTTTTAGGCAAAATGAAACAAAAAAACAAAATAGATTGCTAAAAAATAGCTGGATCAATCAAAATAGCTGGATCAATCAAAATAGCTGGATCAATCAAAATAGCTGGATCAATCAAAATAGCTGGATCAATCAAAATCCTCGATAATAAATGTATATACTATCATAATAACCCTCAAGACGTCGCACCAGATAGCGTTAATACATATTAGTGAGAGTACACAGTTTCCAGTTTTAAATATTTATATTATTTACATGTTACATAATTAATGCACCGCTTCTCAGTATATACCTATAATGTCAACAATCAGGGCTATGAAAAAGGTATACAATACTCGTATATAGTAAAATCAAATTGGGTATAATATTGATAGTGATTTACCCTTGATTATTCTTTATAACTTTCTAATGAGTTTATCAATAACAATATAAAGGAACCTTTAATGGTTATATTATTATAGACGCATGAAAAACCCTTTCCATGCGTTATTCAAACCCATGATATTTTATTAGTGTACATTCATATTTCACTGAAGTTATCGAATATATAATTTTAATATGGTTCACACAACCACCTTCTCCCTCAACCACCTAATTATGCACCTCCTCACCCACTCATTCATTACTGTTTTCTATCCATAGCTTATCCGTGTATTCATTCACTCACTCATTTACTCATTACTTCATGTATGGCGGACTTGAGTGAAAGGTTATGTAGTAGCTGTAATAAAAGAAAATTAGGAATTTAGGAGGGATATCTCTGTGATCCCTCAGTCGCTCCCACTTGTTCATTTCTTTATTGATTCATTGTCCACTCGTCCATCTATTATCTTATTCACTCACTACATCACTCGCTTACCCATCCACACTCCACCCACTTAACTCACACACTCATGCATTGATTAATTTACACATTCATTCCTATTGGACTGGAGAGTGGGATTGTAGTGGCAGGAGCTGGTGATAATTGTTGTGTTGGTGGAGGAGGCTGTGGTGGAGCGTCTCTGTCATCCCTCCTACCACTTTCCCACAGACACAGTGGGGGACGTGGCAGGGGTAGGGGGGGTGGGGCTGGACGGGGATCATGGGTGGCAAGAAGGGGCTGGGCGGCAGGGGGAAGAGTGTGTAGTAGCAGAGTAGGGTAGGGGCGTAGGGGCAGCTGAGGGGCGGTCATCAGAGGAGGTGGAGGAGCTAGGAGAGGAGCGAAAGGCAGTAGGGGTGAGGGCAGAGGGTGGTGGGCGGAGAGAGGGTGGGCGGTGAGGGGGTGTAAAAGAGGGTGAGTGGCCGAGTGGGTGGAGGACAACAGAGTGGCTGCCAGGGCAGGGTCCCAATATGGCCAGGCCAGGGCAAGTCGTTGGCGTTTGTCCTTCATGCGACGGTTCTGGAACCACACCTGCGGATGACATAAAATTATACACTATAGTTACAAGATTATATATTATTTTGTAAGTGATCTATCCCATCACACATTTAGAATTTGAAAAGGTGCCTGTACGTTATATTGTTTATACGATTTGATTTTTATAATAACTTGCACTTCCGTTTTTCCCTCTCTTACATATGCTTGCTATCATAATCTCTTCTAAGGATTTACTTTCTGCCCTCTCTGGGCATAAGGGATTTGTGCCAGACTCTATCGAAGGCCTTCGATATGTTTAGCGCAACAGAAAAAGTCTCACTGAAGTCCCGGATGGAGGATGACCAAGAGTTACTGTAGTTAGATAAGAAAGAAAATCACCTTAAGGAAGCCATACTGGCGGTTTGAGAATAGGTTAAGGAAAGATAAAATAAATGCTTAACCCGGGAACTGCGGGGAGACTCTTAAGAGTTCCCCTGGCGGACTGCGGGGAGACTCTTATGAGTGAGTGAAAAAAAAAATCAACTTTTGACATCGAAAAAAAAAAAAAAAAAAAAAAAAATTATTTTTTTATTTTTTTTTGGCCCCTGGGCCATGCAAAATCTCAGTCCTCTACCTCCCCTCCTTCCCCACTTTCCTCCTCTCCTTCAGTTATCACCTATTTTCCCTGTTATTCCCTTATTCTGAGGTATATTTTCGTGCTAACATTAGCGAGTTGCAAGCAGGGTGTTGTCATCACTGATGGCAAGCGAGTGCAAGAGAGAGAGAGAGATATCCCAACCGACTGTGTCTCAGTGGCCTTGGGGGAAATTGGCGGGAAAGCAGGTTGCCTCACCCATACATTATACAACTCGCGGGCTATATCTCCGATTTTGACCATCCAAACGCTGTTTTCACTTGTTTTATTGTTGTTTCAGGTTAATACCTTTATAATCAACCCATAATAGGCGCATATGGATAAGTATTAATGCTATTAATGGCACAATGAATATTTTAGTGACGGAAACACCTCAAATACGTCAGCACAGGGGGACGTTTCCAATTACCCCCATGCGCACTTCAGAGGTTAAGAAATTTTGAGGCAAGAATAGTTTCAAAAACTTTAGAGATGCAAGAAATGAGAGCAATTGGACGATAGTTGGAGGGTTGAGAGCGGTCACCCTTCTTTGGGACAGGTTAAATGAGAGCAAACTTCCAGCAAGAAGGAAAGATGTTAGAGGAGAGACAGAGATGGAAGAGCTTACCTAGGCAGGGAGTCAGCACGGAAGCACAGTTTTTTATTACAATAGGAGGAACACCGATTCTACACCGACCGGTCCGTACGTCTTCTCAGTATTAAGCCCAGAGAGGGTGGAAAGTACATCCTTGGAAGAAATTATGATGTTAGGCATAAGTTGGAGAGGGAGGAACAGCACCGGAATCATCCAAAGTGGATTTTTTAGCGAAAGTGTTAGCGAAGAGTTCAGCTTTGTCAGAGGAAGAAGTGACGGTGGTGCTGTCAGAGTGGAAAAGAGGAGGGAAAGACAAAGAAGAAAATGTTTTGGAGAATTTTTGGCTGTATGCCAGAAGGCTTGGGAAGAGCTAGAGTTGGATAGTTCAGTACATTTATTATTGATGAAAGAATGTATGGCGAGGTGCAGAACAGATTTGGCTTGATTCCAGGCAGAAACATAGAAAGTATGATATTCTTGAGTTTGAAGGGGACAGTACCGTTTGAATGCTTCCTCCTTATAGCGGACAGCAGTAGAACAAGCGTGAGTTAACCAAGATTTGTTTGCATCAGACTGAGAGAAAGAAAATGGAATGTATGCTTCCATGCCCGAGAGGATTACCTCAGTAATGAGTTCAGCACTCTCCGGGGGTCCCCGGTCACGGAAGAAGAAGTAATTCCATGGGAAATCAAAGAAGTACTGCCGAAGAGACTCCCAGTTGGCAGCGCCAAAGTGCCACAAGCACCGCCGGCTGGGAGGCTCGGGTGGCCATACTGGAGAGATAGGACAGGTGACAGAGATAAGTTTATGGTCGGAGGAACCCAAACGAGAGAAAAGATTTACAATATAAGCAGAAGGGTTAGAGGTTAGAAATAAGTCAAGAATGTTGGGCCGATCTCCGAAGCTATCCGGGATATGGGTGGGTTGCTGGACTAACTGCTCTAGATCATTTAGGATAGAAAAGATGTAGGCTTGTTCACCAGGTTGGTCAGTGGAAAGAGAGGAGAGCCATTGCCGATGGTGAACGTTGAAATCTCCTAGCATGGAGATTTCTGCGAAAGGAGAGATGGATAGAATGTGTTCCACTTTAGAAGTTAGATAGTCAAAGAATTTTGGATAGTCAGTAGAATTAGGGGAGAGATAAACAGCGGAGAAATATTTAGTTTGAGAGTTGAGAATTCAGAAGAATCAAAGTTGGGAACACGAGAGAAAGCAAGTTTGTTGCGTACATAGACACAGGCACAGTGCGTCCTAGTATTGAATATTGTTCACATGTGTGGAGAGGATCCTCTCACACCGCACTCCTAGACAAAGTAGAAAGGAAAGCCTTTCGTATCATTAACTCCCATCCACTCACCAACTCTCTGCAATCTCTCTCTCTTCGCCGCAATGTTGCATCTCTCTCGCTATTCTATCGCTACTACAATAATATATAGGTTTGAGTCCCGGAGGGAAGAAGGAAAACTTAACATTTAGTAGTGGCCCCTTCATCATTGACGATATGCCTATTACATAATAGCACTCTTTCAAGCCCCTGCGTCAGCTCGTTTGAAACAACCGCCACAGGGAGATAAGAGGCCACATCGTAAGGAAAACAAATCGTAAAAAAAAAAAAAAAAAAAAAAAAATAACTTAAGAATTGTTATACTCAAGGATGTCTTCCGGATTTTATCCGAGACGCTGATCTGCCCAGCGTCATAACGTTCTTCAATGATATATCAAGATTTAACTTAAAAACATCAATGAATGGGAAGGGAGAGCCTGCATCGTCAATGATTTTGGGGCCACTACTAAATATTAGGTTTTCCTTCTTCCCTCCGGGACTCAAACCTATAGTCTTTACTTCATTCTCTAAAGTATAATCACGCTCCAGATTTTGATTCAATCTTAAGAAGGGCCCATGTTATTTAGAGGGTTTAGGATATTCAAAACATCTTTCTACAATTGGTCAACCGCCCTGCAAAACTCAACATACACACGCACGCAAATATAAGTATATAGCCATAAATAAATATAAATATAAACCCAAATAGATGCCTCAACAATCTATGATAACATTTTGAAAATGTAAATTTTTTAGTTTTCTGTAGCGAATTTCTCAAGTCGGCGCTAGGCTCACCACACTTAATAACAAAAAACGTACAAGTCAATCAGGAGTCACGACTAGAATTATGAACTTACGAGTCAGTCGTCAGTCAATGACTCAATAATAATGTATGCTGTGACACAGTGACACACTCGTCAGTCAATGGCTCAATAATAATGTATTCTGTGACACAGTGACACTATCTATTATTACACATGCTCTGCTGCTGAGTCAACCTTAGGTGCCACTAACACACGTAAACACGATGCGACATTCGTGTCATAACATTACTCATGAGACGACGTGTCTTGTCTACAGTGTATATGTGAATGTGACGTGATATAGTTAGTGTAATACTGACTGTTGCAATATTGCAATTACATACTATAATAATAATAATAATAATAATAGTTCTTAAAGCTAGCGCATGCTAAGCTAGCTAAGGATAGCTCAATAAGGCCGATTAGGCGTATTTCCATTGGGGTCCTGTACTACTATCCCATCCCTTTGCTCATGAGGGATGGTAACGACTCAGTGCTTGTGAAAAATCTTTAATGCGCCGAGCGTGGGCGCGAACCCGGGCCTTCTGGGTGGAAGTCCGAGACGCTAGTCACTACACCAAGCGAGCCGCTCACATACATTTGTGTAATTTTAGGGTTTGCAAACGTTTTTGACCAATAAACTATATATTTGTTTTACCAGCGAATGTACATTATCGTTATCGGACTTACAGTTAGCGGCAGTAAATTTATCGGAAGCTAATCGGTCCACTAATGATTTTCAAAGTTAGCTTAAAAGCTAACCTGCTAACTACAAATTTAGCTTCGCTATTAGCTGTTAGCTGATTAGCGGAAACTGTGCCCACCACTGGGGCCCTCCGGTACCAATTTCTGATAATTGATCGCCGGAGGGAAACACCAAACCCTTTGTGAGTACTAACTGCCCAAGATAGTAAAGGCCGCGTCATACAGAGGTCGAACGTGGGGCGACAAACTCCCGAATAGGATGACTTGCAAAAAAAAATCAAATTTCAGCTGGTTCGGGTTGATACGGGCCAATTCGGCCAATGATCTTGATTATTCTGGGGACGTTCTGGGGATGTTCATGGGTGCAGGCGAACATCTTGTGGGTCGCCCAAAAGTTAGTGCATGCATTAACTTTTGACCGACAATCGGCTGTAAAAACCGTTAAAAAATGGTAGGCTTTCGTTCGGCTTACATTAGTGTTAAGTTCTTCTAATTAGGCCCACGTTCTGCTCTAACTTCCACCATATTTATCACCATCATCATCACCACCACCACCACAACCATCATCATCATCATCATCATCACCTCACCATCACCACCACCATCATCATCATCACACCACTACCATCATCACCACCACCACCAGTACCATCATATCCATCACCACCATCATCATCATCATCATCATCACCACCACCACCATATGTATCACCATCATCATTACCACCACCACCACAACCATCATCATCACCACCACCACCATATTTATCACCATCATCATTACCACAACCACCACAACCATCATCATCATCACCTCCACCACAATATTTATCACCATCATCATTACCACCACCACCACAACCATCATCATCATCATCACCACCACCACCATATTTATCACCATCATCATTACCACCACCACCACAACCATCATCATCATCACCACCACCACCATATTTATCACCATCATCATTACCACCACCACCACAACCATCATCATCATCACCACCACCACCATATTTATCACCATCATCATTACCACCACCACCACAACCATCATCATCATCACCACCACCACCATATTTATCACCATCATCATTACCACCACCACCACAACCATCATCATCATCATCATCATCACCACAACCATCATCATCATCACCACCACCACCATATTTATCACCATCATCATTACCACCACCACCACAACCATCATCATCATCACCACCACCACCATATTTATCACCATCATCATTACCACCACCACCACAACCATCACACCACCACCATATTCATCACCATCATCATTACCACCACCACCACAACCATCATCATCATCATTACCACTACCACCACAACCATCATCATCATCATCACCATCATCATCATCATCAGTAGCAGCCATTATTAACCCCTTCAGCACCATGATGCCATTTTACCTTTGATTCTGGCTAAAAGTAGATGGTTTTATGCAGTTTAAGAAGGACCTATGATACTATGAGGGTGTATTGAGATCGCATTACCGTCTCATATATGTTAGTATTTTATCCCTCGCTCACCCCTAGCCACTCACTCTATCTATTTATCTCTCTAATGCATCTACCTAACTCCCTTATACATTAACATAACTATGTCTTATTTGGACTTTTTGTAATCTATAAATCATTTCTAATGCGATGGAATTGAAAACAATATTTTCCTTCTAGCACACAAATAATAACATGAAAAAGAGTCAATAAAAATGTCTCCTTTGTCTTTTCAGAACCAATTAAGTCCGTCTCATAATAATAGTTAGTGTTTATCCTCACTTCCCCCTCTGCAACTCTCTTTCTAGCTATCTATCTCTCTAATGTATCTACCTAACTCCCTTATACATTAACATAACTATGTCTTATTTGGACTTTTTGTAATCTTTGAATCATTTCTAATGCGATGGAATTGAAAAAATATAATATCCTTCCAGCACATAGATAAACAATAAATAAGATAGTCAACAAAATATTTCAACCCTCCCGAGCTTCGGAGACAGAAGATTTACGTTTGATAGATTTTTTTTTTTTTCCCACGGTATACACAAAATGATGGGAAATATTGTAACTATTAGACGATTTTATTCAGCGCAGGAAGGGCGTCTACCCATTGAAATGCTTCAGACAATATCAATTAATCCCTTTATCTACCATAAATCCATCCTAAGCTTCATAAAATCGTCTAAATGTTGATGAAATCAAATAAATATGACGTCACCGATACAGAAAGGGTTAACGAAAGATAATATAAGCGATTATTTAACTTACTATGACCTTCGACCTATTCGACTGACGTTCGACCTATTCGACTGACGTTCGACCTAACTTCTTCTATTTCGGTTGTTGATCGACTGAACTTCAGCTGAGCTTCGGTAATAATTCTGGTTATTTCCCGAAGACGGGGCATATTCGAGTTATATTCGACGCATGATCGAGGCTTCTTTGTTCCACATATGGTTTCCTTGAGTTACGTATCAGGATTCATCGACTCATCATCGACTTTCATTCAGGTCCATCGGGTTATATTCGAAATTCATTCGGGTCAGTGTCTGGTTATATTCGACTCCGAGTAACTTTCGGGTAATTCGGTTCAAATATGCAAGTCATCGACTTCGGGCGGCAGTCGGCCAACGTTCGACTTCTGTATGACCCGGCCTTTACACACAAAACAACAAACATACGCCAGGACATCTGACACCTTCCAATCATGTATAATATCACTACATGAAAGCGAAGGACACTTCTTAAGGCTACACTTATTATTTAACTCAATAATAAATAAATCATCCTAGCCATAGAATAATAACCCTACAATGAGGCTAGCCACGAGGCATAGGGCAAGCAGCACGACGACACACGACATTCTTACCTCCTGCGACGAAACAGCAACCAGCTACCACACGTCGCCCCGAGGCAAAGGGGAAAAAAGGCAGCACCAAACTCCAGAAAGTTCCTCACCACGTGGGGCAACTCTTGAACCAGAGCGTCTGCATAACGATAAGAAATACCAGCTACCCCCATCTTAGTGATGGCAAAGTAGCGGAGCCCAGCATATAAACAGCCTCCTAAATAGCTAGTAAAGGCAAAGCTAAATGCTGAAAAACAAAAAATAAAAACAAAGGCGAGAATGCCCGAAGGGGACCGCATGGACGCCTAACACTCTACCCTATATTAACACACTCCTGTGGACGTGCCCATGGGGACGCCCGTCCTAACTAATCTAAACCTATTCTAGAACATCTCGGATAAATACAAATGAGCAAAAGACTCACTAAGAGACACAAGAATGCAGAATGAAGAGAGGACGGAAGCCGCGTCCACTCGGCACGAACACAGGGAGAGGAAGAACGTTATGACGCTGGGCAGATCAGCATCTCGGATAAAATCCGCACGGAAAGACATCCACAAAGTTGGGAAGCTTGATTATAGCAATTCTTAAGTTAATTTTTCTTTTTCCTTTTATACAAAGTTTTTCGTAGTTAGTACCCAATCATAAGGATGATTCCGTAAGATAATTAGCGTATCCTTACGATGTGGCCTCTTATCTCCCTGTGGCGGTTGTTTCAAACGAGCGAGCTGACGCAAGGGCTTGAAAGAGTGCTATTATGTAATAGGCATATCATCAATGATGAAGGGGCCACTAGTAAATTCAGTGTTCCTCGGAGCTTTCCCAGTGCATACCACCGCCTCTACGTAGGGTATGTAGTACCCGCCTTGCAACACAATCCCACCCCTACTCTGTGCAACTCTCCAACCCAAGAGTGAAACGCTATTCTCAGACTTTCTTCTATTCAACTACTGAGCTCTGGAATTCTCTCCCAGTCTTTCCAGTCAGTCTTTCCCTCTTCCTATGACTTAAATTGCTTCAAACACCGTGTGTCCAGGCATTTTAGCTCAAACGTCCCCTGATTTTGGCCCTATCACTCTTTCAAAAATGGGGAAGGCACTCGCTGCAGGCAGCATGCCTTTTGTCTCCCTCATTCACATAGAAAAAAAATCCACCTTTGGCTGGAAACTGAGGATAGAGATAGTAAGAGGATACAGAGAAGGGTTTGCTGTCAGCAGTCCCAAACAACTATGTTTCAGTGAGAAAGAGAAGATCAGGATTGACAGAGGAGAGGTGGTGTTCCACAGAGTGGAAGTTAGAGGAAAGGCCACGAATGATGCAGAAATTAATAGTAAGGGTAGAAGGTAGTGGTCCAGAGCATTTTGGCGAGTCGTTTCCAGGGGTCAGGTCAATGGGGGCATTTCTGGTCCCCCCCCCCCCCCCCCGAATTCCGAGGCAGGTTGTGATTGACTTCTATAGATTTGGAAAAAAGATAGTGTAGTATGTAAGGTGTATGTAGTATAATGTATTGATAGGAGGAGAAGTAGATTTGGAGGGCAGGCTGGGGTTGCCCTCTATATTGATGAGGTACATATAGGATCAGCTAGGGAGGCCAGGTGGTGAAACAGGAGTTCCAGCTGTCCTTATCAACCACCTAGCACTCCCCGGGAACACCGCCCTGTTCGGCTGGTGCCTACAGCCGTCTCCTCCTAACAATTCTTTAGGTGGGAATCCCAGTCCCAACCTCCAGGGGCTATCTGCGCCACAAAGTGACGTAAGTACAAAGGAGTACAAAGGAAATCAAGCAACAACAGGTTTTGTGACCCCTCTAGGCTGCTTGTCCTCCAAATCACTGAGGATCAAGTGTCCAAACAGTGGTTTAGAGTGGGTAAGGGAAATTGGGAAAGGGAACTACTGCTTTGGAACTAATGACCGTGGCAGGATTAGGATGTTAGTAGGGGACAGATGGGTTAGTAACACAACACAGTTATAAGTGACCTTTCGTATATCAGGGAAAAAAAAAAGTAACATCTTAGTAATTTATATACGCAATAATCCTTGATGAATCTGAGGGGGGAATAAAATAATGTTATTCATTTACAAACGCAGTCAGTCGCGGGTTTGCGGCAAGATATTTGTCTAGGCGACGTTTAAAAGAATCAACGGTTCTGCAGTCTATAATGTAAGTGGTAATACAAAGTTTTTGTGACGGAAACTGCTGAAAATAATTTATAATTTTCTTTATAATATACAGTATATTCACTAATAATAGGATATGGCATGAATCATATGTCATGGTATGGTAAATTTAATTATGATTTGTTTAAGTATATTGAAAATAGTCTAACTATACACTCCGTATTCTGTAACCTTGACCTCAGGTAAATAGTCTAACTATACACTCCGTATTCTGTAACCTTGACCTCAGGTAATAGTTTAACTATACACTCCGTATTCTGTAACCTTGACCTCAGGTCATTTCAAAGAAAATTAATGTGGAATAAGAGTAAGACTATCTAAATAATTTGCGATACATCGTAAATTGATTTTCCTTGTATTAACTTTTTGCAGATAACCAGTACAGGAAAACTATTGTATAAATATAGTGGTTCCTAAAATGTAATCATGTTCTGGGTTACATCTCTACATATAATAAAATTTCGTATTTTTGCAGTTAATGGTTATCCTTTTGTCTGCTTGTCATACCCCACCGAGATATTAGCTTAGTTAAAGACTTAGCTCATTTTTAATATCTTAAGGTAAGTTGAATTTGGGCAAATTCTTAGTAAAACTTTGGGACATTTTATAAATACCGCCCCAGACATCAAACCTCCACTTCAAAGAGTTCCAGGCTACCCATGAACAACTATGGGATATCCAATGCACCTGGTGGAGGCTTACGATGCTATAGTTTTTTTCTTTATTTGCATTTATTTATTTATTTTTGTTTAGCTGTTGAAAAAATATATTTGTCCTCATCATAATTACTCATAATTACTCAGCTATTATAATGTTTGTATAGCCTATTATGGTGTAAATTGTGAAAACTTGGCATTGATTTGGTAAAGAGATACAGGAGTTTCTTATTTTTACATTAAATATTGTAAAATCAGCTATTAATGAAATCAACTTTTGGCCAGATAAGACCAGGGAGAGGCGGCTGCATGGTCCCTCAGAATTAACTGGTAGTGGAGGACAGCACAGTGGAGTATTCCTAATGACCAAACTGGGAGAGATCACAAATGTGCCTTTGTTCCATGGCCGTGACAGATTGAATCATCCTGCCTTAGTCTGAGGTAGTTAGAATAATGCGAGCATTATTACTGAATCCATGCTACAGAACCTTCTGCCAATAACCAGGCGCCCAATGCATGCATATAAACTAACATATGATTTATTAACCTTAAACAAATATTATGCTCTTTGTCAATGTTGATACCGTCCCAGCCAGGTATGTAACCTTGCATGGTCTATTTCATGGCAAGTGATTACCTCCGTTAAATATAGAAACACACGTTAACGTACATAGGATCAACTCTATATCCACAAGAAATATCAATAATATATAATATATATGGCTTAAGTGCATGCATTCATGACAGACATATATGCACGTTCGTTGAGCCTTGGTCAACCATACGAGAGTGTTGGGAGCAGTACTCCCAACTACAGCATTGTATATCCTGATTGGCTTCCCGGGATATATTGTCAACGACCTTGATAATGATTTTGGAAAGCTAACTGGTCAAGTGACCTGATACAAATTCCAGCAGATATACATTCTCTGACCAAAACATTGACCATTGAATGTGGATGTTTGGCATCCTCACCTACCAAGTGATACCGCCGTTAACCTGACATCCAACTCTGCCAGTCTTAAGGCAAAAATTTACGATAAATTTTCCAACAGCTTTTCTTTGCTCTTCCTCCTGTTACCATGAGACTAATTCGCATCTAAATCCAGGTCAAGAAGGAGCTAAAATGAAGGTTTAACATCCTGTTTTACAACAGAGGTCAAATTAGAGATGGAGGTAAGTGACCCCGACTATACAACACATACCTTAATAGTGGCCTCCGGAAGGTTAAGATCTGCAGCCAGTTCGCACCGACGAGGCCTGCTGACATAGTTCTCTCTCAGGAACTCTCGCTCCAGCCGCCCGACCTGCTCCCGGGTGAAGGCTGTCCGATACCTGCAAGTCACAAGTAGTGAATTTTTGTGATCACCTGTACAGGAATTCATCTATGGAATATTGATGTTGTGATTCAATTTGTGCTGTACTTACTTTCAGTATTTTATCATAGAATAACCTACATGTTGTGAACCTGTAAAAACTTTGTTAGCCATTCATGGCTCAGAGGTAGCACATTCACCTGCATCATGAAAGCAGTACATTTCAATTCCTACCCTTGAGTGATCAGTGATCCAATAAAGAAGTATCTTTAGAATACTGTAAAAGATAAAGAAGTATATGTTTGCAAAGTGTATGACTAACCTGCGAATTCCCGAATCATGCGCAGTTACATCAGAGAGGTTGGGTGTGGTGATGGTTGAGGTGTTGGTATTTGGGTCGCATTTACTGAAACTCTCCAAATATCGGTTTGAATCCTCAGAGCTCTCCATTGTCTCGCTGTGCCTCAATAGCCTGTCTGTAGAATCAGGTGATGGAATGCTGGAAGATTGTTGGAGGCTGGTTGAAGTAGGATGATTCAAGCTGTCTGGATCTGCAAGTTGGAGCGGCATCAGGTGTCCATTGGCTGAGGCTGGACGGGATAGACAGGTTGGAGATGTTGTGCTATACTGTCGCTCTTCTGGAAACTGCAAGGCCATGATGCTCTCAGCTTTGGCTTCATGCATTTGCAATCCTACTTGATGCAAACTGATCCTCTCTTTATGTTGTAGGCTGCTTGAGGAGCGTAGGTGGAGATCCAAAGAGTATGGTAGAAATGGTCTTTGCTGTGAGAAGGAAGGGAGGATCGAGAGTTGTCCGGGTATAGTGCTTTCTGGCGACTGTGGTGTGAGTTCCAAGAGTCTTTTATCATTCTGATAGGCCAATTTCTCCCTCGATCTACTATGGGTGAAGCTTGTCAATCTTGTATTACTCTGGCAGGCCAATTCCTCTTCCCTCGATATATTTTTGTGAGATACAATTTGCTGATGAACACGACACCTGCAGGACAAGGATTCTGAAGCATCTTTTGGTCTGGTACTGTGAGGTGTGGCGGATATCTGGTTTATATGACAGTTGCAGGATATGGTTTCAGGGATCTCCTTGCCCCCAGCTTTAATTGGAGGGACTGGGGAGTGTTGGCATTCGGCGGGGGAGGGTGGCTGGATTCTGGCAGGAGAGGTGGAGGGCGTGGCAGGGGGAGTTACCGGAAGAGGAGAGCTTTCAGGAGGTATCGTCAGGAGTCCCAGCAGTGTTGGGTCTCGTTGCTGGGTTCTCTCGTCAGCCTCTCTCTTGCAGTCTTCATTTAGTACTCTTATCAGTTTGGGGTCTCTCGGGTCACTTTTTTCTACTTCCCTCTTGATTTCACACTCCATCTTCACTTTAGCCATACAGCCTTTTGTTTCTGTTTGCCGAATGTCGGTCCTTTTACCCTCCAGTTTACTCTTATCTTCCTCTGATTCCTGTGCAACCATAATTTCCTTTCTGTCTTCCTGTAGCACGTTCTTCTTGTCTCTCATTGGTCTCCTCCAATTGTCTGCTTCCATCATCTAAAGCTGTAGAACAATTATCCAAGTTAAATTATTAGCCAAAGTTATCAAGTTGCATAATTATGTAGAAGTAAAGTGTTTGAGTGCATGCTTGGGTTAATTTGAAACAAACTGATGTTCCATTTCCCACGGCAATAACAGCTTGCCGTGGAATACAGAATGGGTTGAGGCCCCATCCACCCCCCTAGGACTTATTGAAATTCTAATCTACAGGGTCTTTATGAGCTACACTTACAAACGTTGAGAATCAATTGTAAAAGGGAAAATAAGCAAATATTCATTTATACAAATTTTCCCATAAATGCTTTATAAATGAGATAGAGGCTTATCAAGAAATGTAGCGAAACAGTGCTGTGAATCAAGCACAAAAAAATTAACATCTGGTTGTACACTATGGACCTAACTACAATGGTAATTTAGGCTCACCTATTAACATGCTTAGAATGACATCATGTAAGTGTCTTAGACAATGGTGATGATTATATGTGGCTAGCAAGAAAATGCTTAATGCCTAAATTAGTGTAGCAAAAAAAAAAAAAAAATACATATGCAACTTCGTCCACTGGTCATAATGATTAACCCCCTAGTCTGAGCCCAAGGAGGTTTTTAAGCTCCTTGTCTGAGCCGGCTATCGGAACACAACAGGAGTTAATGCAATCGCTTATGAAGCCTAACCCCATTGAGTACGGCTTGTTATTGTATGGTAGTTACTCATTCAGTGAAGATGGTGTAGGTACAGTTATGTTCAGAAATACCAAAGACATTTATGGAGGAGTGCCAAATCTTCAATCTGTTACGAATTATGAAAACCTGTATATGCCAAATATTAGCCTACATATTGTAGACTTATGACCATGTGTATCATACCACATCTTTATGTTGTAACTGAAAAGAGTGAGCGATGGCTAAAGTAACGCACACACCTATGTGCCTTATTTCTGTAGTTCAATTATGTAAAAAGGTTCACATAGCGATTAGATTATGTAGATAAGTTAAAATTATAGGCTTGAGTCCCGGAGAGAAGAAAGAAAACCTAATATTTAGTAGTGGCCCCGGAATCATTGACGATATGCCTTAAACAGTAATGGCTCTCTTTGAACTCCAAAGTCAGCTGTTCAAATCAACCGCCCCAGGGTGCTAGAGACCAAGCATCGTAAGCTATGCTCAAAATCACTTACGGGATCGTCCTTATGATGCGAGAGCTCACTACGAAAAAACGTAAATAAAAAATAATAAAAAGAAAAATATTAGAACTAATAATCTGCTATGCTTCCCATCGTGTGGATGTTGATAGCTTGGGTTTGCCCCAAGACGCTGGTGCGTCATTCGATCTTCACTGATATATCAAGATAACCTAGAAACATCAGAAACGAATGGGAAGGGGATGGAAAGGAGGGCCGGAATCGTCAATGATTCCGGGGTCACTACTAAATATTAGGTTTTCCTTCTTCCCTCCGGGACTCAAACCTATAATTTATTAGTGGCCCCTCCATCATTGACGATATGCGTGATATCTCAAGTCTGGAGGGGGACATTCGTGACAAATATCAAACAACTAACAAACCAACAATAGGATGAAAATAAACCCAGATATAGAGCTCTAATTTGTCTTTATTTTGTATACAAAATACATAAATAACATATAACAGGTGTACTTTGTTGTATTTAATGCTTCCAAAACTCAATTTATCCATCTTACTACCCCTTACCTCCAGAGGACTATCCCTTATTCTTAAACAATACAAAAATCAACCCTTCATCTTCTCTCAATGTTCTCGGTGTCTCTTTTTCCTCTGCTCTCACTTGGAAAGACCATATTACCAGTCTCGTTAAGGCAGCCTCCCAGAAGCTGGGTGTGCTCAACCGCCTCAAGGGGTTCTTTACCCCTGCGCAGCTTCTTGCTCTGTACAGAGGCACGGTGCGTCCTTGTATTGAGTATTATTCACATGTCTGGGGAGGATCCTCTCACACCACACTCCTAGACAAAGTAGAAAGGAAAGCCTTTCGTATCATTAACTCCCCGTCCACTCACCAACTCTCAGCAATCTCTCTCTCTTCGCCGCAATGTTGCATCTCTCTCGCTATTCTATCGCTACTACAATAATCAGTGTTCCTCGGAGCTTTCCTAGTGTATACCACCTCCTCTACGTAGGGTACGTAGTACCCGCCTTGCAACACAATCCCACCCCTACTCTGTGCAACTGTCCAACCCAAGAGTGAAATGCTATTCTCAGACTTTCTTCTATTCAACTGCTGAGCTCTGGAACTCTCTCCCAGAATCAGTCTTTCCCTCTTCCTATGACTTAAATTGCTTCAAACTCCGTGTGTCCAGGCATTTTAGCTCGAACATCCCTTGATTTCGGCCCTGTCACTCTTTCAACTCTGGGGGAGGCACTCGCTGCAGGCAGTTATGCCTTTTGTCTCCCTCATTCACATGGAAAACAAAAATACAGATCGCGTATTTAAAGATTTACCTGTGTGCAACAAGTTCCGAAATTATAGGATAGAAAATGTAGAAATGTTGCAGGACATAATTATAACCTATTGATTACATGTATAAAAACCGATTACTTAAATATATACCATATTGTAACTGTTATAAATATATTCTTTGTCTATGCATATATTCTTATACCATATACAAAAAGTTCCTGAGTATTCTTATGATAATGATTATCACATAAAATTATAGGTTTGATTCCCGGAGGGAAGAAAGAAAACCTAATATTTAGTAGGGGCCCCGTAATCATTGACGATATGCCTATTAACCCGGCAAGTGCGGGAAGACTCTTAAGAGTTTCCCCGGGCGACTGAGGGAAGACTCTTAAGATCCTGGGCCTAAAAAAGTCCATTTAAAACACCAAAAAAAAACTTGAACCCTTTTCTTTTTTTTTCTTTTTTTTTTGCCCCTGGGCCATGCCAAATATCACTCCTCCACATCCCCTCCTTCCCCACTTCCCCCCCTCCTTCAATTATCACCTATTTTCCCTGTTATTCCCTTTTTCTGTGGTCTATTTTCGTGCTAACATTAGCGAGTTGCAAGCAGGGCGTTGTCATCAGTGTTACCAAGCGTGGGAAAGAGCGAGAGAGAGAGTATTGTGCAACAGTGTCTCTCCAGCCGTCTGGCAGGCTGGCTGGCTGGCAGGCTGCCTCAGCCATATGTTATGTAACTCCCGGCCTCTATCGCCGATTTTGACCATCCAAACACTGTTTCCACTTGTTTTATTGTTGTAACTGGTTAATATCTTCATATTAATGGTAAAATAGGCACATATGAATAAGTATTAACGATATTTATGGTAAAATAACGATGTTAGTGATGGGAACAGCTCAAATACGTGCGCACAGGGGTGTGGTGTCTCATACCCCCCATGCGCAGCCGAGAGGTTAATATAATAGCCTCCATTCAAGCGCCCGCGGTAGCCAGTTTGAATCTACCGCCGCGGGGAAGAACGGAGTATCCGTCATAAGGGTAACGTATGCTTATTCTCTTATGGAATCGTCTTATGATTGGGTACCCGCTACGAAAAAACTTTCGTAAAAAATAAAAAGTAAAACTTTACTTAATAATTGTTATACTATAGCTTTCCATCTCGTGGATTTCTTGTGCGGGCTTCCTTGACGTTGCTCCCCAAGTCGCCATGCTTTCTTCACTGACATATTAAGATTAACCTCAAGACATCAAGCGAATGGGAAGGGGATGGATGGGAGGGCCCTACATCGTCAATGATTACGGGGCCCCTACTAAATATTAGGTTTTCTTTCTTCCCTCCGGGAATCAAACCTATAATTTATTAGTGGCCCCTCCATTATTGACGATATGCCTGATATCTTAAGACTAGAGGGGGACATTCGTAACAATATCAAACCACTAACAAACTACGTAGGTAGAGACAAAGAATCCGTATAATAATTCCTCAGGTTTTATTGCATGCATACAATAACTACAAAAATAGAAAAGAAAGCAGTGCGTTACTTCAAAGAATATCTGCTTATAGATGGTCGGTTCTACCCTTGAGATCCGTCCTATGGTTGTCTGGAGACAAATAATCAACGACTTTATTAAACATTTTATTGCTTACATACGATGATTAAAAAGAAAGGAAAGCAGTGAGGTGCTTTGTGGCAGATCTACTTATAATTGACCGGGTCTGTTCTCTGAGACCCGTCCTATCATTGCTTGGGGACTTACTTGTATTTCCCGAACAACGGTTTACCGGACTATAATTCTTTGGATTATATTTTGTCCTTAACGTAATCGTAGTACACTTTTGTAAGATTTTGTACATTCAGTTAGTACTATACAGTTGTAACTATGATAGATTAACCCATAACAAATTTTGAGCTTTTGAGCCAGCTCGCTTTGTTAAGTATCACAACTTTTTTGAGCTATTGAGCCGGCTCGTTTTGTCAAGTATCACAGCTCGTGATCTTATTACCATACCCGGGGGAGGGGCTCGGGGTTTTATGCTTTTCCACATTCCCCCCCCCCCTCTTTTTTCCACCTAAAATAAAATAAAATTAGTAATAGCATACTACTAGACCCGCCGCCATAATGCTACACAGGTCACTTGTGGAGTATCTTGGACCACTGACAGGGCTTGCGTCCAGAAAGTATGAAAGGGGGGCTTACAGGTTTGTGTTAGCTCTGCCATCTATTGAAACAATTTGGAAAAAGTATTAGACGTTGTACTTTCTTAATTGGGGTTTCCACTGTCATGCAAGGGGCATTGCATTTTAAGAAACAAACGAAGTCAAAGTTTACTGCTATGACTCGAGCCACGTTTGGGTGGTCCCTAGGAAGCCTGGTTGGTGAGGGTGTGTTGACCTCATAACGTAACTAATTTTTAGGCATGTAATGGGCATAAGGAGGTGATATGTGAAAGTTTACGTTGCGTATCGGGATTGCCAATTCTACCAACCCTTACTACAACATTCTTATTTGTAATCCCACAAAGAGAATCTGAGCGATTTGTAACTGGTCGGACAGCTTCTCCTTACTGAGGTTAGGTTTTGTACCGCCTCGCCGTCAGCTCAAGTACTGTCTTCCTGTCGCTTTAGTCATAAGGAACATAGCCCTAAAAAACTGACTTCGAAAAAACTTCCGGCTCATAGTACATGTTCTAATGTAGCCTCTGGCAAGGTTTTAGTATAGCGAACAGGGAGGTGTGAGCTGACGTGATGGGCGTAGTCTGAATCATGGATACCTGTACTGTTCCTCCACCACCCTACTAGTATGGAGAGGTTAGAGGTAAAGGACCTGGCAATCATGACCAGGTGGTTTCTTATGGTAAGTGAATATCTTTTAGAGTAACCATAGACTCGTGCTTATTCATCCTTTTTACAATTAAGGTTACTGAGGTGTCTGAGTGCGTCGTTGCCATTCTTGTGGTTTCGAACGTCTTATAATTTAATTGTTAAGCCGTTTGATGGACAGTAAACTGATTCTAAGGTTTTGTCACCCTTTCTCCGTAATATGACAGCCTTTTTGGCATGTTAGTTAATGTTCGGAAGATATACATCAGTGAGGTCTCGAAGTATCCAGTTACTTATTAAGAACGAGACAGGGAATGACCACTGGTTCTGTCATCCCATTTCCGACTGGTGGTATCACCTTCGTGCCGGTGGTGGTGGTGGGGGGGGGGGGGGGGAATCACCCTCAAACGTGAATAGGTCCACTTGTGGACACTAGAGCTTTGCCATCATCCTTTGCGGATGTTTTGTTGAAGCTCCGGACTGCTGAAGTGCTATGTCTCCGGGATAAAATCTCGCCCTGACGGTTACTACGCCCGGGAGAGTTTAAGATGCGTGTTGATGATTGCTCAGCGTTTCGGCTCGAGCAGGCATTCGTTCCAACCAAATCTGTGACCTTCGGAACCTCACTGGCCTCTGCCTCCGAATAAGCATCGAAAAGCGCCGGCATTGACCTTCCGAACAGCTATTGCCTGTCTTCAGTCTTAACCTCTGAAGTGCGCATGGGGGGTATGAGAAACCACACTCCTGTGCTGACGTATTTGAGCTGTTCCCATCACTAACATCGTTATTTTACCATAAATAGCATTAATACTTATCCATATGCGCCTATTATAGGTTGATTATAAAGGTATTAACCTGTTACAACAATAAAACAAGTGGAAACAGCGTTTGGATGGTCAAAATCGGCGATACAGGCCGGGAGTTACATAATGTATGGCTGAGGCAACCTCACTTCCCACCACTTTTCTCCACGTCTGGAGAGAGACTGTCGATTGATACTCTCTCTCTCTCTCTTGTACTCGCTTGCTAACAGTGATGACAATGCCCTGCTTCCAACTCGCTAATGTTAGCACGAAAATATACCACAGAATAAGGGAATAACAGGGAAAATAGGTGATAACTGAAGGAGGGGAGGAAAGTGGGGAAGGAGGGGAGGTGGAGGAGTGATATTTGGCATGGCCCAGGGGCAATAAAAAAAAAAAAAAAAAAAAAAAAAAAAAAAAAAAAAAAAATGGGGGTGTTTTACTGGATTTTTTTTCCCCCTGACTCTTAAGAGTCTTCCCGCAGTCCGCCGGGGAACTCTTAAGAGTCTTCCCGCAGTTCCCGGGTTAATAATGTGAGTTTATTGGTCAAGTCTAATTATCGTGGATTCACGATAGTCAGTGGTATAACCTACATTTTCTATGTATCATACCCTAAATACAGTTTGTACAGTATGTAAGCTTAATAAGTTAAATAAGGCCTATTATACGAAAGTATAGTATTTGAGTGTCTTTAGGAATGCATATATGATTTATCATATAAACCTTGCCGTAATATTATAAAAGCGGTGCGATATTTACCGCTAGATATCCGCTACAAACTTAGCAGCAGCCGCTAGATTCGTAGCGTAAGACGATAACGTCTCGGATTGTGGCGCACCGCATCAGAGCTCCTTTGTCCATCATCGAGGCAACATCTCCACTCCTTAGTTCGCCGCGACCTGGTTCCGGTTTCATCCAGCTCTCATCATTAACTTAACTCCCCGAGACATATATGACACGATCGCGTCATATGGAACTTATAACCAAAAACTCATATGACGTGATCGCGTCATATGGACTTATCTCTATGCCTCTCCAATAAGTTTATGACGCGATTTTGCGTCATATGAGCTCAGTAAGTCCGATAAGTTAGCTTACGATAAAACCGTTGGTGGCAACCTCATCCTCCTCCGATAATTCTAACGGCCGCAGTGTTGTTGTGAGTGTAGTGGCAATGATCCTGGGGCTCCCGCCTCCTCGGACTTATTGGAACATAATATGTCGGAGGGAGTTAAACACTTGCCTAACTGCAATATTCTATGGTGATTTTAATAGTGAGTTACACTCCCTGTATTATTAATTTATATTTTATATGAGCGGACCTTTTCAGTCTTAGGTAGCCTTGAGTAAACTTATCTTCCTTAAATCCGCCATACTAATTAAGCTAGAGTTTCTTGTATTTATAACAGTTGTGTTCAAAAAGAAATTCCCCGGCGTTGATTTTATGGTCTAGACTGGCCTGATATCCCCAGTTTATTGTCTATGAAGCATCTAAGTCCCTCCATACTGTAGGTGGGGGAGGAAAGAACCCCTTATTACTATAGTGCCGTTTTGCCTCCCTCGCCCCAGTCAAATGTAAGTTGTATTATACTTGAGGAAAAGACCTACTTTTTTTCCCACTGGCGGAGGTAGGAGAAAATTTTTGTCATGAATAATTTCTGGACTCTCTACTTGTTCCAAAGTTTTGATTGGGTTCAGTTGAGAGGGCATCCCTAGGACCCTTCCCTCCTCCTCATAGAGTTCAGACTGCAGACGACCGTTCATTGCCTCAAAAGAACACGTTACGGTCGTCCCCACCCTGACTGGTGGTGGTGGTGGGGGGGGGGGGGGGGGCACTTGTTGGTGTCCCAGGTCAGCCCTATCCCCTGACGCACCCGTGAGGCAAAAAAGGAGTTACTTTGACATTACTTCCTGTTACTTAGGGTGTGAACATGGTTCCTCATTTACATACATAAACGTGCTTTACCTACTAGGTCTTGTCTTACTTGTCATATGTCCTAAACAACTCTATAGCTGGGTGTGAAACGACCATGATAGGGGTTGGAGTCCAGTTATGTTAAGGCTCGTTTTGACTCTCAGGCGTGACAGATACCTATGAGCCCTGGACATATTAGTTACTAAGACTTAAGTCTTCGGAATGACAAGGACACATGGAAAGGTGTGGGCGATTGATCGACCGGCGGCTGCCGTTCTAGCAACTAATTCCTCAAAAAGTACCTTGGGTAAGCCGGCTGGAATTTAATAGCTGACAGTAAAAAAAAATTTGACTACTTCCAAAGGGGAAAATTATTAAGCCGGCGGTGCCCACAGGTAACCGTGTCAACATTGGATGTCGGATTGGCATGCCCCACAGCCGATTAGGTTATGCCCTGGCCCGCAGACATGGGCATGATTATAAAAAATTATTATGATTTGATTTTGATTATCATCCGGAATAATTTTTGATTATGATTAGATTATGATTACTTGTTTTTTCCTTTTTATGATTATGATTTGATTATGATTATTTCGCTTTACGTATTTTTTATTATGATTAGATTTTTTCTACTATTGCTTGATTATGATTAGATTTTGATTATAATCACATTTTATTGTGATTATTTGTACACAGTAATGATTATTATTAAGGTAATTTTTTTGTTCAGTTATACATTAGTCAACAGTGTTTTGTATTGCAATTGACACTAGCTTATAGGAAACCACATCTAATTGGTGCATTTTGGAGTGAGGAGTCTCTACCAGCTGTCTGCCTTATATAACCAACAGCATGTGCATGTACAAACGTGTTAGGTGGTACCATGTGTTTCAAGCATGCTGGAACATGTACTGTATATGCTTTGTGTGTAGGCCTATTTGACTGATATATCAAGGGAGACAAACATGTACAGACATGTTAGTTAGTGTCATGCTTTGCAAACATGCTTGGACCTGGAACATATACTGTATATATGATTTTGGCTAATTTATTTAGGAGAAATAGAATTGCTACATGGAAAATACAATGAAATAATCACAATAATTACATTTTAACCATTGATTATTATGAAGAAAAATATGATTATGATTTAATTATGATTAAAGCTGCAGCTTCATATTTGATTATGATTTGATTATGATTATACCTGTTGCTTAACTTTTGATTATGATTTGATTATGATTATGTAATCACAGCCTTTGATTATGATTTTTTTTATTAATCATAATCATGCCCATTTCTGATGCCCAGGCGTCGCTATACAAAATAGCGAGCTTTGGGGAGCCGGGTATGTGGGGTGCGTCGTTCACGTCCGCCGGGGCGTAGCCCGGAGCCTACCGTACTGGTCTCTGGTGCATACCAGGGTACCTACGACGGGGCCTACTCCCGGATCCGTATACCTTTGTCAGATTTTAGGGAGAGGGAGAGAGGAAAGGAATCGAAGAGATGATGTAGGCTCAGAACGGCATCCGCCTGTCCTTGGCTGTAGTCGTCTCCTATTATCCAATATTAGCAGATTCTCTCCCTTTTTCACTTATACCATGTCTGGCCGTGAGAGGTTGAGCATGACTTCTACATCCCTTTTGGTTTCAGAGTTGATTGTGGATGCTAATAATACTGGAGAGAAAATTACCCGGTAAACAATACAAACATACAGAGTCTGAGAAGTTGTCTAGCCTGGACCACCTTGAACAAGGCAGTCCGTATGTCCATGATTGATCTCGCCGGGTGTGGTAGTAGGAGTTGTTGGAATACTCGAACCGCTTCACTATCCCTTGTCTCCGTCTGTGGAGGTATTGGCTTGGCTATGGACTGGGCTGTGTCTCTACTAAGTAAAACTATAGCAAATTTTCTGTGAGCATTATCTCTCAACACGAACTCGCGTTGGAGTTCAATGGGGTCGGGAGTCATAAACTATTTTGGAAAGTCCTTGAGTGATAATTGGGGAGCTATAAGGAACTCAAAAATAGACAAGGGAACACCTCCCGGTTGCGGATTTAGCAAGTTAAACACTAGTTGGCTAGGTGGTGGGGTAGTTAGGGAAGGTTGGGACGTTAAGGCAATAGCAAATTGTTGAGCCTCCTGACCCCATTCTACCCATGGTCCGTGCCCGACCTTCTCCAGGTTTTTTCCTGCTGTTCCGCCAGAAAGGTAGCCGGGGTTGTCGCCAACTCCGAATAACCGTGGACGCCGTAAGGCCGGGAACAGTCAGGACACACTAGGTCCCCTGGGGAAGGTGGGGCAAGTTGCTCTGGTACATACACAAAATATTGGTAATTTGTAATGTTGGGAATGGCCCTAATCTGTACTTTAACAACCTTATCTTGGGCATCTTTTGCTCGCATGTCATTATACTTATTGATTTCTATGGCCCACTCCTGCGGTACTGGGACCTCACCTGTGATTGATCTATGCTCCTCCCCTGATGCCGTAGGACCTACTGACCACCAGAGTCCATCCGGCTCTTGTTTGGGTGGGAGCGTGTTTGTTGTCTGATGCTGTTTACCCATGGAATGAACCTGTGGTTTAGAGCAAGTTGAAGCAAAGTTTCCTGGAGGGGACCCCATATTGGTTGCTGCCGGGGAATTGGATCTCATTTTAGACTTAGAAGTGACAGAGTTAGATTGTGGTTCGAATTTAGACGGTTCTGAAGCCGTAACCATAGAAGTGGCCGAAAGAACACTAACTTTAGCTGGTGACAGTGGGCGTACAAATCCACTTGCTTGAGCAGTTGTGTTAATCAAGGGGATTGGTGGCAGTGGTTGGACCTTAATATCGTCTGAGGTAAGAGGAGGTGTAAAGTCAATCTGGGGGGACCCCACTACCGCAGGGCGAGACCTTTTAGATATGGCGCATTGCTGTAAAACTCTATGTAGTAACTCATCCAAATGTTTTGCCGTGACACATTGACTACAGGGTCTTTTAAGAAATGTGGATCTTACCTTTCCTACTGTCCCACTACTCCCTATTTGCATAGATGGACCTGACATTGTTTGGTCCCCTACCTGATGCGTTAAGGGATACACTAATTCCTTTTTACCTTGAGGTACCGGAGGCGGGCAAGATGTCGCCACCGTTAGTCTATGTTGTACATTGAAATTAGGATCAAGTACCGGAGGTGGGCAAGAAGCCGCCTCTGGTGTTCTAGGCTTAACAATGAAGGTTGGATCAAGGACAGGAGGAGGGCAAGTCACTGCCTCTGGTGTTTTGCGCCTGTCATTAAAAATTGTATCAAGTTTACTTGGCGCCAATATGTTTCTCTTATTGGGAGTACTGGAAGTTAGAGTACTAGCCGGAGAATCAGTGTAACTAGACCTGGAAGGCGACTTACTACCTTGAGAACTTACACTGGGCGTTAATCTGCACGCCGCTACCGTGCGGTGTTGCTCGAGAGCCATTGCTGTAGGAACAGAGCTTTCTACCTTGTCACAAGGTAAGATAAATTTTGAGAGCATTAATTTAGAACCTTTTAGCATTACTCGTGCTCTAGGCCTCACTCTGGTGTTTGTACTACTACCTCCGGCATCTGCCCCGGGGTGACCGGGAAAACACTTCGGCGACTCCGAGGCAGAAGCCGATGGGCTCGATAGTGACTTAGACCTACAACCTTGTGGTTTTATGTCGATCGGATTGGCGTGAACTTCCGCCGTAGTCAAAATCTGCGTGGGGAACTCAGACTTCTGCCTTTTGGGGTTCAGAAGACTCCTACTAGCAGGCTGTTCACCTTGTAGCCTGGTCGACTGGGACCTGCGATGGCCAAGTCTTCCAGTAGTGTGGTGATGTTGAGCGAGTTCTCTTGGTATGAGGAGGGGAGTCTAGCTCAGACAATTTTGGTTCCCAGGGAAAAGCTAATGATGCAACTGATTGTTGGGTGTTAGCTGAGTGATAGGGATTGAACTGAGAGACTAAAGGATCATCAAAAGAGTAAAGGCGAATGAGCCGTGAAAGTTCGGTATTATCGCATCGAAGTTCTACGTTAGCCACTTGTTTAGCATAAGAAGAGAATTTATTCTGAATCTCTATTAAGGCCAAGAGGCACGAAAGATCTTGTGAATTGATCCAGTCAAGGAAAAGGTCTGAACACACTGGACAATTCGTAGAATCATCACTGGTAGACATCATACCCCTGAAGATCCACACATGCAGCACAACGAGAAGAGGCCCAATAGAGGGGCCCGCAAGCATACTCGGACGCTAGAAGGCACCGCACCACGTGTGGCCACCTTTAGACTAGAGCGTCTGCTAAAAAATCATAATAATGCAACTGCCTCATAGCGACGGCGTGAAGCATAAGTTTCTGCGAAGATAGTAGCCTCCTAACTAATTAGAAAGTGCAACAGCTAAGGCGCAGTAGAATAAAAACAAACAATGCGGCGCTGGTCCTGGAGAACTGTAGGCGCCTGCATAAAAAGTACCCTATTTTAACACTCCCTGCGGGCATACCAATGGGGTAGCCTGTGCTAGCTAATCTAAACCCTGTTCAATATAACTCAGATATATACAAATGAGTAAGGACTCACTAGAAGCGAGCGTATGAAGAATGCGGCGGAGCGCAGGCGACACACGTCTAGTCAGGTTGCCTGCGGGGAGTAGAAGAAAGCATGGCAACTTGGGGAACAGCGTCAAGGAAGTCCGTACAAGAAATCCACGAGATGGAAAGCTATAGTATAACAATTATTAAGTAAAGTTTTACTTATTATTTTTTACGAAAGTTTTTTCGTAGCGGGTACCCAATCATAAGACGATTCCATAAGAGAATAAGCGTTACCCTTATGACGGATACTCCATTCTTCCCCGCGGCGGTAGATTCAAACTGGCTACCGCGGGCGCTTGAATGGAGGCTATTATATTAATAGGCATATCGTCAATGATGGAGGGGCCACTAATAAATATTTGGTTATGCATTCATAATACAAAAACAAAATTTGCACTCTTGACTGTAATTCCAGTCTTCGAGTAAACCTTAGGATCAAGGATATCACAGTGCATATGCTCACTCACGACCACGTTCGGCGGGGCTGAGGGTCTTAGCTATCGTTTTTAGCTATAAAGTTAGGTGATGGCGCTATTTGCACACTGACATTGCGCCGGGCAAACCTTGCACCACAAATAGGTTCGTTGCTCATCGCCGCCAGCTCAGATACCCGGTTTCCTGTAGTCAAGGCCATAAGGAACACAGCCTTCATTAAGAACAAATCAAAAGCAGGATTGTGACTATATTTCTGAGAATTTAGTAATGACAAGGCTTTGTCAAGTGACCAGGTAGTCATGAGCTGGGCGAAGCTTAAAACATGCACGCATGAAACCTTTCTCCTCCACTTGCGGTACTGAGAGACCAGTTAAATAAAAAAAATGGCACTCTGATAGCGGTCATGTGATTCTTTAGTGTAATTGCTGAGCTTTCTGAGCCTTTATGCTCAAATAGATAGTCAAGGTATTTGAAAATTAAAAACACCGATGCATCAGTCCGGTCAGTTTCCACTATCCAAGTAGTAAATGCTTTCCAGTATGATTGGTACTGACGTCTGGTGGAAAGAGTGTACTGATTAATCAATTGATTAGTCACGCTTTCCCCATAGAGGAGTGACCATTTGGCCCTTTGAATGTCCACAAGGCAAAAGTCAGCGAGGTCTTTAGGTTGCCAATCGTAACATTTTTACAGGGATTGTGATTGGTCGATCTGATTTCGTCTATATCAGTGTCAGAAGACATATTAACACCTTACGAGCGGCCTATGCGGTTTATTTATGTGTACCGCCCAGCGGGGTGTTTTTAGCCAAAATAGGGCTGTTTACGTGATCATTTTCATGCCTAAATAAGACCCAGAACGTAAAACAAGTATCTATCCCTGAAAGGGCATAAACAGAGCTTTCGAATGACACCATAACGATCCTTGTATGATGGATAGTTTTCTTGCAATAACCGTGCAACGCGAGTGCAAAAAGCAGGTAATTCGGTACTTTCGGTACATAATTGAGTATGTAGCGAGTGAGAGAGGGAGGAGGGAGCTGAGATTTGTGTCAGTAGGTTCGCCGCGGTGGTCTGGAGCAGTCATACGCTCGCTAGTCTCCTGCCACCACTTGTCTCTCTCTCTCAGCCACATTACGTGCTGAAATTGCCACTCGACCTATGTCGAGCGCCGCCACATAGTCCAGCTTTATTTAACTCGACTTAAGTGGTGAGCCGCTTTTTAAGGGTTAAACAAGGCAAAGGAAACAAATAGCCTAATGAAAATGTATACATCGCAATATATGATCATGAAATGTCACCAACAGTTCGTAGATATGCTTAAACAATTAAGCACATTATATTGATTGGTTGGCAATGCATAACAAAACTCGTTGGCTGCCACAACTTACTCCAGTTTCAAGAATATATATTCGTGTTTTAATATTGGCTGCATAATGAAAGAGGTATTTGTCTTCACAATGTGAACATTGCATAATATAATTTGCCGAAATGTAATATACGGGACAGACACAGGTGACCCAGTAATGGCTAGTGGTATCCCTGCATAGCAGCGAACGGGGGGGGGGGGGGGGTGCAGAGTTAAATTATTTTCCTTCATGAACGAAAATTGTAGAAACAAAGTGTTACCTCGAAGAATTTGTCTGATATGAAGTTTATCTTTCACATAATAACACTCAGTCTCACTTTGTCATCATTCATTAAGCAGTAGACAAGACGTAGATATATTAGGGGAGGTGTGGCGGAGTGGTCTTGCCACTGGACTGGTAATACAATGGACCCGGGTTCGAATCCCAATATGTCAATGGGAAGATATTATTGGGATGGAATTTGTGCTGTACCTAATATCAGTGCATTACCACAGCACACCGAAATGCCAAAAAATACCCTCATTGTTTCCTGATGGTGGGAAGGCAAAGGCGGATGTTGTGCATACGTGCACAACAAACTCACTTGCTCTCGTATTTCCGATTTTGGCTCCTCTGAATTCTCAACTTTATGGCTCAAACTTTCCTGTCATTCGCATACTTAATATTTATGTGATATCTGCCTTTCCCCTAATTCTACCGACTTTCCCAAATTGTTTAACTATCTAAACTCTAAAGTGGAATACATTCTAGCCATTTCTCCTTTCTCTGAATCTCCATTTTAGGAGATTTCAACGTTCATCACCACCAATGGCTCTCCTCTAATTCTACTGACCAACTTGGTGAACAAGCCTACGTCTTTTCTATCCTAAATGACCTAGAGCAGTTGGTTCAGCAACCAACCCGTATCCCGGATCACCTCGGAAATCGGCCCAACATTCTTGACTTCTTTCTAACTTCTAACTCTTTTACTTACCTGTCGGTCTTTCATCTCCTTTGGGCTCCTCTGACCATAAACTTATCTCTTTCATCTGTCCTATCTCTCCAGTACGGCCACCTGATCCTCTTAGCAGGCAGCGCATGTGGCACTTTGGCGCTGACGACTGGGAGGCTCTCCGGCAGTACATCTTTGATTTCCCATGGAATTAATTTTGCTTCTGTGGCCGAGGACCCTCGGAGAGTGCTGAACGCATTACCGAGGTAATCCTATCGGGCATGGAGGCATGCATTCCATTTTCTTTCTGACTAATGCAAAAATTCTTGGTTTACTCATGCTTTTTCCACTGCTGTCCACAACAAGGAGAAAGCATTTAAACGGTACCGACGCCTTAAAACTCAAGAATCTCATTCTTCCTATGTTTCTGCCCGAAATCAAGCCAAATCTGTTCTTCGACTTGCCAAACACTCTTTCATCAATAATAAATGCACTGAACTATCCAACTCTAGCTCTTCCCAAGCTTTCTGGCATCTAGCCTAAAACCTCTCCAACAATTTTTCTTCCTTGTCTTTCCCTCCCCTTTTCCACTCTGATGGCACAACCATCACTTCTTCCTCTGACAAAGCTGAACTATTGGCTCAAACTTTCGCTAAAAACTCCACCTTGGATGATTCCGGTGCTATTCATCCCTCTCCACCCCCCTCTCTCCTACTTATTCCTAATATCCTAATATCTTCTAAAGATGTACTTTCTACCCTCTCTGGGCTTAGTACATAGAAGGTGTATGGTCCGAATGGTGTTCCTCCTGTTGTACTCAAAAACTGTTCTTCCGTGCTGACTCCCTGCCTAGGCAAACTCTTTTGTCTCTGTCTCTTCTCTAAGTCTTCCCTTCTTGCTGGAAGTTCGCTCTCATTCAACCTGTCCCAAAGAAGGGTGACCATTCTCAACCATCCAACTATCGTCCAATTGCTCTCATCTCTTGTGTCTCTAAAGTTTTTTAAACTATTCTTACTTCCAAATTTCTTAAGCATTTATCTTCTCATAATCTACTCTCAGATCGCCAGTATGGCTTCCTTAAGGGTTGCTCTATTGGAGATATTCTTTCATATCTTACTAACTCCTGGTCATCCTTTTTTCGGGACTTCGGCGAGACCTTTTCTATTGCACTATACATATCGAAGGCCTTCGATATAAAAGTTATGGAGTTATAAGAGTTTTTCCTTTATCCGTATAACGTTTATCCTTAGAACGTGGCGACCACCTAAATTACATAAATGTGTTAATAGTTCTACTCAGTCTTTCTTAAACCTATCCTACGATTACCTCATCTCAGAGAACTGTTTACAATAGGAGTACTCAGCTAAATCATACGAGGTTAAGGGGAGATGGGGCTTTTTTCTATTCCCCAATCGTTCTCAAGTATAGCCCCATTAGTTTTCTGTTTGTGTCATTTAGGTGTAGATTTTTTTCCTGGCAAGCGACAGCAAGCTTGTAATTTAAGAGGAACCGGCCTTCAGCCGGAACATATTTTAATCGAATTTTTTTTAAATTTATCTTGAAGGAGGATCTTGGGTGGAGTGTTTTTTTAAGCTTGATGGAGGTCTAGGGAGGAAACTAATATTATAAAATGATACATAAATGAACAAATAAAAGTGAACCACAGTATATGCTAGGTTGTTGTAGTTGTTCTACAGGCTGTCTGACCGAGCAGCCCCAAGGTTCCGAGCAAGGGCAAATCTATAACAGAGCGCTCCCACAGAACCCTCCCTGCTTACCACTAAGAAAGCCCAGGTGACTGAAGCCACTCCCAGGCGAGGAGCTGATGAGGGCGTGGAAATACCCGAGACACCCCACCCAAGGCCCTGTGCCCCTCACCAATTATTAAGGGAAAGTTGAGGGGCAGAGCAAAAATGTGATGCTTTGGCTCCCAGTCTGCCAACCTTGAGGTTGGGAGTACGGAGGTCAAGCCACGGAAGAGACACCGTCACATGAGATCTAGAAAATATATAAGTAAAAGGAACAGTCAGAGTAAGCTATGGGTATGGCAGCAAACGCTCAACTCTCACTCTGATAGACCAGCCCATCACCAACCGCCAAAAAGTTACTGTCACATTCACATTCGGCTAGAAGTTACCAGTTCAGTTTCAGTTCAGTTTCAGTTCAGTTTCAGTTTCTATGGAGCTCGTCCTGGAATCTTTACGACTCTGAACCTCACGATTCTATACAGGACTGGCCATTTGTATCGGCACTAGCTCAGAGAAGAGTGTTGAGAGGGGAGAAGGGGTGTTGGAGAGAGAGGAAGCTGTTGGAAGCCACATTTTATGTGTGTTTAGTCTGTATACGTCGTCAGGATGTCCCCTGACTGGGTGCGAGCATGTGAAACATGCTAGGACGTACTACCACACCCACTAAATGTCCGCCGTGGCAGGGATTCGATCCCGGGTCTTGCAGATTCACGCGTGAGCGTGCTCACCACTGGACCACCACGGCTCCATTTACCATTCATTCACATTCACATTCCGATGTCCCATCTCAGTTCCTGTACGGTTTTCTTTGCCGATGTTCACAGATACGTTTTTCTCCATTCGCATTGGGTTTTCTACATTCACAATCGGTTTCCTACATTCACATACGATGTTCTACATTCCCATTCGTTTCTCTACATTCACATTAGTTTCTCTACATTTACATTAGTTTCTCTACATTCCCATTCGTTTTTCTACATTCACATTAGTTTCTCTACATTTACATTAGTTTCTCTACATTCCCATTCGTTTCACTACATTCACATTAGTTTCTCTACATTCACATTCGTTTCTCTACATTCACATTAGTTTCTCTACATTCACATTAGTTTCTCTACATTCACATTCATTTATCTACATTTACATTCGTTTCTCTACATTCACATTAGTTTCTCTACATTCACATTCGTTTATCTACATTCACATTCGTTTATCTACATTCACATTCGTTTATCTACATTTACATTCGTTTCTCTACATTCACATTAGTTTCTCTACATTCACATTAGTTTCTCTACATTCACATTCGTTTATCTACATTCACATTCGTTTATCTACATTCACATTCGTTTCACTACATTCACATTCGTTTCTCTACATTCACATTCGTTTATCTACATTCACATTCGTTTATCTACATTCACATTCGTTTATCTACATTCACATTCGTTTCACTACATTCACATTCGTTTCTCTGCATTTAGATTCACGTTGCTTTGGCCACATTTACATTCGTTTCACTACATTCACATTCGTTTCTCTGCATTTAGATTCACGTTGATTTGGCCACATTCACATTCGTTTTGCCACATTCACATTCGTTTTGCCACATTCACATTCGTTTTGCCACATTCACCTTCGTTTTGCCACATTCACATTCGTTTTGCCATATTCACATTCGTCTATACATTCACATTCGTTTTGCCACATTAACATACGTTTCTCTACATTCCCATTCGTGTACAGAGCATACTAGAATAGGCTATAGCAGAGGTTATGAAGCTGTAAGATGCTTCCAATATATAGCCTACTTATAACCCTGCACAACCCCCGCACGTTACGCCGCCCGAGAGTGCCCCTCTGCAGGTTCCACCACATAAACATGAATGGATGGCAATGTGATAGTAGCTAACTGAATGTGAATGTATGAAACCGAATATAAAAGTAAAACATTGAAAATAAATGAAAACAGTACAAATTCAGAGATGGGACCTGCGAGTGTAAATATGAATGGCGGTAAGATTTTCGCGAATGTGAATGTGAATGTGAATGTGAATGTGAATGTGGTGGTAAGATTACGTTGGCCCATCACCACAGTATATGTTAGGTAGGTCGGCTTAGGTTATGCTAGGTAAAAATAGTGTTGGTTTACAGGATTTATATAAGTAAACTAGAGGGGCACTTGGTAGAGCGCATATACCTTCGCCTACACTGGCTGGTTCTTTACCATTAATATTATATACCTAAATTGTCTTCAGAGTTCTGAATCTGGGTTCTAGGATGTGATTATGATCACCTAAATTGAAGTCGGTTCAAAATTTGTGAGATATCTTGTTTACAGACAAACAGACAAACAAACGGAGACGAAAACATAAACTTCAGGTCAGGACGATACAAATGGCCAATTATTCTAACAATTGATGCTTTCTTTCGGGTAGCAGTACACAGGAACAGTCAGCTACACATTCATGGACCCCCATAAAAGAGAGAGAGCGAGAGAGAGAATTACTTGGTCGAATTTTACACTCGTTTGTTATTCTGTTAAATTTCAACCGATATTCACGAAAGTTGCTGGGCAGATTTTTTTTTTTTTTTTTTTTTTTTTTTTTTCTATGTGATTGAGGGAGGCAAAAGGCATAACTGCCTATAGCGAGTGCCTCCCCCATAGTTGAAAGAGTGACAGGGCCAAAATCAAGGGACGTTCGAGCCAAAATGCCTGGACACACGGAGTTTGAAGCAATTTAAGTCATAGGAAGAGGGAAAGACTGATTCTGGGAGAGAGTTCCAGAGCTCAGATGTTGAGTAGAAGAAAGTTTGAGAGTAACGTTTCACTCTTGGGTTGGAGAGTTGCACAGAGTAGGGATGGGATTGAGTTGCAAGACGGGTACCACGTGCCCTACGTAAAGGAGGTGGTATGCACTGGGATAGCTCTGAGGAACACTGATTATTATAGTAGCGATAGAATAGCGAGAGAGATGCAACATTGCGGCGGAGAGAGAGAGATTGCAGAGAGTTGGTGAGTGGATGGGAGTTAATGATACGAAAGGCCTTCCTTTCAACTTTGTCTAGGAGAGCGGTGTGAGAGGAACCTCCCCACACATGTGAACAATACTCAATACAAGGGCGCACTATGCCCCTGTACAGAGCAAGAAGCTGTGCAGGGGAAAAGAACCCCCTAAGGCGGTTGAGCACACCCAGCTTCTGGGAGGCTGCCTTAGCAAGACTGGTAATATGGTCCTTCCAAATGAGAGCAGAAGAAAAAGAGACACCAAGAATATTGAGAGAAGATGAAGGGTTGATTTTTGTATTGTTGAAGAATAAGGGATAGTCCGCTGGGAGATCCTGACGGGTAGATAGATGGAGAAATTGGGTTTTGGAAGCATTAAAGTTAACAAGGTTTTCTCACACCCAATGGGAGGGTGTGAGGATGAGTTGTTACGGTGCTTTTAATCATAATGTTGTATAGCTACCCACTCTTACATGTTAGTTAGTACAGTGTTTATTATATGTACTCACTAAGTTATTCTAAACGTATGGAAATCTAAGCGTATTATATCGTAATGACAGTGAAGCAATATTCACATGAGTAGTTGATTAACCTTTGATTCTACAGCCGCCCCCCTCTCTCTCTCTCTCTCTCTCTCTCTCTCTCTCTCTCTCTCTCTCTCTCTCTCTCTCTCTCTCTCTCTCTCTCTCACACACTAGTTACCCGTAGATATCACTATCAGTAAATGCTACATAAGAGTGTGTTAAGTGTGACATTACTAATAAGCCTATTTACAATACAATGTGTATTAACACATCACAATATGGAAAACATTGACCAATAATAATATTATTATAAACATGATATGCATAATATAATGAAGTGTAAGCACACATTCGTTGGATGGGACTTTGGGACATTGGAATTATGTACAGACCGCCAAATATGAGTAGAAATGACGGAACGTCATTATGGGAGGAAATTAAAATGGCATCAAGGTTTAGCAATGTGTGCATTATGGGGGATTTTAATTTTCCGAATATAGATTGGCAGCATCAAATAGGAGACTCTGATTCTGAGGAGTTTATAGAGGTAGTACAAGATAGCTTTTTTATTTCAATTCATAGATACGCTGACTAGAGGTAATAATATTCTCGATTTAGTGTTCAGTAACAATGAACATATGGTAAATAATGTAGAGATAGGGGACCACCTAGGAAATAGTGACCACAATTCTGTGTATTTTAATATACAATGGAAAGGTAATACCAGAGAGAATACAACATTAATACCTGCATTAAGAAAAGCCAATTATGGTGGGTTAAGAAGAGCCCTATTAGCTGACCCTATGGTAAAAAAATTAAGTCGATCCAGGTGTCCAAATTAGTGTACCCCTTCTCAGGCACCTGTCATCTTAAGTCAGGAAGAGACGTCAACCTTGGTAGATACATACGATAATTTTATCGAGTCAGTACTCAATGCACAAAATAAATACATCCCCAAAAGAAAATTTAGATCAACACAGAACCAACCCAAATGGATGAATAATAGACTATTAGATCTTCTAGGACAAAAGAGAGGAATATATAGAAAAATTAGGAAAGGCGAAATTCACCTACTTGCATACTATCAGAATCTATCAAGACAGGTAAAAAAATATATTAGGAAAGAAAAAAGAAGTTATGAAATTAAGGTTGCCAATGACTCAAAAAATAATCCTAAAGCTTTTTACCAACTATATAAATCCAAGGTTAGAGATGAAATTGGTCCCCTTAAAACTTCGATAGAAGAAATGACAGAAAATTATTTAGAAATGTGCAGTACATTAAATAGTCAATTGCTTTCCGTTTTCACTAATTAAAATTTTGCAGTTTCCAGAAGTCCGTAAGGTATATAGCGATAGTATAGAAAATAGGTTAAGTACGGTTACTATAACTAGAAATTATGTGCTTAAGGAAATTGACAGACTGAAACCTCATAGATCGCCTGGTCCTGATGAGGTATATGCTAGAGTATTAAAAGAATGTAGGGATGAGTTAAGTTACCCATTAACATTTTTATTTAACAAGTCATTGGAGACAGGTATAGTTCCAGAAGCTTGGAAGCTTGCAAACGTAGTTCCGATCTTCAAAAAAGGTGACAAATCAATAGCATCCAATTACCGTCCCATTAGTCTCACATCAATCATAGGAAAGCTACTAGAGTCAATTATTGCTAGTAAAATTAGAAACCACTTAGATACATTTAATTTAATAAATTCTTCTCAGCATGGATTCACTTCAGGGACGTTCTTGCCTTACTAATTTGCTTAGTTTTTTCTCAGAGGTATATGAAGCAGTAGATAATGACAAGTCATATGATATAATATATTTAGATTTCAGTAAAGCTTTCGACAGAGTCCCCCATGAGAGATTGATGAGAAAGGTTGAGGCGCATGGAATAGGTGGGGCGTTATTGGGATGGATTAGGTCATGGCTAATTGGTAGGAAGCAGAGAGTCAGCATAAATGGTACGAAGTCAGAATGGGGAGCAGTCAAAAGTGGTGTCCCCCAGGGATCTGTATTAGGTCCTCTGTTGTTTGTTATATACATAAATGACCTTGATTTAGGTATAACTAGTAGGATAAGTAAATTTGCAGACGATACCAAAATGGGGAGAACAATTGATTCAGATAGAGATATAGAGTGCCTCCAAAGGGATCTAGATACCTTACACAAATGGTCAGTAAATTGGCAGATGAAGTTTAACATTGACAAATGCAAGGTATTAAAGATAGGGAAGATGCATACAAATGTTAAATATAAACTAGCTAATATGGAATTAGAAAACTCGAATTGTGAGAAAGATCTAGGTGTGTTTGTTAGCAATGATTTGAAGCCTAGACAACAGTGTATAAGCGTTCGAAACAAGGCAAACAGGATTCTCGGGTTCATCTCTAGGAGTGTGAGTAACAGAACTGCTGATGTTATCTTAAAACTTTACTTGTCATTAGTGAGACCCCATATGGATTATGCTGTTCAATTTTGGTGTCCTTATTACAGAATGGACATAGATTCATTGGAGAGAGTACAACGTAGAATGACAAAAATTATCCATAATATTAGAAATCTTCCGTATAAAGAAAGGTTGAAGAAATTAGGCTTACATTCGTTAGAGAGACGCAGAGTTAGAGGGGATATGATAGAGGTGTTCAAGTGGTTAGTGGGATTAACAAAGGGGACATGACAAATGTACTAAAGCTCAGTGATAGCGAAAGAACTCGTACCAATGGTTTTAAATTAGATAAATTTCGTTTCAGAAAAGATATAGGCAAATATTGGTTTGGCAACAGAGTTGTAGATGGGTGGAATGGACTACCAAGTGCTATAGTGGGATTAAAAACGATAGGGAGCTTTAAGATAAAATTGGATAAGCATATGGACGAGAAGGGTTGGGTGTGAAGGGGGATCAGCAGGGTTGGGCCAATCAGCGCTCTGCAGACCCCCGTAATCCTGCGTTAATCTCTAACCGTTTTGGTAAGATGATCCTCAGGGTATTAGAGTGCTGAGCCTATAATTGGGCTTTGTAATTGGGGTTGTGTGGGACAGGGATCTGCCTTGCTTAGGCCAATCGGCTTTCTGCAGACTCCCATTTTCTTATGTTCTTATGTTCTTATGATGATCATAATGTTCTGTTGTGAGTCAATTAATATGCTCACCCTCCTACCTGTCAATTTCCTTGTAGGAGCTCTGACATTTTCAAACGCGTATATTTTCAGAAGCTTGTTCTGCACCTCGCTGGTGACTAACACTTCCATTTGTATTAGACTTTTGGCTAGTGCGAAGTTTAAAGTGAAACTATCTTCATTAATTTTATACTATGCATTTACATTAGCGGTAGATGGGGTTTCAGGTGTATAAATGATAACAGCTGTAATATAACGAGATAATAATACTATATTACGCAGTGACCACCAGGACTTCTCTCCACTTCTGAATGAAATTATCAAGCACTAGCCTCAATAATATGTATGATTGTAGCCAAAACAAGGTCGGGAGTTTCATGGTCGATGCATGAACTATTAACACGGATATTATATGCGATTGTTGTTACAGGAATGAATGGAGGAAATTTGTTAGGAAGAACATATGAACGTAATTGTAACCTTTTAATTGACAAACCTGGAAGGTTATCATCCCCGATGTTGTGAAGAGACTTTGTTGTGGAAGTGTATATCATCTGAGGTGAAGCCAATGATATTGAGGCCTGGTGAATGTTGTTCTCAATGTTAGAGTGCTTGCTTTTGGCAGGCGTTTATTATATTCATTCTCTCCCTGTCAACATTGTTCCCTTTCTAATGTCCCTTGCTAATCCTCCCTACCTATTTAACGGGATGGAAGGGTTGGCTACTGATTGTCTGACTGCCTATTACACTTTTTGTGGTAGCATTAGAAAACCAGTAGTGCTGTCTGTTATATGCTTTCATTAATTTCATTGGAGGTGTTTGGTGTTGTGGTGAAATTAATAAAAAAAAAAATATATACTAATATCTATACTGTTTCAGCGACTCTGGGGTGATAATGGCCCACGTAGATGTCAATAGTTCCAGTTGATTGACTTGTGCGACCGTGATTAGTTAAACCTTTAAAAATATATAATTACTAAAAGACAAGACATTGAACACGGTCGCATTAGCCAATCTGCTAGAATTATTGACATCTAGGCGAGCCGTTCCTACCTCAGCGTCGCCGAAACAGAGTACTGTATAGTGATCTAGCAGCCCACTTAGTGGATACCTTAACAATACCCAACAGGGTTTTACAAACTAATGGTCCTCCAGATATTTCCTGCCATCACTCACAGTGCACTTGGTTAATGAATACGCATATAGTTATAAATAATTTATAAGGGGACAGTCTCTTATCAAACTTATACACTTTACTACACATAATATATAATTATCCTTGCATAGATTTAATTATGTAATATTAAACATTAACATAGTTATATCGGCATTTAATAAGTAGAAAGTGCGGTCCCTGTGACTCTTCTGCCAAACCACTACGCAGAGAGAGAGAGAGAGAGAGAGAGAGATGGCAATAGCCATAATATACACTGATATGCGCATGCATAGAGTGAACCATTAGTGTTTATCGAACCACAAGTGTGTGTGGATTGGGTGGGGGATAACACAGGAAAGAGCTATGATTCTTTACTCTCTAACGTTTCGGGCTATGTATTACCCATCTTCAGAGAGACAACATCTCTCTGAAGATGGGCAATACATCCGAAACGTTAGAGAATATTAGTGTAAGTCTGTGTGAATGAATGGGTCTTCGTTCTGTAAAGAGGGATGTGAGTGGTGATGTTGAGTTTGGTAGATGTGATAATAGTTTGTAGTACAACCTTTAATACAATTAAATGATTGTATGAATCGTTACCATAATCATTAAATCTATTGTATATGCCGATACAAAATAGTTAAAAGTATATAACTTCAGCAGAATATTTAAATATTTAGCATTACATGTTATGCAGACAGTAGCCATCATACACTAGCCAACCTTATTTCACCAATGTGGAGCCTGGCGATTTCGATTTGCTTCATATACAGTATATTTGTGCGAGAGATTAGAAATGTCAACGAATCATGCAAAAATGTGAAGTTATGCACGACACAAATATATTTGAAATGTCGGGTTGGTATTTCAACTCGACTTTGTATTATCTCGTAAACAATCCTGTAATAGGATATAGTGAGATAGAA
Organism: Paralithodes platypus; assembly: GCA_032716605.1. NCBI lineage: Eukaryota > Metazoa > Arthropoda > Malacostraca > Decapoda > Lithodidae > Paralithodes > Paralithodes platypus. Next base: position 11,732,006 of record CM064526.1, on the reverse strand, counting down.
TATGCTCGACAGGGTCACGTCTAACTTTATAAATCTTGCAATAACTTCTCACACTAAGGCAGCATTCACGCAATAAGAACACAGGTTACTTTACACTTTTATTTATTCAATGATATGGAATGGTAAATTAATTATACCTATCTGTCATATTCGGCAGAAGGTAAATGGAATCAGTGACGTATCAAAACTATTAATAGTCTATAACGATAAATTAAATATTATAAGTCACATTACACACACACAGTATCAGTAATATGAATATGCAAGACAAATAAGTTTAAACATGTACACAGTAATTCAATAAGATGATAACACGTATGTGAGCGAAGCGTCTAACATGAAGATTCCCGAAATGAAACGAACCTGCCTGAAGAAGCGTTCACGGGCGGGGCGCGGTGAGCGGTTATCAAGGGGATTAGCAAGGGGTCACACAGGTAAGATAAGCAGGTGTAGTGCGTTCGACCCTAGGTCAGATGGACTGCTTATTTGTACATTCACAATTTTCTTTAGTGTGATTATAAATCACAGATGAAATATTTATTATGTTACCTCCACCAACCGACTCTACTCCCAAACTCAACCAATGAAATCAACAAATACATGTGGCAGTCCAGGGATTCGAACCTAGGATGCTCACACCGAAATTAAGTGCATCTATCCATTGTGCTACGAAGACAGTTAGAGATACACTAAGGGTCTTAGAGGCAAGGTAGCTTAAATTTGAACTAGATTGTCTAAGCGGTTTTGTGAAAGAATCTACACACGAGGTACGAAAAATAATTATAGACCGGGTATGAGATCAAATCACACGTATAATTATAGACCGGGTATGAGATCAAATCACACGTATAATTATAGACCGGGTATGAGATCAAATCACACGTATAATTATAGACCGGGTATGAGATCAAATCACACGTATAATTATAGACCGGGTATGAGATCAAATCACACGTATAATTATAGACCGGGTATGAGATCAAATCACACTTATAATTATAGACCGGGTATGAGATCAAATCACACGTATAATTATAGACCGGGTATGAGATCAAATCACACGTATATTTATAGACCGGGTATGAGATCAAATCACACGTATAATTATAGACCGGGTATGAGATCAAATCACACGTATAATTATAGACCGGGTATGAGATCAAATCACACGTATAATTATAGACCTGCTATGAGATCAAATCACACGTATAATTATAGACCTGCTATGAGATCTTTGTTAAATACAAGAGATGGAAGAGAAGCAGTGATTGAAGCAGAGGTGGATGGAGATAGGTTACCCAGGCCACCCAGGTGGCAGGGAATGAATGAAAGGATTGAGGAAAATGAGGTGAAAGAAGCAGTGAAACAAATGAGAGCGGGAAAAGCAGAAGGTTTGGATGGTATTGCTGTGGAGTGTATAAAGAAGGGTGGAGATGTGATAATAGATTGGTTGGTGAGACTTTTCAATGTGTGCTTTGCTGTGTCAATGGTACCAATAGACTGGAAGAGCGCATGTATTGTGCCGTTGTACAAGGGGAAGGGAGATAGGCAGGAGTGTTCAAGTTATAGAGGTATTAGTTTATTGTCAGTGGTTGGAAAGCTGTATGGCAGGGTGTTGATAGAGAGGATAATAAAGTGTACGGAAGTTGCAATAGGAGAAGAACAGTGCGGTTTTAGGAGGGGAAGAGGGTGCGTGGATCAGATGTTTGCAGTAAGACAGTTATGCGAGAAGTATTTAGAGAAGCATAAGGAGATATTTTGGGCTTTTATGGACTTGGAAAAAGCATATGATCGTGTGGACCATGAAGCAATTTGGAAGGTGTTAAGGATTTATGAAATTGGAGGAAATTTGTTAGAAGCAGTTAAGAGTTTTTATGAAGGGAGCAGAGCATGTGTGAGAGTAGGAAATGGTGAGTTGAGTGAATGGTTTGAGGTAAAGGTAGGTTTGCGACAGGGTTGTGTAATGTCACCATGGCTGTTTAATATGTTTATGGATGGTGTGGTGAGGGAGGTGAAAAGGAGAACTATGGGAAGAGGATTGGGTTTAGTAGGAAAGAATGGTAGAGATTGGGAGTTGAATCAGTTGCTGTTCGCTGATGACACAGCATTGGTGGCGGATTCTGATGAGAAACTGCAGCGGGTAGTCAAAGAGTTTGGTGTGGTTTGTGGAAGGAGGAAACTGAAGGTGAACGTCAATAAAAGTAAAGTAATGGTGTGTAATAGGGGAGAGAGCATAGGGTGAATCTAGATGTGAGGCTGGATGGGGAAATATTGGAACAAGTAGAGTGTTTTAAATATCTAGGAGGAACAATAAGCAGGAGTGGAGGTATGGAAGTGGAGGTAAAACAGAGAGTGTGTGAAGGAAGGAAGGTTTTCGGAGCAATGGGAAGTATGTGGAAGACGAGAAATCTCGGAGTGAAAGTAAAAAGTGCACTGTATCAAGGAATTGTTGTGCCAACAGTGATGTATGGGGCTGAGACATGGGCTCTGAAGAAAAAGGAGAAAAGAGGGCTGGATGTGATGGAGATGAGCTGCTTGAGGAGTATGTGTGGAGTTACTCGTAGAGACAGATTGAGAAATGAAGAGATACGTAGGAGAGTGGGGCAGCAGGAACATTTGTCAGCCAGAGTGGACAGAAGGGTGCTGAGCTGGTATGGTCATGTTGAACGAATGGGAGATGAAAGGCTTACAAAGAGAATATGTGAGTCAGGTACAAGGGGAGATAGAAGGACAGGAAGACCCCCATTGAGATGGAGAGACTGTGTAAGAAAGGCTTTGGATGATAGAGGAATGACTATAGATCAGGCAGGGAAAGTGGTGGTGGACAGGAGTGAATGGAGAATGCTTGTGAATAGTTGAGTGAACACGTGGTCATTTGGAGTAAGGGGTCGGGCGCAAGTTGGACTAGATAATAGTCCATCAGGCGCCTGGCCCGGGGAGACGATTAATATGAAGGGTGTGCCTGGAAGTGTGGTGGGAGGGCTTGTCGCTTTGGCTCCGCTGCATGTCTGCCTGCCGAGATCGGAACCTCTCCTGGTGGTCAGGGGCCGGGGGAGTGCTGGAGCGACCTTGGTAACCCTGGTCTCTGGGTCTTCTCCTGGGTGACCTGGATGTGTGAGAGTTTGTGTTTTTTATCTGTGTTTATTTTTTGTTTTATGTTGTTTTTGTGTTTTCCCTGTTCTTGCTCTGCCTTGAGTCGGCTACCCCCAAAATGGGGATTGGGACTGAGCATATAGATAGATAGATAGAATGAGATCAAATCACACGTATAATTATAGACCTGCTATGAGATCAAATCACACGTATAATTATAGACCGGGTATGAGATCAAATCACACGTATAATTATAGACCGGGTATGAGATCAAATCACACGTATAATTATAGACCGGGTATGAGATCAAATCACACGTATAATTATAGACCGGGTATGAGATCAAATCACACGTATAATTATAGATAGACCGGGTATGAGATCAAATCACACGTATAATTATAGACCGGGTATGAGATCAAATCACACGTATAATTATAGACTAGACCTGCTATGAGATCAAATCACACGTATAATTATAGACCGGGTATGAGATCAAATCACACGTATAATTATAGACCTGCTATGAGATCAAATCACACGTATAATTATAGACCTGGTATGAGATCAAATCACACGTATAATTATAACCGGGTATGAGATCAAATCACACGTATAATTATAGACCGGGTGTGAGATCAAATCACACGTATAATTATAGACCGGGTATGAGATCAAATCACACGTATAATTATAGACCGGGTATGAGATCAAATCACACGTATAATTATAGACCTGGTATGAGATCAAATCACACGTATAATTATAGACCGGGTATGAGATCAAATCACACGTATAATTATAGACCGGGTATGAGATCAAATCACACGTATAATTATAGACCTGCTATGAGATCAAATCACACGTATAATTATAGACGGGGTATGAGATCAAATCACACGTATAATTATAGACCGGGTATGAGATCAAATCACACGTATAATTATAGACCGGGTATGAGATCAAATCACACGTATAATTATAGACCGGGTATGAGATCAAATCACACGTATAATTATAGACCGGGTATGAGATCAAATCACACGTATATAGAATTCAAATTCAAATTAAGATCAATGAATCACTACAACAAGATCAATGAATCACTACAACAAGGTTTTGGAATGAATGCAAATTAATATAAAAAGAGTTAAAATACACTCGATTAAGATGCGACTGGAAATCACAGTAAATTAGAGTTTCGAGTGAACTCAGAATAAATGGGGTGTACACGACGAAGTTGTACTGGATAAAATACTACTATTGTAGCATGAAAAGGAAATTTGAATATATTAACACATCCCTAAAAGACAATACGCGAATCAAAGATACGAAGTAGAGCGGATTACATAACACAAGATGTAATAAAATATTTACTTTCTCAAGTTGCTTGACAGGTCGCTAAATTCCATCAGTTTTATTCTACCTCATTTGTCTCTTGATCTGTGTCATCGACGTAAAGTTGGTGCCCTTAGTCTTTTATTTAAAGTTTTTAACAACCCTCAGCATATCCCTTACATGGGGTTCTGCCTGGGTCCTATGTCCGGGCTCGTGCAACTAGATTCACAAGCAATCTTAATGATCTTGCCATGAGCCGTGTTAATTTTTCTACTACACAGTTTTCACGGTGTTTTGTGCCGGCCATGGTTGACTTGTGGAATAAGTTGCCAAATGAGCTAGTCAATTCAGCTCATATCTCCATTTTTAAGTCTGGAGTTAATGCTTTTTTGCAGCATTAATTCTAATTTTTAAACTTATTTTATTCTATTTTATTGTATTATATTTTTACTTGATATCCTCCACTGCATAATATGTTATCTGTGTTTAATATGTGTATATGTACAGTACAGTATACAGTATATGTTTTTATTTTTTCCTAAGTTGCCGTAGTCTCTCTCCAGTGCCTCCGGGTGTTTTGTGTGGATTAATCTTGATGGTGTTTCTGCACCCTGGTTGGAGACTTCGGCATCTCATATAATAATAACAATAATAATAGTAACTTAATAGAAAATCGGTCCCTTAAACAATATGGAGACACGAATAAAATAACCTGAATAAGAGTTACTATAATGGTGTGAAAAGAATTACAAACAACCCGCACACGTAGACTAGATTAATTACAAACAACCCGCACACGTAGACTAGATTAATTACAAACAACCGCCACTTAGACTAGATTAATTACAAACAACCCGCACACGTAGACTAGATTAATTACAAACAACCCGCACACGTAGACTAGATTAATTACAAACAACCCGCACACGTAGACTAGATTAATTACAAACAACCCGCACACGTAGACTAGATTAATTACAAACAACCCGCACACGTAGACTAGATTAATTACAAACAACCCGCACACTTAGACTAGATTAATTACAAACAACCCGCACACGTAGACTAGATTAATTACAAACAACCCGCACACGTAGACTAGATTAATTACAAACAACCCGCACACGTAGACTAGATTAATTACAAACAACCCGCACACGTAGACTAGATTAATTCACAAGCACTGGATAAAACTAGATTACTTGAATAATTGAATTAAGGTTAACTCAACTTCCATACTTGACTTTTCGGTATGGAAAGATAGATAGATTAAAATTCGGACATAGGTCCTAGATAAATTATGGTAAAATAGGGAATATCTTCACGGTATACACTTTCGCCTCAACTTGGATACACAAAAGAATAAATAACATATAAAGGTGAAATCTGAGAGTATTCCGTTTTAAGCCTGGATCGAGATAAGTTTATGTAACGGGTGTACAATTATTGATTATAAATAATACGATAAGAATGACACTTTAAAGGATGCGCTGAACAATATCTGGTACTATGAATTCACTTATACAGATTAAGATTTATGGGAGGATAAGTGACTATGTAACGTGTACACAATTAGGTAATAGAGTAATTAATTGGCATTAAAGTGCATCTCTAAGAAGACCAACAGTGAAGAACGGGAATTCCTTTGCAATAAGTGTGCCTTGCATTCATTACCGAATATTAATGTAAATGATCCAAGTATTAACAACTCAGAATCCAGCCAGGACACATTCAAAATCAAAGATGAATACAGAGTGTTCACCAACAAAGGGCTCCATCTTATCCACATTAACGCCAGATCAATGTACCATAAATTGTCAGAAATAAACTTGTTAGCTAATAAGGCCAAAGCTTCAATAATTGCAATCACAAAAACCTGGCTGGATTCAAGTATAAACGATGGTGAAATAAACATTCAAGGTTTCAACATGGTTAGGAATGATCGCAATAGGCATGGGGGAGGAGTATGTCTGTATGTAAAAAACAACCTCACACACACAACTAGGACCGACCTCCATGTAGAAAATCACGAAGCTCTGTGGATCGACCTACACCTGCCGAGGACAAGACCCATCACAATTGGGGTATGCTATAGGCCACCAGCCGACACACAATTCTTGACCAAATTTGAACGAACTTTGTCATCGCTAGACCCTCGGAATGAATCCATCATACTAGGGGATTTTAACCTGTGTTACAAACAACGAACTGATAGGCTTGTACGAGAATATAGGCATATACTGACAATGCACAATCACAAACAACTCATCACAACCCCCACACGTATCTCTGAGAACACTGCCACAATATTAGACCACATAAACTGTAACAGAGAGGACAAAATATCCCAATCAGGGGTTATACAGACTGGGATAAGTGATCACTTCGTCACATATTGCACACGGAAAACCACAAAAATTACCCTAGAGAATCACAAGATTATCAAAACAAGGTCACTCAGAAACTACAATAAGGAAACATTTCTGGACATTTTATGGAATACAGACTGGTCTCCAGTGTTTGGAAGTACAAACGTTAATGACGCATGGGTTGGCTTCAGAACCATCATCACAAACATCCTAGACGAAATAGCTCCTCTGAAAGACATACGAATTAAAGCAAGGTCAGACCCATGGATCAACAATGACATACTACACCATCTGGAACACAGAGACAATCTGTTAAAAAGGCTAGCGAAACATAGACAGGATCAAGGTCTGAAACATGAGTTCAACAGGGCCAGGAATAAACTAAGTAGGAAAATGAAATCAGCGAAAAATTATTATTTTCACAATAAGGCAGAGGAATATCAGAATAACCCAAAGAAACTATGGAGGCACCTAAAAACAACAGGCTACAGCAACAAGACAAGGGATTCGTCTAACACTAATATTGCTCTCACCATTAATGATCAGGTTTGCCACGATAAACGACAAATTTCAACCTACTTCAACTCCTTCTTCACTTCCATAGCAAACACACTTGCACAGAACCTACCTCAACCTCTCAATAAATACACGACAACAACGGCCACCTTTCGTAATTTCTACAGAGATAAAGACATACACCCGAACACATTTAGATTGCAAAATGTTACACCAAAATACACTTTTGACGAGCTGTCTAACCTAAATGTACATAAGAGCACAGGACCAGACAAAATTCCTGCCAAATTTCTACGAGATGGAGCCATTGGTATAGCAGGCCCCCTAACCCACATCATCAACTTGTCAATTAACACCAACACAGTACCTGCTGAACTGAAGGAAGCTATTGTAACCCCTCTATTCAAGAAAGGAAATAAACTAGAAGTTGGCAACTACAGACCAGTTAGCATATTATGTATTGTATCTAAAATCCTTGAAAGAGCGGTATACACCCAAATTGAACACTACCTCAAACAAAATGATCTATTCTATAAGTTTCAATCAGGTTTCAGATGCATGTACTCGACAGACTCCTGTCTCATCCACTTAACGGATCACATTCGTAAAGAAATGTCTAAAGGTAACTACACCGGTATGGTTATTCTTGATCTACAAAAAGCGTTTGACACAGTAGACCATGATATCCTATGTAATAAACTACAAGCTATGGGCATAGGGTCTGTGAACTGGTTTAAATCTTATCTTAGTGGTAGAACCCAAAGAGTCAAAATTGATGATAATATATCTGATCCTATGCCAATTAACTGTGGGGTCCCGCAGGGAAGCATCCTTGGTCCCTTACTCTTTCTCTGTTATGTGAACGACATGGAACTGAGCGTCTCATGTAAATTATTACTGTATGCAGACGACAGCGTGCTTCTGGTTTCAGGAAAAGACCCAATAAGTATTGCCGCTTCACTTTCCAAAGAACTAGCATCATGTAGTGAATGGCTAGTGGACAATAGACTATCTCTTCACCTGGGCAAGACGGAAGCCATCTTATGTGGAACAAAACGCAAACTGAAAGACATTGTGGGCTTCTCGGTCAACTGTAATGATATTCCTATAACAACAGTGTCACAAGTTAAATATCTCGGACTGAAACTGGACGCGAGTTTGTCAGGTGAAACAATTTTGGAATCTATCCTGAGTAAGTGTAGAGCACGTATAAAATACCTGTATAGACAGGTGGGATGCTTGCCCGCGGCGACCAAAAAGACCCTCTGCCAAGCGCTTGTTCAATGTCATTTTGACTATTCTGTGTCATCCTGGTACTCTGCATCATCTAAATCAGCACAGCACAAACTTCAGGTCACTCAAAATAAAATGGTTAGGTTCATGCTGAACCTAGGACCCAGATCACATGTTGGCCAGGAACAACTTCAGTCACTAGGTATGCTCAATGTTTCTGACAGGGCCAAACAAATCAGGATAACTAATGCCTTCAAAATTTTCTATGACAGAGCTCCAGAGTATCTAAAGAATTATTTTGTTAAAGCAAATGAGAGGAGTGGACATAATACAAGAAACATGATGTTTAATTTTAAGGTCCCGAGAATCCAAGGACAGGGTAAGCAAACATTCTTCTTCACTGCCATCAAAGACTGGAACGACCTACCCCAGTCAGTCCGTGAAAAGAGAACACTGTATTCCTTCAGACGTAGCCTGAAGCAACACCTGAACCGGACAGCTGCGAGAAGGGAGCACCAAGCTTATGTCTACTACTAAATACGACATAAGAGATAGACAAACCAAACTGAAATGATTACTGATTACGGATTACTGATATTTACTATAGGATGTAAGGTATCTTAAAATAACCCCCTAGAAATACTTTTTCTAAAGTATCTATTTCTTTATCCTCCCCTTTTCCCCAGCTAACCTAATCCCACAAGGACCCCAATGGAAATACGCCTAACGGCCTTATTGGGCTATCCTTAATTGGAATTATGCAAGGCTGGTACATGTCATATTTGTAACAAACTATGTGGTACCAACTCTGTAAATTGCTGACTGAATAAATATTATTATTATTATTATTATTATGTCTTAGCGAAGTCAGAAGAACAGGTGAGGTATTCATCGAATTGCCTGACAGTCACATGATATGTTACAAAGGAAAAGAAGAGAGGGAAGAATATGAGTTGGATTATTGATAAACAAACGACTTGCTGGTAATGTTGAAGATTGTTTTTAAGCATCAATGAGAGAGTTGCAGGAATAATTATAACGCTCAATAAACGCTATAAAGTTTTTTTTTTTCTATGTGAGTGAGGGAGACAAAAGGCAGAGCTGCCTGTATCAAGTGCCTCCCCCAGAGTTGAAAGAGTCACAGCCAAAATCAAGGGACGTTCGAGCCAAAATGCCTAGACACACGGAGTTTGAAGCAATTTAAGTCATAGGAAGAGGGAAAGACTAATTCTGGGAGAGAGTTCCAGAGCTCAGCAGTTGAATACAAGAAAGACAGAATAACGTTTCACTCTTGTGTTGGAGAGTTGCACAGCGTAGGGGTGGGATTGTGTTGCAAGATGGTACTACGTACCCTACATAGAGGAGGTGGTATACACTGGGAAAGCTCTAAGGAATATTGATTATTGTAATAGCGATAGAATAGCGAGAAAAATGCAACATTGCGGCGAAGAAAGAAAGATTGCAGAGAGTTGGTGAGTGGACGAGAGTTAATGATACGGAAGGCTTTCCTTTCTACTTTGTCTAGGAGTGCGGTGTGAGAGGATCCTCCCCACATATGTGAACAATACTCAATACAAGGATGCACTGTTCCCCTATATAGAGCAAGAAGCTGTGCAGGGGTAAAGAACCCCTTGAGGCGGTTGAGCACACCCAGCTTCTGGGAGGCTGCCTTAGCAAGACTGGTAATATGTTCCTTCCAAGTGAAAGCAGAAGAAAAAGAGACACCGAGAATATTGAGAGAAGATGAAGGATTGATTTTGGTATTGTTGAAGTGTAAGGGATTGTCCTCTGGGAGTTCCTGAAGAAGAAATTGGGTTTTGGAAGCATTAAAGGTAACACATTGGAAATAGTTGTTAGATCAGAAGATAAGTGTTGCATGGCTTCATTACGTTTTTTTTTTTTTTAGGGATTACTGGCTGGGGCGTTCAGGAAAAATAATTAAAGTAAAACTAACTAAAGTAAAAGTAATCCAGGTATATCTACCAATGGCAACACTCGATGGTGAAGAAATTAAAAAAAGTTTTATGAAAACGTAGAAAACGCTATGAAAAGACATAACGCTCAATTCATAGTTATGATCGGAGTAGGTCAGAAAAAAATAGGTGAAACAGTTATAGGTAACTTTAGAATAGGTCACCGAAATGACAGAGGAGACACTCTTTGGTAAAATGACAGAGGAGACACTCTTTGGTAAATGACAGAGGAGACACTCTTTGGTAAAATTTGCAGAACGAACCCGGCTTAAGATTATGAATAAAATTTGTCACAAGAAAGCTAGCAGGAAATGGACATAGAAAGGTCCAAATGGAATAACCAAGAATGAAATTGACTTTATCTTTACTGGCAAAATCAGATATTGAGAATAGTCCTGAACAAAGTGAATATTGGAAGTGACCACAGAATGGTGAGATGTCGAGTAGGGTTAAATGTTAAGAAAGAAAGAAATATGCTAGTTAGAAGTACCAAACCAAAATCGTGCACACTGAGAGAAAGAACCGTAGAGCTTAGCATAGATATTCAGATTAGATATTCACAGTTGGTAGACTTAGAGGAAACGGTAGAAGAAATTAATGGAAACTTTACCAGAATCATAACAGAAGCGTCTTTATGTGTAGCAGGAAAAGCAGACAAGAACACTTGGAGTAAACTTTTAGAAGAAACGAAGGATCTTCTGAAGAAAAGGAACATGACAACTGTAGCAGTCAGAGAGCAGCAGAACTAAATAAAACCATCAATAAGAAAAAGACTAAAGATATCCGAACATTTAATATAACCAAAATTGAAGAGACTCTAAGAAATGGTGGAAGTATGAAAACAACAGGGAAAAGTCAAATGGTCAGACTAAGAAAGCCAAATGGTGAAGTAACAAACAACAGAGATGAAATAATTAAGGCAGCTGATTAATTATAAACTAAACTATACAACAGTGAGGACAGACTCGAAGACATTATTCCGGAGCATGTAAACATTGATGTACTGTACCAGTACCCGCGGTAACAATAGGAGAAGTTAGGACAGCCTTAAGCGGCGCAAAGAGAGGTAAAGCAAGCGGTGATGACAATCTTACTATTGACCAAATCAAAGATGCAGGCGATGTCGCAAACTAGCAAAACTATGCACAAAATGTTTGCAATGTCAAAAAGTTCCTAAAGCCTGGAAAAATGCCACCATTATTCTCATTCACAAGAAAGGAGATGTTAAAGACTTGACAAACTATCGACCAATTTGCTTGCTTTCTGTTTTGTATAATCTGTTCACTAAAATCGTCACAAACCGGATAGGTAGAACACTAGATTCAAATCAGCCAAGAGAAAAAGCAGGCTTTCGAAGTGGATACTCAACAACAGATCATATACAAGTGGTTAACCAAGTAATTGAAAAAACAGATGAATTCCAAAAGCCCTTGTGTATGGCATTAATAGATTACGAAAAGGCATTTGACTCGGTTGAAATTTCTGCTGTAATGAGAGCGATTCGAAAACAAGGAGTAGACAAGAATTATGCACAGGTTTTAGAAGACATATGCAGAGATGGAGCAGCAACAATAAAGCTCCACAAGGAAAGTGAGAAAATACCAATTAAGAAAGGGGAAAGACTGGACGATACAATTTAACCAAAACTGTTCACAGCGTGTTTGGAAAAAATATTTAAGAATCTTGACTGGGGCAATAAGGGAATAAATATTAACAACCTCAGATTCGCTGATGACAGTTATTTTCAGCGACTCGAGAGAAGATTTACAACAAATGATGGATATTTTAAACAGAGAAAGCCTTAAGGTAGGGCTGATAATGAATAGAAAGAACCCAAAGATTATGTTTAATAATCTTGTGCAACCACAACAAATATAGATTATGATGAAGTGATAGAAGCAGTTAAAGAATACATATAGGCCTACCTAGGCCAGGTTATAAAGGCAAACCCGGATCACTCTAGAGAAATCAAGCGACGGATAGGCATGGGATGGAGTGCATTTGGTAAACAGAGCTCCATTATGAAAAGCAACTTACCCCTTTCATTAAAAATTAAGTACCGTATACTACCAATGTGTCCTCCCTGTACTAATTTATGGCTCAGAAACTTGGAGTATAACAAAGTGTCTAGAACGAAAACTTAGGAGTGCCCAACGAGGAATGGAGAGTATCATTCTAGGCATAGCTAAGAGAGATAAGAAGACAGACTCTTGGATAAGAGAACAAACAAAAGTAGAAGATATTCTCAGTATTATAAAAAGAGGAAATGGTCCTGGGCAGGTCATATATTTAGAAGAAATGACAACAGATGGACAACTAGTGTAACATAATGGGAATCTAGAGATGGAACTAGAGGAAGGGGTAGACAGAGAACCCGATGGAGGGATGAGATTCGAAAGTTTGCTGGGGTGGGATGGATCTGACCGGTTAGAGTGGAAACGTTTGGGAGAGGCCTTTGTCCTGCAGTGGACTAACTCAGACTGATGATATGTCAATAATTCCAGCTGATTGGCAGTTGCGACCGTGTTCAATATCTCGTTTTGTAGTAATTATTTATTCTTAACGTTGGTTTTAATAGTCACAATCGCACAAGTCAATCAGGTGGAACTGTTGCCATATAAAAGTACCGTAATTTGCTCAGTCATCGGCACCAAGTATAGTTTTTCATGCTATTTTGAGTGATTGTACTGTGTAATCGTATAATAAATTGGACTGTATACGATTAGGAGCTCAAAGATGTATAAAATCAATGATAAGGAAATATAAAATAGTCAGATAAAACATTTGATTTTAGCTACTCGTTGACTCGGATACTGTGGCTCCAATACATCCGCCGCTACTAAAATGCTCGTGTCACACCAGCTTTAGTGGTATTTCCCTTCAGTTTCCGAGAGCGGTAGTTGGATTTCATTCGAGTTCACATTAGGCCATTGTAATTAGCTTAACACTTTCTCATGCGAAGGTTTGGGGAATATTATTATATTTAGTTTAAGTATTATTGAGGGTTTGAGGCTTTTTTGCTATTTTTGAGCAATGTATATTTAGTTTGTCACCGAGGCTAATAATTACGCCTCAGACCTCCTTAAACTAAACATAAATAAATAATAATAATAATAACAAAATAAATACAAATAAAGACGCCGCCGTGGGACTACCGTCAAGCTAAGTATATGTAGCCTAGGTTTTATAAGTATATGTAGCCTACGTTTTATAAGTATATGTAGCCTACGTTTTATAAGTATATGTAGCCTACGTTTTATAAGTATATGTAACCTACGTTTTATAAGTATATGTAGCCTACGTTTTATAAGTATATGTAGCCTACGTTTTATAAGTATATGTAGCCTACGTTTTATAAGTATATGTAACCTACGTTTTATAAGTATATGTAGCCTACGTTTTATAAGTATATGTAGCCTACGTTTTATAAGTATATGTAGCCTACGTTTTATAAGTATATGTAACCTACGTTTTATAAGTATATGTAGCCTACGTTTTATAAGTATATGTAGCCTACGTTTTATAAATATATGTAACCTACGTTTTATAAGTATATGTAGCCTACGTTTTATAAGTATATGTAGCCTACGTTTTATAAGTATATGTAGCCTACGTTTTATAAGTATATGTAACCTACGTTTTATAAGTATATGTAACCTAGGTTTTATAAGTATATGTAGCCTACGTTTTATTGGTATATGTAGCCTACGTTTTATTGGTATATGTAACCTACGTTTTATAAGTATATGTAGCCTACGTTTTATAAGTATATGTAACCTAGGTTTTATAAGTATATGTAGACTACGTTTTATAAGTATATGTAGCCTACGTTTTATAAGTATATGTAGCCTAGGTTTTATAAGTATATGTAACCTACGTTTTATTGGTATATGTAGCCTACGTTTTATTGGTATATGTAACCTACGTTTTATAAGTATATGTGGCCTACGTTTTATAAGTATATGTAACCTAGGTTTTATAAGTATATGTAGCCTAGGTTTTATAAGTATATGTAACCTACGTTTTATAAGTATATGTAGCCTACGTTTTATAAGTATATGTAGCCTACGTTTTATAAGTATATGTAGCCTACGTTTTATTGGTATATGTAGCCTACGTTTTATAAGTATATGTAGCCTACGTTTTATTGGTATATGTAGCCTACGTTTTCGTAAAATAAATGTCCTTGCCGATGACCGATTTCTCAGTATCACTGGCCCCAAAAAATAGACATCTGAAGGGGTCGGTGCGTTTTCTAATCGCCAAACTAAATAGGTGAAACGTCCTAAAATCTCCACACAAGTTAAAATAATGAGACAGGGAGGATCCAAAATACTCCCTCAGACCAGATAGACTTAAGAGGGGCCTATAGAATTGTAAAACTAAATAAATATATAGATACAAAAGGGGGGGGGTAATTGATTTTAATAACATATTTTAGACACGGACAGACCTTTTTAATCTTGATAACATCGTCTAACAATAGCCATAATAAAGAGTATGATAAAGGTATGCAAAATCAATGGGTATATTGATTTACCGTCCTATCCCCATATTGATTCACCGTCCTATCCCCATATTTGAGTTGGCTTCTTACTACCAATGTACCTGTATAATGGTATATTATGATGGACACTTTATGTACCCTTTTCATAGCCATAATCATCTACAGCGTATTGCATACCTCTGGAAAAAATATTCCCTTATCTTTCAAATATTTTCCGTAGCTATTATAATATCAATCCGCTATTGTTTATATTTTATATTTCTTGCATTAACCCTCTCATTAAAACAAATATGGGTATTAAATTTATCCGTAATAATCTACCCATTCAAATGTATTATTATTAATGGTAATAAACCCATCTGTCATATAAGGATAGCAAGGTAATTATTATTAATGGTAATAAACCCATCTGTCATATAAGGATAGCAAGGTAATTATTATTAATGGTAATAAACCCATCTGTCATATAAGGATAGCAAGGTAATTCACAACCAACACATAACCCACGAATGGTTTTACATTTCATTTATATACTCTTCATTATTATCATTTTTGTTTTATATATTTGGAGTCCACAACTATTCGCAATATAATATATATATATATATATATATATGTAGATAGATATAATATATAGATATAATAGATATAATATATAGATATAACTGTCTTCGTGGTGCGATGCATAAGGTGTTGATTTTCGGTGTGAGCATCCTGGGTTCGAATCCACGGACTGCCACATGTGTTTGTAAATGTCATTAATCGATTTTAGGAGTATAGTTGGTTGTTGGAAGGAACATAATAATATATATATATATATACTGTATATATATACTGTAAATATTCCGCCAACAAATGTTCATCTATATAATTGTATAACATTATACACCTGGCAAACAAGCACGTCAATGAATAAGTTGATGATAACGTTTTGTATTACATTAAAATATAATAAAATCTTGTTCCTGCTCATCTTCACATAACAATTAGCATAAATCATTATAAGATTCGTACCGTATGAACCTTGTTCATCTGAATTTGTAGTTTTAAGCAGAATATAACATATCTATTGTAACAAATTCTCCAGCCAAAATTATGAAGAGGATATTATAAGAAACAAAAGGAAAATGTGTACGGGAAGGTAGTCCCTCCTTCACTGCTTGCCTCAGATAAGGATAGCCTCAATCTTTAAGCTGTGGGCTCCTCCACCCTTCTACCTCCATAATCTAGAGTGACAATAGGCGATACTCTACCCAAGATTCTGGTACGTTGTGTGTTAGTCTGTGCGTGGCTGTCTAAACTACCATTACCTTGCAGAAAGGCTTCTGCGATTTCCAGTCCAAACCATAAGCTCGACCCAAAAGGGTTCGTTTATTTGGGGTTGTAAGTGTACCTTTGGCATTAATCCAAGGAAATACCTCTTAACCCGTATTTTTATCATTAGTATACACAGTATTTTGATACAAGCATACGATACTTGGCATTCTTCTAGTTTCGGAACACCTACTGTAGTGTCTAAAATCGGACTCAAATTACGGTCAAAAATAATATTTGGTTTCTTAAATAGCTTACCTTTCAAATATTATCCAAGAATCTCCAATATTTCTATCGTATAACAATGCTGTTCACTATCTTTTGTAAGACTTATATCTGGCCTTCCTTTATCTTTGGAATACCAGTAGTACCATGTCTCTGTCCAACACCTGCAAGACTCCTTATATGGCACGGGGGCGCACTGATTTGTTGATGGGAGGCCTAGTTGGGCGTGGCTCCATGCACGCGGGGGACCAATGGGCGTGTCTCCCACCTCCCACCAGCCAACCAGCGCCCGGCAGCCCCCTACCACACTGCTGATTGGCTGTCATCCCCTGGTCCTGAATAAACAATGAAATGAGAACAGATGATTGCAAATCTGAGCGGGGTTAAGGGCGTATCCAGCCTATCCTTTAAGGGGGGTAATATGGGACGCGTGGCCGATTGTTATAAGGTTGAACTGGGAACTAAAGGGACCAGGGTTTGTTTCGGCGGTTTGGGGGCGTGGAAGGTGGGTGCACGGGGGACGGTCGATGTTGGGTGATGATGGTGATGCAGAGAGCTCATCACTACCTTGGCCATCTCCCGGGACTCGAACCCTAGCCCCTGCCACTACCCCTCACACACCCCTCGATTCTAACTGAAATTCAAGTCTGCGAAACTAAACAGATAGAAAAAAACATGAATAAAAAACAAATAAAACATATATTTGAACTATCATTTATTAAAACAGTAAACACATTTTCGAGTCATTCTCTCATTCAACACTATTTGTTCCTATTGTGTATGAGCGATGTTAATTAAAAACTCCTTTTGGAACGTTATATAATATATCTTAGTATTACAAGATTGAGATATTTATGACTTGTTTTCTTATTCATTGTTATTTAATCACATCCTTCCAATATCTTAGGTAAATTTAACCAAATGTCCTGGAATGACCCTAGATCGGAGGTTTATAACCTGGGGGTGATTACCAACAAAGGGATATATATACATAATTAAATGCACGCAAATTAGATTAAAGCTTATTTTACTCTAGTAAGTCAACCCCGTTTTCCTATTAAAGATTATGTCAGTATACTAAGATTATGTCAGTATACTAAGATTATGTCAGTATACTAAGATTATGTCAGTATACTAAGATTATGTCAGTATACTAAGATTATGTCAGTATACTAAGATTATGTCAGTATACTAAGATTATGTCAGTATACTAAGATTATGTCAGTATACTAAGATTATGTCAGTATACTAAGATTATGTCAGCATACTAAGATTATGTCAGTATACTAAGATTATGTCAGTATACTAAGATTATGTCAGTATACTAAGATTATGTCAGTATACTAAGATTATGTCAGTATACTAAGATTATGTCAGTATACTAAGATTATGTCAGTATACTAAGATTATGTCAGTATACTAAGATTATGTCAGTATACTAAGAAGTAAACAGTCCAAAACTTATATAGCAAATTGCTGCTTATAATGACAATGAACAAATTTAGCAATTCTGAGATGAGAAAGGACATCCTTGACCAGGTACTAATAGAGCTTATAATGATGTAGTTATAATAGAGCTAATAATGATGTAGTTATAATAGAGCTTATAATGATGTAGTTATAATAGAGCTTATAATGATGTAGTTATAATATAGCTTATAATGATGTAGTTATAATAGAGCTTATAATGATGTAGTTATAATAGAGCTAATAATGATGTAGTTATAATAGAGCTTATAATGATGTAGTTATAATAGAGCTAATAATGATGTAGTTATAATAGAGCTTATAATGATGTAGTTATAATAGAGCTTATAATGATGTAGTTATAATAGAGCTTATAATGATGTAGTTATAATAGAGCTTATAATGATGTAGTTATAATAGAGCTTATAATGATGTAGTTATAATAGAGCTTATAATGATGTAGTTATAATAGAGCTAATAATGATGTAGTTATAATGTTGCTATAAAACTGAACAAATCAAGCGATGTTACTCCATGTACCAAAATACTCCTCTTCGTAAGTAAAATTACGAGTTTTCAGAATCCTATGCTAAAATAACTAGGGGTGAGCGTGTGTTGGCAATAATAGAGAGCGTTATAATATGCAAGAACTGGATTGTGCAAATGCAACTGGAATTTACACTGATGAACTAGCATTAATGACATTCTGGTTTCCGTGCATGTTTGGAAAAGATAACTCCACATGCTCAGCTTACACACTGCATTATTTAATTTGATGTATTAGCTATGAAAACACTTTCTCTGGTCTACCGAATGTATTTTCAGATGTGGTGAAAGTGGTTAACCACATTTGAGGATCTGCTGTGAATTACAACATTTTGTGTGAAGATATGGGTGCCAACTTTACTATGACTATTTTCCACAGAGATGGCCCATCATTGTGTGCTAAAGTTACGTGCGGAAGTTGCCACATTTCTGGACAGAGAATTAAATGCAATGATGTAGAATGAAGTGTTCGTAAAAGTTTCTTACCTTGCTAATTTATGTTCAGATGTAAATTCCATTAATTGGTCCCTTCGGGATTATGTGGCGGTTGTGACAAAAATAATAAACACACATACAAGCAGAAGAAATTAATTTATTCCAAACAGTTTCAGTGACAACTGTCACCCTCGGAAGGTGACAGTTGTCACGAAATCTGTTTGACAAAATTGTTTTCGTCTGCCTGCGTGGGTTTTTTCTCTTGTTCTGATCATCACACCAGAGTGATTTTCCTACCATATGAGGTTAATGATATAGCAAATCAAAACAAAGTTGATAGTTTTCATAAAAATGGATGCAGGTTAGTGATACTTCCATATTCTCAAAACTGACAGCCCTTCTGACCGAGATGGGAAAAGAAAGATCTTTCATAGATGATATTATTGACCAATGCAAATGGATTATTAGGAACATGATCTGGCTACCTTAAGGGGAAACTTTGTGAAAGATTACCTATTCTATTTGAGAAGAGTCTCAAGGTTCTGATTGTTTTGAAGTTATATACCACCGTGAAATGGCCTCTTCTACCATGGCTGCAATGGAACCCAAAACCAGGAACGGAAAGCTTAATATCGATCACATGAGAATAAAATAATATTATCAACACTAAATATGTTTTAAGTAACCAAATACATGGCCTGCTGAACTAACTTTTCTTTCCATAATATAGCGGAAAATAGAATTATATTGATGCATCTTAAACAAAAATTGCATAATCCATTTGAATATATATAATTACTATATATACTCTGTTTCCAGTTAACGGTGAATATATATATATATATACTGTATATATACTGTATATATATATATATATATATATATATATACGGTCCGGACGGTGTTCCTCCTGTTGTTCTCAAAAACTGTGCTTCCGTGCTGACTCCCTGCCTAGGCAAACTCTTTCGTCTCTGTCTATCCTCTAACGTCTTCCCTTCATGCTGGAAGTTTGCTCACATTCAACCTGTCCCAAAGAAGGGTGACCGCTCTCAACCCTCCAACTATCGTCCAATTGCTCTTATCTCTTGTCTTTCTAAAGTTTTTGAAACTATTCTTGCTTCCAAATTTCTTAAGCATTTCTCTTCTCATAATCTGCTCTCAGACCGCCAGTATGGCTTCCTTAAGGGTCGCTCTACTGGTGATCTTCTTTCATATCTTACTAACTCTTGGTCATCCTCCTTTCGGGACTTCGGTGAGACTTTTTCTATTGCACTAGACATATCGAAAGCCTTCGATAGAGTCTGGCATAAATCTTTAATTTCTAAACTACCCTCCTTCGGTTTCTATCCCTCCATCTGTGCCTTTGTCTCTAATTTCCTTTCCGGCCATTCCATAGCTGCGGTTGTGGACGGCCATTGTTCACTTCCTCACCCTATAAACTCCGGTGTTCCTCAGGGCTCTGTCCTATCTCCTATTCTCTTTCTAATTTTTATAAATGATCTCCTTAACTGTACCTTAATTCCCATCCATTCATAGCAGACGACTCAACCTTACACTACTCCATTAGTTTTTCAGAACGCCCCAGCCAGCAATCCCTCAACGACAAACGTAATGAAGCCATAGAACTCTTAAATTCTGATCTAAATACTATTTCCAATTGGGGCAGAGAAAACCTTGTTAACTTTAATGCTTCCAAAACCCAATTTCTCCATCTATCTACCCATCAGGATCTCCCAGCGGACTATCCCTTATTCTTCAACAATACAAAAATCAACCCTTAATCTTCTCTCAATATTCTTGGTGTCTCTTTTTCTTCTGCTCTCATTTGGAAGGACCATATTACCAGTCTTGCTAAGGCAGCCTCCCAGAAGCTGGGTGTGCTCAACCGCCTTAGGGGGTTCTTTTCCCCTGCACAGCTTCTTGCTCTGTACAGGGGCATAGTGCGCCCTTGTATTGAGTATTGTTCACATGTGTGGGGAGGTTCCTCTCACACCGCTCTCCTAGACAAAGTTGAAAGGAAGGCCTTTCGTATCATTAACTCCCGTCCACTCACCAACTCTCTGCAATCTCTCTCTCTCCGCCGCAATGTTGCATCTCTCTCGCTATTCTATCGCTACTATAATAATCAGTGTTCCTCAGAGCTATCCCAGTGCATACCACCTCCTTTACGTAGGGCACGTGGTACCCGTCTTGCAACTCAATCCCACCCCTACTCTGTGCAACTCTCCAACCCAAGAGTGAAACGTTACTCTCAAACTTTCTTCTACCCAACATCTGAGCTCTGGAACTCTCTCCCAGAATCAGTCTTTCCCTCTTCCTATGACTTAAATTGCTTCAAACTCCGTGTGTCCAGGCATTTTGGCTCGAACGTCCCTTGATTTTGGCCCTGTCACTCTTTCAACAATGGGGGAGGCACTCGCTATATGCAGTTATGCCTTTTGCCTCCCTCAATCACATAGAAAAAAAAAAATATATATATATATATATATATATAATATATACAGTATATAATATATAGACAGTATATACTGTATATATGTGTGTGTGTGTGTTTTTTTGTTTTATTTTTTACTCTCAATCGGGCTCGAACCACCGACAGTCAGGATGAGTGTCCATGCTTCAATCAACTCTGCCACAGCGTGATCAAGCTGTGGTAGAGTTGATTAACGCATGGACACTCATCCAGATTGTCGGTGGTTCGAGCCCAACTGAGAGTAAAAAATAAAACAAAAACACACACACATACTGTATATGTATATATTGTATATATATATATATATATATATATATATATATATATTATATATATATATATATATATATATATATATATATATATATATATATATATATATATATATATATATACTGTATATATATACAGTATATATATATATATATATGTGTATATATTATATACAGTATATAATATATATATATATATACAATATATATATATATATATATATATATATATATATATATATATATATATGTGTGTGTGTTTTTGTTTTATTTTTTACTCTCAGTCGGGCTCGAACCATTGACAATCAGGACGAGTGTCCATGTTTAAATCAACTCTACCACGGCGTGATCAAGCTGTGGTAGAGTTGATTAAAGCATGGCCACTCGTCCTGACTGTCGGTGGTTCGAGCCTATCTGAGAGTAAAAACATTTAGTAGCTTGCGTGTATTTGTGAAATTACTTAACCTTTTTCCATGCTGCCAGATTGGATGGTTATCTGGATCAGCATGAGGCCCTGTATCACAGAGCAAGAACTTCCCTAAGGAGAGACAAAGAGAGGTACTATTGTGGACATAAGTCCTGCTACACCTGTCTGACAGGGAATCGCGAATTGTGTTGGTAACGTTCAACATTAGCTAAACAATATCTAAATATATGTTGTTACCCATGTCCAGATGAGTAATTTGAAACTAGTTTGACATATCTATCATGGTATACAGTTTGGGACAAATATCAGTGCTAAAGAACTCTTATGCAAATTAATTGAAATGGGGCTGCCAAAGCCAATGTAGAGTAAACCTATGATGGCCCAATATCTAATTTTGATTATATTGACTATTTGATTGCGTGTGCCAATTTTGATAATTTTATCACGAAATGCACAATTCCCACAAATTCTGCCACTAAGCTGCCCCACTAAGATATTAATTCGTGTTCCCAGTTGTTGACCATGTTGCCTCACACAGATTACATGGGATTTAAGTTGGGTGCCTTACTCGGCTACATTCCTTTAGGATCGTGAATGCATTTGTGTTCTGGCTATAATTTGGCAATTCTATTCTGATTAGGAAGGGTATATGTAAATCAGAAGGTTAATTGGTATAATCTTTACCCATTTAATTCCCAAAGATCTTTCTTATGCTGTATAAAGTCGTCTAAAATGAGCCACAATAAACTATCTGTATGCGTCATGAACCTCAAGGGGTAAATGGTGTCGCAAGGAAAACCAGAGAATATCCTGTCGGAGGCAATATTAAAATTCTAAACATGTTAGCTGTGTTCAACACTTAATACCTCTACCACACATATACACATGTAACTAGGTAATGACGCTATTTTCTCCCTTGCTTGTGTTTACTGTATGATATCTACGTTATTTACTGTAGGTGTTATGTGATATTTACTGTATGATATCTACGTTATTTACTGTAGGTGTTATGTGATATTTACTGTATGATATCTACGTTATTTACTGTAGGTGTTATGTGATATTTACTGTATGATATCTACGTTATTTACTGTAGGTGTTATGTGATATTACTGTATGATATCTACGTTATTTACTGTAGGTGTTATGTGATATTTACTGTATGATATCTACGTTATTTACTGTAGGTGTTATGTGATATTTACTGTATGATATCTACGTTATTTACTGTAGGTGTTATGTGATATTTACTGTATGATATCTACGTTATTTACTGTAGGTGTTATGTGATATTTACTGTATGATATCTACGTTATTTACTGTAGGTGTTATGTGATATTTACTGTATGATATCTACGTTATTTACTGTAGGTGTTATGTGATATTTACTGTATGATATCTACGTTATTTACTGTAGGTGTTATGTGATATTTACTGTATGATATCTACGTTATTTACTGTAGGTGTTATGTGATATTTACTGTATGATATCTACGTTATTTACTGTAGGTGTTATGTGATATTTACTGTATGATATCTACGTTATTTACTGTAGGTGTTATGTGATATTTACTGTATGATATCTACGTTATTTACTGTAGGTGTTATGTGATATTTACTGTATGATATCTACGTTATTTACTGTAGGTGTTATGTGATATTTACTGTATGATATCTACGTTATTTACTGTAGGTGTTATGTGATATTTACTGTATGATATCTACGTTATTTACTGTAGGTGTTATGTGATATTTACTGTATGATATCTACGTTATTTACTGTAGGTGTTATGTGATATTTACTGTATGATATCTACGTTATTTACTGTAGGTGTTATGTGATATTTACTGTATGATATCTACGTTATTTACTGTAGGTGTTATGTGATATTTACTGTATGATATCTACGTTATTTACTGTAGGTGTTATGTGATATTTACTGTATGATATCTACGTTATTTACTGTAGGTGTTATGTGATATTTACTGTATGATATCTACGTTATTTACTGTAGGTGTTATGTGATATTTACTGTATGATATCTACGTTATTTACTGTAGGTGTTATGTGATATTTACTGTATGATATCTACGTTATTTACTGTAGGTGTTATGTGATATTTACTGTATGATATCTACGTTATTTACTGTAGGTGTTTTGTGATATTTTATAGGTGTTAAGGTTCGGATATCACTTATCACATTATCATTAGAATTACTAAGACTTATCTAGTTTAATGACTATATATGGCATAATACACATAAGTTTAGTGAATTACTAAGACTTATCTAGTTTAATGACTATATATGGCATAATACACATAAGTTTAGTGAATTCAAATGATAATGTGATAATCAAGAGTGATATCCAAACCTTAAGAGCAATGAAGTATCACAGGGAACACATAACTAACGCATATAATATAATACCTTAAGCACAAGCAAGAGATGAAATGCCGTCGCTACCTATTTTATATGTTATTATGTTCTCTCCACCAACCAACTTTACTCCTAAACTCGATTAATGAAATTAACAAACACATGTGGCAGTCATATGTGTAATAAGTGAAGCAGGGCCTGTGATTGGCTATAAGAAGCGTGGGCCCTGCTTCACTTATTACACATACAGTATGACTGCCACATGTGTTTGTTAATTTCATTAATCGAGTTTAGGAGTAAAGTTGGTTGGTGGAGAGAACATAATAACATATAAAATAGGTAGCGACGGCATTTCATCTCTTGCTTGTGCTTAAGGTATTATATTATATGCGTTAGTTATGTGTTCCCTGTGATACTTCATTGCTCTTAAGGTTTGGATATCACTCTTGATTATCACATTATCATTTGAATTCACTAAACTTATGTGTATTATGCCATATATAGTCATTAAACTAGATAAGTCTTAGTAATTCACTAAACTTATGTGTATTATGCCATTATATATTCATTAAACTAGATAAGTCTTAGTAATTCACTAAACTTATGTGTATTATGCCATATATAGTCATTAAACTAGATAAGTCTTAGTAATTCTAATGATAATGTGATAAGTGATATCCGAACCTTAACACCTATAAAATATCACAAAACACCTACAGTAAATAACGTAGATATCATACAGTAAATATCACATAACACCTACAGTAAATAACGTAGATATCATACAGTAAATATCACATAACACCTACAGTAAATAACGTAGATATCATACAGTAAATATCACATAACACCTACAGTAAATAACGTAGATATCATACAGTAAATATCACATAACACCTACAGTAAATAACGTAGATATCATACAGTAAATATCACATAACACCTACAGTAAATAACGTAGATATCATACAGTAAATATCACATAACACCTACAGTAAATAACGTAGATATCATACAGTAAATATCACATAACACCTACAGTAAATAACGTAGATATCATACAGTAAATATCACATAACACCTACAGTAAATAACGTAGATATCATACAGTAAACACAAGCAAGGGAGAAAATAGCGTCATTACCTAGTTACATGTGTATATGTGTGGTAGAGGTATTAAGTGTTGAACACAGCTAACATGTATAGAATTTTAATATTGCCTCCGACAGGAGGATATTCTCTGGTTTTCCTTGCGACACCATTTACCCCTTGAGGTTCATGACGCATATAGATAGTTTATTGTGGCTCATTTTAGACGATTTTATACAGCATAAGAAAGATCTTTGGGAATTAAAAGGGTAAAGATTATACCAATTAACCTTCTGATTTACATATACCCTTCCTAATCAGAATAGAATTGCCAAATTATAGCCAGAACACAAATGCATTCACGATCCTAAAGGAATGTAGCCGAGTAAGGCACCCAACTTAAATCCCATGTAATCTGTGTGAGGCAACATGGTCAACAACTGGGAACACGAGAACATGATACATTAAAGTGGATTCGATTAATATATTTTCATGTAAACTATATATTTTTAACAGTTATTAAATTATAGAAATAATATATCTATATTAATCACAAGTGAAGTAGCTTAAGTGATGCAAAACAAGCTCTCAAATATATGATTTTGATAGTTACAGACACGAATACGATTAATAAATTGACAAGTAGAATCTGTTTTATCTTTATATTCCTTCATTTACTACCATTTCACACACACATATTTTTTCTCTCAAGCCATCACTTCCATTAATTATAATGGTGACACAAGGTTACATTGTTTTTGTTGTAATTGTTGATATATTACTTCCAATTATGTGTTTTAATGAAGTGATCGTCTGTAATTTGTTAATAAATAATCGTCTAATAGTTGCTACAGTACAATGTAAAGTACGTCACTGGTACTGTATGGGTTAATAATCGTCTACTAGTTGCTACAGTACAATGTAAAGTACGTCACTGGTACTGTATGGGTTAATAATCGTCTAATAGTTGCTACAGTACAATGTAAAGGACGTCACTGGTACTGTATGGGTTAATAATCGTCTAATAGTTGCTACAGTACAATGTAAAGTACGTCACTGGTACTGTATGGGTTAATAATCGTCTACTAGTTGCTACAGTACAATGTAAAGTACGTCACTGGTACTGTATGGGTTAATATCGTCTAATAGTTGCTACAGTACAATGTAAAGGACGTCACTGGTACTGTATGGGTTAATAATCGTCTAATAGTTGCTACAGTACAATGTAAAGGACGTCACTGGTACTGTATGGGTTAATAATCGTCTAATAGTTGCTACAGTACAATGTAAAGTACGTCACTGGTACTGTAGGGGTTAATAATCGTCTAATAGTTGCTACAGTACAATGTAAAGGACGTCACTGGTACTATATGGGTTAATACCACAGATCCTTCATTAGCTGCACCAACTTGTTTAGATATAGCTAAATAACAGTTAAACCGAACCCTGGTACGGAAGGGATTAATCTCGGAGGGAGTAGCGTTCGCTGAGGCAGTTGAAAGGCACCAAATATCCTCACGTAAGAAAATAACATGCAAGTATGTGTAATGTAATGTCACACTAATGTGTGTGGCCGTGTGTTTGAGTTGACTAGTTACAAAATATGAATGGATAAATGTGAGCTACCGTAGTTAAGGGGGAGGTGGGCTGACAGGCGAGTATTGAGAATACACACGTAACCATATATTTATAACTTTTAATATTCAATGCATTGAATCAAGGAACCCATTTGATGTGTGGGTCAATGATCTCTTGTAATAGTACTGTATATAAACTTTAACAGTGAATTACATGCTTACTCCAGATATTGTGCTATATGGGCTTAATTAATCATAACTGAATTGAACTATGAGAATGCAAAAGTATATTAAAGTCTCAATTGCATCTGATTTAGATACAATTATATGGTTAATATATTTCCATATTCGAATTGATCATAAAACTTTATATTGTGCTAGGTTTATATAAAATGGCAAATATGAACATGAAATATGTAACCTATTGCTATTTTAATTATATGTTATATGATGGGACTCGTTAGCCTTGGTCGGCAACTCATCTAGGGGAGACAACCTTATACAAATCCGGGTGGATGGGACTTGTCAGCCTTGGTTGGCAACCTGTCTAGGGGAGTAAACCTGATACAAATTCGTACTGCTTACCTAAGGGTAAGGCAGGTTAGTGGATGGATTAGCCGAACACCACTGTAGAAAAATAGTGCTAACAAGATACACAGAGGGCCTCGGAGTCGGACGGATCCTAAATTGAGTGGTCAATCCTGTAAGTCCTTCACTAAACTGGCTCGGGTTGTCCCTCTCACAGGGAATAGGTCCGATTGGGGACATTCTGTGTATGGCCACCCTCGTAAGGGGAGTAAGGCGTCCGGCAATAAATAGATAGATAGAAGACAATTTGGAAAGCGTGCATAAAAATACATAGATACGATGATCGAAGGAGAAATGAGAGAAAGGAAGGAGAGAGAGGTTATCGTGATATCATCCTGTGGTGGAAACAATCCAGGGGGAGGGGCTTGTAGACGTGAAACAAGAAAGAAAGAGGAAGGGAGAGCCTGGCTGAGAGAGGGTGGAAGAGTGGGAGCGGGGATGTAGTGGGGGGAGGGGGGTGTATAGCAATGTTACCAACACAATTCGCGATTCCCTGCCGGGCAGGTGTAGCAGGACTTATGTCCACATTAGTACATATGTCAGGGGAATCGCTGAGTAGGTCGACTGACCTTCGGTCTACTTACCGAGCCATGAAGAGACTCCACTCTAGGCCTACCCCCCAAGCTAGTTCAGTTCGGATGGCAGATGGCCAACTCGCATCTAGTGATGATGAGTGCATAACCCACTGGGCTGAGTACTTTGAGCAATTATACATGCTCCCAACAGACAGCTGCTTCCAGTGGATGTCCTACCACTAACGCCTGATCCACCAATTAATGAAGACCCCCTCCCTCCCTTGCCGAGGTAAGGGAGACCATGGCTAAACTGAAGGGTGGGAAGGCTCCTGGTATTTGTGGCATTCCTGGAGAACTGCTGAAAGCTATGGGGGTGAATCCATGGTTCATTCAACCATTGGTTACTTGCAGTCCTGACTGCTGTATGGCAGACAGGTGCCATTCCTCTTGGTTGGCAAAGGGGTCTGGTCACCCCTATCTGGAAAGGAAAAGGGACTGACAGGACTGCAATAACTATCATGGTATTACACAGCTCAGTGTGCCAGGCAAGGCCTTCGCCCATATTTTACTGATGCAAGTTTAAAAAAGGGCTGTTTGTTGTCTGTGTTGATCTCAAGAAGGTATTTGACTCAGTGCCCCAAGATACACTGGGAGCTACTACAGTTACATGGGATTCCTGCAGAGTGTCTGGACTCTATACAGGATCAGAGAGTGCTGTCAAGTGTGGTAGAGGAACATTCCCCTTCTTCCCCATGAATTCAGGTGTGAGACAGGGGTGTGTTCTGGCGCCTACACTTTTCAATGCTTGTATGGACTGGTTACTGGCCCGAACAGTCGGGCGGAGTTGCTGCAGAGCAGACATCGGCAAGTTCAGGATCACAGATCTTGATTTTGCAGATGATGCAGTGATCCTAGCAGAAACGCTAGATGTTCTCAGATTGGCCCTTGATGCAGTACACAAGGAATCAGAGCCGTTGGGTTTAAAGGTCTCTTGGACTAAGACCAAAGTCTAAGCATTTGGTGACTTATTGGATGATGCAGTGCAATCTTTTCATGCATGTGGGCAGGACCTAGAGATCATGAATAAATTAATTTATCTTGGTAGCGTGATCCATAATAGTGGTGAGTCGGGCTACGATGTTAATCATCGCCTCAGCTTAGCATATTGAGTTATCCAGAGAGAATCTCCTGCTTTCATTAATTTCATTGGGAGGTATATGGTGTTGGGAATAAAATTAATTAATTAGATTATTTAACCCAACAAAAGTATATGGCGTCGATATCTGTGCAGAAGGACGAAGCTGCAGATCTTCAAGACACTGGTGCTCCTTGTCTTATTATATGGATGTGAGACATTGACACTTAACAGCGAGTTTAACCCGTACAATACCGGTGGCGTCCTTTTTTATTATATTCTGGCAACTATTATACGATTTTATTCAGCTTAGGAAGGACCTCTAGCAATAATAAGGCTTCAGAATACCTCAACCAATCCTTTTAACTACCATAGATCCTTCCCAAGCTGCATTATATCATCTAAATATATCTATATTAAAATATAACACACGTCGCTGGTACTCAAAGGGTTAAGAGACGCCTCAACTCCTTTGGTATTAAATGTCTTCTTAGGACCATGGGCTATCGCTGGAATGATTACGTTTCAAACCAGCGACTACTCCATGAAACAGATTCAAGATATATTATGTGCACGGTCCGTGAACGCCAACATCGGCTATATGGGTATGTGGTTCGCCCTCCTGAGGCAGACCCTGTTCACCAGGTGGACTCTACAGAAGACAACCTTGAGTGCAGGAGGCCCAGGGGAAGACCACAGAACTCATGGCTGAGGCAGTCCGCCAATCATCCAATAGGATACTTGATATGTGCCAGGCAGATGCCTGTAGTGGATGCGGGAGACAAAAAGCAAACCTGCCTGTGACGAGTGCCTCTCCCAGAGTTGAAAGAATGACAGAGCCAAAATCAAGGAATGATCGAGCCTAAATGTCTGGACACACAGAGTTTGAAGCAATTTAAGTCATAGGATGAGGGAAAGATAGATTCAGGGAGAGAGTTCCAGAGCTCAGCTGTTGAATAG
Source organism: Paralithodes platypus (assembly GCA_032716605.1). Taxonomy (NCBI): domain Eukaryota; kingdom Metazoa; phylum Arthropoda; class Malacostraca; order Decapoda; family Lithodidae; genus Paralithodes; species Paralithodes platypus. Next base: position 11,701,575 of record CM064526.1, on the reverse strand, counting down.
AAGAAAGATTGGGAGTATCGATTCACTCTTGAGTTGGAGAGTTGCACAGAGTACGGGTGGGATTGTGTTGCAAGACGGGTACTACGAACCATACGTAGAAGAGGTGGTATACACCGAGAGAGCTCTGAGGAACACTGATTATTGTAGTCGCGATATAATAGCGAGATAGATGCAACATTGCGGCCAAGAGAGAGATTGCAGAGAATCGGTGAGTGGACTTGGGCTAATGATACGAAAGGCTTTCCTTTCTACTTTGTCTAGAAGTGCTGTGTGAGAGGATCCTCCCCACACATGTGAACAATGCTCAATACAAGGATGCACTGTGCCCTTATACAAAGCAAGAAGCTGTGCAGGGTTAAAGAACCCCTTGAGGCGGTTGAGCACACCCAGCTTCTGGGAGGCTGTCTTAGCAAGAGTGGTGATATGGTCCTTCCAAAAGAGAGCAGAAGAAAAAGAGACACCGCTAATACTGAGAGAAGATGATGAGTTGATTTTTGTATTGTTTAAGTATATTCGATAGTCCTCTGGGAGTTCACGACGGATATATATATATATATATATATATATATATATATATATATATTCAAAGTTTCCAGGTCTCTGATGAGTTTTCGCTGGGTGGCAGGAAGTAGATGAAGGAGATGAGCAAAATTCATGGTGGTACAGGGTTACATAAATGTACATGATGATACAGGATATACGACGCGTTTCACTGGACAACCAGCATTATCAAGTAAGGAAGGAATGATATAAAAGGTAAACAGGAAGGGTATATATAGAGGGTGGAGGATCAGAGGAGGCGGAAAACAGGGGGCAAAAGTCTGCTATTGGTGGAAGCGTAAATTAGGAGAGAGAAAGGGGTTAACCGCTTCACGCATGCGCACTGGATGCGGGATGGTGGTCAGTAGGTGGGGTCGAAGCTGATTGGCTGCGTGTCGAGGGGCGTGGCCTAAGTTGTGTGGTGCCTGCAGAAGACGAAGCTGAAGGAGGTAGCGCGGGGGGGCTGCGTCAAGGGCACCGGGGGGCGAGGAGGGGTGTTAGGTCCTGTAGGGTAGTGCCTTTTGGCAGAAGGAAGGATCTGAAGGTCCAGAGTTTGGTTGTTGATGTTGGGATGTAAGGCTTGGATATATAAAGCTTCGAGTATAGGTAATCTCCTTGGGTCACTTTCTTTATCGAGTATGGTGGTGTGTTTCTCTAACTCGTTACGTGTGAGGTGAGGGTGGTTAGGGGTGAGATAGTGGTCTTTGATGGCTCCAGCCTGAAGGTGAAGAGTTAACCGACGTGAAAGACGAGTCTGCGTCATACCAATATAGGAATGAGGTCCACAGTCCTCATAATTACAGGTATATTGGTTACAGGCCGTCTTAAAAGAAATAATCTCCAAGCATGTCCACCCAACCAACCCGGAAAACAAAATCAAATTAATAATTTATTACAAATCCCCCAAGACCTCCAACCTCGTTCTCCGCAACAAACCAGCCTCCACCAAGATAAAGAGCCCGATGACCGACGATCACGTCATTTACCAACATACCTGTAATTATGAGGACTGTGGACCTCATTCCTATATTGGTATGACGCAGACTCGTCTTTCACGTCGGTTAACTCTTCACCTTCAGGCTGGAGCCATCAAAGACCACTATCTCACCCCTAACCACCCTCACCTCACACGCAACGAGTTAGAGAAACACACCACCATACTCGATAAAGAAAGTGACCCAAGGAGATTACCTATACTCGAAGCTTTATATATCCAAACATTACATCCCAACATCAACAACCAAACTCTGGACCTTCAGATCCTTCCTTCTGCCAAAAGGCACTACCCTACAGGACCTAACACCCCTCCTCGCCCCCCGGTGCCCTTGACGCAGCCCCCCGCGCTACCTCCTTCAGCTTCGTCTTCTGCAGGCACCACACAACTTAGGCCACGCCCCTCGACATGCAGCCAATCAGCTTCGACCCCACCTACTGACCACCATCCCGCATCCAGTGCGCATGCGTGAAGCGGTTAACCCCTTTCTCTCTCCTAATTTACGCTTCCACCAATAGCAGACTTTTGCCCCCTGTTTTCCGCCTCCTCTGATCCTCCACCCTCTATATATACCCTTCCTGTTTACCTTTTATATCATTCCTTCCTTACTTGATAATGCTGGTTGTCCAGTGAAACGCGTCGTATATCCTGTATCATCATGTACATTTATGTAACCCTGTACCACCATGAATTTTGCTCATCTCCTTCATCTACTTCCTGCCACCCAGCGAAAACTCATATATATATATATATATATATATATATATATATATATATATATACATATATATGTGTGTATTTACTCTCAGTCGGGATTCGAACCACGGACAGTCAGGACGAAATTTCATGCTTAACCAACTACATCACAGCGTGATAAAGAATAGTTAACCATTACCTCTATATATTAACACCCACGGTGCGGGCACAATTGCTCGAAATTACATTAATTCTATGCTCTTTTTCATGCATAAGCAAGAACCAGAGTGTAAAACAATTATATATCCGTGAAAGTTCAATGATAGAGCTTTCCAATGACACCTGAATCATTCGTGTACGACATCTGGTTATCTTGCAACGATCTTACAAACGAAGGCCAAAATCAAGAAAATTAGCAATTTTTTTGCTGCTTTTGCTATGTGTGACACTGCACATCAGTGTGCGAAGTGTGTCCCCGCGGCCTGTGGCAAGCGGTTAGAGCCCTCCTGCGCTCCTTCCAACAGTTGACCTCTCTCTCAGGGCGCCCGTCATATGACGGGCACCATACAGAAGGGGTTAAGGAAATGGAGAAATCCTACTCGGAGAAAGTATTCCATTCCATACCAAGTCGAAGGAGCCATATTCCAGAGTACCATACAGGGATTTCTATAACTATTCCCACACAACTCGGCTTGACTTGTCCCTATTAAGGATACAGCGAGATCCCGTGTTATCGAGATATATAGTAGGTGTAAGCGACCAAGAAACGACATGGGTTTTATCGTGCATCAGGCATCCATTTTCTCACTAATTACATCTCTAAAATGTGTTAGTGTTTTATATAATCATGCGTTGTCCATATTAAAATATATACCTACTGTATATCCAATACCCACTTTTCTTGGTAGTCAAATAAATGTCCATATACAGCAGATGTGGATTTTAAGTATTCTCAAAAGTCTGACTTATCATAAATCAGCTACCCTCCTATTCCCGACTATAATAGCCCCATTAAAACTATTAATCTGGTTTGCTACGGTTATCAATGACTAACATTTACAGTATGGAACTGCATTCAATGCCTGGAATGTATGGTAAGCATTGACATTTTAACAAATAGCATATTCTTCCTGTTTGGAAGGCTACTCAGTGGTGAATACAGCCAGAGTATCGACATTTAAATGTCCATAGGGTGAGAAAACAGCGCCAATCTGCTGTAAGGACTACTTGTGTCATTATATTGGTATGCAGACTTATTGATTTCATATTAATTCTCCACCAGCCAAACATGCGTTATTGATATTTAGTATATCTCACAAATACACATGTCGTGAGATACTAAATGTCCTACGACTTAGTATGGAATGGAATACATTCTCCAAGTAGGCTTTCCCCATCTCCTTAACATAAATAAGAAATGGTGAACTATTCTGTATCACGCCGTGATGTAGTTGTTTAAAGCATGGACTCTCGTCCTGACGGTCTGTGGTTCGAATCCCGGCTGAGAGTAATATATATATATATATATATATATATATATATATATATATATATATATATATATATATATATATATATATATATATATATATATATATATATATATATATATATATATATATATATATATATATATCTATATATATATATATATTATATATATATATATATATATAATATATTCATTATATATGATAATACAAATAGTAACTCAAACAGAAAGACAGCCGGGCTCTGGTCAGGCCATAATCTCTGCATCACTGGTTGGTGAATATAATTAAGAAACTTGGTGTTTATGTTATGTACTCCCTAGGGACTAGATTATGATACGCCACACCCCTCCCCCTCTATCTTCTTCTTTTTTCCTCTTCTTGAGTTTAGTCTCTTTGTATCACAGTATCACCACCTCCTCACCTTCTTGGTCTTATCTTTCTTACCCCTTCGTCTTCTTCTTATTATTCATGTTAGCCAGTTCAGTACAGTGGGTGGGATTTATGAAGGTACTGTTAAGGTTGTATGCATTATAAGGTCCACCGGGAGCACTAGTTATCATTATATCACCACCACCACAACCTATACTGCTGTTTATCCTTCACCTAGAGATATATTGCATATCATTATAGAACAACACTACCACAACCTATATTGGCCTTTATCTTTCACCCAGAGAAATTATATAATATTATTTATTATACATTATTTTATACTATAATATAATATTATATATTATCATAATGTGGGTGACGAGAGCTAGAGTAGGGCGGGAGGGAGGTGGAGTGGTGAGAAGGGTGGAAAGGTTACAGGCGGAGGAGTTCAAGGAAGAGTTTAAGAGAACAGTAGAAAGACGATTAGGTAGGTTTGACTTTGAGAAAAGGGAAAGGTACTTGGAGAAACAGAGAGTGGTGAAAGAAAGTAAGAGAAGAGTAGATGAGGAATTTTGAAGGAAATCAAGTGAAAAATGGAGGGAGTGTAAGAAATTGTTCTGGAAAGAAGTCAAGAAAGTTAGGAAGGGTAACAAGGGAAGTGGTAAGGGTGTGAATGAAAAGAATGGGTGAGTGCTAGTTGAGAAGCAAGAGAGAGTCAAGAGATGGAGGGAGCACTTCAACAAAATGTTGAATGTAAGGAATGAAATGCCAGCAAACATAGTTGGATGGGATATGGGAGGGAGAAGAAGAGAGGTAGTGGAGGAGAAGGTGGGGATCAAGAGGTCAGAAGTGTGTGAAGCCTTGAAGAGAGTGAAGATGGGGAAAGCATCAGCAATACATAGTGTGTGTTGGGAAATGCTGAGGTATGATGGTGAGATAGTGATTGAATGGGTATGGAAAATGTGTTAACTAGCATGGGAGAAGGGAAGTGCGCCTGATGACTGGAAGACAGACATAATAGTCCCCCTGTAAAAGGGTAAAGGGAAGAGAGGAGTGTGTGGTAATCACCGGAGGATATGTCTTCTAAGCGTAGTAGGGAAGATGTACAGTAGGGTAGTGATCGAGAAAGTGAGAGCGAGAACGGAGAAATGGGTAGGTGAGGAGCAGGGCGGGTTTAGGAAGAGAAGAGGGTGTGTAGACCAGATTTTTGCCTTGAAATAATTTTATGTTGTGAAGAAATATCTGAAGAAGGGACAAAAGTTGTATGCTGCCATTATGAACTTGGAGAAGGCCTATGGCAGAGTTAATTAAGAAGGTCTGTGAAAAGTATGGAGAATTTACGGAGTAACTGGCAAGTTGCTGAAAGCGGTGAAGAGCAAGTATTAGGGTGCAAAGGTAGCAGTACGTGTGGAGAATGAACAGAGCGAGTTCTTTGATTTGAATGTTGGGTTACATCAAGGGTGTGTAATGTCCCCATGGTTGTTCAATATATATATATATGGATGGAGTCATGAGAGAAATACAAGGAAGAGCAGTGGTTGTTAGTGTACCGCTGATAAGGGAAGGAAATAAGTGGAAGTTGCCTGTACTGCTATTTGCTGACGATACAGTTCTGATGAGTGATAGCGAGTGGGAGTTGCAGGGTCTGGTAAATATGTTTGGAACAGTGTGTGAAAAACGGAATCTGAAGGTAAAGGCGGGGAAGAGTAAGGTTATGGTCTTTGAAAGGGGTGCAGTCACGGAGTGTGAAGTGAGGTTGAATGGCCAGGTTATGAAGAATGTCAGCTCATTTATGTATTTGAGCAGTGTGTTGAGTAAAGATGGGGGTACGGAGGAGGAAATGCGGGAGAGGTTACAACAGGGTAAGAGGGTTGTAGGAACGCTAAAAGCAGTAACAAGAAATAGGATGGTTAGCATGGAAGTAAAGAAGTCCTTGCATGATAGTGTGGTAATCCCGACATTGACGTAAGGGAGTGAAGCATGGACATTGTTTAAGAGACACAAACCAAGAGTGAGAGAGGTGGAAATTAGTTACTTAAGAAGTACGTGTGGAGTTAGATGGAGTGATAGACAGACAAATGAGGAAGTACGAGAGCGGTGTGGTGTGGATGTAGATGTGCTGGAAAGTGTGAAAAGGAACACCTCGAGATATTTCGGCCCTGTGGAATGCATGGGAAGCGATAAAAGGACTAAGAGAGTGTATGAGAGTGAAGTGGAAGGACAGAGAGGGAGAGGTAGACCAAGAGGGGGAAGGATGGTCTTAAAAAGTATATGCGTGCAAGCGGTGTTGTTTGGGAGGACGGGCGTCGACTGACTGGGGACAGAAGTGCATGGGGAGATTCATTCATGGCAACCCCTTCGGGGATCATGGCGTCTAACAATAGATATTTAGATAGATATAACAACACCACCACAACCTATACTGCCCTATATCCTTCACCCACAGACATTATATATTAATATATATCACCACCATCACAACCACCTTTATTATGCCCTTTATCCTTCACACAAAGACTATTTACACTATTATATAACAACTCCCCAACCAACCTTCCGCCCCTTTAGTTCGAAGATTATACATTCATTTTCGCTCCATTCATGTGCCATATTATATTTCCCGGTGAGCGACAGTGAGCCTAAAATTAGGAAAAATCGGCCTTTCGCCGAAACATTTTTATATCTTGAATGTACAAAATTAGCTTGAAGGAGTCAGGGGGCCACCTTTTAGCACACACACACAAAAATAAAAATAATTATTAAAAAAAAAGTTAGTCACTAACGAAGTCGTACTCCTGATTGTCGGTGTTAATTGCTGAAGATTTATCCCCGGTCGATCATTATGGTTTGCTATAGTTGTTGTAATAGCAATGAGAGCACTGTAATAATGTTCCTGTCTATCTATCTATCTATCTATCTATCTATCTATATGCTCAGGCCCAATCCCCACTTTTCCTATTTTTTTTTATTTTCTATTTTTTTCTATTTTATTTATTTTTTTTTTTTTTCTATTTTCTTGGGGGTGGCCGACTCAAGACAGAGCAAAAACAGGGAAAACACAAAACACAAGGCAAAACAACGAAAAACCACAGACAAAACACAAAATTCACACACATCTAGGTCACCCAGGAGAATACCCAGAGACCAGGGTCACCAAGGTCGCTCCAGCACTCCCCCGGCCACCGACCACCCGGAGAGGCTCCGATCTCGGCAGGCAGACATGCAGCGGAGCCAAAGCCACAAGCCCGCCCACCACACTTCCAGGCGCACCGTTTATATTAATCGTCCCCCCCCCCCGGCCAGGCGCCTGATGGACTATTATCTAGTCCAACTTGCGCCCGAACCCTTCCCCCAAATGAACAGTGTTCACTCAACTATTCACAAGCATTCTCCATTCATTCCTGTTTATTGCCAATTCTTTGCCTGATCTATAATCATTCCTCTATCATCCAAAGCTTGTCTTACACAGTCTCTCCATCTCAATGGGGGTCTTCCTGCCCTTCTATCTCCCCTTGTATCTGACTCACATATTCTCTTTGTAAGCCTTTCATCTCCCATCCGTTCAACATGACCATACCAGCTCAGCACCCTTCTGTCCACTCTGGCTGACAAATTTTCCTGCTGCCCCACTCTCCTACGTATCTCTTCATTCCTCAATCTGTCTCTACGAGTAACTCCACACATACTCCTCAAGCAGCTCATCTCCATCACATCCAGCTTTCTTCTCTCTTTTTTTTTCCAGAGCCCATGTCTCAGACCCATACATCACTGTTGGCACAACAATTCCTTGATACATTGCACTTTTAACTTTCATTCCGAGATTTCTCGTCTTCCACATACTTCCCTTCCCATTGCTCCAAAAACTTTCCTTCCTTCACACACTCTCTGTTTTACCTCCATTTCCATACCTCCAGTCCTGCTTATCGTTCCTCCTAGATATTTAAAACACTCTACTTGTTCCAATATTTCCCCATCCAGCCTCACATCTAGATTCACCCTACAATCACCCCTATTACACACCATTACTTTACTTTTATTGACGTTCACCTTCAGTTTCCTCCTCCCACAAACCACTCCAAACTCTTTGACTACCCGCTGCAATTTCTCCTCAGAATCCGCCAGCAACGCTGTGTCATCAGCGAACAGCAACTGATTCAACTCCCAATCTCTACCATTCTTTCCTACTAAAGCCAATCCTCTTCCCATAGTTCTCATTTTCACCTACCTCAACACACCATCCTGTACTTTCATTAAAATGACAACAATTAGCATAGCATATAGGCTAGAGATGGACCGAATATTCGTTTCGTATTCGTATGTCCGAATATTCGCTATGTTTTTCAATATTCGTATTCGTATTCGTATTCGCATTTCCATTCATACCTATTTGCAAATATGCGAATATGTTCACGAAACCAATAGAATATATACAAAAAATTTAAATATTAAATTTTAAAGTTAACACAAACGAATAAATAACAGTGTAGATGTGCGTTGAGTCCGCTAAAGTGGAATGAAGGAGGACTGAGCAGTGTTGCTACTTAACTGTATTTAATAGTACCAGATCAAACTAGTGAAAAGTAGGCCTACCAAATTATTCTAAAGTGGAATCACTGCCCGGTAAACGAACGTGTGCTGGACCTGGACATTTGAACCGTCGCAATATTGCCATTTCAGACATATCCAATGTAATAGCATGTCACTAAAATATATTCCATCATATTTCCTCACTGATTTCGTATTTAGTACCAGATATGGACTATTTTATTGGAAAATGTATAAAATGAACTTGAGAGAGTCAAATGTACCAAATCTGGTACTTTAGTACCAAAAAAGAGGCAACATTGGGACTGAGGACTGGAAACAGAAAATTGAATGGATTTAATTTTAATTATTCAATTTTCTATGGCTGAACTCTTACAATATATTAAACATTAATTCATACAGTTCATTTATGATATTTAAGAAATTACACATTTACATCGTCATTAACTTCTGGTAATTAATTTCATAGTAATTTAATTAACGTTTGTTGGTGACATCAAAATAATTACCAGTTCTTGAAGGATGAAATAAGGATTGAAATATTCGCTATTCGTATTCGTATTCGCGAATTTTACAACAAAAAATTCGTATTCGTATTCGTATTCGCAAATAGTGAAAATCGATATTCGTTCCATCTCTAATATATACTGGCTAGGAGTACAGCACAACGATGGGGTTTGTTAACATTGTACAAAATAATGGGTGTGAAAAGGGTAATTAAAGTCTATAGGAATTTACCAATTTAAAGGTGAATTACACAAAGATGAAAAAAAAGTGAGATAAGTTATTCTGCAGAACGTTAAATGCTCTAGTAGTACACCATTATTGGGAATATCCTTAAATTTGCCCCTAACATATAAAATAAATTGGGTCAAGTTAAAGGTAAAATTCTGTTGCCTGACAACTATCAGAATCTATGACGTCATCACAATACTGGAAGGCGCGAAATTTGCAAGACGGTCAACTATCAGACGCTGCCAGATATAAAAATGTTGAATATTTGTTTTCTTTACTGACGTACGTTATTATACACAAACCTGAGCAGCCTTAATATGTTTTGATGCATACAAAATATACATCTTAGATGGTATACAGCTTATGTAATTCACCTTTAAAGGAATAGTATATTGGTGGTAATAAACCAATCTTATACAAGGATAGAGAGGTAACTCAAACAATCAATTTACGGTGGCTATATATATATTGTTACGACCCTGGCGGCCACGAAGCAGTTGGCTCGCTTGACCAGAATGGTAACGGTGAGTTTTTATGATTCTCAAGTCTCTGGTAGGATTATGGCTGTCTGTTGTTCCTCGATTTTCTTTCACTTTGAATAAATTCTGACAGGTCAAGAATTATATACTAGTCATAAAGGAAGCTTAGCTATATAAATTAAAAGTTCCAGAAGCACTTGAAGATCATATTTGATATACTAATAATTATTAAAGGGCATAGCACATGCAATATCATTACTCAGGTATCCCCAGAATCGTCATTGTCAATGTACAACATACTCCTATGTAAAATATTAGGTGGCTGGGTTCTATATATATGCAATTTTGTGTTTTTGAGGGGTGAATTTCGTTATGTCACCGGGGGAAATAGAGTATCTATATTTTCACAATAACACCCTCAGTCAAACTATTTCCTTTGTCTAGTTGTGGAGGTGCCAGTTTCTCTAATGTGTTTCCCAATAATACCCCCATGGAAAACGAAGGGATGTCTTACCTATCACATAATGATTCATATATTAGTAAATGAAAGAAGAGAACATTGGAAATAACCTAAATAATCCATATAGCCGGAAAAAAATACAATTGTTTTTGGGAATCGACTTATCTTAGTCTTCTTCTTCTTCATTTTTCTTATAGGGGTCGGCCGGGTATTCCTATCCCACCCACGCTTTATATCGACTTCCTCTCTTTTAGGGAAAGCCCCCCCCAAAAAAAAAGCAGGAAGAAATATGTCCTTACATTTTGTTGAAGACAATCCTTACATTTGGAAACCTATTACGCCATCAGACAGTATACTAGAACCAATAGAGAAGAAAGGGAGGTGGCTGTGATGATGATGCGGGGGCGAGGAAAGGAGGAAGTCTATGGCATCAGATCCCCGCCACCTTCTCCGCGGACGTTAGCCCAAGGTCTGCGGTAGTATCAGGGGGTGGGGAAATAAAGAAGTCACGTGTTTCGGCAATGAAGGGGAGGCGGGGGAGGCCCTGGGAAACAGCTGATCGATCGATAATAGCCGAGTGCAATTTTAATTAATTAAATTAATGAACTGTGCATGCAACTATTTTTACATATCTGAATATTCTTACTAAAAATGTTAAGTACATACACGATAAATTAAGTAAAACAGAGAGGTCAGGGGTTTACCTAAAAGTTATCTTACCGTACACAAATTATGCCCTAATTGTATTCAGGTTTAGCTATTGGTTGAGGTGAGTTCTTTCAAGACTGGAACTTCAGAGTTCATACAATACATGCAAGGAAGACAGTAGAGGATACATATAATACCGAAATATAGTTTATAGAACAGTTTATTTCACTTAGTCTCTACGTTCATGTATTTGAGAAAGAATTTATCAACATGATACAATAAATGATACAACAAGAATCACTATTCTTCGTGCACGATCGAGGATCTAGATGGAGCTCAGGTATAATCACTTGTTTAGTTATAATCTGTTATACAGTATCTGATTTGCGTATCGTTATGGGAGATATACTAAGAAGTAGTCGAATACTAAAATAATGACTTTATATTCATTTGTGATATTTATAAGTCCTTATTCTTGACAAGGACAATTAGAGTTAATATCCTGACACTCTATTTATAGGTATCACCATGGGCACTGATGTGGACGTTGGAGTAGAGTCAAGATCTAGTGGACTCTATCTGATTAACACTTGTACAATTTATTACAGAGTCAATACTGGTGGCTCCTAACTAGCTAACACTTTTGGCAAGGATTTTAGAGTTGATATGTGGACTCCAAGTAGTTAACACTTTCGGTAATTATTATAGAGTGTATTATGGACTCTAACTGATTACTTGGACATCGGGTGCACTGATGTAATTTGGTAGAGTTAATATTAGTGGATTCTGATTTATTTTGCCTCGTCACAGGCAACGACTTAGTTCAATCTTTCCAATACTGATTCCGATAGGCACTGGGAATAACTAACAGCTTGTAGTCTTCTGAGTCTCCTTCGGCCGTCTAGGTTGGCCTGTCGTGTGAAGTAGTTTACAGATGGATTAATGGGTTCAACCCTTTGCCTGCGGCCATTTTTGGGCTATTTAGGGCATATTCAGGCACTCCTGAATGATAAATCAAGCATCTGCATTAAATGAAGTGTATTCTGCCGAAAACTAGGCGAGAATAGCTTCAAAATGACACCAGAACGGGCCCTGTACGTGGTCTGGTTCACCCGCAGTGGTGCCAGTGAAATGCGGGAAACCCGCTATTATGTAACACTCGCTCGCTTGGCTACACTGCTGGGAGACACAGAGAGAGACCCGCACGAGACACAGTCAACCTCAGTGAGCCGCTCGGTGCTCTGAGGGTCGGAGGTGGGCCCCTCACGCTCCCGCCCACTGACACTCGATTTTTACGGTTTTTACAGGCTTTTAAAGCCTGGAAATTGCTGTAACTTGCCAGGACGTTCCAGAACATCACCCGCAGCGAAAGGGTTAAGGTCTTGAATGTGGCTCCGTAACTATAATATTGGTTTGATTCCCGAAGGGAAGTAGAGAAAACCTAATATTTAGTAGGGCCCCTGTAATCATTGAAGACTTCGCCTATTAATAGTAATAGTCTCCATTCAACATCCTGCGCCAGCATTTTGAATAGCCCACGCGGAAGTATCATGGAGTACTCGTCATAAGTGCATGCTTAATTCCCTTATGGGATCGTCATTTTGATCAGGTACCCTACAGAAAAAAATCTGTAAAAAATAAAAAATAAAAAATAACTTAATATATGTTATCATATGACTTGCCATATGCGTGGATTTCTCATGTTTTGCTTCCCCGACACCAAGCCCTCTAGCGGCCATCTTCGTCCTTCATTGATATACCAAGAATAAACTATGGAAATCAACGAATGGGAAGTGGGATGGTGGGAGGGCCCGAGACGTCAATGATTACGGGGCCCTACTAAATATTAGGTTTTCTCTACTTCCCTTCGGGAATCAAACCTATAATTTAATAGGGCCCCTTCATCATTGACGACTTCGCCTGAATATCAAGACTGGAGGCGGGACATTCGTAAAATATCCTAACCTTAGGGAAGAAGAATCCGGAAAACATTTTCTTAAGTTTTATTGCATGCAATACAACATAAAAAAGGTATAAAAGATATGCAAAGCAGTGCGTGGCATTAAGAAACTGCTTGCTCATGGTCAGATCGTTGCAATCGATCGTATGCATGAAATACGTGGACACGCTTGTGTCCCCTAGAACTATAACTCTGCAGCAGTTATTCATTCCCTCCTTAAACTATTTGTACAGTAAATATATTTGTACACTTTGGTAAAAAACATACATATTTGCAACTATGCGATATATCTTCTTAGAATTAATACAATAAAATTAATACTGGACTGTAGAACCCGTCCTATCACAGCTCGTGATACATCACATTCTCCAAGGGTACACGTGTAGTGTTTCTTGGAGGCAAGTGTTGTACAGGTGAAGTGGGTCCAGTTCCTGCATGAATTGCAGAGAACTGAACCCTTAGTGTGGCGACTCAAAGTGATGGGTTTTGAGCAAGTTGGACATACTGTATGTATGTGTACGTGGGTCCTGGGTTGCTCTCAATGTCAGGGTGAGTGTTCTTGACAGTGCAAGCAGCTTTTAATTCGGGAGAGACTACTAGTTCATACCCTGCATTTTTAAGTTTCGTTACGTTATCAGGGGCAAGGTAGGCATCAAGGTCTTTTTGAGAGGCAAGGCGAATTTTAAGGGTATTGTTGGGATTTTTGAATACTTTTACAATTTGGATCTGGGTGATACTGAAGATGTGTGAGCCAGGAACATCAGGGGGAGGAGAGTTACATTTAACTTTGACATACAGTGCCATACTGAAGCATTTCGAGAGCTAATTCTATAGGAAATTTCAAAAATAGGGAGATGAGGGAGGGAGATAATTGAAATTTATGAGCTAAGCTGTACCCAGGGGGCACCCCTATGGAGTGTCCCCAGAAGAAACCTAATTCCTGCCTATGCCCTTGGACTGTAGGCAAGTCTATGTCACAGGGCCCTAATCCTACTTGAAGGCTAAACCCTACCCACTTGCCTTCTATAACCAGGGGCTAACCCCTCCCCCCCCCCCCCCCCTTCATGGCAATGCCTTCAGGGTTCGGCGTCGTACTACAAGTGGGTTTCTACTGGGCGGGAACGGGTACGCACATTTAATATAAAAAAAAGGTAAGGAATGGAGCTTTATTGAGGAAAGACAAGAATATAGAAAAGTGATGGTATGGAGAGAGATGGAATGAATGATGAGATGTGAAGGCTGGATCGAAGAAGCTGATTGGTGGAGAAGGGCAGGATCAGAGAGCTGATTGGTCGGCTAGAAGGGCAAGGAATGGCCGGTCCTGCAGACGTCCATCTTCTGTCTTCTGTCTTCTGTCTTGTCTGCTTGAAGGTAGAGCTGGTTCTTCCTGCTTGAAGGTCTTGAAGAGCTGGGGAGTGCTAGAGGCCTGTTGGGAGAGACCTTAGCTGTACCAAGTACCACCTCGAACTGTGTAACAATGTGGTACTGGACAGGGGTATATAAGGCCTGAAACTCCATTCCAGATATCAGAAGAAGATAAGCTCTCCATGAGCCCCCATCCTGCTCCTCTCACTCTCTTACTACTGTATCAGCAATCACCCTCCTTCAATATTGGATAGGACCTACGGGACACTTTTAAGATAGAAAATCTAGACCCTCTTCCCGGTCAATCTAGAAGTCGTGAGGTAGCCCTACCCCTGGAATGTGGAGAATTGCAGGAGCTGAAGTCACTAATCTCCCTAGCCCCATGATGATTACTTCTTGCACCTGAGCGTGCAGCGGAAAGCAGAACTACAGAGAACTTTACGAGAGTAGTAGTTGGACTCCCCTGTGTCGGAAGCAACAGACTAGACTCTGTGGTATCCTGAAGTCTACTTGAAGTGTGGTAGGCCAACGTGAGTCCTGACCGTGTTATCCTGAAATATACCTGAAGTGTCCAACGTGAGTGGTGCCCGTGGTATCCTGAAGTCTACTTGAATGTGATAGTCCAACGTGAGTGCTGCCCGAGGTATCCCAAAGTCAACCTGAAGTGTGATAGGCGAACGTGAGTGCTGCAGAGGTATCTTGAAGTGCGCCTGATGTGTGGCGGGCCCACACGAGTGCTGTAGTATTCTTAATCATGCATCTTTCCCAAACCCTTCAGTATTCATGTTGATTAATGAGGGCTTGCACATAATAACCCAGTGTGTAAGCACGTCCCCTACCCCCTTTAGTGTTCATGTTAATTAACACCTTGGGGATTATGATGCGTTTTGATAGTTTATTCTGGCTATTACTAGATGATTTACTTATCCCTTACTGTACCGGCGACGGACGATGGCTGTCAGTAAAAGTCACTCGCCAGTACCAGTGATGGTCCATGGCCGTTAGTAATATGCGGTCCTTTTAGCTGGTAGTATTAAGTGGTAGCTGCTAACATGACTTGCAGGCACTGTGCTGAGGAGTTGGCAACACTTCTCAGGTTGACTGCCAGCCTCTACACTCAGGCTGGGTCAGTACTTCACCAACTTCTGAGAAAGATAGGAGGGTGTGCACTCTTGCCTCAGAAGCCATTTTGGCCACACTACCTGATACTGGAGGGTACATTTAAGGTAATATCCTCTGGTACTGTATGGGTTAAGTAAAAAAGGGATCTGGGCTAGTCAAAAGGTTAAGTGAGATCGACTTTACCCCTTTGCTTGCTAGAGATCTTTCGTAAACTATATATAATCGTCTAACAATAGCCAGAATTAACTGCAAAAACGCGTCATGATCCTCAAAGGGTTAATAAGGACTTGCATTAGTTAAACCGGTACATAACCCCATTTCCTCCTTTTGTCCCCTCAACCGTGGTGTGACTCTTCTCCCCATATTGCTAATAATCCACAATTAACCCAATTGTCTGGTGCAGGGCGGGTCTTTTTGGACCAGACCTGTTTCACTCCATTAGATTAACCCTTAAAGAGCGGCGCCCAGCTATTGCCGGGCACCAATTTGCAGCAAGTTAGGAGCATTATTATGGCTTTTAACCCGTCCAGCCCTGGCTAGTTTTGTAATGTTTGTTCACCAGAACCCGGCCGGTTTTCAAAATTTTTTTTTATTCCAGAAACAATAGCGAATGGGTTAGGAATGAAGGTAAAACCACGAAAAACCGCTCAAAAAGCTTAAAGAATGGTCCTACAGAGCCCCCGAAAACGTATTTTACAGGAGTAAAAAATTGAAGGCAATTACCCCAAAAAAACAGGTTTTCCGTGCTCACGCGCACGCACGTGGACTTTGAGAGTTTTCAACCATCGGCACGGTTGCGTGGGATACGTACACAGTTCCCATACAAATCTGAGCCCTCTTGAGTGGCTACAGCTGAGGTTACGGTCGGCGCAATTAGGGTGACGCGCCAGGTGCGTCTCTGGGGCTGTGCGTTACATACATCGCCGACGCGTCAGGCGCGTCGCTGGGGCTGTACGGGTTAAAGGGTTAAAATCGAGTGCAAATGGCCGGGAGTGCAGCGGGCCACACGTCCGACTCCCAGGGCCTACCGCCGCCCACTGACTCACCCTCCCTGTGTTCTCGAGAGGCCGGCAGTGTAGCCAGTAGTGAGCGTAGCTGGGAAAAATATACCGCTATACGCTAAACTCCCTTGTTACTGGTACCACTGTATGAGAATCACGAGTGCTACGTAGCTCGTTCTGCTCATTTTGAAGCTTTTAGCGCCTAGTTTTTTGCTGAATACATTTCTTTTCATGCAGATACTTGATTTATCATTCAGGAGCCCAAAATAAGCCCAAAAAACCCGGCTAGACGAGGGTTAAGAGATTTAGACGTTTAACCTCATTACTTTGGCGAGCATAAAACTCTTAACTCCATTACCGGTATGGTATTTATTTGTTCTGGGATAGCGATAACAATCCTGCAATTTAGGAGGAACCGACTTTCAGCAAAAACATTATTCAATAAAAAAATAAAATTGTAAATCTTTAGCTGGAATGCGACCTATTTTTTCTGTTATTTTTTTTAGTCTGGGGCGAACTAGATACATTGCTAAAAAATTGGTGGCTCAATCAAAGCTCTCATTAATACATAAACAGTGTCATATTATTCCCCCAAGACGTCGCACCAGATAGTGTGAACCCAACCCCTTCACTATAGTCGGTTTCATTTCAACTGGCGGTAAAATGAATCCCTCTGCAGCTGATTTATCGCTACTTAATGGAATAATAGGAAACCGCTATCCCTTAGTCATATTAATGTCAAGTGTTCATAATTAACAGCACTTTTCGCTATAAAATTTACGTAATAACCGAGTAATCAAGAGATGGACGTGTCAATTTACAGTCAGTTGGAAAGAAACAAGGTATATACTGTATAGTAGGCTGCTTCTATAACTGTCCACGCCACAAACAAGGTATATACTGTATAGTAGGCTGCTTCTATAACTGTCCACGCCACAAACAAGGTATATACTGTATAGTAGGCTGCTTCTATAACTGTCCACGCCACAAACAAGGTATATACTGTATAGTAGGCTGCTTCTATAACTGTCCACGCCACAAACAAGGTATATACTGTATAGTAGGCTGCTTCTATAACTGTCCACGCCACAAACAAGGTATATACTGTATAGTAGGCTGCTTCTATAACTGTCCACGCCACAAACAAGGTATATACTGTATAGTAGGCTGCTTCTATAACTGTCCACGCCACAAACAAGGTATATACTGTATAGTAGGCTGCTTCTATAACTGTCCACGCCACAAACAAGGTATATACTGTATAGTAGGCTGCTTCTATAACTGTCCACGCCACAAACAAGGTATATACTGTATAGTAGGCTGCTTCTATAACTGTCCACGCCACAAACAAGGTATATACTGTGTAGTAGGCTGCTTCTATAACTGTCCACGCCACAAACAAGGTATATACTGTATAGTAGGCTGCTTCTATAACTGTCCACGCCACAAACAAAATACCTCTACAATTCTAAACGACTGCATTAATCAACGACCACAACCATAACGATCACACTAAAACATTCTGGGCATGAAAAGGTTATATAGCGTATGTAATAATCTACCCTCTAAAGGTATATTGGTAGTGATAAATCCATCTTACACTAATTACATAGGTAAATCACTAGCAATATACTCAATGATCTTATATACTTTTTTCATATCCTTTTTACACCCTAGATCTATTTAGAGTGCACATTCCTAAACAGCCTGCCTTAGGTTATTTTAGATTGTGTTAGTCTTGGTTAGGTCAAGTTAGTGTCAAGTTAAACTAGGTTAGATCTGGTTCGGTTTGATTACAGTAGGTTAAGGGAGCCCACCTCACTTTTTTGTTTTCTTTTTCTTTCCTTCTCTCTTTGGCTTGTATCCAATCGGCCCCATTCAGCCTACTGTTTTAAGACGTTTACCCCCATCCAGGTGTCAATATTTTACTGGCGAGCGGTAGCGAGCCAGCATATATATATATATTTATTTTGTTTTGACAGCAAATTTGTACATTTTTCGATAGAAAAATGTCTCCGGCGAAGCTGGATTTCTCCATACAATGCTGGCTCGCTATTGCTCGCCAGGAAGAAATCGACACCTGGATGGGGATAAACGTCTTAAAACAGTTGGCTGAATGGGGCCGAATGTATACAAGCCAGGGAAAGAGAAAAAAGGAGAGAAAGAAAAAAGCCGGTGACCCCCCTTAAGTTTGTGTAGGATATGACAAGCCAACTAGGTTAGTTCTGGTTTGATTAGATTAGGTTTAGCTAGGTTAAGTTGAGTAAGGTTAAGTTAGAAGACTGGCTTCTGGCTATAGTCGTGTGGGAATGAAATGGCTAAATAAAGTGTCCAGAATAATCTACCAATCTAAAGGTATATTGGTGGTAATAAACCGAATCTTATAACTATTAAGGGAGCCCACCTCGCTTTTTTTCTCTTTCTCTCCCTCTCTCTTTGGCTTGTATCCATTCGGCCCCATTCAGCCTACTGTTTTAAGACGTTTACCCCCATTCAGGTGTCAATATTTTCCTGGTGAGCGGTAGCGAGCCAGCATATATATTTTTGTTTCGACAGCAAGCTAAATTTGTACATTTTTCGATAGAATAATTTCTCCGGCGAAGCCGGATTTCTCCATACAATGCTGGCTCGCTATCGCTCGGCAGGAAGAAATCGACACTTGGATGGGGATAAACATCTTAAAACAGTTGGCTGAATGGAGCCGAATGGGTACAAGCCGGGTAAAGAGAGAAAAGGAAAGAAAGATGAAAACAAGCCGGTGACCCCCCTTAAAAGGGTAAATCACTATCAATATACCCATTTATCATGTATACTTTTGTCACACACTTTAGTATTAACTCCCTCCAGAATGTCAGTCTGATCCTTCTCACCTTGTTGCCAGCCCGGAGTTGCTCATTCCGCATGATTAGTCGCCCATTTGCAATCCTGGCGCCTAATTGGTCGTCGGGCGGGCCGTTCCCTGAGGCAACTAATCATGACGCGAGCACGATTACCAGCCAGCCAATCACACCCAGGGGACCACACCCGCGCCCAGGATTTAAACTCGCGCCCCGCCAATCGTCGGCGCGAACGTTAAACCGCCAATTTTAGGGCCAACAGTCTTTCCCGGGGGCCACTGTAGACAACTTGCCCTGTCTGTTTGTTGCTGCCAAGAGTTCAGTCACAGTTAAAATTACTTACAAAACCTCCACATTTTCAACTCCGGTTATTTCTCTAGTTTTATATATGTGAAACAATATCCTTAAACAAACTTAACAAAGCCAATACAAGCCAATTCAAAGTTTGTTAAGTGTGGATCAGGATTTTTTTTTTTTTTAAACTTATAGAGGACAATTAGTTTAAAAGTTACTAAGTTGGGACACCGCTTTTGTCAGCGGATGAACTTGGTATAATAGCGACTAAGCGTCGTGTTCTGATTTGAATAATTTAAGGTTTACAGTACTCTTAAAGTGCCCATACCATCAAATTGTTCTTGTTGACATACTGTAAAATTAGATTACTATTAAGATTAATATAATTGTGTATGCTAAACGATGGAGATTAATATAATTGTGTATGCTAAACGATGGAGATTAATATAATTGTGTATGCTAAACGATGGAGATTAATATAATTGTGTATGCTAAACGATGGAGATTAATATAATTGTGTATGCTAAACGATGGAGATTAATATAATTGTGTATGCTAAACGATGGAGATTTTCAAAACGCGAATTTACTTGTAGCAAGTATAATTTATGAAGATGGAGAACAAAAATCCAGCTAATTTCAAGGTTCACAAAAATCCTGGGAAATCTTTATTCGGATTATTTCTCGTCATAGGATGAAGGAAAAATTACAGGAAATTATATTTTGGGACATCTATAAAGGTGACGTCACACGACAGTTTCTTCAACTTTTGTTCTAGCCTGCTTCTGATTCTGAATAACATTTATCCTCCTATGTCCGCTAATATTATACCAATAAATTGATTCATGTTCGATTATCATCAATTCTAAGCACTAACTTAGTACTAGATCCATCATTGTGACTGCCTAAGATGTCTTTATTCAAGAATCTCAAACCATAGTCCGATATTGGCTAGTAAAAACGCCTAAAACAGGCAAGTGTTACCGCGCCTTAACTCTTTCAGTGTGCCATGACGTAATTCTTCATTAAATTCTGGCTATTAACAGATGTTTTTAGGCAGCTTAGGAAGGGGTCTCTAGGCATCAAGGAGGTAAAAACTATCTCAAGTAACAGTCTAACTCCAATAAGCCCTCTAAGCTTAATACAATCGTCTATCGATAGCCAAATAATAGTATACAGGATGTGGAGCTTGTGCCCTACATGCTCCACTTCCAGGAATGTTGTGTATCGTGTTGTGAAGCATTGTGGTGCGTTTTGTATTGTGTTGTGTTATACTGTGCTGTATTGTATTGCGTTGTATTGTGTTATGGTGCATATGTTGTATTGTATTGTGTTATACTGTGCTGTATTGTATTGTGTTATGGTGCATATGTTGTATTGTATTGTGTCATGGGTGTGTTGTGTCATGTGATATAGTGTTTTTGTAATACACTGTACCCGCAAAATCCTGCAACCACACAACTACCCGAGTTGAAGTCTGGGATAGCGTAAAATAGCGTGAATCACCACGAGATTATCACCTGGTTCTTTCAAGGAAAACCCAGCATTTCAGTTGTATAATTGTGTCGTGTTGCATTGTATTCCATTTTGTTGTGTTGTGTTGGATTGTGGTGTGTTGTGTTGTGTTGTATTGGATTATGTTGTGTTGCATTGGGTTGTGATGCATTGGATTGTGTTGTGTTGTGTTGTATTGGATTATGTTGTGTTGTGTTGGATTATGTTGTGTTGTGTTGGATTGTGTGGTGTTGTGTTGGATTGTGTTGTGTTGGATTGTGTTGTGTTGTGTTGTATTGGATTGTGTTGTATTGGATTGGGTTGTGTTGTATTGGATTGTGTTGCATTGGATTGTGTTGTGTTGTATTGGATTGTGTTGTGTTGGATTGTGTTGTGTTGTATTGTGTTGTGTTGTGTTGTATTGTGTTGTGTTGTGTTGTATTGTGTTGTGTTGGATTGTGTTGTGTTGTATTGGATTGTGTTGTGTTGTGTTGCATTAGGTTGTGTTGTATTGTGTTGTGTTGGATTGTGTTGTGTTGGATTGTGTTGTGTTATATTGGATTGTGTTGTGTTGTATTGTGTTGTGTTATGTTGTATTGTGTTGTGTTGTATTGGATTAGGTTGTATTGGATTGTGTTGTGTTGTATTGGATTGTGTTGTATTGGGTTGTGTTGTATTGTGTTGTGTTGTTTTGGATTGTGTTGGGTTGTATTGGATTGTATTGTGTTGTATTGGATTGTGTTGTATTGGATTGTGTTGTATTGGATGGTGTTGTATTGGATTAGTTTGTATTGGATTGTGTTGTGTTGTATTGGATTGTGTTGTATTGGGTTGTGTTGTATTGTGTTGTGTTGTATTGTGTTGTGTTGTTTTGGATTGTGTTGTGTTGTATTGGATTGTATTGTGTTGTATTGGATTGTGTTGTATTGGATTGGATGGTGTTGTATTGGATTGTGTTGTGTTGTATTGGATTGTGTTGTGTTGTATTGTGTTGTGTTGTATTGGATTGTGTTGTGTTGTATTGGATTGTGTTGTGTTGGATTGTGTTGTGTTGGATTGTGTTGTGTTGTGTTGTATTGGATTGATTGGTGTTGTGTTGTATTGGATTGTGTTGTGTTGTATTGGATTGTGTTGTATTGGATTGTGTTGTATTGGATTGTGTTGTGTTGTGTTGTATTGGATTGTGTTGTGTTGTATTGTGTTGTGTTGTGTTGTGTTGTATTTTTTTTTTTTTTTTTTTTCTATGTGATTGAGGGAGGCAAAAGGCATAACTGCCTATAGCGAGTGCCTCCCCCATAGTTGAAAGAGTGACAGGGCCAAAATCAAGGGACGTTCGAGCCAAAATGCCTGGACACACGGAGTTTGAAGCAATTTAAGTCATAGGAAGAGGGAAAGACTGATTCTGGGAGAGAGTTCCAGAGCTCAGCTGTTGAGTAGAAGAAAGTTTGAGAGTAACATTTCACTCTTGGGTTGGAGAGTTGCACAGAGTAGGGGTGGGATTGAGTTGCAAGACGGGTACCACGTGCCCTACGTAAAGGAGGTGGTATGCACTGGGATAGCTCTGAGGAACACTGATTATTATAGTAGCGATAGAATAGCGAGAGAGAGGCAACATTGCGGCGGAGAGAGAGAGATTGCAGAGAGTTGGTGAGTGGACGGGAGTTAATGATACGAAAGGCCTTCCTTTCAACTTTGTCTAGGAGAGCAGTGTGAGAGGAACCTCCCCACACATGTGAACAATACTCAATACAAGGGCGCACTATGCCCCTGTACAGAGCAAGAAGCTGTGCAGGGGAAAAGAACCCCCTAAGGCGGTTGAGCACACCCAGCTTCTGGGATGCTGCCTTAGCAAGACTGGTAATATGGTCCTTCCAAATGAGAGCAAGAAAAAGAGACACCAAGAATATTGAGAGAAGATGAAGGGTTGATTTTTGTATTGTTGAAGAATAAGGGATAGTCCGCTGGGAGATCCTGACGGGTAGATAGATGGAGAAATTGGGTTTTGGAAGCATTAAAGTTAACAAGGTTTTCTCTGCCCCAATTGGAAATAGTATTTAGATCAGAATTTAAGAGTTCTATGGCTTCATTACGTTTGTCGTTGAGGGATTGCTGGCTGGGGCGTTCTGAAAAACTAATGGAGTAGTGCAAGGTTGAGTCGTCTGCGTATGAATGGATGGGAATTAAGGTACAGTTAAGGAGATCATTTATAAAAATTAGAAAGAGAATAGGAGATAGGACAGAGCCCTGAGGAACACCGGAGTTTATAGAGTGAGGAAGTGAACAATGGCCGTCCACAACCGCGGCTATGGAACGGCCGGAAAGGAAATTAGAGACAAAGGCACAGATGGAGGGATAGAAACCGAAGGAGGGTAGTTTAGAAATTAAAGATTTATGCCAGACTCTATCGAAGGCTTTCGATATGTCTAGTGCAATATAAAAAGTCTCACCGAAGTCCCGAAAGGAGGATGACCAAGAGTTAGTAAGATATGAAAGAAGATAACCAGTAGAGCGACCCTTAAGGAAGCCATACTGGCGATCTGAGAGCAGATTATGAGAAGAGAAATGCTTAAGAAATTTGGAAGCTAGAATAGTTTCAAAAACTTTAGAAAGACAAGAGATAAGAGCAATTGGACGATAGTTGGAGGGTTGAGAGCGGTCACCCTTCTTTGGGACAGGTTGAATGTGAGCAAACTTCCAGCATGAAGGGAAGACGTTAGAGGATAGACAGAGACGAAAGAGTTTGCCTAGGCAGGGAGTCAGCACGGAAGCACAGTTTTTGAGAACAACAGGAGGAACACCGTCCGGACCGTACGCCTTATTAGTGTTAAGCCCAGAGAGGGTAGAAAGTACATCTTTAGAAGAGATTAGGATATTAGGCATAAGTAAGAGAGAGGAGGGCGGAGAGGGAGGAGGGTATTGGATTGTGTAGTGTTGTATTGGATTGTGTTGTGTTGGATTGTGTTGTGTTGTATTGGATTGTGTTGTGTTGTGTTGTATTGGATTGATTGGTGTTGTGTTGTATTGGATTGTGTTGTGTTGTATTGGATTGTGTTGTGTTGGATTGTGTTGTATTGGATTGTGTCGTGTTGTGTTGTATTGGATTGTGTTGTGTTGTATTGTGTTGTGTTGTATTGTGTTGTGTTGTATTGTATTGTGTTGTGTTGTATTGGATTGTGTTGTGTTGTGTTGTATTGGATTGTGTTGTATTGGATTGTGTTGTGTTGAATTGTGTTGTGTTGTATTGTATTGTCTTGTGTTGTAGTGTGTTGTGTTGTATTGGATTGTGTTGTATTGTGTTGTGTTGCATTGTATTGTGTTGCATTGAGTGTGTTGTGTTGCATTGGATTGCGTTGCATTGGGTTGGGTTGCATTGGATTGTGTTGTATTGGATTGTGTTGTGTTGTATTGGATTGTGTTGTATTGGATTGTGTTGTGTTGGATTGTGTTGTGTTGTATTGGATTGTGTTGTGTTGGATTGTGTTGTGTTGTATTGGATTGTATTGTGTTGTATTGGATTGTGTTGTGTTGTATTGGATTGTGTCGTGTTGTGTTTTATTGTGTTGTGTTGTATTGTGTTGTGTTCTATTGGATTGTGTTGTGTTGTATTGTATTGTATTGTGTTGTGTTGTGTTGTATTGGATTGTGTTGTGTTGTATTGGATTGTGTTGTATTGTATTGTGTTGTGTTGTATTGTGTTGTGTTGTATTGGATTGTGTTGTGTTGGATTGTATTGTGTTGTATTGGATTGTATTGTGTTGTGTTGTATTGTGTTGTGTTGTATTGGATTGTGTTGTTTTGTGTTTTATTGTGTTGTGTTGTATTGTGTTGTGTTCTATTGGATTGTGTTGTGTTGTATTGGATTGTGTTGTGTTGTATTGTGTTGTGTTGTATTGGATTGTGTTGTGTTGTATTGGATTGTGTTGTGTTGTGTTGTATTGGATTGTGTTGTGTTGTATTGTGTAGTGTTGTATTGGATTGTGTTGTGTTGTATTGGATTGTGTTGTGTTGGATTGTGTTATGTTGGATTGTGTTGTATTGGATTGTGTTGTATTGTATTGTGTTGTGTTGTGTTGTATTGGATTGATTGGTGTTGTGTTGTACTGGATTGTGTTGTGTTGTATTGGATTGTGTTGTGTTGTGCTGTATTGGATTGATTGGTGTTGTGTTGTATTGGATTGTGTTATGTTTTATTTTGTTGTGTTGTATTGGATTGTGTTGTGTTGGATTGTGTTGTATTTGATTGTGTTGTGTTGTATTGTATTGGATTGTGTTATGTTGTATTTTATTGTGCTGTATTATGTTGTGTTGTGTTGTATTGGATTATGTCGTGTTGTGCTGTATTGGATTGATTGGTGTTGTGTTGTATTGGATTGTGTTGTGTTGTATTGGATTGTGTTGTGTTGTGCTGTATTGGATTGATTGGTGTTGTGTTGTATTGGATTGTGTTATGTTGTATTGTATTGTGCTGCATTGGATTATGTTGTGTTGTGTTGTATTGGATTTATTGGTGTTGTCTTTTATTGTATTGTGTTATGTTGTATTTTATTGTGCTGTATTGGATTGTGTTGTGTTGTATTGTGTTGTGTTGTATTGGATTGTGTTGTGTTGTATTGTGTTGTGTTGTATTGTGATCTATATAGCGCCGTTACATCCGGGTAATCTATAACGTGTAATACTAAGGTTTTCCTTGAGTGTGGCTATACTGAATGGATTAAGGATTTCAAGTCATAACATTAAGAAAAGGGGAAGTTAATATGTCTGGAGGAGTTAAAATTAGACTCAAAAATAGAAAGAGAAGATTGTTCGACTACAGTCAATTTTACCCGAGTTCGACATATAGTTTGGCAATTTAAGAAGATTCGCCCCGTTAGTTTGGAGATTATATTATGCTTTGACCCTTCCAAGTGTCGATTTTACCTGGCGAGCGAAAGCGAGCTTACAATTTAGGAGAAACTGGCCTTCGGACTGGATATTATCATACCGTAATAATATACAAACTAATCTTTGGGGCGAGATTATTTAACTCGAGTGGGATTATGAGGATAATAAAAATAATAATAATAGTTCTTAAAGCTAGCGCATGCTAAGCTAGCTAAGGATAGCTCAATAAGGCCGATTAGGCGTATTTCCATTGGGGTCCTGTACTACTACCCCATCCCTTTGCTCATGAGGGATGGTAACGACTCAGTGCTTGTGAAAAATCTTTAATGCGCCGAGCGTGGGCGCGAACCCGGGCCTTCTGGGTGGAAGTCCGAGACGCTAGTCACTACACCAAGCGAGCCAAGCGAGGATAGCTTTCTTTATTATATTATTATTATTATAATTATTGTTACCGGGTATTTATTTGTATTTTCTTTATTTATTTTTATTTTTGTTTAAATAGCTTGAAGGGAGTCTGTGGAACGTTACTATTTATTTAGTTTGATGGGGATCTGAGTAACTTTTTATTTAGCTTGAACGGGGTCTAGGGGGGATGGATTTTTATATATAATTAGAAAGAAGGGGGTTGAGTTGTCGGGTGCCGTTATTGTCCAGGGTCTTTCAAGGGAACACATAAAAGCTTCACACTCTCTCTCTCTTGCTGCTAACTTCATTACTGCCTTCAGGGGGTCGTTAAATGGGGGCAGTTGTCGGGAAGGGGGGTGGGGGGGAGGATTGAAATACTGAACAGATTGTTTAACTGTACTTAATCGGAGGATGTTTCGCCCCATTAGTTTGGCGATTTCAAGAGGTTTCGTTCCTTTCCTTTGGCGATTATAAGACTTTTCATCCTTTCCATGGGTTCCTTTATATTCTGGCATTGACAGGGAGCGTATGCCCGCCATGTGTTGCGTTATTGGTTTGGTTGATGCACTTGATGGCTGGATATGGGCCATAGCGGACAATCCAACAATCTTTCCAGGGACCATCAATGTTATTTACAACCATTTTTGTTGCTACCTGATGATCTTGGACAGCTTTGATGAGAAAATACTGTAAATGCGTTTTAATCAGCTTAACGAGCATATGTGCCACATGTCAAGCTTCACATGACTCGAACATACAATCCGCAGCTGTGAAGAATGTCATTGATGAGAAAACAGCCTTTGACTGGAATATTTTTATGACTAAACATTTATAAACTTAGCTTGAAGGCGGTCTGGGGGGCTTGTTTTTAGGTTAAAGGGTGGTCTGGGATGTTTATTTATTTATTTATTTATTTTAAGCTTGGGGGTCTACAGAGTGAAACTTGACTCCTGTTTTAAGGGAGTCGTTACAAGGGAGGAAACTGTCGGTGAAAGGGAGAGGGTGGAGGGAAGAAGATAATTGAATTATTTAGAAATGCAATCGTTTGTAATGGAAAGTTGAAGAGGGTGTGCTGTATAAATAATGGGAATGAAAACGGTAATTCAAGCATCCATAGGCCTAGTAATCTACCCGTATAAATTTGGCAGTACTAACTCGTTTAATGTATTGAGAGAAAGATACATCACTATTAATATACCCAGTGATGGTATACTGTATACCTTTTTCATACTCATCTACTGTACGGATAAAAAAGTAAACCACCATCAATATAAGCAAGCAGCTTGTATGCCTTTTTCATAAAATGTTTCAAGCTTGATTTTGTACAGAACAGAATCCACCAAAGAACAGAAATATGATACAGAGGATGAGTTCTGTACACTGTCAAAAAGTACGGTTTTTAAATGGTATGAAAAGATATAAAGTGTTCATATCAATATACTCTTTTAAAGGTATATTGGTAGTAATAATTACATTTTATACAAATATAGACATTTATATCTAAAATAACCAAATTATCAAAGACCCCCACCACGAACAAAAGGAAAACAAGTGAAGAACGGGAAACCAATAACAAACTAATACAGAAACAAAGCCAACAAAGAAAACGAACCAAGAGAGAAGAAGAAGGAGGAACTACAGCAGAACCAATAACACCAAAGGCGGGAACAGCAAGAAACAAAATAAGCACGATGCCTCACATACCAAAATTGCCCCACATCACCCACGGAAGAAACGAGAACAAGAATACCAAACCAGATCTACACACAGAGAAGACAAGTATATCAACAGCACCAAAAGACACCCAACCAGTAAAACCACATGTACGAGATAACTACCAGAATAAAACCTGCACCTATAAACAAGTTATCAAATCACATACGCCTTCTACTAACACCAGACGAGACACCAGAATTGCCACCATAACACCAGAGCTTCCAACAACACCTGGCAAGACTATCACCAAAATACCACAACACCATGAGGCTCCCAGGAAGAAAATAGTATTCAGCCAGGGAGAGAAGGACCAATATCACCATAAAAAGAGAAGCCACTTACGCCTTTCTTCCACCCAAAAGCTGACTCACCTGCCCACGAACTTCTAGGGGACCCTCCTAATCCCCCTAGATCCGCCCCCTACTGGACGTATGACCTTTTGATCCCCGCACACCTGCCCTGGGACATCTCAGCTAAAATCGTCACTACTTCGACGAAACCTGAACAAGGCAAGCAATTCTAGGGCTTGATAATACTGACATGTTAGTAGTCTAGCCCTAAAATTACCCTCCCATTCAATTAGAGATTGAAGTCATGATGAATATCTCTATAGGTCTGAGGAGTTCTTTTCCCTATCGAGGAATTATTGTTATCGCATACCATGGTATAGGGATTAACATTAAGATCCCAAATAGGCTGCACTTTTAGTATTAGAAGTATAAACTCGCGGACATGTCCCCACCTTACTTCTCTTACTAAATCCGCACTCTAAAAACTACTGAGAGATACTTGTCATGGCAAGGTCATTCGACTAATTTAGGGCTTTGCGGGAAACTGTTAACACCGGCACTCGGCATACAGAAGTTCTTAGTGCATCTGTCCAACACCATGGTAGCGGACACTTGCAATTAACCCCCTCCATCATATTATACTAACTTACTTACGGGTAGGCAGAGCACCCGGTATTTCCCCCACAACACTCTCTCTTACACTGAGGGATCAGTAGAAGTCAGAGGAATTTGGGGTTGCCACCAACCGACAGATTCTGATCTAACTTACCTAACTTACTGAGCTCCATATGATGCAATTTTGCGTCATAATCTTATTATTGAGCTATTTCACTAAGTTCATATGACGATATCGCGTCATGTGATACTCTTGGGCGTACCGCCATATGATGCGCGATCGCGTCATAGATGACGGAGAGGGTTAAAAGGTTTAAACACCGCCCCTGAGTTCTTTGAATCTCTTATAACGGTCAGTAGCAGATCGAGTGATATTAGTAATGGTCATGACCTTACTATCTCCTCGCATTAGCCCGATACATTGTCACTGTATCAAGACATCAGACACATCATATTAAAGACCCCAAGTCAAGAGTACCGAAACGGAACTTCACCAACGATTAGCATAACAATCAGGATAGTCGAGTAACTCTAGCCCCAGGACATGTCCAGCTAAAACCACTCTCGTTCATCCGATGAAAGTGCCCGGTGTCCTGACATTAAGGAACTATCATTCAAGATCCAAAACCAGCTAATCCATCTGTAACCCAAACAACTTATCCACGCTGCAGGCCAACCTGGACGGCCCAACGGAGAATCAGAAGACCCCACTAGCTGTTACCTCAACTCACCACCACTCCAGCTCCAAGTGTTAGCTTAGGCCTTAGGAGTAAATATTGAAAACTTTAAAAAAAATCTATACCCAGATATAAGGTATAAATAGCTAATAGCAACAGAGTCCCTAAGTCTCGACTCTGCCTAAATTCTCACCAGGCGAAGGTGCCTATATAAGTTAGAGTCCACAAGTATTGACTCTGCCTAAATTCTCACCAGTCCGAAGGTACCTAAATAAGTAGAGTCCACAAGTATTGACTCTGCCTAAATTCTCACCAGTGCGAAGGTGCCATAAATAAGTTAGAGTCAAATACGATTTACTTTGTCTAATCTATCATAGATTCTTATGAGAGTTCCACGAATTGTTTGCGAGTTAACTTAGAGGTGAATACAGCTAATATATCCCTGATCCTATTACAGATCCTCGCCGTGCTCGGAAAGTTCAATTTTTTGTAAACCATTTATCCATGTGTATCTATTAGTATTGTTAACCCTAGGAGTAGATAAATAAATACTGTTCATAAATATACTCAGTGTTATATGTATTCTTTATTTCTTCTATGCATGTGTTGTGTGATTTTGACTTCTCCAGTTAAGTAGAACCATACCAAATCCAATCTCAATACCTGGTATAACAATATCACTATCAATAAACCCAATGATTGTATATAATTTTATCTTTGTCATACTCTTTGATTTTTTAGTCTAGAAATATATAATGCGTATATTTAGAAAAATAAAGAAGCTTCCTTTACACTCAATATATCTTCTTGGCTAGGATGCACTCTAGTAATCTAGGATATGAAAAAGGTATATTAGATCATTGGGTACATTGGTAGTGATTAACCTTTCTAAACAAAACAAAATCTATGTGAGTGAAGGAGACAAAAGGCAGAACTGCCTATAGCGAGTGCCTCCCCCAGAGTTGAAAGAGTGACAGGGCCAAAATCAAGGGACGTTCAAGCCAAAATGCTTGGACACACGGAGTTTGAAGCAATGTAAGTCATAGGAAGAGGGAAAGACTTATTCTGGGAGAGAGATCCAGAGCTCAGCTGTTGAATAGAAGAAAGACTGAGAATAACGTTTCACTCTTGGGTTGGAGAGTTGCACAGAGTAGGGGTGGGATTGTGCTGCAAGACGGGTACTACGTACCCTACGTAGAAGAGGTGGTATACACTGGGAGAGCACTGAGGAACACTGATTATTGTAATAGCGATAGAATAGTGAGAGAGATGCAACATTGTGGCAGAGAGATATAGACTGCAGAAAATTGGTGAGTGGAAGTGAGTTAATGAGACGTAATTCTTTTTTTCTACTTTGTCTAGAAGTGCTGTGTAAGAGGATCCTCCCCACACGTGTGAACAATACTCAAAACATGGATCGATGCACTGTGCCCCTGTACAGAGCAAGAAGCTGTGCAGGGGTAAAGAACTCCTTGAGGCGGTTGAGCACACCCAGTTTCTGGGAGGCTGCCTTAGCAAGACTCATAATATGGTCCTTCCAAGAGAGAGCAGAAGAAAAAGAGACACCAAGAATATTGAGAGAATGTAAAGGATTGATTTTTGTATTGTTGAAGTAAAAGGGATAGTCCTCTGGGAGTTTCCGACGGGTAGTAAGGTGGAAAAATTGGGTTTTAGAAGCATTAAAGGCAACAAAGGTTTCTCTGCCCCAATTGGAAATGGTAGTTAGATCAGAAGATAAGTGTTGTATGGCTTCATTACCTTTGTTTTTGAGGGATTGCTGGCTGGGGCATTCTGGAAAAACTAATTAAGTAGTGGAAGGTAGAGTTGTCTGCGTATGAATGGATGGGATTGGAGGTACAGTTGAGAAGATAATTTATGAAAATTAGAAAGAGAATGGGAGATAAGACAGAGCCCTGAGGTACACCAGAGTTGATAGGATGAGGAAGCGAGCGATGGCCATCCACAACCGCAGCTATGGAACGGCCGGAGAGGAAATTAGAGACAAAGGCACAGATGGAGAGATGGAAACCGAAGGAGGGTAGTTTAGAAATTAAAGATTTGTGCCAGACTCTATCGAAGGCCTTCGATATATCTAGCGCAATATAAAAGGTCTCACCTAAGTCCCAAAAGGTATTAAGTGGGTTTACTATCACCAGTATACCTTTAAATGGGTAGATTAGTAGGCACACTGTATATACCCTTTTCATAAACATTAGTATTTGGAGTGTATCCTCTTAAAAAAGGTATATTGGTGGTAATTAATCCATATAATACAAGGATAGAAAATGAAATGACAGGGATGGCGAAGGGAACTATAGAAGGCAGTTGCAGAATTGCTAGTATGAAACTGAGGGAGTCAAAGAAACCAAGGGGACGTAAACCACAGAACGGAAAAAGAATACAGGAGCCACCCCTCCTTTCTTCAGGAACTCCCCGTGCTCTACGGAACCAGCCAACAGCAGCAAGTATGGGAAATAACAACAGCCAATCACCGCCCTGCTTTCGAACCATGCCAGCCAACTACAGGACAGCATTTCCTCCCTCTCCAGACCTGCAGTATGATGAGCATATGTTTATGCAAATTGCACATCAACGCCCCGAGACCTATATGAATAAATGGACGTGAACATGAGCCCCAACTACGACGAACCTGAAGATGTAAGAACCTCAGGACAGCCACCAATACTAGGTAAGCAATAAACAAGTTCGCCTAAGAACTTAGAGGATGGTGTAATCAGTACAATACGATTTCTCTATTCCTAAGCTAAATAACTACTATATAAGTTTTAATTATAATACATATGAGGTAAACAACTGTCAAGACTTAGGATCGTATAGTGGATTTAAGAATTAGTTACAAGACAAGTAAAGGGTTAAATTAGCTGCCTAAGGGGGAAGCGTTGAGATCGTCTCACCTTTGTTGTTAATTCACATGCTATACATTGTCTATATATATTATAATGGCCATCAGTGAATATATATAGACTTAGCTGGTTAGTGGAGCATGTTGATGGATAGTAGGTGCTGGGATGTTTATATATGGGACGATAGATGTGGCCGATCGCCGGTGTTGCTGGTGAGGCGTGTTGTTATTGAGTGGCACCCTTTATAGGGAAATACCCTTAGAACGTCAGCTTGGTAACAAGTGAAGCTAGACATGCGCAATCATTCTCGATGCTGCTAACGTTCCTCATATTTCTTTAATTACTATATTAAATAGTACTTAATACTTATGGAATACTACATTCTCGAATTAACTCTTTATAGAATAAATGTACACCATAGCCTATACCTTAGTTACCCCTTATATATTACTCATCTGAATTACACACCCAAATAACTTTACATGATACTTTGTGTATATACAGAATTATAAATACCCTTTTTAACCAATCCCAACTGGAAATAGAAAGGTCTATCGTGGACACTCGTAAGTCACGATATATTCCCGGCTACCAAATATTTACAAATTTTACAATTTGGATTTAAACTAATGTGGAAAATTACAAGGCTCCACCACCTATCAATGATTGCCAGAGTCGCTTGGAACCCAAAGCAGCCTGCCGCTGAGGACGAAGATTACTGTCATCCCGACTAGCAGCAGACTGCGCTGGTGCGTCCGCACCGGCAATACTATCAGCAATAATCTCGCCCACATCTTCACATTCCTGTTCAATAGGATACAATTTAGCAATCGAACGAGTAGTAATACCGGTAGAGGTTTTGACCTGTGCTACTCTAACAAGCTGATCTAGGCCTGGAAGTAATTTTAGGACGAGACCTAATCTCCAAAACAAACGAGGACCCTCATTGTGTATCAGGACAACGTCACCTACTTTGGGCCAAGATTTACCCTTGTTTCTTATTAAATTAGTATGACTTTACCTTAGAAATAGCAGGTAGTCAGTCGTCCAGCGCTTCCACAAATCATTTGACAATTTACAGACATAATTATATCGCGCGGAGACGTTGTTTACAACGTACAATGAGGGATCCGTGATTTCATCGTCGTTCATCGGTTCAGGAAACAGTCTAAGTCTACGCCCGCTGGCCAACTGTGAAGGGGTAATAGGTACAGGATCCTCTAAATCTCCTGACACATATCCTAAGGGTCTGTCATTCACAGCCGCCTCCAGTTCTGTTAGTATCATAGTCAACTCTGTAAGTGTGACTGAGGCACGACCCAGTACCTTTTTCAGTCCTGCCTTAACTGTGCCGATTGTTCTCTCCCAGATCGCTCCAAACCATGGAGCTCTGGCTGGGATACACCTCCAATCACATTTAAACTTACTCAGATGTTGTTTGAGTTGAGGATCATCTAGTCTTGAATTCAATAATTTGGCAGAACCGACAAATGTGGTGGCATTATCGCTGAGCATTAATTGGGGATAACCTTTAAGACTACAGAACCTTCGGAAAATGTGTATGAAGGTTTCGCAAGATAAATCAGGAGCAACTTCTAAATGAATAGCATGCGTTACAGCACAAGTGAACAATACTATATAAACCTTTTCAATAGTACCGCCCCCACCCCTCACAGCCAGTGAGCTGGAGTAGTCCACACCTGTGACCTGAAATGGTTCCACCCTGTTAACGCGGAAATCAGGTAGTGGAGGAGATGGCTGCAACCCATAGCTTTTGCCCTGAAAGCGCTTGCACACGACACACTTCCTAGTTAATTACTGACTTCACTGTTTGCCGTATTCTCGGAATTCACCATTTCGTTCTCAGATACGAAACCACATATGCCACCCCATAATGCAAGCACAATTTATGAGCATTGTCTATCAACAGTGAGGTTAACCTGTGTTTGTTTGGAAGAAGGATTGGAAACTTAGTATTATAATCTATCTTAGCCCTTTGTAGTCTCCCTTTACATTTAATGATCTCTTGATCCAAAAATAACCCCAACTGTTTAATAATGTTACTCTTAACCTTTTTGTCAGTGGTGCTAGTGTCAAGTTCCTGTCGCTCCTT
Organism: Paralithodes platypus; assembly: GCA_032716605.1. NCBI lineage: Eukaryota > Metazoa > Arthropoda > Malacostraca > Decapoda > Lithodidae > Paralithodes > Paralithodes platypus. The sequence goes on along the minus strand of CM064526.1, from coordinate 11,666,980 downwards.
ATGGTAAACTTCCCTCTGTGCTACATCTATTAAAGTGACTTCAGCTGCTCTTAGTTCCGGTACTGTAAGTATGCCATGATTCTGATCCGACCCCTTCGATTTGGCTTTCAGATTACCCACGTAGCGCTTCACCCATGCCATGATGCGTACTAGTTCCTCATACGAACAATAGCGAGGCCATTCTATTACATGGGTCTCGTTCGAGGGACTGTCCGTAGAGGTCGCAAACATTTGTTGAACCACAGGACCTTGTTCCTCCCCATCTGGCCATTGTTCAGGATGGGATAGCCATGATGGCCCTTCCCACCAAAGCCGAGAACTGTGTAGGGAGGAATGAGTAATTCCCCTTGTGAGCAAATCTCTTGGATTAATGTCAGTAGGGACATACCTAAACTTAGTGTTCGTACATGACGCTAAGATTTCGTCAACTCTATTACGAACAAACACCAGTAACACTTTCTTACTTGCAAGCCAACATAAACTTATTTGACTATCACACCAGATGACTGTTTCTTTGATTGACAGCTCAGATGCGTAGTCCTCCTTAATGAACGTGGCTAACCTACAGTAGATGCAAGTACGCAAGCTGTCAGTTCAAGTTTAGGAATAGTTAAACATTTAATCGGGGCCACCCTAGCCTTAGCCATAATCAAGCGGCACGTATCCCTGTCATCGCAGAAATACGCAGCGGCTCCGTAAGCAACTGTACTAGCATCACTGAAAATGTGTAAGGTCACATATCTCGAAAAGGTAACCTGTCTAGGTATTTCTAAATCCATGCAACTCCAGAGATCAGAACCAATGTCACACCAGCATTCCCTAAGCGCGTCCGAAAGAGGTTCGTCCCACCCGCAATTTATTCGCCAAAGCTCCTGTACAAAAATGCGAGCCCTAATGGTGACAGGTAACAAAACCCCCAGTGGATCAAAAATGCTAGCAGTGACACTGAGCGCTTCTCTTTTTGTGCTAGCTTGTAAAAAACGCTTCCTCTTCTGGAATGTAAACATATCAGTATCAGTTACCCAAGTCATCCCATGTGTCTTCACCCTGTCCTGTACTGTACTTGCGACATTATGTGCGAATAAGGTATCACAGAGATGTGGACTATTTGTGACCCATTCCCTGAGAAAAAGATGCGCTCCCGAGAATATGTCCTGGGCGCTGTTGTATATGCTCAGAAGGTCCTACTCACTGTCATTGGTCGCCTGCAAATTATCTATGTAAAGCCTATGTCTCAGACTGTGAACATGCTGAGTATTTTTATCTATTAGTGACAAATGTTTCAAGATAGTTGCATTCAAAAAAAAATGTGAGCAGGTCGCGCCAAAAAGAACCACGCGAAACCTACTGTATAGACCGATACTGGACCGTCGATATCCAGCGGATCATCGGGCCACAGAAACCGCGTGCAATCCATGTCATCCTCGTGCAACTTGAGCATATGAAAGGCCTTCTCAATGTCGCTGACCCAAGCATATTGGTTCAATCTGAACCTTAACAAGACCTTTGTTAGCGACAAGAGAAGGTCCTGTATACAGACAATCATTCAAGCTCAGCTTATTTGTGCTTGTCTTTGCTGAACAGTCGAAGACTACCCTCACGGGTGTGGTCCGACTGTCCTTTTCAACACCATGATGAGCCAGATAGTGAGTCTGGTTAGTGCTGTCAAGGTTATCTACTGGTACTTTCTCAATGAAACCTCTTGCTATCTGATCCCGAATGACACTTCCATATTGCTCGCAGTATTCCGGGGCCCATATGAACTTATGCTGAAGACCTCTGAGTCGTCCCAAGGCTAGCCCATAGTTGCTCGGAAGTAAGTGTTTGTTGTCTCTCCAGGGCAACTGAACAGTGTACTGATTATTAACACGAGAGTACTGTATTGACTCATTGAATTTTGACGTGACTAATTTATCCTCAAAGTCTGCTTCCTTAGAAGCAATGCCAATGTGGTCCAGTTCCCATAGTGCACAAATATCTTTATGTTCCCAGTGGCCCCCACTGTCCTGTAAGTAGGTATCCACCGGGCTGGTAGTAACTTTCAGAACTGTGACCACTTCAAGAGTGGTTTCTGAACCTTGGGCGTGGAACGATCCACTCAAAGCATACCCGTAAATTGTGGGCAGGAGAACTCTCTCATTTACTCTTTTAAAGCCTGGGTGTACAAACTTATAGTATTTATCCGCTCCTATCAGCATATCGAGTTTGTTTGAATGAAAATCATTGTCGGCTAATTTCAACTTTTGCGCAGTGAGTTTGTCAGTGATACAAGTAAGTCCCTTGTGAGCACAGTAACTAGGAAGCCGATCGACAACAATGGCTTTCATTTGGCGCCATCGTCCTTTGTGTCGATAGTTTAGTGCAACAACATCATAAATTGCATCCTCCAGCGAGCCTGTGAATCCCCTTGATTGTAGAGTCTCTTTACCAACTACTGTATGTTGTATTAACTCCAATGAGGACTTCAATATAAAGGACTTTTGTGAGCACTGATCTAGTAAAGCACGAAGTTGTGTAACATAAGTCTCCCTACCTTTTAATGGTGTGGGGAGTAATGCCATTTCTTTTTGAGTAGTAACCGACATAGTAACCGGGTGTTCCAAATGAGCTTGTGGCGACTCCTGGCCCCTATTTGGACAAAGACTATGGTAATGTTTGCCCTGACAATGTTTGCACGGCTCCACCTTTGGGTTGGTGCAACCATTTCGACCATGGTCTTTATCCAAACTGCCAACACACACCTTTAATACCTTCGCCCTCTTTATTTTGGTTTGTGCATTAGGATATTTGAAACATTTAAACCAGCAGTGCCCTGACTTGCCACACAGCTTACAGCCCTTATCAGAGCCATTGCTTCCCGCCTTGTAATGTGCTACCTTGTTTTGTTGAATAGTAAAAGCAGCAGTAGGTTTATATTTTTCTTGTGTAGGCAGGCCAGCCCCCTCCATGTTACAAATCTCCTCGTATAGGTTCCGAGTGACCGCACCAACCTCTAACCAGTCATCCTTCAGTTCTCGCCGAATAGTCTCTCGCAAAGGAGACGGAATCTTATTATACAACATTACGGCACAACATTCTTCCAACGTCACATTGCAAGATTTAAGTGACCTTAGTGTGCATTCAGCAGCCGCATGGAAATGTCTAAGGTCTTGCACATCATATCGAGGACTAGGAATCTCACAAAAGGCGGTAACGTGGGCAGACTTGATGCGGTTAATCTGTCTGTAGGTCTCGAGGAGAAGTGTTACGGCAGGAGCATAACTTGTGGTCTCTAAGCTAAATCCGGCTATGAGCTGCGAGGCCTCTCCCTCTAGCTGACCCCTCAAATATATGAATTTCTGAATATCTGTTAGGTCCTGACGCCCATGAACCGAACATTGGAATAAATCCCAAAATCCGGTCCACCGGGCAGGATTACCACCAAACTTCGGGAGGGTTAAGGCTGGCAATTTTATTACCGACTTTACAGCCTCTCTGCGAGAGACCTCTGTACGTACCGGTTTACTATCCAAAGGGGCTAATAAGTTGTGTACCTGTTCCTCATAAAGCATATTATTAGCCACTTCTTCATCTAAATCTTCCTCGGACTCTAACAATAGATATATTTTCTCATTGAAGGAATTGATGCTGTGTAAAGCCTTGTTGATACTGACTTTTTTAGCAATGATTTGATCGTTTGTGGCTTCGTTGAGGAAAGTGTTGAAATCCTTAGTTAATTTAGTAATGCCTCCTTTGGTTGCAGCCCTCAACCTCTTCAGCTTGGTGATGTCCATGTTTAAAGGGAACCCAACCTGTTACCAGTCAATTCACAAATTTATAGGGGATAGGCGAGTCAGGATGGACGATGAACGACGATAAAATAAACTATTAGCCTAATAAATGGAACTAAATATAGGCTAGCCTATTCCTCGTCAAAATATCGCGCCGCCCTACTGACGATTAGGTTATAGAGCTTGTGCATCCCCCAAGGGCCTAAATGGACGCCATCATATGCCAAGTCCTCCTTACCCATCTCCATAGGGTTGAACCTTGACTTGGAGAATGGAAATTTCTGGCGTAAATGTCTATTGACGGCATTTTTTATTTTGTTATATTGTTTTGCACTGAGGCCCCTGGGGGAGGTACGAGACTCTATTCCCACGATTTTACAATGCCCCCCTGTTCTATTCTCAATATGTTTAGCCAAATAATTTATTTTACTGGCTAACTCATTAACTACCGTATCACCAAATATATCATTACCTCCGACTATCAAGAATGTGAGATCCGGACGAAACTGTACAAGATTATCGAAGGCTGGCGAATTACGGATTGAATCAACTGTGGCCCCACTTTGTGCCAGAAACTTCAGCTGGAAGCCTTCACGGAGTATAGGAGATGGTGGCGGTTCAAATCTATTGACATACGAGTGTCCAATCACCGCAACTTTAGGTAACGGCTGTTTATTATGCGATGGTAACGGCTCAAAATTTTCGCCAATACCGCCCCAACCCCTCGCTGCTTCCCCAGACCCTCGAATCATTGGCTAGTGTGTAAACTATAGCACTAGAAAGTAGAAAACAGGGATGGTTTAAGCAGGCCCAAGAAGACGCCCAGCCACAATTAGGCCTAGGTTAAAACACAAAAACTGGGTACAGTATATTACTTAATTAGGCATATAGGCTATACTTAAATCCTGGTTTACGGCACCATACTTTACTGTCAAGACTTAGGATCGTATAGTGGATTTAGGAATTAGTTACAAGACAAGTAAAGGGTTAAATGATCTGCCTAAGGGGGAAGCGTTGAGATCGTCCAACCTTTGTTGTTAATTCACATGCTATACATTGTCTACATATATTATAATGGCCACCAGTGAATATATATAGACTTAGCTGGTTAGTGGAGCATGTTGATGGATAGTAGGTGCTGGGATGTTTTATATATGGGACGATAGATGTGGCCGATCGCCGGTGTTACTGGTGAGGCGTGTTGTTATTGAGTGGCACCCTTTATAGGGAAATACCTTAGAACGTCAGCTTGGTAACAAGTGAAGCTAGACATGCGCAATCATTCTCGATGCTGCTAACATTCCTTATATTGCTTTAATTACTATATTAAATAGTACTTAATACTTATGGAATACTATATTCTCGAATTAACTCTTTATAGAATAAATGTACACCATAGCCTATACCTTAGTTAATAGTTACCCCTTATATATTACTCATCTGAATTACACACCCAATTCAAGTTACATGATACTTTGCGTATATACAGAATTATAAATACCCTTTTTAACCAATCCCAACTGGAAATAGAAAGGCCTATCATGGACACTCGTAAGTCACGATAACAACAATGTAAATATTACCCATCGATGTCTAGAATAAGTATTAAACCTCACAACTCCATCACAACAATTTCCCAATACCCCTATGACCTTGAACACATGTAAAAGAGAGTAAAGAAATAAGTCACATATCACCTCAAAGATTTAGTAGAGAAGTATGCAAACCTCAACTGCGGTACTGTCCTAAAACCTGAAAGGGAACAGAACAGCTAATCACAGTGGTAGTTTGTACCAACCTGCCCCTGCCCGGAGAGTGTACTAGCCCTGGAGTACCCCCTGAAGTCTGGAACCTGAAGTCCTGCTCGAGTGACGCCCTACCCCCCTGAAGTGCTGCTCAACGGACCTACGATCTACGTCGGCCAGACTTGCCCTCTCTCTACCCTCCAACATTACCCTAAGTGTCCCTGTGTATCTTATGTTGTGTTTATTGTTGTCGAGGTATAGGTAAAAATATGTGAATTGTGTAGTGAATACTTCTACTTAGATCTGTGCCCAAGTTCCTTAATTTGCGTACGTGTTAATCCTTCTGAATCTTACATTAACTCTTATCTAGATCTGTGTCCAAGATCAACCATTTATCTTATTTAATATCCTCTAGGAGTCTAGAACGTCCTACGCATACGTTATATAATCTTGTAAATTGATTCACCTCGCCATGTACTCACAGATTTTCCTAATATATGTATTCTGTTATGTATGTTGCAAGTTGAGGTCGAAGTGTATTTCGTGTGTTAATTCCCCTTCCTAATTAATAAATTATTACCTAGAACCTACGCTCATTTTCATAATTAATGTATCTCAGTCTCCTCGTTGAGAAGTGTTTTATCAAATAAACATATTTACTTCCCGAGCCACCCATCTTACGTTCGATTACTTTATCGCCATTGTAATTATTATATGAATTAGTATTGACGTTCATTTGATTACTGATGTAGGTAATTCTGATTCTTCATGTCTAGGAATTCTAGCATTGCATAGATTCTGTTATCTAATTATTCATCATATTAAATAGACCGCTTATTCAGGTGTATTCTTATTAAGACTCTGTTAACCTGTTCACACATCTTGGTTATACTAGCTTGAGTATTTCCTTAGTACAACTTCGTCTTGTGCATTATTCTCCTTTATAATTAATATTCAATCATTAATATATCGGGTGGATGGGACTCGTTATCTTTGGTCGGCAACTCATCTAGGGGAGACAACCTTATACAAATCCGGGTGGATGGGACTCGTCAGCCTTGGTTGGCAACCTGTCTAGGGGAGTAAACCTGATACAAATCCGTACTGCTTACCTAAGGGTAAGGCAGGTTAGTGGATGGATTAACCGAACACCACTGTAGAAAAATAGTGCTAACAAGATACACAGAGGGCCTGTGAGTCGGACGGATCCTAAATTGAGTGGTCAATCCTGTAAGTCCTTCACTAAACTGGCTCGGGTTGTCCCTCTCACAGGGAATAGGTCCGCTTGGGGGCATTCTGTGTATGGCCACCCTCGTAAGGGGAGTAAGGCGTCTGGCAATAGATAGATAGATAGATAATTAATATTGTGTCAATTATTATCATACGCTATAAATATATAAGTGTTTCTAGAACATCAGTTAACTAAGTTCATTTGGTTAATTATAATCTGTTCTTAAATACAATTAATAGATATTCTTTTATAGTTGATTCATAATTGTATATTAAATATTACATCTGAATTCCTTGACCAAGTTCGTTATTATTACATACGATCGTTTGAAGTGAATATAGGATTCAAATCATAATTTACATAAATGAAGTTACGTATATAAGAAATTGTGAAAAGAATTAAATAGTACTTTGCCACCAATTTCATCGTAATATCATTGAAATTCAGTTCCTAATTACACAAACTAGAATTGTATTTTCTAACCCCGCAGTACAAATATATGACCTGACACGCTAGCTAATGAAAAGGTCGCACTAACTATAAACGCGTCTACCTGGCTAGCGCGCGCGCCACCTCCCGTGTGACTCACTCGCACTACCTGTGTACTTGTTTAGACTCTCAATTCCCCCATTTTCTCTTGCATCGAGATTGTAATCTAGTAACCATATAGCTGATTTACTCACGGATGACACTCGACTCACATCGTTATTATTATTAAGGGTTGATTCTATAAGTCACTTGTTATGATTTAGTTGCATATTATTTACCTTGTTTATAGCCACAGTTGAAGAGTAAGTACTCTCCATTTATGATCTGCTAATTATATGTATTCTATTCCTTGCCTGATAGTTCTAATAATTATCAAGGTAATGCTTCATCCTGAATTACAAATATATATTAGTGAATTGGGAATTGAAATGATCATGCTATGAGCTTCTAAACCTCAAACTAAGAAATATCTTGAATAAACTGGTGTATAATTGCTATGTATGTTGTTACTGAGTTCTAAGTACCTAGTTGAATACCTATTTGTGATATTAACCCGGCAAGGGAAAAAAAGCTCTTAAAAAGTTTTACTGGGCAACGGTGGCAAAGCTCTTAAGAGGGAAGGCCTAAAAAAAACATTTTAAAAGACCCCAGTAGCACTTAAATGTTTTTTGTTTTTTTTTCCTCTATACTTCATATCACTCCTCCACATCCCCTCCTTTCCCCCTTTCCCCTCCCCCCTTTAATTATCACCTATTTTCCCTATTATTCCCTAATTCGTTGGTATATTTTCGTGTAAGCATCTCCAAGCCAGTTCTATGGTGTGGTCATGTGACTAGGGAGTGTGTTGTGTAAGGGAGAGTGTGAGTCAGTCAGTCAGTCAGGCTTGAGGCCTCGCAAAGGGAGGGGTTGCCTCAATTTGCTCCACAATTCATGAATGGGCTGCTCCATGTTTATTCACGATTTTGAACATAAATACATTATTCCCACTTGATTTATTGTTGTTACAGGTTACTATCTTCATAGTGAAGGTAAAATAGGCGCATATGAATAAGTAATAACGATATTTATCGTAAAATGACGATTATAGGCATGAATGGAGCCTAATATCGTCACCCAGAAGGTGTTCAATACACACAGCTCGCCGTTTATAGGTTAAGAACGTGTTCGGTGTGACCCTGTTGGGCTTATTTCCGGTCTATAAGTCCAGATCTGGATTTTAGTAAAGACTATATCACAAGCTTTAAATAAAATAGCCCGACATAACAGAAAAGTAAATCACTATCAATATACCCAATGCTTTCATATACCTTTTTCATACTTTTTTACATCCTTGATTATTGACAGTGTATAAGATATTAAAGATGGTATGAGAAACAGACACTATTACACGTATGTACTGTAACAAATTCTGGGTATGGAGAGGTACTGTATATATAAAGCCTCCGGAACAATATACTCTGTTAACCCGGCAAGTGCGGGAAGACTCCTCAGAGTTTCCCCGGGCAACTGCGGAAAGACTCTTAAGATCCTGGGCTTAAACAAATCCATTTAAAACACCCCCAAAAAATTTAACCCTTTTTTTTTTTTTTTTTTTTTTTTTTTTGCCCCTGGGCCATGCCAAATATCACTCCTCCACATCCCCTCCTTACCCACTTCCCTCCCCTCCTCCAGTTATCACCTATTTTCCCTGTTATTCCCTTATTCTGTGGTCTATTTTCGTGCTAACATTAGCGAGTTGGTAGCAGGGCGTTGTCATCACTGTTACCAAGCGTGGGAAAGAGCGAGAGAGAGACCATTGCGTAACAGTGTCTCTCCAGACAAGGTGAGGAGAGGAGGGGAGGGGGGTTGCCTCAGCCATACATTATGTAACTCCCAGCCTGTATCGCCGATTTTGACCATCCAAACGCTGTTTCCACTTGTTTTATTGCTGTAACAGGTTAATACCTTTATAATCAACCTAAAATAGGCGCATATGGATAAGTATTAATGCTATTTATGGTAAAATAACGATGTTAGTGATGGAAACAGCTCAAATACGTGCGCACAGGCGTGTGGTGTTTCACACCCCCCATGCGCACGTCTTAGGTTAATGACATATTGATAGTGATGAACCCAACCAATTACAAAAGTAAATCACTATCAATATACCTAATGATCTTATAATACCATTCTCATACCCTTATTATGCCGTAAATATTTTGGATTTTAATAATGAGGCGAGAATAATGAATTACATAGAGTTATATTGGACTACTGGGAGTCTGGGACTACTGACAGCAAACTCTTCTCTGTATCCTCCTACTATCTCTATCCTCAGTTTCGAGCCAATGTTGGATGATCAGAGGTATGCTATGCACTGATTACAACTCTCAGTCAGTATATGAAGGCCGGTATGATAACTGCATTTATGTAGTACCGTGGAATTCTGGATATTAACCCCTCGAGTACCAGAGTAGTTTAGAAATTAAATATTTGTGCCAGACTCTATTGAAGGCCTTTGATATGTCTAGTGCAACAGAAAAAGTCTCACCAAAGTCCCGAAAGGAGGATGACCACGAGTTAGTAAGATATGAAAGAAGATCACCAGTAGAGCGACCTTTAAGGAAGCCATACTGGCGATCTGAGAGTAGATTATTATGTTCCTTCCAACAACCAACTATACTCCTAAAATCGATTAATGAAATTTACAAACACATGTGGCAGTCCGTGGATTCGAATCCAGGATGCTCACACCGAAAATCAACACCTTATGCATCGCACCACGTAGACAGTTAAAGAATGGTGGACACTGCCTACGATTTATTATGCAACTTCGAATCCTGCATATCAATCTAAGCATGTACACACATCCCAACTGCAACTCACGTAGGCTATGCATATGTGAATGGAAAGAGCAATTAATGGGGCCTTAACCACTAGGGAAGTCCTCTCGATAAATTACCCCTGAACCAATATCAATTATTATGTTCCTTCCAACAACCAACTATACTCCTAAAATCGATTAATGAAATTTACAAACACATGTGGCAGTCCGTGGATTCGAATCCAGGATGCTCACACCGAAAATCAACACCTTATGCATCGCACCACGTAGACAGTTAAAGAATGGTGGACACTGCCTACGATTTATTATGCAACTTCGAATCCTGCATATCAATCTAAGCATGTACACACATCCCAACTGCAACTCACGTAGGCTATGCATATGTGAATGGAAAGAGCAATTAATGGGGCCTTAACCACTAGGGAAGTCCTCTCGATAAATTACCCCTGAACCAATATCAATTATTATGTTCCTTCCAACAACCAACTATACTCCTAAAATCGATTAATGAAATTTACAAACACATGTGGCAGTCCGTGGATTCGAATCCAGGATGCTCACACCGAAAATCAACACCTTATGCATCGCACCACGTAGACAGTTAAAGAATGGTGGACACTGCCTACGATTTATTATGCAACTTCGAATCCTGCATATCAATCTAAGCATGTACACACATCCCAACTGCAACTCACTATGAGAAGAGAAATGCTTAAGAAACTTGGAAGCAAAAATAGTTTAAAAAACTTTAGAGATACAAGAGATAAGAGTAATTGGACGATAGTTGGAGGGTTGAGAGCGGTCACCCTTCTTTGGGACAGATTGAATGAAAGCAAACTTCCAGCAAGAAGGGAAGACGTTAGAGGAGAGACAGAGACAAAAGAGTTTGCCTAGGAAGGGAGTCGGCACGGAAGCACAGTTTTTTAGTACAACAGGAGGGTTCCCATCCCCGAAAAGGGTTGAAATAGGGGAGCTATCCCCCCGCCAAAGGCGGCTTTCTAGGGCCTTTCCTAGCTGATGCTGAGAGGATTGGGTTCTAGTCATGTGGTGATGGGCTGGTCTATCAGAGTGAGAGCTGAGCAATCTCTGCCATACCCATAGCTTACTCTGACTGTTCCTTTTACTTATATATTTTCTAGATCTCAAGTGACGGCGTCTCTAACGTGGATTGACCTCCCAATCTACCAAGATTGGAAGCTAAAGCGTCACATTTTTCCTTTGCCCCTCAACTTTCTCTTCATAATTGCTGAGGGACACAGGGCCCTGGGTGGGGCTTTGGTTTCCCGGGCGTTTCCGCACCCTCCTCAGCTCCCCGCCATGGAGTGGCTTCGGTCACCCAGGCTTTATTGTGGTTGGCGGGGAGGGTTCTGTGGGGGCACTCGGTTATGGCCTTGGCCTTGCTCGGGGCCTTGGGGCTGTTCGGCCAGGCAGCTTGGGGAACAACAACAACAACAACAACAACAGGAGGAACACCGTCCGGACTGTACGCCTTCTTAGTATTAAGCCCAGAGAGGGTAGAAAATACATCTTTAGAAGATATTAGGATATTAGGCATAAGTTGGAGAGAGGGGGGAGGAAAGAGAGGAATAGCACCGGAATCATCCAAGGAGGAGTTTCCAGCAAAGGTTTGAGCGAAGAGTTCAGCTTTGTCAGAGGAAGAAGTGATGGTTGTGCCATCAGAGTGGAAAAGGGTAGGGAAAGACGAGGAAGACAACATTTTGGAGAAGTTTTTGGCTAGATGCCAGAAAGCTTGGGAAGAGCTAGAGTTGAATAGTTCAGTGCATTTATTATTGATTAAAGAGTGTTTGGCAAATCGAAGACCAGATTTGGCTTGATTCCGGGCAGAAGCATAGGAAGAATGAGAGTTGATGGATATTGTTTTAGTTATATTTTCATGGAGGAGACAAAAGTCAAAGCTTCCTGTAATAAGTGTCCCCCCCCCCCCCCCCCAGGTTGAAGGTGGGACAGAGAGCCAAAATCAAGGCACATCATAGGTAATTTAAGTGTGTTGGAAAGAAGCGTGGTGTGCTTTTAAGACGTGTATTAAATGAATAGGAGGAGGAAGTGTTTGTGAGAGTTAGCTTGATTACTCTCTGTGTAGGTGAGGCACTATCTTTGGAATTGTTATAAGATGAATGTATTACCACCAATATACCTGTAAGTGGGTAGATTATCAAAACACTTGTTATACCCTTGTCATCAACATATTTGTAATACCCTGTGCTCGCAAAATCCTGCAACCACAAAACTACCTGAGTTGACGTCTGGAATAGCGTAAAATAGTCGTTGGTGGCGAAGTCTAATAAACCCACCAGGTGCATCACCACAAAACTATCACCTGATTCTTTCAAAGAGAACTAAGGTTGCTATCCTATTGTACGTCCGTGGTAGTACAGTCGGTTAGAGCGCAAGTCATGTAAAAACCTACTGAGGTCCCTAACCAGGATTCAAACCCGCGCCAGGCAGGCCACTGGGCCTGGGGATTTTCGGGAGGGTTAAATTCCCTTCACACCCAGCATTTCATTAGTGGCAGTCACGGAACTGATCTGGTAGCTACTGAGCACCCATCACGCACATCCTAAGAATATTGAGATTGCTGAGGTGATGTAGCTACGATACCTTATGACCTTAAAAGAAGCTAGGGACTAGCCTTGTTAACCCCTCTTTGGCGGCGACCACCTTAAGGCGGTTCGAGAACCAAGGCCTAAACAGCGGTGCCCGCCTTATGTCGTATGCGATTTTTAGCACATAATCGGCTCTGAGAGAGAGTCCGACCGGTGGGAGGAGCGCGGGTGGCCTCTGACTGTTCGGCATGGACCCAGTCCCGCCACTGAGGGTAACATCACATCCCACCACATCCCTGGTCCCGCAATACAGGGTAAAAACTGACGAAATTACTGTATTTTAGGGATTTTCCCTTCGTATTGCACGATCGTTGCAAGAGAACCCTTGGTCGTACAAGGATGGTTCAGGTGTCATTGGAAAGCTCAATTATCGCCCTTTCACGGATACATAATTGTATTACGCTCTGGCTCTTTTTTATACATGAAAAAGAGCATGGAATGAAGCTCATTTAGGGGAAAACTACCCGCTGGGCAGGTAGTAGCATTACAAAACTAGCCGCTCTTTGAGTGTTAAAGAAGGATGATATGTAATACCCTGTACCAGAAAAATCCCGCAACCTAACACTAATAAGGCGTACGGTCCGGACGGTGTTCCTCCTGTTGTTCTCAAAAACTGTGCTTCCGTGCTGACTCCCTGCCTAGGCAAACTATTTCGTCTCTGTCTATCCTCTAACGTCTTCCCTTCATGCTGGAAGTTTGCTCACATTCAACCTGTCCCAAAGAAGGGTGACCGCTCTCAACCCTCCAACTATCGTCCAATTGCTCTTATCTCTTGTCTTTCTAAAGTTTTTGAAACTATTCTTGCTTCCAAATTCCTTAAGCATTTCTCTTCTCATTATCTGCTCTCAGATCGCCAGTATGGCTTCCTTAAGGGTCGCTCTACTGGTGATCTTCTTTCATATCTTACTAACTCTTGGTCATCCTCCTTTCGGGACTTCGGTGAGACTTTTTCTATTGCACTAGACATATCGAAAGCCTTCGATAGAGTCTGGCATAAATCTTTAATTTCTAAACTACCCTCCTTCAGTTTCTATCCCTCCATCTGTGCCTTTGTCTCTAATTTCCTTTCCAGCCGTTCCATAGCCGCGGTTGTGGACGGCCATTGTTCACTTCCTCACCCTATAAACTCTGGTGTTCCTCAGGGCTCTGTCCTATCTCCTATTGTCTTTCTAATTTTTATAAATTATCTCCTTAACTGTACCTTAACACCTTACGAGCGGCCTATGCGGTTTATTTATGTGTACCGCACAGCGGGGTGTTTTTAGCCAAAATAGGGCTGTTTACGTGATCATTTTCATGCCTAAATAAGACCCAGAACGTAAAACAAGTACCTATCCCTGAAAGGGCATAAACAGAGCTTTCGAATGACACCATAACGATCCTTGTATGATGGATAGTTTTCTTGCAATAACCGTGCAACGCGAGTGCAAAAAGCAGGTAATTCGGTACTTTCAGTACATAATTGAGTATGTAGCGAGTGAGAGAGGGAGGAGGGAGCTGAGATTTGTGTCAGTAGGTTCGCCGCGGTGGTCTGGAGCAGTCATACGCTCGCTAGTCTCCTGCCACCACTTGTCTCTCTCTCTCAGCCACATTACGTGCTGAAATTGCCACTCGACCTATGTCGAGCGCCGCCACATAGTCCAGCTTTATTTAACTCGACTTATGTTGCTCGCCGCTAAATAAGGGTTAATTCCCATCCATTCATACGCAGACGACTCAACCTTACACTACTCCATTACTTTTTCAGAACGCCCCAGCCAGCAATCCCTCAACGACAAACGTAATGAAGCCATAGAACTCTTAAATTCTGATCTAAATACTATTTCCAATTGGGGCAGAGAAAACCGTGTTAACTTTAATGCTTCCAAAACCCAATTTCTCCATCTATCTACCCGTCAGGATCTCCCAGCGGACTATCCCTTATTCTTCAACAATACAAAAATCAACCCTTCATCTTCTCTCAATATTCTTGGTGTCTCTTTTTCTTCTGCTCTCATTTGGAAGGACCATATTACCAGTCTTGCTAAGGCAGCCTCCCAGAAGCTGGGTGTGCTCAACTGCCTTAGGGGGTTCTTTTCCCCGGCACAGCTTCTTGCTCTGTACAGGGGCATAGTGCGCCCTTGTATTGAGTATTGTTCACATGTGTGGGGAGGTTCCTCTCACACCGCTCTCCTAGACAAAGTTGAAAGGAAGGCCTTTCGTATCATTAACTCCCGTCCACTCACCAACTCTCTGCAATCTCTCTCTCTCCGCCGCAATGTTGCATCTCTCTCGCTATTCTATCACTACTATAATAATCAGTGTTCCTCAGAGCTATCCCAGTGCATACCACCTCCTTTACGTAGGGCACGTGGTACCCGTCTTGCAACTCAATCCCACCCCTACTCTGTGCAACTCTCCAACCTAAGAGTGAAACGTTACTCTCAAACTTTCTTCTACTCAACAGCTGAGCTCTGGAACTCTCTCCCAGAATCAGTCTTTCCCTCTTCCTATGACTTAAATTGTTTCAAACTCCGTGTGTCCAGGCATTTTGGCTCGAACGTCCCTTGATTTTGGCCCTGTCACTCTTTCAACTATGGGGGAGGCACTCGCTATAGGCAGTTGTGCCTTTTGCCTCCCTCAATCACATAGAAAAAAAACAAAAACAAAAAACACACAAAACTACCCGAGTTGATGTCTGGGGTAAAATAGTCGTTGGTGGCGAAGTCTAATAAATCCACCACGTGCATCACCACGAGACTATCACCTGGTTATTTCAAGGAGAAATAAGGTTGCTATCCTATCGTACGTCCGTGGTAGTACAGTCGGTTAGAAACCACACCAGTCTGGTAAAACCTACTGAGGTCCCTAACCAGGGTTCGAACCCGCGCCAGGCAGGCCACTGGGCCTGGGGATTTTCGGGAGGGTTAAATTCCCTTCACACCCAGCATTTCAATATTATTTGAGAGAGTTACTAGTAGAGATCTAAGTTTGTTTGATAGTTACCTTTCAGTCTTCGAGGACGTATTTTCACTCAAATTTGGGTAATATTAAATGATTTTGCTCAGCTTTGGAAGTCCCTTTAGAAATCACATGGGTAAAATCTATTTCAATTAACCTTCTGACTCCGCAATGTATGCTTTGTTGTGTCAATGGTACCATTAGACTGGAGGAGTGTATGTATTGTGCCGTTGTACAAGGGGAAGGGAGACCGGCAGGAGTGTTCAAGTTATAGAGCGATTTGTTTATCATCAGTTTTTGGAAAGCTGTATGGCAATTAGGTGTTGATTGAGAGGATAATAAAGGGTACAGAAGGTGCAATAGGAGAAGAGCAGTGCGGTTTTAGGAGGGGAAGAGGGTGTGTGAATCAGATTTGTACTGTAAGACAGCTATGCAAGAAGTATTTAGAAAAACATAAAGATATATTTTGAGCTCTTATGGATTTGTAAAAAGCATATGATCGTGCTAACCGAGAAGCAATGTGGAAGGTGTTAAGGATTTATGAAATTGGAGGAAATTTTTAAAGAACGGTTAAGAGTTTTTATGAAGAGAAAAGAGCGTGTGTTAGAGTTGGAAATTAGTTGAGGAATGGTTTGAGGTAAATGTAGGTCTGTGAGAGGGTTGTGTAATGTCACCGTGGTTGTTTAATGTATATGTGGATGGTGTGTTGACTTATATTATTACCATGTAGCCCCATAATCCTTAGTAGTATGTAGTTGAGACTTGACAATGGCACCCAGGAGATCCCAGGAATGTTTTTAATGAAAATTGTTTGAAAAATATATATCATCACAACAGCTTCACTGTAGTGCTGCCCTCTCGGGATCGGGATATGATTGGGACTGCTCTTAACTCGCATAGTGTAGAGGCACCTTGAGTAGTACATATAGCTACACTTACAGAGAGAGAGGGAGAGAGAGAATTAGAGAGAGTGAGAGTGAGTTATAGAGAGAGAGAGAGAGAGAGAAGGGTTTGCGGGGTATCCCATGGGAGACAGGTTGAACTGATCATGGGCCACCATAGAGGGGTAAGGGGGAGTTCCTATGTATTGCTGTAATCTGGTTAACCTAGGAAAGAGTGAGGGGGAGAGATATATAGAGAGTGTGTGTGTGCGCTCGTATACGTACTCGTGTGTGTGTGTGTATGCGCTCGTATACGTACTCGTGTGTGTGTGTGTGTATGCGCTCGTATACGTACTCGTGTGTGTGTGTGTATGCGCTCGTATACGTACTCGTGTGTGTGTGTATATGCGCTCGTATACGTACTCGTGTATGTGTGTGTATGCGCTCGTATACGTACTCGTGTGTGTGTGTGTGTGTGTGTGTGTGTGTGTGTGAGAGAGAGCGAGCGAGAGAGTACACGTCAGACTGTTATAAGAACATAAGAACATAAGAACATAAGAAAATGGGAGTCTGCAGAAAGCCGATTGGCCTAAGCAAGGCAGATCCCTGTCCCACACAACCCCAATTACAAAGCCCAATTATAGGCTCAACACTCTAATACCCTGAGGATCATCTTACCAAAACGGTTAGAGATTAACGCAGGATTACGGGGTCTGCAGAGCGCTGATTGGCCCAACCCTGCTGATCCCCCTTCACACCCAACCCTTCTCGTCCATATGCTTATCCAATTTTATCTTAAAGCTCCGTATCGTTTTTAATCCCACTATAGCACTTGGTAGTCCATTCCACCCATCTACAACTCTGTTACCAAACCAATATTTGCCTATATCTTTTCTGAAACGAAATTTATCTAATTTGAAACCATTGGTACGAGTTCTTTCGCTATCACTGAGCTTTAGTACATTTGTCATGTCCCCTTTGTTAATCCCACTAACCCACTTGAACACCTCTATCATATCCCCTCTAACTCTGCGTCTCTCTAACGAATGTAAGCCTAATTTCTTCAACCTTTCTTTATACGGAAGATTTCTAATATTATGGATCATTTTTGTCATTCTACGTTGTACTCGCTCCAATGAATCTATGTCCATTCTGTAATAAGGACACCAAAATTGAACAGCATAATCCATATGGGGTCTCACTAATGACAAGTAAAGTTTTAAGATAACATCAGCAGTTCTGTTACTCACACTCCTAGAGATGAACCCGAGAATCCTGTTTGCCTTGTTTCGAACGCTTATACACTGTTGTCTAGGCTTCAAATCATTGCTAACAAACACACCTAGATCTTTCTCACAATTCGAGTTTTCTAATTCCATATTAGCTAGTTTATATTTAACATTTGTATGCATCTTCCCTATCTTTAATACCTTGCATTTGTCAATGTTAAACTTCATCTGCCAATTGACTGACCATTCGTGTAAGGTATCTAGATCCCTTTGGAGGCACTCTATATCTCTATCTGAATCAATTGTTCTCCCCATTTTGGTATTGTCTGCAAATTTACTTATCCTACTAGTTATACCTAAATCAAGGTCATTTATGTATATAACAAACAACAGAGGACCTAATACAGATCCCTGGGGGACACCACTTTTGACTGCTCCCCATTCTGACTTCGTACCATTTATGCTGACTCTCTGCTTCCTACCAATTAGCCATGACCTAATCCATCCCAACAACGCCCCACCTATTCCATGCGCCTCAACCTTTCTCATCAATCTCTCATGGGGGACTCTGTCGAAAGCTTTACTGAAATCTAAATATTATATCATATGACTTGTCATTATCTACTGCTTCATATACCTCTGAGAAAAAACTAAGCAAATTAGTAAGGCAAGAACGTCCCTGAGTGAATCCATGCTGAGAAGAATTTATTAAATTAAATGTATCTAAGTGGTTTCTAATTTTACTAGCAATAATTGACTCTAGTAGCTTTCCTATGATTGATGTAAGACTAATGGGACGGTAATTGGATGCTATTGATTTGTCACCTTTTTTGAAGATCGGAACTACGTTTGCAAGCTTCCAAGCTTCTGGAACTATACCTGTCTCCAATGACTTGTTAAATAAAAATATTAATGGGTAACTTAACTCATCCCTACATTCTTTTAATACTCTAGCATATACCTCATCAGGACCAGGCGATTTATGAGGTTTCAGTCTGTCAATTTCCTTAAGCACATCATTTCTACTTATAGTAATCGTACTTAACCTATTTTCTATGCTATCGCTATATACCTTACGGACTTCTGGAAACTGTGCCAAATTTTCATTAGTGAAAACGGAAAGAAATTGACTATTTAAAGTACTGCACATTTCTAAATCATTTTCTGTCATTTTTCCTATCGAAGTTTTAAGGGGACCAATTACATCTCTAACCTTGGATTTATATAGTTGGTAAAAAGCTTTAGGATTATTTTTTGAGTCATTGGCAACCTTAATTTCATAAAAAAAAAAATCTTTCCTAATATCCTTTTTTACCTGTCTTGATAGATTCTGATAGTAAGCAAGTAGGTGAATTTCGCCTTTCCTAATTTTTCTATATATTCCTCTCTTTTGTCCTAGAAGATCTAATAGTCTATTATTCATCCATTTGGGTTGGTTCTGTGTTGATCTAAATTTTCTTTTGGGGATGTATTTATTTTGTGCATTGAATACTGACTCGATAAAATTATCGTATGTATCTACCAAGGTTGACGTCTCTTTCTGACTTAAGATGACAGGTGCCTGAGAAGGGGTACACTCATTTGGACACCTGGATCGACTTAATTTTTTGACCATAGGGTCAGCTAATAGGGCTCTTCTTAACCCACCATAATTGGCTTTTCTGAAGTCAGGTATTAATGTTGTATTCTCTCTGGTATTACCTTTCCATTGTATATTAAAATACACAGAATTGTGGTCACTATTTCCTAGGTGGTCCCCTATCTCTACATTATTTACCATATGTTCATTGTTACTGAAAACTAAATCGAGAATATTATTACCTCTAGTCGGCGTATCTATGAATTGAAATAAAAAACTATCTTGTACTACCTCTATAAACTCCTCAGAATCAGAGTCTCCTATTTGATGCTGCCAATCTATATTCGGAAAATTAAAATCCCCCATAATGCACACATTGCTAAATCTTGATGCCATTTTAATTTCCTCCCATAATGACGTTCCGTTATTTCTACTCATATTTGGCGGTCTATACATAACTCCAATAACTATGGTCTCACTACCTTCGTTAACCTCTACCCAAACACTTTCATTATCGTTATTTAGTCTAATACCTGATTTAATACAGCTTTTTAATGTACTCCTGACAAACACTGCTATACCGCCACCCCTCTTACTTGTTCGGTCATATTTAAACAAACTATATCCTGGTATATCAAATTCTGCTAAAAAATGCCTGGTTATGGAACTACTTTTGTTCATGCTAGTTCAGTTCTTTATGAGTTCAAAATGTCAATTAAATATTATTAACTGAACCTATTCGTTTATTTGCTTAAGTCTACATTTGAGCTATATCAATAATTCTGCATTAGCTGGATGTGAGGGCAGCTGTGCATATATAAGTGGGAATGTGTGTATGTGCATTTGCTAAGTGTTGACAGAGTTGTACATGATTTGTATATTTTTATAATTTAGTAAGTGTGGTTGTATTTATAAAAGCGCTTGTTGTGTGCGCATACGAGTGTGCGTGGGCTATTGTGTGTGTACAGTTTGTTGGTGCGTGTTTGTGTGTGGTTAATCTGTATGTACGTGTATGTGCTTGTGTGTGTAGGGGTTGACCTTTTTTTCTATGTGAGTGAAGGAAACAAAGGTCAAAGCTGCCTGTAGCAAGCGTCTCCTCCAAATTTGAAAGAATGTCAGAGAGCAAATTTAAGGTATGTAAGAGTCATAATATGACAGATTGAGGGAGAGAGTTCCAAAGCTTACTTGTTGAGTAGAAGAAAGACTGGGGAAATCAGTTCACTTTTGTGTTAGAGAGTATGATTATTGTAGGTTATGTGTCAACGAAAAGGGCTAGACCAAAAAAAAAACTTATTTAACCACCTCTGGGATTACGTTTTTCTTTGTATTAGTGTGGCTAGCATTAAACGATTTTATTCAGCTTACCCTGTCAAAAATTATGAGTATAAAAAAATGCTATACCAGATTTTACTGAGGTTGTATTGACTTGATAGGTAGGTTCTTACTTGACTGGAGAAGATGAGAACACACAAGAACACAAACACAAAGGTAATAGAGGATAATATAACACAGAGTACAAACATAGGTTATTCTTATTCACACAAAATCATATGGTTAGAGGTGCAATGTTACATAATACAGGGATAGGAATCTTCTAATATTGAGCATGGAACATTCCCTGATCCCTAATCTCTGAACCAACAAGAGCCCTTGCTCAGAGGTCCGGACCCTACGGCGAGTGACACAGCCACCCGGTCTGAGGAGGTCCATTCAGAGGCCTCTCCAGACCTCTCAGCCCGGTCACTCCGCTCCTAGAAAGGATTGCAGATGAAGTAGAGGACATGCCGTCTGGCCAACGGCATACTCCTCTAAAGGCGGGAACGCAGGACTCTGGATCCTCTCGCCCTCCATCGTCAACTGACCAACAAGGTGGAGTGTCTGTGACGAGTGAACAATTTAAAGATTGGGTAGAATTAGTGAAAAGTATCGATGAGGAAAGAAAAGCAAAGGTGTCCACTCCTTCGGCACCGGCGGCGCGACCTCTGGGCCAATTTCAAGTGCTTCCCCAAATCTCTCATTCACTCCCTTCCATTGCGATAATTGCGATAATGTGATAAACAAATTAAATAAGCAATGTGGACATGTGGTATCATATATCTTACCAGAAACTCGTTCAATAGTATAAGGCTCTTTTACATTTCTACTATTCGTTGGTGTACCCTAATATTTTCTACTGTCATACGGTTTGGGGTACAGCTGCCAAATCAAAAGTTAAGCATCTTCTAGTTGCTCAGAAGCGAGTTTTACGAACCATCTCTTTTAAATCCAAATATTACCACACAAACGAGCTATTCATGGAACTGAAGTTACTAAAACTTAATGATATAACTTCATACGGCTGTGCTCTTTATGTTTATAAGTGTTTGAACGGCTATATTAATAATAACCTATTCCGATATAGAGTCAACAACAATATTATAACTTCAGAAATAATACTTCCTTAGATATACCAGTAATGACATCTACCCAGTCTCAGGCATTTATACAATATCAAGGCGTGAAGGTGTGGAACCAATTTCCTCAAGAAATACGAGAAAAGGGAAGCATAAGCTTTAAGTAAGAAGTCATATGTTAATGAAATATCAAAAGTTTTTGTAACCATGCAGGTTAAATATGTACATTATAAGTATATACTATGTGTAGATGTATGTTCATTATATGAATCCGAGTATAGTAAATGGAAAGGGTGTTTTGATTATGGGTGTATAAAGTATATGTATGTGAAAGTATGTATAACTGTGCGCATGTGCGGTACGTATAATGATAGTGTGTATATTCGTAGGTGAATATTTAAACATGTATACGGTATCTGTATATGTGGGTATGTACTTATTGAAATATGTGTGTGTATTCATTGGGTGTGAGCGTTTATACGTGCAGGTGCTATGTTTTGGTATGTGTGTAGGTCATCATCTCACAAGTGTACACCAGTTACATAAATGATTGTTTCTATGACTGTGAGGTTTGGTCCACCGTCCGTTGGATGATCGTTGGTCATGGTGTGTAGAGTACCGTGACCGGGTGGTTGGCGTCCACTGACGTTGGTACGGTGGGCAGTGGGTCGGGTCCCGGCAGGGTTGGAGGCATTTATTAGTGTATGTGTGTATCTAGTATAATTTATCATGTTAATGTGTAATATCTAATGCAAGATGATTAGTGTTTATGTAAAGATAAATATTAATGTGTGAAGACGGGCTATCGGTGTGCTGGGATGAATGCATATACTGTGCATATATGTGGGTGTGAGTGAGTGCAGTTGTGTATAATTGTTAGTGGGAAACTTGTTTTTCTGTGTACATTATGTCTAATATGTTTATGCTGCATTTCCATAAAATTATGTATTTACCTTAATTTGTTTTAAATGCTTAACCATAAAATAATTTGAAAGTACTTAATACAGAGGAACACTTTACTGTTAATTAATAAGGTGCCTTTATATGAGAGTTCACACTCTAAAGGCTCAACCAGAACATTATTATATTATTGTATGTACTATGGTTGGCTAAATAAACCATTTTCAATTCAATTCAATTTTCAATTGCCACTCAAGCGACTCCTGTCACTAATGTTACGCCGGCTATGTTGCCGTCAAAACTTAATCTATTATCAGATCTCATTCCACCCCCCTTAGATAAATCCTCCCTTATCGCAAAGGGCTCTATGCCACTGTTGTACGGTCAAGATAGGTCATGGTTAGTCGTGAAGCCCACTCCACCCCGGAGGTCGCGCAGCCGACAGTCGGGGGAGAGATTCCTGTGCCTGAACATTGGTTTGTGGAGATGAGTGAGGCAAAGAAACTGAGGGCCAAGAATCAAGCTGGTGACATTCTCAATGTAGTCATTAAGGCGATTCCAAATATTTATAATCCTGAGTTTTTCGTTTACTCCCAGTCCCTGGCCCTACTACCACCTGCCTCTTCTGTTATATTGTATTAAGATTGGTCAAAGTTGGATGGGCTTAATGATGTGAAATTATTGCAAGGGTTGACCCCAGAATTAAAGTCTTATCCTTACCGAGACAATGCTGGATTGCCGGTATTACATATTGAGGGTGTAGGTGCCGGGCCGTGGACTGGATGGGAGCAGGAGGCCCAGCTGTTTGCTAGCACAATTATTAATAAGATTAGCCATTAACTCCCGTCGGAAGACCACAATTGGTTTTGCCAGTAGCAAAGGCGGAATGAGTACCACAGTGTATTTTAGACTTCTTGTGTGCTCCCAAATTATCTTTGTGTCAGTTAGCTGAACCATTTTGTACGCCAACCCAACTACAAATGGAAAAGGATTTTATAATGAGACAGAGAGCCTAGAGGCTACTATCACAGTTTCTAATCAGTCGACAACTAACAGAATCGCTAGTGGGCATGACCGAGTCAATGACGGATAGTAACACCCATAAGGCGTTATCTCTTACCCGGCGGGTCTTACTCCAGAATTCTGTCCACTCTATCGGTGATGTTCGTATGGCTCTTTTCGAAGCCGTACGAGAGTGCCAGGACTTGAGAGTTTACCTGGTTAAGAAACTTCTAGAAGAGATCGGTAGTAGGTTAATGTTATCTAATGTGCTAACACCTACTCTTGCCTCCCTAGATGCCTGGTGCACAGTAAATTGTTTATTAGACTCTAATCCCGCCATGCTTCCAGACCGAAGAGTGTTTCAGCACATAAAGCAGCACACTCTAAGAGTCAAGTACGTGTTTTTTTCAGTCCCCACAATCTGTCAAGACTCAACCCCGACCTGGAAGCAGTGGCACAGCTCGAGGCCGCGGTCAGGCTAGAGGTAAGGGAAGGTGGTACCGAGGTCAGGCCAGAGGTAAGTCAAGTAGTGATAACAGAGCCTCTTGTCCCACTAGTCAATCAACTGAGTCAACACCCTCCCATTAAAAAAAAATGAGAAACCACGATGCTCTCTCACTCCCAGGGCCCAGATACGAGAGTAGCTCTGCCGGACATAACCAGTTTCGAAACTGGAAGCTTCCGGTCATGTTATCAGGCATGGCCCCGCAGAACATGGGCAAAGACAATGGTGTGCAAGAGCCTCTATTGGCGGTGGACCCGGCGACCTCGTTTACGTCAACCATCAGAGTTCAACCAAGTATCTTTGGAGGTGGGAACACTAATACAGGAGATGGTAGAAAAGTGCATCATTGTCCAGGTCAACTCAGTTCACTCAGTCTATACATCCCGGTTGTTCTTGGTGCCAAAGAGGGACAGCGATCAGAAAAGGCCAGTCATAGACTTGTCTTCTCTGAATCGTCATATTCACAATCAGTCATTCAGGATGCTGATGATGATTCAGATCAAGCTGACACTGCCGCCGCAAGGTTGGATGTGTTCCTTAGATCTGACAGAAGCCTATTGGCTTGTCCCCATCAACAAACTATTTCAAAAGTACCTGGCTCTGCGCCAAGGGAATCAAACGTTTGTTTTTCAAAGGATGCCCTTTAGTCTAAATCTTGCACCTCGTATATTCACAAAACTAGTTCGACATGCTCTGCTACCATTGTTTCAAATAGAAGTCAAGATTATGTGGTATCTAGACGATTGGTTGGTGGTAGCAAATTCCGAAATGTTATGCCTCAAACATGTTCAACTAGTGATTACTCATGTTCAGTCCCCAAGTTCAAGGTGAACTTGGCAAAGTCCAATCTTGTTCCCACGAGGACATTCAGTCGATGGGCCTGCTCTGAGACACCGAACAGTTATCCTTGAGCCAGAGTGAAGACAACCGGCAGAGGTTTCACAGGAAACTCTTCCGATTCCTGCATTGCCTGACTACCACAAGGAAGGTTTGGGAGTCTCTGGTAGGTTCACTCAGCTGGATAAGATTAACGGTTCCGTTGGAACGTCTGAAGGTCAATAGGATCATTTTTAAGGGAAACTAGCATTTTCCGCTCTTTCCGGTGGAAAAGCTAATGCCAATCCCGAAGTTAATCCACAACCTATTGGCGCACTGGGCGAAACCAGAAGTATTGCACTCATCTATGGCATGGACAACTCTTCTGCTGACGGTTTGGGTGGACACGGATGCGTCCGGTACCCTGGGATGAGGGTACAAGTCAAATCTGGGCCATCAGGGTCAGGGTTTGTGGTCCAGGTACATAACCTTCACATAAATGCCAAAGAACTTTTAGTCCCTCTCTTTTTTCTGCAAGAGCACTGCTTAACTTTAGTGGGGAAGTCCTTAGCCTTTAGGATGGACAATCTGAATGCGGTCACATGCATTCAGAAGCAGGGGTCAGCAAGATCTCGACTGCTACAAAGGTTGTCAGAAGAGATATTTCTCTTATCCAAAAAGCTAGAGATTTATCTCCACGCTATACTTACCTGCCCAGCGTCGCGAACGTCTGGGTGGACGCTCTGTCACGACGACGGAGCACACTAGTAGAATGGTCCCTCAAGCAAAATCTTTCAAGAGATGATTGCAGGGCCATACCATCCACAACTGGACTTGTTCTTGTCAGAGGAGACTCACAAGCACTCTTAGTCCCGGATAGTTATATGAGCATTTCATAAGTAATTAGATGTTTTATGAGCAGTTCATAAGTAATTAGATATTCCAAGTAGTTGAAAATATGGATTAATTAAAACAGTTCCTGAAGTGAGAGGGGATCGTGGGGCGATTTTTTTGTTTATAGGCTAGCAGACAACCACCTCATGATGGCAGGAAGGCGTGAAAGCCTAGCTGTTGATGAGGAGAACTACGAGTTCGAAGGCTTTACCACCGAGGACAAGGATGATCAGTTGGCATGTATGAAAAAACAGTTGATGGGTATTGTGAGATGGAGGGGAGTGATGGAAAATTGGAGGAAGGCGTTAGGGGCAAAAGTAGAAGTTTTGTCCAATATGTGCGGCGCTGGTAGAGGGGTGGATAGGCCTAGGCCAGTAAGTGTCATAATATTCAGTAAATATTTAGATTATTTGTTTGAGCAAAAATCATTGTCAACTGTCACATTAAATAATTACCTCACAGCTATTAGGAGGCCCTTTTTTATTTAACAGGACTCTGTGTGCCGGAGGCGGAGGAGAAGGGGTTCATGCATGCATGCTTCCGGCTCCGCCCACCACCGCGCCAACGCATACCCACCTGGTCGCTTGATCTAGCTCTTTCGATGCTCCATTCGCATAAATATTGCCGTAATCCGTCTTTTGAATTACGTTTGAAAAAAGCTGTATTCCGCCTGGCCTAGGCCACAGGTAACCAGGTCTCTAAGTTGGCTGCGATGAGTTCGGAACCGTCTTGTCTTAGGTTCTCGAGCCGCGATATGAGTGTCCATATAGCACCAATGCCCAATTTTATTGAAAAGAACGAGCATGCTGATCATGTCTTGACAGAGTTCGAGGTCCCAGCCCTTAAGCACGGCGATATTCACCACTTATTGTGCCCACTCAAGTCGCTTTCCCTTTATTTGCATTCAGCCCTGCCTCTGCAGGCCGGGGTACTGTGGGTTTCACGGGCAGGTATGCACCTTAGAAAGCAGCAGTTGGCGGCTTTATTGGTGGAAGTGATTAGAGAGAGTAACCCTGGTGCTATCGGGCAGGCACATGATTTACGTAAATGCGCAACGTCGCTCCATTTCTTAAAAAAATACTCTTTGGATGATATCCAACAAACCAATTTATGGTCCTCTAATCATACTTTCTGATGCGATACCTGTCAGTGAACTTAACTAAACCACATTTACAATGTATTGCTTTAAGGCAGAAGGTCTAAGCTTAAGCATTTGTTTTATTTTGGCCCTCTATATGTATCTTGTTAGCATTATTTTTCTACAGTGGTGTTTGGCTAGATCATCCACTAACCTGCCTTACTACATGTTAGATTCAGTAATTATTATAGGAATTGTTATGCCCTGATTTTATCCAGGTTTAACTATTAGTTAGGGTGACTTCTTTCGAGACTGGAATATCCAAATTCATACAAATACATACAAGAAAGACAACAGGGATACAGATAATATCGAAGTATGGTTTGTAATACAGTTTTATTCACTTACGTCCTAAATACATAAACTGAGGGCTAAAGATACTATCATAAGTATTTCATAGGGTACAACTTAATTTACGTTCTCCCAGCACGATCGCGGATCTACTGTAGATGGAGATCAGGTATATTCAATTCAACTAGTATACATTATTCTTCTTGAGAAATATGCGCACTCTTCTCTTTTCGAAAGCTTATAATGAAATTACTAATAATTCAGCTTTTATTTAGATTCACTATATCTACTGAGTTAACTTTTCCTCATGAATAATAGTGGACGATCTGATACACGTTCCTGTATTTCTTGGCACAAAATACGGAAGCTTAAGCATTTATGAACTTTTTTCGGTTTGAGTTCAGGTTTGTGGACTCTAAAATATTATGGTATCCACTGATTTTCAGAGTTCATGAAGGTGTATGTAAATCTTCTTATTTAAAATAAATTCACTAGTATCGTACTACGAGTATCACAGACGTATTTGATAGATGAACACCTAAGCTATTATAATTAAGATATTCACTAGATACTGTAACACTGTTCATGTTGGACGGACTCTGTTTATTTTTCACTTGGTGGAAATATGACAGAGTTGATGAATAGGTAAAAATCCGTCTTAATTTGGTATATTGATTATTTGTTGAGTTAAAACGTCGTACTAAAGAGCGTTATTTCTAGGACGTCCTGATAGTCATGTTTCTTTATATAATAACTTCGTAGGACACTTTTTATACACTTTCCACGTATTTCGAGATATTAAGAACTCTATTTATTTCGATCACTTTGAACTCTAACTTTTCTGGTATCTCGTCACTGATACTGAATTAAAGTAGTTTCTATATAATTTCTTTTCTTGGTGGAGAGATGCACTTAGTTGATATTTCTTCTGATGCTCTGTGGGTCATCCAGGTTGGCCGGTCGTGTGAAGAAGTACAGTTGGATTAATGGGCTTGGGATCTTAAATATGGTTCCGTAACTAGTGGAGAAACAGTTGGTCACCATATCGGATTAACGTAAGTATTCTCGGCATATTGCTTCCAACAAATACTTGACTATCCTGACCTTTATAGTAATCGTTGATGGAGTTCTGTTCAGGTACTATTGAAATTAGGTTTTAAATATTATGTCTCAGGTCTTGCCGGATTAACATAATATCGGACTAACACAAGAAGAGTTTAGATAATGGCTCTTCTTGACTGTCTCTAACCCTTATAAGAGGTTCAAGGAACTCGGGGCGGTGTTAACCTTTTAGTCGCAAATCCTGGTGGGGTGCCACAGGCAATTTGTGCCTAGGATTTATATATGCAGAGTGCCCGTGAGGGTGTCTCGCTAAACCCTTATAACACAAAAGATCTTTCTACCTTAGATCTCTGTGAGAAAATGCTAGTATAACTTCTTGATAGAAAAATTATGAAAGGTAGGGTTGCTTGGTTCTTTCAACGTTTTCACTATACTGAAATTAACACAATAGGTATAACTATATTCATTTCTGGGGTGCCAGAAATAATAAGGTTAAATATATATACAGTAGGTACTATTGCACTATTAAAGATATTAAAACATAAGTGGAGGAGGACATTGTCTCCAAGTGGAAGGCAGAGACCGGGAGTGTCACCGGGTTCCTGCACAACGTTTGCAATTGGTGGTACCACATTTGAGCCAGCCATATTGGCGCGATCATCGAGACTATGCCCCGGTAACCCCGTAGTTTGTGAACTACTTGACACATGAGTGAAGCGTCTGGAGGAGGAAAAAGATAGATTAAATTCCACCTGTTCCAGTCCTCCAGTAACGCATCGGGACCCCCCGCCGGAGTTATTGCCCGGCGGGTTAGATAGAGAGGTAGTCTGTGATTTCCCTCGGATGCAAAGAGATCCACTTGTGAACGGTATGGCTCTGCAATCATCTTGTTGAAGAAGGTTTTCTTGAGAGCCCATTCTACTAGGGTGCTCTGTCTCCGAGACAAGGCGTCCACCAAGATGTTCACTACCCCCGGGAGGTAAGATGCGTGTAGATGAATGCTCAGCGATTCGGCCAGAGCAAAAATCTGTTCTGACAAATCCATCAACTCTCGAGACCTCGTTGACCCTTGCTTCTGCATGCAGTGAACTGCAGTCATTTTGTCCATTCGAAATGCAATCGACTTCCCGTGCAATGAAGAGCTGTGAGCTTGAAGGAAAAATAATGGGACTAGAAGCTCTTGTTTGTTGATGTGAAAAGTTACGTCTTGGGACCAAAGACCCTGAGCTTGGTGGCCTAGGTTGGATTGATAACCTCTGAAGCGTCTGTGTCTACCCATACCGTAGGTGGAGGAGAATCCCATGTCATTATAGAGTGCAATGTTTCGGTCTTTGCCCAGACCGACAGTAAGTTGTGGATTAATTGAAGAATCGGCCATAGTTTTCCCGCCAGCAATAGTGGAAAAATGTGTTGCCTTCCATGATTAATCTCTTTACTTTCAACCGGCCCAACTTCACAGTTAATTGGATCCAGTTGAGTGAACCGACCAGGGACTCCCACGTTTTCCTCGTCGTATTCAGACTGTGGAGAAAACGAAACAGTTTCCTGCGAAATCTGTTGCGATTGTACTCATTCTGAGTAAGAGTTAGATTGGCAGTGTTCCAGACCAGCCCTATCCACTGAATTTCTCTTGTGGGAACAAGGAGAGACTTTACCAAGTTGACCTTGAATCCTAGAGTTTGTACATGATGTAATACTTGATTGACATGGAAATGAAATAACTCCTCTGACTCCGCCACTACTAGCCAGTCGTCTAGATACACAACACCTTGATACCTTGGGCTAGCAAGGGTATGAGGGCCTGCCGGACTAATTTTGTAAAAATTCTCGGTGCCAGGTTCAAACCGAAAGGCATTCTCTGAAAGACGTAAGTCTCTTGCCTGATCCTCAAGGCGAGGAATTTTTGGAACCTTTTGTTTATGGGGACATGCCAATAGGTGTCTTTCAGGTCTAATGAGCACATCCAGCCTTGCGGCGGGAGTGAGAGCCTGATTTGGTTCACTGTAAGCATCCTGAAGGGTGAATTGTGAATATGTGTGTTCAGACACGAGAGATTGACTACTGGTCGCATCTGCACACTGTCCCTCTTTGGCACTATAAAAAGTCTGGAAGTGAAAACATGGCAAATTGGATCTACCGGGACAATGATTCGCTTGCTGATCATTTCCTGGACAAGTGACTCCACCTCTAAAGAAACATTGTTGAATTCTAGAGTTTGACGTAGACGAGGTCGCCGGAGCCACCGCCAAGTTATGCCTTTGCTTACCACTGTCCGGGCCCACGTTCGCCGGGGCCAAGCCTGCGACATGCTTGGAACGACCCAGTTTCTGTACTGGGTTTGTTCGATAGGACAACTCTCGAATCCCACTCGCCTGCGGTAGGCCCCGGGAGAGAGAGAGTGTAACTGACTAGTATTTTGGTGGTGGCGGCGGAGTGGGGTTAGACGACTGGCTAGTTTTGGCAGGCGTCTGTCCTTGATTAGGCTTTTGGTGTGACTTACCTCTATAGCCTGAATATTTCCCCTGCTTAGGATTGTGCTGAGCACCTCCCTGCTGTTGAGGAGGCATTGGGTCTCGAAAGGACTGTTTAGTCTGAGTAGGTTGGGGCTTTCCGCCGCCTTTAGGTTTCGAGTAAGGTTTCTTAAAGGTCTCTTTCTTAGGCTGGGAGGTATTCTGCTTCCACACATCTACCATATTGAAAACTATACTCCATGTCTCTAGAGTGAGAAGGGATGCAGTTAACACCGGGGAAAGAGTTACTCGGCGGCCTATGTCCTCCGGCAACTTCTTTACCAAGTAAACCCTCAAATCTTGCCATGCTCTAACCGCCTCCATGATAGCTACTCTGATATCACCCAAAGACTGAATAGAATTTTGCAAAAGGAGCCTACGTGATAATTCCGTGGCTTTCCGCACATGTTTGTCAGAGATGGCTGTTATAGTTCTCGTGAGTGACTGAGCAACCTGGCGACTGACAAGGAATTGAGAGAACAGTCTATAAGCTTTGTTACGTAGCTTAAAATCTCTGTCTAAGTGAGCTGGAGGGGGTGTGGAAAAGGGGTCATGCAGGTCATGAAGTGATTTTTTTGGGAGCTGCCAGGAATTCAAATAAAGCCGGTGACACCCTCCTGCTTTATTAACAGGTAAAGTGAACCATGAATGAATTTCCTGAGGGACCTTATGGGAAGATTTGGTTGTAATGGTGGACGCAAATACCTGCACCTCCAGTTCCCAGTCCACCCACGGACCTACACCTACCTGCCCCACCTGCAAGACTGGTGTGTTTGTCTGATCTAGCACCGGGACTGTATCCAGTTCCGGCGTAATTGCATTCAGAGCTTTAATGTCATTGACGCCGTCATTTTGTGACCAGTCCGCAAACAGTTTTGCAGATGAGGCCGGAGGTATCGCCGGAGAGGCAGAATACACAAAGAAATCAGCACAATAAACATTTGGTATGGCCTTAATGGTAACATCTAATAACCTCCCTTCCATGTCCTTAGCTCTAAGCTTCCTACCCTTATTAACCTCAATGGTCCAATCACTAGGGACCAGTAGGTCCCCCGATACGGTAGCTTGTGCCAGGTGCGGTTTCTGTGGTATTAACGGAACCCATGAGCAATCTGGCCCATAGAGGAGAGGCATAGGGCCTCTCCTCTGCAGGGGCTTATCAAGAGGGGGAGGAGTAATGTCTGCAATGACACAGACATTAGTGGTAGTCAAGGAGGCCGGCACTGACGTGCTTCTGGCCGTGGTCGTAGCCGGAGTTACGTTAAACGAAGGCAAAGAGATATGGGGATGTGAAACACCTGAGGGTTCTAAAGGTCTTACCGTAGACTCAACTGGGGGAACTACCGATGTGCTAGTGGAAGGAGCTTGAGAAGGAGGTACGTGATACTGCCGCATCACTCTGTGAAGAATATCATTTAGTTCATCAGTGGTAACACACTTACTGTGGGATCCTCGAGAGGACTGAGAACCCCCTTCCGACTGTTCCTCATTATAAACTGGTTGAGCCGAGGACAGTTCTATGTCCTCCGGCTCCCCTGGTAGTTCTATCACTTCTGGTGTTGGTGGCCGGGGTTCAGTTACTTGGGCCGCTGGTGGTCACACCAGATCAGTGATTGACAAGGGTATTGTTTCTACATGTCCACTCCTCCTATTCATGTCCTGAGTAGTAAGATTAACCTGTGAGGGTTCTGATTGTCTCCAGACCCCCCGGCTTTGTGCCGCGGGTGGCTGGGAGTCCTGTAATACCTGAGAACTATCAAAAATCTGACGTGAGCAAGAAGGAGAACCCCTATACTGATCCGCTAACACTCTGTTAGATATAACCGGGGGACCTTTACGTGGCACATAACTTAACTTAGGAATGGCGAATGTAAACTCTTGCGGCTCACTCAAAGATTGTTCATCCCTGGGACTTGATTCCATCCCCTCCGCCCCTACCTTAGAGTCGCCAGATTGGACGTTAGACGTTAGAGAGGTAGGAGTGGAGGGAGGTGGCCACGACCCCGGCGAGGGCTGCGGACGCGGTTGCGTGTTGACCGTACGGGCACTTTTATGACCTGATGTAGACGGCGTCGAAGAAGCAGAGCCCTCCTTCCGGCGTTTTGTCGACCTCGACGACTCGACGGAAGAATGTCGGGACTGCTTCCTGGGAGATCTAGATCGTGATCTAGATTTGGGCCTCGGTGAAGGCGACCGTCTCCTCTTCGACCGGTCGGGGGGGGGGGGGGTTGGCTCGTCACTGTCACTTTCATTACTACTACTAGTTACTACCTGCTTGGAAAGTACTTTCGATTTGGTTTTAGGTTTAGTTTACTAGGCCGGAGTTGACTTAACTAGCGGAGATTTAATGACTAGGTGCTCCCATAGAGCCTCGTCATCACAATGGAGTGCTTTATGAGCAGTGTCTTTCGCATAAACGTTAAACATTTATTAAATCTCCTTTAACCCGTGGAGCCCCGGCTAGTTTTGTAATGTTTGTTCACCAGAACCCGGCCGGTTTTCAAAAAATGATTTTATTCCAGAAACAATAGCGAATGGGTTAGGATTGAAGGAAAAACCACGAAAAACCGCTCAAAAAGCTTAAAGAATGGTCCTACAGAGCCCCCGAAAACGTATTTTACAAGAGTAAAAAATTGAAGGCAATTACCCCAAAAAACCAGGTTATTGCGCACTCACGCGCACACACGTAGACTTTGAGAGTTTTCAACCATCGACACGGTTGTGTGGGATACGTACACAGTTCCCATACAAATCTGAGCCCTCTTGAGTGGCTACACCTGAGGTTACGGTCGGCGCAATTAGTGTGACACGTCAGACGCGTCTCTGGGGCTGTGCGTTACATACATCGCCGACGCGTCAGACGCGTCGCTGGGGCTGTACGGGTTAAGGCTGCTAAGCAAGAAAGGTCTCTCTTATCAAACACCGCCGCTCTTAACTAGTACAAAGGAAATCAAGCAACAACAGATATAGTGACCCTTCTAGGCTGCTTGTCCTCCAAAACACTGAGGATCAACTGTCCAAACAGTGGTTTAGAGTGGGTAAGGGAACATTGGAAAGGGAACTACTGCCCTGGAACTAATGTCCGTGGCAGGATTAGGAAGTTAGTAGGGGACAGATGGGTTAGAAACTGAGGGGAGGATAAAATAAAGTTATTAATTTACAAACGCAGTCAGTCGCGGGTTTGATGCGAGATATTTGTCTATGCGAAATTTAAATGAATCAAAGGTGCTGCAGTCTATAACATCTCGGGGAAGCCCATTCCATAAGTTGACAACTCGATTGAAGAAGACATTTTTAGCTTCGTGTGAGTTAAAGATTTACCAACAATTTTGCACCCGTTTCCCCCGTGTGTAATTAGATTGGTCGATAGTGAAGTACTTACTACAGTTCATATTGTCGATGCCTTTGATGATTTTGAACACTTGAATTAAGTCGCCTCTTAATCTGCGCTGGGTTAAAGGAAATAGATTTAATTCTCTAAGACGCTCCTCGTATGGTTTGTTCTTTAGGCTAGGTATCATTTTGGTAACTCTACGTTGAACACGTTCTAGCTTGTCTATATCTTTTTGGTAATAAGGGCACCAGGATTGAACGCAGTATTCCAGAAGAGGGCAGACTAAGGAATTGTAAAGGATTAGGATAACGTCTTTGGATTTATGCTCAAATGACCTGCCTATAAAACCAATTATTTTGTTTGCCTTCTTAACAACTTCTGAACATTGTTGACTCGGTTTTAGGTTACTCGATATTGTTACTCCCAGATCGGTTTCTCTGTTTACATTCTTAAGCTGAGTGCCATTCATCAAATAGTTTGCTTTCTCATTTTGGTATCCGATATGTAGTACTTTACATTTATCCATATTGAAACTCATTTGCCAAATTTGGGCCCAACATGACAACTTATCTAGATTGTGTTGCATATCGTCAAATTGTTCTTTTGAGAGTACGCTATTTGCAATTTTTGTATCGTCAGCAAATTTTGAGATTGTACAGATGAGACCCTCATCTATGTCGTTGATGTAAATTAGAAAGAGAATTGGTCCTAGTACCGATCCCTGTGGTACCCCGCTACTTACATTGGTCCATTTAGATGCCTTACCGTTTATGACTACTCTTTGCTTTCTGTCGCTGAACCAATTTTCTATCCATTTTCTTGTATTCCATGCGCTTTTAGTTTTAGCAGAAAACGTTTGTGGGGAACTTTGTCAAAGGCCTTTTGAAAATCAAGATATATAATATCTACAGCTTTATTATCATCGTAGAGGTTGAGGATATCATGGAAGAAGTCTAAGAGGTTTGTTAAACAGGAACGTTTTTTACGAAAGCCGTGTTGAGTATCTTTAAGTATGTTATTTTCCTCTAAGTGATTTACGAGTCTGTCTCTTATGAGTGTTTCTAGCATTTTACATACAACTGAGGTTAAGGTAATTGGACGATAGTTACTGGGTAGGGATTTGCTGCCTTTTTTTAATATCGGTGTTACGTTGGCTAGCTTCCACTGATCAGGCATAGTTCCAGACTGCAAGGATTTATTGAATAGCAATGTCAGTGGTTTAGAGAGCTCATCCTTAGCTTCCTTTAGGACTCTAGGTGAGATTGTATCAAGTCCAGGCATTTTATTTACCTTGAGTTTATCTAAACAATTCAATACTTCTCTCTCTGTAATGGAGATATTACTTATAATATCTGAATTATCAATCTGAATCGGCGATGGTGTAGGGATATCAGATACTCAGAACACACGGAACACCGTTTCGATACCCATAGTCCCCTTGAACGATCAAGACACTTTACACATTTTATACATAAATTGTGAGCAAAAACTGGTAAGAGAGAGCAGGTAGGTGTAGCACAAAGGTCAAAGCGAGGCATGATGGAGCTAGGGAACCCCCCCCCCCCCCCCGCTGTAATCGGCCACTCCTCTGCTGCCGGAACCGCTACTACTGAAGTGTTGAGATTCTGGAAATAGACAATTTCCAGGAATCAATGCTCATAAAGATAACCTGAGAGGTGTTAACACATCCTACCTCAAGTCCGCCGGAAAATTAGTTATAGCCACTGCTACTTTAACCTTCCGCTGGACCCGATAGAAAGACCCGGGGTTTTTCTTTTATCATACAATAGAACTGCTTACCTGTGACAAAGCGTCACTGGCCCAATCGACCTTAAGCATTTTACTATCATTGACTATTTGCACTAGATAGATAGTTAACTAGCTTAATGACTTGAGTCATAGTTAAGCCCACTTGACTGTTACGCCGGGCGAGAGAAGTCTTAATGCGTGAGGCTATCGGTCAGGGCGAGTTCAATCGGCGGGCTGATTTGACTCCCTTAAGAATTTAGCATATTCCGCCACAAGGTTAGTGGTTCAGCACACCACGCCGGGACATTTGGTTGGTTTCTTATCGTCTGAGACGAGAAAACGGCGGCTCTGCTGAGAAAGCCGCCGGAAAAACGAACCAAATTTGTTTAGAGGTGAGGACTTATGTGGGAAAGTCAAACACCTCCAAACCCCCCCCCCCCTCGCCAAATAAACGGGACGTCTCCCAAAACCCCTAAAGCATGTACAGCACACATGCAAAAACACATATAGGGGAAAATATTAGGCTTAAAGTATATATAGAGCTTAATTTATAAACAATAAATAACCCCTAGCCTACATTAGAGACCCCTAATGAGGCTGGCCATGAGGTGATGACGAAACATCGAGGTGGCTGCAACTAGACGGTCCGAAGACCCAGCAGCAGTAGCACGAGGAGGAAGAGGCCCGCGATAGGGGCCCACGCGCAGATACGGACTCCAGAAGGTTCCACACCACGTGTGACAACCCTTGAACTAGAGCATCTGCTAAAATAAACTATGCAACTACCTCATAGTGACGGCCTGAAGCATAAACTTGCGGAATGATAGCCTCCTAAATTACTATCAGAAAGCTAAGGCTCAAAAATAAGACACAAATAACAAACATGGCGTGATGATCCTGGGATACGTAGGTGCCTATTACAATAGTACCCTAATTTAAACACCTCCTGCGGACGTACCAATGGGGCAGCCTGTGCTAGCTAATCTCAACTCTGTTCAATACAACTCAGATATATACAAATGAGCAGGGACTCACTAGAAGCGAGGGAACGAAGAATGAAGCAGGAGCACAGAGCGACCCACCCTCACGGTACGGACGCGGGAGGAGGAAGGAAGTATGGCCGCTAGGGGCCAGCATCAGGAATCCACACACAAGAAATCCACGCATTGGAAAGCTTGAGTATAGCAATTATTAAGTAAATTTTTCTTCTTTTTTATTTTTTATGAAGTTTTTTCGTAGAGTACCCGATCATAACATAGAGACCTCTAATAGGCTGTATCGCCAATATTAAATATTGAAGTGTGTAGGCATCCCTCCACTTCTACTCTTGATATTGTAGGTACGGGAACTGTGCCCTATAAAAGGAACTTTGTTATTACTGGCATCCCAGTGATTAACATAGTCACCTGCTCTAGGTTACGCTTTCTCTAGTGAAAAGTTGAGGAACTCAGGTATCCCTACTCCTCAATACTTTTACTATTGAAAGTTCACAAGTGTCTTATTAGACGAACTTTGTTAGTACTGGCATCCCAGTATTTAACATAGTCACCTTCTTCTAAGTACATTTTCCTTAGTAAAAAGTTGAGGGACTCGGGCATCCCTACCCCTCAACACTTTACTATTGAAAGTTACACTACCACTTCTCACAGGAGATCTTGGCATTCCACGGTCTTTTGTGTTATAAGGGCTTAGCGAGACACCCTCACGGAGACTCTGCAAACATAAGTCCTAGGTGCATTTCGTCTGTGGCATCCCATTAGACTTTGCACTTCAAAGGTTAAAACACCGCCCTGAGTTCCTTGAACCTCTTAAAACGGTTAGAGGCAGTCAAGAAGAGAAGTACTAAACTCTTCTTGCGTTCGTCCGATATCGTGCCATTCCGTCATAACTGAGGCACGATATTAAAACCCCATTACAAGAGTACCTTAACAGAACTTAATCACTGGTTAATATAAAGGTCAGGATAGACGAGTATAAATGATGAAGCTATAGGCTCAAATACTCGCGTTAGTCCGATTAGGTGCCCAATTGTTTAATTACAAGTTACGGAGCCCTATTTAAGACCCCACACCCATTAACCCATCTGTAACATTACTTCACACAACCGGCCAACCTGGACGGCCTACGGAGATTCAGAAGACTTCAAACAGCTAGTGTTCTACTTCTCTAAGAAAAGAAAGATCGAAGAAAAATACCTAAGTCGATGCCAGTGACGAGGCAGAAATAAGTTAGAGTTCCAAAAAGTGATAGAATTAGTCAGTTCCTTACACCCTTAATTTGAAATAAATCATCAGAGTGTTCATCAGTGATAATCTACAGAAATAGATTCCTTTATTCATGTACTAGTGATAAATTTGTTTAGTACACCTCGCTAACTTGATTAAGGAATTACATCCAAATAAGGTGGATTTTCACCTCAACAAACTCTGAAATAATCCCGACTAGTGAAAATGTTTTAGAGTCCACAAAACCTGAATTCAATCTTGCTAAGTATACCAGTGTACAAGATTATATATTCATAGAAAAGAAATATAGTAATTTCTATTAACCTCATCAAATACTAGTAGCTGTTTATACTCAAGTTATGAGTAAAACGAACATTTAGGTAACCGAGTAAGTGTTTATACAATCTTTCGAAAAGAGAATGTTGATTGAATCCTAAGGAAAGGAAATTCAATTTAAGCCGCATTGAGCAAACCTGATCTCCATCCAGATCCGCGATCGTGCTACAAGATAGTTGGATTAAGTTGTGCCATTTATGTTATCATGTTAACCATTCTGATTCAATTATAATTATGTACTTAGTGAATAAGTGAAATAAAGCTGTACTCCAAACTATATTTTGGCATTATATGTATCCTCTATTATATTCACTATATGTAGTTGTATGAACTTAGAAATCCCAGCCTCGAAAGAACTCACCTGAACTAATTATTATGTTTTCGCCACCAACCAACTTTACTCCTAAACTCGATTAATGAAATTAACAAACACATGTGGCAGTCCGGGGATTCGAACCTAGGAGGGCATAACAGTAAGTGTACATTAATATTAGTATACATTATCTAGATGAATAGTTTATGTGGTAGACTAGACCGCTACTTCTATCAAAAATTTAGGTCTAGGGATCCTGACGGGTGTAACTTTAAGAACGCCATCTGTAGCCCCCTTTTATTTTTTCTATTAAACTATGATCAGTTATAGCGTGTTTCACTCAACCTTGAGTAATTTGTTAATGGTTTGTTGATATTCCTGATGAATGTTCCCCTCCAGACTTGAGATATCAGGCAGTTCGTCAATGATGGAGGGGCCACTAATAAATTATAGGTTTGAGTCCCGGAGGGAAGAATGAAAACCTAATATTTAGTAGTGGCCCCAGAATCATTGACAATTCCGTCCCTCCCATCCAGAACTGGTCAGATCAAGTTTATTAATTTAATTTAATTTTTTACCATATTTTTTATCATTTTTTTCAGTAATGGCATTGTATCATATATGCACGAATCTGTGAGTGTTTTGAGCTTTCGTTCACGATGATATGGTTATTCTCTATATTTTGGCTCCTAAGCGGGTCATTTGAAATGGCAAGCCATGAATTCAAAGAGAGGCCATAACTTTGTTAAGGCAGTTCGTCAATGATTCCGGGGCCACTACTAAATATTAGGTTTTCATTCTTCCCTTCGGGACTCAAACCCCTAACTCTAGAGCTGCTCTTTCATACATTAGAAAAGTGTCACTAACTAGCTCTCTCATGATGATAGGGGATGTACGCACAGCATAGGCCGAGATGGCAGGAAGGTTGAAGGGGGCGAGCGTAGCTCTCTCCCTACTTATCACACACAAATTAAATTTCTATCACCATTCCTGCCTGGTCAACTTCATACATCGGGAAGACGCCGCGTCGTAGCAAGTATCCTGGCACAACCTCGCTACAACACCTGTTGTGCTACACTCTAATTAGCTGCGGAGATATAGAGACCAACCCAGGCCCTATTTCAACGTTGAAGAAACCTCAACACGAAACAAGTAAGGCAGACACCGACATTTCAACAGTCCCTAGCATCAAAACTCAAAACAAAAAGCAGGCACCAAAACCTCCCATCACCCACACAACTGAAGCCGCCAGGCACACATTGCCGCCTTATTACCCTCACCCTGCCAACACCAAACTGCCATCAACTGTACCATCACTACCACATATATCGGCGACCCAAGTATCTCAACATGAAACCAGAGCACCAAAAAAAGCAGGTAGCACTCGCAACCTCATTAACTCACAATAAACCATTTACCTTTCTTGCATACTTCTGATCACTAAATTAGCACCTCAGCTATACCATAGAATGAAGATTGAACAATCTAAGAGAGACGCTCCTATCACAGCTGTCCCCATCCTCCTCGCAAAGTAGATCCAGTCTCTCTCCCCTCAATACTTCCAGTATAGCCAAAATAGTACCTCTTACTAAGGCTCAGTTATATTAAAATATGAAGGCTTCCTATAGCCATGTGCCACAACAGTAATCACCACCTTACCTAGTCCCCGTATCTATTGAGAGCTCAAATAAGTCCATAAGACTCGAGATCCTTATGGCCTACAGGGCCCAAAACCGAGCCTATAAACCCAGCTCCAGCCCCCAGTAAAATCAGTTGAAAGATAGACACCAACCCAGGTTGGTCACCAGAGTTAGCCTTGAGCTCTATCCTTGCTAGTTGCTGAGAAGTGAGTTCCAGAGCTGGCAGACTCCGTGGCAGATTTGGATAGAAGGACCTGTCCACGTATTTGAGAACTTCATACATATGGACACACTGGACGGCCGCGGAACCAGTCGCTAGCCCCCAACATCATGGACGCAAGATAACCAGGACCAGACCAATCAGATACTACCCAAGATTCACTCTATCAGTACTACATTGTTTCAGTGCTGTTTAGGGATTCACTTATTAATATTTCTACGAAGTGGCTATATCTTTGCCCAGTGTAATTCGTATATAACCATTCCAGTTGGGAAG
Organism: Paralithodes platypus; assembly: GCA_032716605.1. Lineage (NCBI taxonomy): Eukaryota > Metazoa > Arthropoda > Malacostraca > Decapoda > Lithodidae > Paralithodes > Paralithodes platypus. The sequence continues at coordinate 11,626,064 of CM064526.1, read as the reverse complement.
TGCTAAGCGTATCAGTGTTTATTAACTAACAGGCGACATTAACTCTCGTAATTACCTTTATCCAGATATTCGTACATAGGAGTAAAACCCTAGTGATATCTAACGTTCGCCCACTGATTTGTGTTCTACGTATTTCTGCCATAAGAATATAAAACTTAGATCAGTACCCCCCCTGAGGTTACTAGAATTCCTGTGCTCTAAAATACGTGTGTCTAATCTAGTCTGTACTTACTCTAGTTTTACTCTAGTTGTATTGCGGGAGTGAACATGCTCGTTATTTCCCGCCTCCTATATGTGTAGGTGTTATATGTATCGTTGGAATGGCTGTGGATGTGTGTGTAGTCTGTAATTTTAGCCAATTGGCGACATCGGAAACGAAGGCTTAGGGTGGATCTGTATGGTACCATTCTCACTATAGACGGTACCGTTTCGCCCGAAGGTTTAGGTAGCCATCAGCTTAGGTGAACCATATGATACCCATCTCGCCTTGTACCATTTTAGCCAACCCCAGATGGGACGTCACAATGTCGTCCACTTATTCCAGGTACCTATTTACAGCTAGGTGAACTGAGTCTAACACATGAAAGGAGACAAGCCCAATTTGTCTCCGCCCGGCCGAGGATTGAACCCCCGACCCCTCGTGTGTGAGACGAGAGCTCTACCTACTAGGCTACGGGCTGTGTGAACTATTACTTGTGCACCAGAGCTACCAGTAGTAAATCTAACAGTGAATATGAATCTATAAGTAACATTGATGGTCTCCAGTATATAAACCTGTTAAATAAGCCAGTGATCAGAAGATTAATACCTGAACGTTGGAAGTGGGAGACTAGGCTCCATCCAGATCCACTTATGCTAGTGTTGTTCATTTCTATCATATTGTCTTGCACGAGTATTCAGCAGTGGTATATTAATAAACATGATCGTGTGTCTTGTTACCGTGTGTTTCTTTTGTGTTCTCTATTCCTCATACCTTGTATTGTGTATGCAGCCTTATATACCCAGTCAGTTAGAACTCACATTACCCAAGTTAAACCTGTAGAAAAACAGGGCATAACAGGCAGATAAAAGATAATTAACCTAAGGATTGAATACATGCATGAATGACGACATTATAGCCGTCGTCCTAATAAGATGATGAAACCGGGTTGGTATGCACGTGGCACAATACGACACTAGGACAGTGTCTATCAATATCGGTGGGCATACTCCGGTTAATATTATATATATATACTTAGTTACTAGAAGAACAAGTCAAGGGGCAACTGAGCACGGGGGTACATATCTATATACTTAGTTACTACAAAAGAAAGGAACAGCTGAGCGTGGGGTTGGTATGTGGGTGTTGTAACTGAGCAGGGGGACTGCATATATCTATTCTCGTAATGGAAAGAGATACTAGGTAGCTTTCCTGCATTCTCTCCTGATAATCGTGTGCAGATTGGTCATCGTGAGTTTATCCGAATTAACAGGCCCAAATCAATACAGTAACTGGCATAGGGTTATCGGGTGTATAGAGCCGTGGTTAAAGGTTGTTACATGACTCGTAATTAACTTATCTAAATCAATACAAGAACTGGCAAGGGACACAAATTGACAGACGAACAATGCAACGTGAGGTTATGTATAGCTAACTGCTAAAAATGGGGGAACGAAGATAGGTGTCTTCCCTTTTTACAAGTTCCCTAAATTATGTTAACATTAGGGAGTTGGTACATCAATAAAATAGCAATGTGGATCTCGGTGAGTTATGGGGCTGTCTAGTGTAATTTCATAATTAATCTCGGAATTACTCCTACTGTAGGTATTTTGTCTAGGGAAATGGAGGTTGTATTGGGAAGGTTCGGAATATATATAGTTAGTGGATAAAACAACGGGAGGTTAGAGACATAGAATTGCTAGAAATGGGGGGGGGGGAACTATGATTGTTATATAACTAAATACAGGGCTGACGTAATCACGATCTGATTTGGTGTGAAATGGAAGCTAAGGTGTCTTTTTAGATCGCCTCGAACCTACACAATGAAAGTATTATAGCCTGTATGGTGGTTACATAATTAAATACATACTTAGGTGGTACATCAAGAATGTCCGTGAATAAAGTATTGTGGTTTGTATATTAGAAGACTGTGATTGAGAGACGTATATGTGGAATGAATTGGGAGAGAGAGAGAGAGACCAAATCGGGGATGGAAAAGGGACCGGGGATCTCGTTGGGGGTGGGGGTTTTGCTCTCAGGATTTTCGTTCCTGTGGCTCGTTAGGGGTGGGGGTTTCGTCTCAGGATTTTCGTTCCTGTGGTATTTTAGTATTTGTATGAATTTAGATATTCCAGTCTCGAAAGAACTCACCCTAACTAATAGTTAAACCTGAATAAAATCAGGGCATAACAGAAACATATAAAATCTTAGGCTATGTGGTGTGTACGACCCAAATGTGTGAGGGTATATTTATCCTCAGACGATTCTAGAACAAGAGGGCACACCAAGAAGATCTACAAACCAAGAACCAGCAACAGAAAAAAGAAGAACTCTTTCTGCTGCAGAGTAGTGAATTGTTGGAATGATCTACCAGAACATGTGGTTGCCTCAGAATCTGTAAAAAAGTTTGAAAAAAGGTTGGATGAAACGTGGCATAACCAAGAAATAAGATTTAATTACAAAGAACACATAAAAAGAACAAATCACACATCGACCACCTGGCTAGTGAGTTTAATATAGAGCTGGAGACAGACTGAGTAATTAGCCTCTTCCAGATCATCATCTGTGAGTAGGCTATATAACCTGTGTATAGTATGTATATATATATGTTACTGTAAGATATATATGGACCCCAGTATGGTCCCCTCTGTACTGTGTGAGTCTGGAATAAAGCATAATTTGTATTATTAATATTATCTGCCCCCTTCCTCTCTCTTTGCTCTTAATTCATCTACCCGCCATCGAATGGTCTTGGTCTTGGTCTTGGTGCGAGAGTCACGCTCGACTGGTGACAAAAAGAGCTGTGATGTGCTGTTTAAGGAATATTTAGAAGTGAAGGAATATAAAATGATGAAAGTAATTAGGTTAGGAAAGAAATTTGACGGTAGGGTTAGGCCAGTGTTGGTAACATTTGAGAAAGAGGGGATGAAGTGGGCTATGCTCAGTAATGCCAAAAGACTTAGAAATAGGGAAGAACTTGGAGCAAAGAAGATAGGAATATCACCAGATCTAACAAAGGAAGAAAGGTTGAAAAACAAGGAATTAGTGGTAGAACTTAAAGCCAAACGGCAGATGGGAGGAAGGTGGATAATTCGAAGGAACGAGGTGATAAGAGTTACAGAAGATGGCAGACCCAGATTTGAATACAATATCGGTAACCCTAGCCCTAGGCCAAGGCAGGAGGTCCCTAAGAGGAAGGAGGAGGAGGAGGAACCTATGCCAGAACTTGAATCGGAGGATGAGGAAGAGCAAGATAACAAAGACTGAAAAAAGACGAAGGGAAGTGAGTATTTAGTATTTAAATTAATAAATGTACAAGGATTGACTAAAGCAAAATATGAAGAATTAAAGGGTTTAGTTACCTATAATAATAATAATAAACATATTTTTCTTTGTCTAACTGAGACACAATTTAAAATACGAAACATTTTGGTGGATGGATTTGAAGTAATTGAAAGTATGAGGAATATTAATGATAGGAAGGGTGGTGGTTTAATGTTACTCTTTGAAACAACAGATAAAGTAAGTTTAAGCAAGGTAGAGTGTAAAAATAAAGATTTACTTTATGTAAAAGGATCTATACATGGGAAATTTGTACACTTGTTCTTGTTATACTTTTCTGTAAATGATAAGGTAAGGAATGATGAAATGAAGAAGGAGATAGAGAGACATTTAGACCAAATGGAAGATGAAAGAGTTATAATATTAGGTGACATGAATGCCCATGTAGGGTTCAAAGGTAAACAAAAACTAAATTATAATGGACACATTATACTAGATTTGATGGATAAATTTAAATTAAATATGTTAAATGATGACCAGGAGTGTAATGGGGAGATAACATGGCGAAGAAACGAGCAATCTAGCGTAATAGATTATGTTTTAATTTCAGATAAAATGTATGAAGATTTTAAAAGTATGAAAATAGATGAAAAGCAAGACGTTTATGATCTGTCAGACCACAACCTTATTGAGGTATATTTTGAGTGGAATAATTCAAATAGTAAATCCTTTAAAGGGAAGAAATGGGAAACAAAAGAATACTATAAAATAAACGAGGAGACCATAGTCAAATTTATTAGGGAACTAGAAAATAGAATAACGAGAGAAGAGAGTAACGATATAAGAGTCTTCAATAGAGTAATGAAGGAGACAGCTGATGATATACTTAAAACTACCTATAGGAGGAGATTAGGAAGAGACAAAATAAAACAAGAGGCACCATGGATGAATGACAGTATTAGAAAAGGTATAAAAAAGAGGAGATATTATAATAGATTAAGAAGAAATGCTAAAAATAGAGAGGAAGAGGAGAGAAGTAACATACTTTTCTTGGAACAAAAAAGTAAAGTACAGAAAGAGATCAGGGAAGCCATTTATATACATGAGAGGAAAAAGACTAGAGATAATAGAGGGAGGAGATGCGAGTAAAAAGATGTGGAAATATATAAATAAACTAAGAAACAAAAGTCAAAACGAAATAAAAGAATTAAAACTTTATAACGATGAAGGAGAAGTATTGTCAGATAAAAGGGCTGTAGAGGAATTAAATATGTTTTGGAGTGGTATATATAAAATGCATGACAATAACATCGAGGAAGTTTGGAATGAGGATATAAATAGGGAATATAGAGAATTAAAAGAGAAAGAAATGGAGGACAGGCAAGAAGGTAAATTATTTAAAATAGGGATGAATGTAAATGATGAACACAATTATAACATACAATCAGTCACAGTTACAGAGGAGTTACGGGAACACATGGAAATGGCTTTAAGAGTTAATAAAAACATAAACTACATGGAGAAACCAAACATTACAGTGGGAGAATTAAAGGAAAATATAAAGAAATTAAAGAATAGAAAAGCAGCAGGCCCTGATGCAATGAAACCTGAGTTATATAAAGCATTGTCACAAAGTGATAAGTGCTTAGAAAAACTTGCAATGTGCTTTAATAATATTATGGACACAAATGTAATTCCAGAAGAGTGGAAGAAGTCAAAAACTGTTATGTTACCAAAAGTAAATAAACCAAAGGTAAATGAATTGAGGCCAATTGCTCTGACAGACATATCATATAAACTTTTCATGACGACAGCAATTAAAAATAAAATAGAAGAACACATTAGGGAGAATGGAGAGGTAAGGGAGACACAGAGTGGGTTTACAAATAAGGGTAGAATCGAAAATAATCTTTTTATATTGAAATACTGTATAGATAAAATATTTAAACAAAAGAGGTCACTCATAGTAATCTCAATAGACTTTAAAAAGGCCTATGACTCAATCAGAAGGGAGAAACTGATAAAAGTATTAAAAGATTACAATATAAATTCAAATGTTATAGACATAGTAAGTAACATATATAAAGAAGATAGTACAATTATAAATAAGGGGCAAGTAAATGAGACGGAGATTAAGGTAACAAGCGGCATCAGACAAGGCTGTACGGGGTCCACAACATTATTTAAATTAATAACTTATGAGATAATTAAACAGTTAGAAAATAAAAGAGGGTTTGTAGATGAGTGTTTCAAAATAAATTCATTGTTTTATGCCGATGACGGGCTACTCTTGGCTCATACAATCCAGGAAGCAGAAAGAGTAATAGATAAATTAATAGAGATAGGGGGAGAGTGTGGCTTAAGTATAAATAAAGACAAAAGTAAAATCCTAATATTTAATATGAAAAACAAACCAAACAACATACGAGAAATAGAAGTGGTAAAACAAATTAAATATCTAGGAATACAAATTAATGATAATAAAAAATGTTTTAAAACCCAGAAAATAGAAGCTTTGGATAAAGCAAATAGAATGGCTAACCTTACATACCCGGTAATATCACAAAGTTGTAATAAGATACTTATTGGAAAAACATATTGGAAAAGTATTGTGATACCAGCAGTCCTGTATGGCTCGAATGTTATAGGTTTTTCAAAAACAGAAATAAATAAATTACAAAATATAGAGAATAGGGTTTTTAGACACATATTAGGGGCACCCAGATATGCCCAAAAGGTAACCTTAAGGGGTGAAATAGGAGCCTCATCAATGGAGGCAAGAATTATGGAAGGTAACATAAAATATCTTAAATATTTAGTAGGAGAGGAAAGTAATGACTTGCTAAGAAGAATCACAGAGGAAAAACTTAGAAATAGTAAAGATCCCTGGACTGCAGAAATTAGAAAGTATGTAGGGAATTTGAAGTTAGGAGAAACTAATTTAGCAAATATTAAGAAGGACGACATTAGAAAAAGATTTCTGGACTGGGATTCGGGAAGATGGCGAGAGGAGTTGGCAGAGAAGAGTAGCCTAGAAGTGTATAGGAGTTATAAAAAGGAGATTAAGAGCGAGGAAGATATTTATGACAACACACAGGCATCTATAATATTTTACAGATGTAGGACAAATAACTTAAATCTAAAAGATAGAAATAGGCATGTGGGAGGAGAGACACAATGCGATGTGTAAGGAAGGAACAGAAGACCTAAAACATTTTCTACTACACTGTTCATTTTATAAAGCATGCAGAATAAAAGATCCAGGGTTCCAACAGCCTTATATTGAAAATGAAAACCAAGTCATCGGACATCTTTTATTTAACAAAGAAATAAGCGATAGAGTGAAACAGACAATCCATCAAATGTGGAGAGTACGAGAGAAAAAATTGAAAGAACTGAAATAAGAAGACTGAAGAGAGAAGAAACAAGAATGAAGGAAGACGAGAGAAGAAAGAAGATTTCAGAAAAAGGGTTGAAAAATTAGATATATTTATTTTTTAGACAAATGAGCACGTCACAAAGTCACAAAAAGAAAAATAACAAAACCTCTTAGGGAAGTGCCGACGTTAAGGCTAAACTTCCCGAATTCCAACTGGTCGAGGTGTGGCCTTAGTATCGGCTCTCTGTTTCTGTTTCGAAGACAAAGTGAAAATAACTGTCTTCATAATGGTTGGAATTTGTATTTGATGTAACATTATTATTTGTCGCCTAATATTAATAATAGCTATTTGCAAGTCACGTTCGCACAATGTAAAATATAAATACAATACATGTTTTCATGTCTTTAAACCAGGGAATAATTGTTAAATAATTAATTATTTCAAGACTGTATATGCCGGTTTGTTTACAAGCTGCCAGCTGATCTCTTTCTGCCAATTTTCCACATGTTTGGCTTTTTTTCTGCGATAGTTCTACACAGGACCAGTGTTTACCACAATTTTCATTGACAGTAAAGGTATTACTTCATTCTCGTAACTTGTAAACCATTAACAAGACTTACAAATACGGTACATAGGCTAGGCCTAGGCTAAGGGTGTCAGGCAGACAGGTCACAGGCCGGACCTAAACTTCTCGAACTGATCCTCTCAAGACTCAACTACAGACCTATCCGCCTCACTCCTATTCCATGTAAGGGAAAATAGGATCAATGTTATTTTAATACCACGAATTTTGTTGATATATTTGAAGATAAATATTGAATCTATAGGCTATGCTCTAGGGCCTAAAGATCATAGCCTAAACAAAATTGGGTAAACCTGACTTTTTGGACCGACAGCGATTTCAGTAAGTTTTATTTTGTTTTTTGTATTTTTTCCTTCAGATATAGTGTTGTTTTATACTGAAGAGGAGCGGAAATGAGTATTTACCTAGCCTATTATCCAACAATCTAAATACACACCCCTAGGCCCTATTAGACTATTTTTTTCTTTCTAGGCTATTAACCTAACCTAACAACCTTACCTAACCTAACCTAACCTAGTATATGGGTGGGTGCTGCCGCCCCCACACCCCCGCTGGTTAGGTTATTTTTTTTTATTTTTTTTTTGCCATTAGCCTAGGCCTAGCCTAACTTAACCTAACCTAACCTAGTATATGGGTGGGGGATGCCACCCCCACACCCCCGCTGGTTGGGTACTGGCTGAAAAACTTATTGTTTTACAGTAGTGTAGGCCTATACATGTATTTTAGATTTTTTTTGTTTTCTCCCTTGTAATACATTTCCGCTCTTAATGCCATATATAGCAATGATGTATATGCTCTACCAGACCTATTAGGCCTAAACAGATCGATGAGCTAACTGTCGGTCCAAAATATCAGTATAACCAAAAATTGTTTTAACCCTCGGCAAAACTTAATAGGCTAAAAAAGTATGGTACTAAAATATCTTTTTCGTAACAATGTTGTCAATAAGGTACTTCCGGTTATCGATAGCTCTAAAGATCATATGAAAATGTGTTAAATCCTCGGAAAAACCTAATATAAAAGTATGGTACTAAAATTTAATTTTCGTAACAAGGTTGTCAATACGGTACTTTCCCGTTATCAATGTACAATCAAAGCTGAAGATTGCAGAGTAAACACCGTAGACTGCATCGACATTCTTTCACCTTCGTATAATCGACAGCCAATTTTTTATTTTTGTTTACTAAGGGATTAGTACTCAACCAGCGGGGGTGTGGGGGCAGCAGCCCCCACCCATAATACTAGGTTAGGTTAGGTAAGGTTGTTAGGTTAGGCTAATGTCTTTTCAAATCACTATCGGTGGCGTGTCTCAACATTGATCAATAGGCCTAGGCCTAATGGGGAAAATAAGTTTTCCCGAGATTTCTAATTAATTACAAACACTATATATTGATGCAAATGAACAATTTCTTTTCTAAAAAACACTCGGAAAATTTGTGGTATTAAAATAAAAAAATTCCGGAAAACAGGCCTATTAAGGAAACCACCCACCAATTATTTTTTTTTTTTTTTTTAGTTTTAGTTTATTTGCATCAATATATAGTGATTGACATTAGTTTCAACCTCCGCAAAAATCGTTTTCCCCTTTATCCAACGATCTTAAGACACGGCGCCCGATAGTGGGGAGGGCTATGAAGATCAGGGAAAATGTGGGGTTAAAGACATAAAAAGGCGATATAATGTCTTTTATGATGAAAGTTGGCTCGGGTTTTGTTGTTTTTCAACTTGAGAAAACCCCAAAATGAAAAACCCCGAGCCAAGTTATGGCAAAAGTTGGCTCGGATTTTAAGATTTTTCAGCTGCATAAAAGACAGCAAGTGCAAAAAAGAAGTTGGCTCGGGTTTTCTTGTTTTTCAACTTAAGAAAACCCCAAAATGAAAAAAAAATCGAGCCAAGTTTTGGCTAAAGTTGGCTGGGATTTTAAGATTTTTCAGCTTCATAAAAGTCAGAAAGTGGCAAAACAAAGTTGGTTCAGGTTTTCTTGTTTTTCAACTTAAGAAACCCCAAAAATGAAAAAAGAAAACAGTAAAGTTTTGGCAAAAGTTGTTGGATGATACATGGGATAGAAAATGAACTTGCCCAGTAAGCTCATTATCCATTATCCAACAATTAAAGCAACATTAAAGATTTTAGCCTAACCTACCAACCTTACCTAACCTAACCTAGTATTATGGGTGGGGGCTGCTGCCCCCACACCCCCGCTGGTTGGATAGTACATTGGATAGAAAATTAGGTAAATTCCTAGTGTTAATTAGACTGAAAGGCAGGGAGAAAGAGGTCCGCCGAGTCGTGTTGTGTGCCGTCTATGGGGAGGTGAACCCTGGACAAATATCGTTACAGGTTCTAGGTTCTGTATCTCCCTTAATATAATTTTTCGAGGGTTGACACTTATTTTAACATGGAATATAGGTTATATTATATCCTAAATGAAATTTTAAAAATCTGTGAAAATTCTTGGGTTGTTTATATAATAGAAGTTACTGTGGGACACGTAATATGTTGAAGGGGGAGTTCTGCCCCCTCTAAATACCCGTCACTTATGTCATCATAATCTGTTGTACTTCATAAGGGGTCCAATTAAGGAGAAAGTGAATTAACAGACGAAATTAGGCCGCAAACTACAATAACATAGCGGGCCGCCGTTTATGGGAGACTTTTTACACATCATTTTCAATGTTCATTTTCTCCCTTAATCGATTTTTCCAAATTATCAAACTTACATAAAAATGAAGTACAGTTTATAGGGATTCCAACATGCATTTCAAAATTGTCATGAAAATTGGTGGGTGGTTTGCTTAATATATACCCATGTAAGTCCTTTGGGCTTTGACAGTATATTAACCAGGTCAAATTGGATTTTTGGTCTCGTAGGCTATGTGTTTTTTGTATTATAATCCTTTAGCCTAGGCTATTATCCTTGGTCAATATAGGCTAAAGATGATGTAGGCTAATTAAATTGCTAAAAAATCGTTTCGATTGTTTGGTAGGCTAGGCTACACCTGACTTTTTGGACCGACAGCGATTTCAGTAAGTTTTTTTTTTTTTTTTTTTAATTGTTTCGGTACGATTTTAGTTACTGGACACCTATTTGACAGGTACCGCCGTCCGCCAACGATTTAATACATATTTTTTTTTCGGTTTCCACACATCCAACACCAAGCTAGCCTACACCCTTTTCTGGTGTACGGAACACTAAAAAAGCAGTGGGGACACTTTAATAATGATAATATAAGACGAAATATAAAGACAACTCGGTTGCGTTCGTGGAAGTAGCGTCGCTTTGTTTACTTTACGCTCGGAGTGACTTCCCGGTCCCGCCGTCTTGGCGGTCGACTTCAAATGGCTAAGCTTATATAACCAGTTGTTGGGTCCATTTTTTTTATAAAGACTTGCGTTATAGGCCGTGTAATACAGGACAGGGTTGAGGGGGGGGCTCTGCCCCCCCTCACCCCTCCGTGAATTATAATAATCGTCATCTATGTGACCAGCAGGGAGGAAGTAAAACAGCTGGCCGTAACCTCGAGCGTCCTGGGTAAACAAACCGCGACGATCCGAAGCCTATGACGGACTCCCCCCCGCCGCCGATTTTCGGCACAAACGCCCCGTTTTATTCTCGTCGAAAACCACATTTAAAAAGTTATTAGCCTATATCGTTTTCAATACTATTACCGGACCAGAAAAAGGTGTAGCTTGGTGTTGGATGCGTGGAAACCGAAAACAAATATTTATTAAATCCTCCGTGGTACCTGTCAAATAGGTGTCCAGTAACTAAAATCGTACCATTGTTTCTTTAGATATAGCCTAGCCTAGTGTTGTTTTAGGCTATTCTGCATAACAACTACTCGATTACGGGATTCCTGTCTCGTGGATTTTTTTTTTTTTGCTCTTACCTTACTCAGGGGACCTTACTGATGTGCAGATAAGTGCTACTTTTCTTATTTTGTCAATTTGATTTTCACTCCCCTATAACATTATCAGAGTTATTTTTGTACAGCAAGTCCAGGACACTTTGTTTACATTCTAGCCTCCTTGGAGGCTCCTCCCCGATGTTTAGTAGCCAATCAGAGTGGAGCTTAACCTACAAGAAGTCGGTACATTTTTAATGGTACTTTCCTGTTATCGACAGCCAAAGCTGAAGATTGCAGAGTAAACTCCATAGACTTTATCCCATCAATTTTGTATAGTTTTAATGGTATAATCCTGCGTAACGGTATGCATTATATCAAGAACTGGGCAGTGTTATAGCATATTTGTTGTTTGTACATATATATGTATTATGTAGCCTATGTTTCGTAATATACTATAAATGGAAAATATACTTGGTAAATGAATAATTAGAGGGCATCTGTGGACTCACTTTCTACAATTTCCCAGCTCAGCTGGTGGACGACGAGTGGAGGCGAGTCGAGTTGTATACAGTACTGATATTCTATTGGTCAATAAACTGGGTGTGACGTCACGAGCGATGATGGCATATGAATGGTTGTTGTGGGAGTACGTCACTGTCTAGACGGTGACGTCACAAATTCTCGCGATATTTTAACGGGTGTAGAAATACACGTCAGTCCATATAATGAGCCTCTTTTGTTTCTCAATCCCTCTACGACATCACATTGATTAATTTATTATCCTTGGTGTTTATAAGCTCTCGGAGTCGGGCCAGTCGGCCATATTTGAAATGGTGGAACTGTTGTTCAATGAATAGTGAAGTGTTTTTGCTTTATGAAAACACCTACAACATCTTTTATTTAACAGGATTACGAACAGCGCTTTCAGCGGCATTGTGTTAATTTGGCTGCAGACCATTATTCTCCAGTACACCAAGGGTAAGGGTTTTATACCGTCGTTATTTGGGTCCAAGCCTAGGCTACGTTTACCACAGAATCTTTAATGTATATCCTCAATACAGACTTATTTCCTTCACTTACCTCGTCAATAATAACCCATATAGGTGCAGAGGGCCTGAATTATATCAAAGAAAAAGGGATGTTGAAACATTATCTGCAATTTAGCCATGTTGATTAACTCTTAGCCCTTCAGACTCATATGACGCAGAGGTTGCCAGATTAGCAATAAGAAATAGAGTTCTCTCACTCTTATAATTACCTCTTTTGGCGACCGTCAATCTTTTATTAATTAAATACCAAACCAGCGGGGGTGTGGGGGCGGCAGCCCCCACCTAATATACTAGGTTAGGTTAGGTAGGTTGTTAGGTAAGGCTAATATTACCCCTTATTTTCGTCTTTTACCCCTCAATTTCCCTGTACCGGTACTTCATAGCCCTCCCCACTATCGGGGGCCGTATCTAAAGATTGTTGGATAATGGGGAAAACGTTTTTTCCGGAGATTCTAATTAATGACAACCACTGTATAATGATGAAAACTAGCTAAAACCAAAACAAAAAAATCACGAAATAAAAGTTGGCCAGTTTCCTTGATATTTTCCCTAATTTCCATGAACAAATTTTATTATAGAAACCTTATAAATCATCTATCTATCTATCTATTGCCTGACGCCGTGATCCCCGAAGGGGTGGCCACGAACGAACCGCCCCTATGCACCTCTGTCCCCAGTCAGTCGACGCCCCTCCCCCCAACCAGCACCGCCTTCATTCATGTTCATATAAATCATATAAATAACAAATCCACAAAAATAAAATCCTTGAAAATAGCTGTGGTCCGTCTCCTTAATATTGACCGAAAAAACGCCCATTCTAATCAATCTCAGAGCTTTTTCGGACATCCTCACTGTTTACAAACGCCTTCTTTATGCAGTATAATCAATATTTACCCCCTGCTGACAACATAGATGACGATTTCAATAATTCATGGGGGGGGGGGGGGTGAGTGGGGCAAAGCCCCCCTCAACCCATCGTGTATCCAACATTGGCATTATAACTAAGACCATGAATACACTCATTTCTCAAAATCTGGAGGAAAAAACATGAAAAATAAGGGTGCGAGCCTATTCCCTATAATTACCAATATATCAATTCATCTTGGGACGATACCGCTCTCGCAGATTAACCTTACCGTTCACGAGCCAAATACGGGGGGGGGGGGTGAATACTAATTAGTATTGATAAATAGAAACACTGAATATCAAGACCCAAATTACACAGTGCACTAATGACATTATAATACACGTTGTGTGAAACATATACACCGCTGATGTAAAATTAACCGGGTGTAAGATTAACCCTTCGTTCCCGGAAGGGCTCTTGAACGCCCATAAAAAAGCATACCCGAGCTGCCCGGAAGGGCTCTTGAACGCCCAGTGGTTGAAAGCCTGTGAGCTTGGTGTGCGAGGCGTCGGTCCGACGCATGTAAACAACAGCCGGCTGGACCGACGCCCCGCATCTCCGGCCACAAGAAGGAGTGCGTCGCTTGTTCGTGTGAGCCTGTATGTTGTTGTTAAGTATCGAAAAGTAGTGTAAAGTGGCTGTTTTTGCCATAAAGTTATCTCCAATGAAATCATCATCACAACTGAACCAGTTGACTTAGAGAGCTCTACTTAACGCCATTCTACAGGTAAGAAACACATCTACGCTTGGGGATGTGCGGGAATGCGGAAGCAGTCAGAATAACAAAGATACGGTAGCCTAGGCGTAGACGTTTTTCGGCCAAAACCCCCGGGTTTCGGGGAATATATATATAATACATAGCCGGGGCTGGAGGGTTAAGCGGGTGTAATGACGACATGATATATTTCATACCCTCCCCAGCTATTGGGGTTAGTATTGTTGAGGTAAGTGAAGAAAATAACGAAGAGATATGAGGATATAAATAAGGATCCTTAGTTAATGGGCAAACAAAATACGGTGACTCCCGCAACATAGGATCTTACCGTTTTAATACCTAATCAGCAGGGGGGTGGCGGCGGCAGCCCCCACCCATAATACTAGGATAGGTTAGGTAAGGTTGTTAGGTTAGGCTAATGTCTTTTCAAAGTTGACTAAATCTAGTAAACTCCTAGATTGTTGGGGTATCTGAATAATTACAATTAACAATGCAAATGCTAATAAAAAGTGCTTTCCGCACTTTCTAACAATAAAATACACACTTACAATGCATTAAAATACTGTACAAAGAAAATAAAGAAAACCTAAAATAACAGGAGTAGTAGTTATTCTTACAGTTTCTTACAGTTTCTTACAGTAGATCCTCTGGAAAAAGGCAAACTATGCCTGTGTATCCAGCTCAGTACCAGTACTTGCACTGCTGCGGTCGTTCACGGTGTTGGCGGCGGCGGTAGCAGACGCAACATTTTTACTATTCTGTATTTTTGTTTTATAATCAAACTTCAAATCTTGTCTTCTCCATGCTTTATCAAGATTACTTTCAAACTCCCTTATTGATTCGGAATCGACTACATACTGGGGCAGTGCGTTCCACTCATTTACCACTCTATCACAAAATGAGTTCTTTGCCTTCTCAAGCCTATTTCTTTCTTTATAAATTTTCTTAGAGTGTCCTCTCGTTCTTGTTCCCTCCCGCATCAAGAAGATACCTTCACACACATCCTCATCGTACTTTCCTGACACTATCTTAAAAGTCTCTATCATATCCCCTCTCTTTCTCCTATATGCCAGTGTCAGAAGCCCCAGTGTCCTCAACCTCTGCTCATAGCCCGCGTTCTTCAACGTTGGTACCAGCTTGCTAGCTCTCCTCTGCACTTTCTCCACTACTTCTATATCCTTTACCATATATGGAGCCCACACCTGGTTCGCATATTCCAGGTGCGGCCTAACCAGCGCTGTATAGAGATTCCTGAAGATTTCTTCGTCAAGTGACACAAATGTCCTCCTTATCAGCCCTACAATTCTATTGGCTTTGTTTATCTTTTCCGCTAAATGTTCTGAGAAATTTAACTTATTGTCTATCACTACTCCTATATCCTTTTCTGCACTCACTTCCTCCATCGCTTCATACATACTGTATCCTACCTTGTCTATCTTGCTGGTCCCAATCCGCATGTACTTGCATTTTTTTGGATGAAAAGGCATTAACCAATGCTCAGACCATCCCTTCATGCCCTCCACATCTCCTTGAAGCAAACCCATATCTTCCTTACTCCTCACTCTTCTATACAGTTTAGTGTCATCCGCATACAGGTATACCTCACTTCCATTAGTTATAACTTCAGGCAAGTCGTTGATAAATATAACGAACAGCAGTGGTCCCAACACAGATCCCTGAGGTACACCACTTGTAATTTCCCTCCACCCCGAGCCTATTCCATTCACCAGTACCCTCTGTCTCCGATCTTTCAGGAAGGCTTCTGTCCATTTCACACATTTCTCCCCTATATTATAGCTTCTAACTTTCTCTATTAACCTTTTATGTCGAACCTTATCGAAGGCCTTCATAAAATCGCAATATACCACGTCTATTACATCACCATCTTCTAGAATTTGCATCCAATCATCTACCACCTTAATTAGCTGTAGTACCGTCGACCTCCCCGGCAAGAATCCGAACTGTCTCCCACTGAAAAGTTGGTTTGACTTCATATGATCCATTATTCCTTCTCTAATTACCGTTTCCATTAGTTTACACACAACACTTGTCAAACTGACTGGTCTATAATTCCCTGGGTCATTTCTCTTTCCCTTCTTAAATATAGCTGTTATGTTCGCCTCTCTCCAGTCCATCGGGATTTGTCCTGTATTAAACGATACCTCAAATAAAATTTTCAATGGCTCTACTAACATCTCCCCTCCTTCCTTTATGATTCTTGGGTGTATCCCATCCGGTCCCGGTGACTTACTTCTGTTCATTTTTTCTATAGCCCTTCTTATTCTAGCATGGGAAAACTCTATTAGTTCTAGTGCCGGTGCCTGTTTGATGGGAATAGTAGGCACTGCATCCTCCGACTCCACTGTTAGTACCCCCCCAAAGTATTTCCCCAGCACCTCTGCTTTCTCCTTATCAGTCTCCGCTCTACTCCCATCATTCAACCCCCCTACCAGCTCTGGGATCCCTACTCTTCTTGTTAACTTTTCCTGAATGTACTTCCAGAATATTTTGGATTATCCTTCACATTTCTAGCTATCTCTCTCTCCCTCTCCTTCACCCCCCTCCTTGTTTCCCACCTTATTTTATTGTTTATTTGTCTGCGTTCCAGATCCACTTCCTTAGCCTCTATACTAGACCCCCTGTTCTTTTTTAACCATTTTAATCTTTCCCACAATCGTTTCTTTCTTCTAATCAATATCCAAAGCTTTCTTTTCATTGGCAATTCTGGGTTAGTTCTTTTCCTCAATTTTGTTTTATCCTTATATTCCCTTACTGGTACACTTTTGGATACAGCATTCTCCAGTTTGACTCCCTCGCCTTGTGTTGCGTTAGGCCAATGTGTCACGTGATTCATCTCCATCCTGTGTCTCTTCTCATCCCATACTGTATTTTCTTCCTTTCCCTACATGGGGGGGGGGGTCATTTTGTATGATTGTACAATGCCTTTCTCTCTTTCATTTTACATGTATGTCATCCCTGTTTCGTATTAAGGTTATCTCTCTTACTTCTTTACGTATAGACTCTACTGTCTAGGGGTTACTTGTTTGGTATGTCTATGCCTCATACCCGGTTTTTGTAATTAAGGAGTGTCCTTGGAGATCTTCCGCCTACTGTGCCTTGCCTTCAGATTCTTGTCTTCATGTACAACTTGCCTTCATTCTTCCCATATTGGTGTGCCATTCTCCGGTCGACATGACCTATTCCTTAGCCTGCTGCGGCACTTTTAAGACCCTAGACTGATACTGGTAACATGTACTTCCTTAATATGCACCGTACTGTTACGCTCTTTTTCTGGTAATAAACTGATTTGTTTATTTGTGTCTTTTCTTGGTCCTCTGCTTGTGCTACGGCTTGGGGTTTATGGTTTATTGGATGTCCGCCTCCAATTTGGGATTCAAGCCCTACGTTGGAAACGTAGAGACTGCTACTAAATTGGGAGGTTTGACGACCTCCCTTATAACCAAATAAGGAAAACCTCTTATTTGGTAGCAGTCTCGGAGTATCCAACGACAGAGTATCCCGCCCTCATGCCGATCCCCTGCCCATCCAATCTAAACTGATTACTTGATACCTCGATACTTTGGCAGGTCCTGGCACAGGCTCATAGAACATGGAGCATGTCTCAGAGGAGAGCAGCTAGATTAAATGGGTAACTATAACAATTCTTTCTCTCCTTCGCTACTCTTCTTTCCTAGTCGTCTCGGAGTGTGTACAACGTGCCTAGTAGTGAATTGAGGTGCAACTCTGGAGATTATTTGGTTACTTCGCGTGAGTACCGATAAATCGGCCCGCTGTGGTAGCGGCTGAGATCATAAGCCCTACGTTGGATACTCCGAGACTGCTACCAAATAAGAGGTTTTCCTTATTTGGTTATAAGGGAGGTCGTCAAACCTCCCAGTATGTAACCCTGCCCTTGACGTCCCTCCACAGACGTTCAATGTTGTTGGTGTGGGCCTTTGTTATAGGGTCTACGAAGTTGACCGAATGGTTGACAGTCAAATGGGTGTACCCTTCATCTCCCAGGCATTGGTAGGCTCGCCAGCAATCGGAGATTATGGTGGTGCCGGGCAGAATATGTGTCTTTATAATTTCAAGGAGAGTGTCTTTGGACCTATCCTCGACGGGAACCATGAAAAATTCCCGGGTTCCACGACACACTCCACCAAAAACCCACTGTCCCTCCACCATCCGGCCAACATGATATTTCCTTCTCCCGAATTTACTTTCGTCTATTTCTACAATCAGATTCTCGCCCCCTATTTTCTGTGATTTGTCAAGACACCATTCAATTAAGACCTGTGTAAAACTACACCAATCATTAACTGTTGCATATGAGAATTTGAATTCGTCACAGGCAGGTTCAATCATGAAGTTGTTGCGAAGATACAAATTAATGAATGATAGCAAGTCTATCTTAGGGACAAGAGTTTGTTAAAAAAAAATATGTTTCCAAACGCTCACAGATTTTTCGCACTTCTTCGCTTTTTGCTTTCTGACACTTGTTTTTTTTTCGACAACGCCATAAATTTCTAGGTAAATCTAATACAATGTTGGCCCCGCACTTTGGACATTGCTGAGCCTCCAAAACAATCCCATGACTGGCCAACACTTTAAATAAAGGCTCTGGTGAGGACTTAAACCAACAATAAAATTCAATGCACCCACCATCACAATCAGCACACGCCATGGCTACTTTCCGGTATGAAAATCAGACTTCAAATGAAGTCACCCTTGCGGCTGATATTGAAAGGTGGCGCCACCTAAGATAAAAGTATTTTGACGTCAAGATGAACATCATAAATCTAATGAAATATGAATAATTAAGATAGCCTAACCTCACATAACATCACATATCCTAACATAATCTAATGTAACGTAGATTATACGTCCATTAACCCTCCAGCCCCGGCTATGTATTATATATATATTCCTCGAAACCCGGGTGTTTTGGCCGAAAAACGTCTAGGCTAGGCTACCGTATATTCGTTAATCAGACTGCTTCCCGCATTCCCGCGCATCCCCAAGCGTAGCTGTGTTATTTACCTGTAGAATGGCATTAAGTAGAGCTCTCTAAGTCAACTGGTTGAGCTGTGATGATGATTTCATTGGAGATAACTTTATGGCCAAAACAGCCACTTTACACCACTTTTCGATACTTAACAACAACATACAGGCACACACGAACAAGCGACGCTCTCCTTCTTGTGGCCGGAGATGCGGGGCGTCGGTCCAGCCGGCTGTTCTTTACATGCGTCGGACCGACGCCTCGCACACGAAGTTCACAGGCTTTCAACCACTGGGCGTTCAAGAGGGTACCTGTTATATGCTTTTTTATGGGCGTTCAAGAGGTCTTCCGTGGTGAGAGGGTTAAATAATGAGATTATTAAATATTAATGAATCAAAAATAGAGGGTACAGCAACAAGATACACTGGGCAACTAGTGGCAGGTCGGTGAACTACTCATTCGAGAGCCGGGCCGACACACGGCCCAACACTCATGTAAACAAACCGTGTACGAAGAAACCGCGGCGGACGAGTCTCAATTTGCCGAAGGTTTGTAATACTTCAATTTATCTTTTTCAAGTCAAATTTACATTTCCGCGCATCATCAAACCATACTAAGTCTACTACTAATAATATTAACCTACTACAGTAGTACTAACAGAAAAGTGTCAAAATAGGGGTAGTATAACTGTAGATTTATCCAGTAGAGGATAGGGACAATATAAAGGAGCCGGACCACAGCTAGTTCGGGAATCTTAATGTGTGATCGCAAAAAGGCAGAAAATATATATAAAAAAAAGGCACACAAACTAAGCGGGCTTTGTTCGAGCCTCGAGGCCCCCGTGGTGTCCACCCCTGCCGGCCCCAGCCATCACCACCCACAAGTTTCCCCACGGTCCTCCCCAACTCCCTAGCCATCAACAAGTGTGGGTCAAGATATTTTTGAACCCTCATCACATACAGGGAAGAGCAGTGGATCTTGGTGTACCACAGGTAAAGGCAGGAAATAAGTGGAAGTTGCTTGTACTGCTGTTTGCTGATGATACAGTTCTGATGAGTGATAGTGAATGGGAGTTGCAGGGTCTGGTAAATATGTTTGGAACTGTGAAAAACGGAATCAGAAGATAAATGCGAGGAAAAGTAAGGTCATGGTCTTTGAAAGGGGTGCAGTCAGAGAGTATGTGGTGAGGTTGAACGGTGAGGTTATGGAGAATGTCAGCTCATTTAAGTATTTGGGCAGTATGTTGAGTAAAGATGGGAGAATGGAGGAAGAAGTGCGGGAGAGGGTGCAACAGGAGAAGAAGGTTGTAGGAATGCTGAAAGCATTAACAAGAAATAGAGTGGTCAGCATGGAAGTAAAGAAGTCCTTGCATGACAGTGTGGTAATCCCAACATTGACGTACAGGAGTGAAGCATCAACGTTGTTTGAGAGACAAACCAAGAGTGAGAGGGATGGAGAGACAGTTACTTGAGAAGTGCGTGCGGAGCTACTTGGAGGGATAGACAGACGAATGAGGAAGTACGAGAGTGGTGTGGTGTGGATGTAGATGTGCTGGAAAGTGTGAGAAGGAACGCCTTGACATGTTTCGGCCATGTGGAACGTATGAAAAGCGAGAGAATGACTAAGAGAGTGTACGAGAGTGAAGTGGAAGGACAGAGAGGGAGAGGTAGACCGAGAGAGAGGTAGGAAGATGGAGTAAAGAAGTACAGTAGGGTCTCGTAAGATGCGAGATCAGAAGATGCGAGGACCCCCAAATAATAAAATAAATTATTTTAAGATGCGAGACTGACCATAATTTGCGAATCGGAGGCTCAAAGTGGGCTAAATCCGAGGAGAAACCTCAAGATGCGATTTTTTTTTTTTAAATGCGAGCCTTAGGCGGGAGTTCGCATGCCATTGGCTGGCTCAGGCCTGCGTAGTATGACGTAGTATGAGAATTTAAGGTAAGGGGAAAATTGCATTTTTTATATTTTTTATTGATAGTGTGTATTTTGTCTCATTTTCATTTATTAATTTATTATTTTCTGTTTGTATGTGACCGAAATGTATGGTATCATGCACCAATTGCCTTTTTCAGGGATTATTACCAACAAAATTGGGACTTTGCGTGAACAAATTGGATTTATAGGGTGTAAATGGGACTTTACGGCATATTTTTGGGGGCGGATCGACCATAAGACGTTTTTCCCATAAGCTACGTGTATCGTAAGATGCGAATTCGTAAGATGCGAATTCGTAAGATGCGATCGCATCCATCGACCATAAACTCGCATCTTACGAGACCCTACTGTATATGCGTGAAGGCGGTGTTGGATGGGAGGAGGGGTGTCGACTGACTGAGGACAGAGGTGCATGGGGGCTATTCGTTTGTGGCCACTCCTTTGGGGATCATGACGTCTGGCAATAGATAGATAGGCCTAGATAGAAAAGTAATTATTATTTTTGTTATTATTATTTTTTTGTTTTAGAGTTTATAAAGCTCTATCCAAGGTGCCTTAATCCCCGAGGGGATGGCTACGAATTAATTGCCTTCATGCTCCTGTATTCCATCAGCCGATTCTCTTCCTCCCACCCAACACCACTTTCACTTGTATGCCTCTCAACTCCTCTCCTCCACTTCACTCTTGGTCTGCCTTCTGCTTTACTATCCTTATCTTCCACTTAGTAGCAAATTTTGTTGGAATTAAGTCCGGACTGCCTAGTAGGGACCACAAAGTGTGTGCAGTCTGTGTATCTATGTGACTATATAACTCTCTGCTTTTTCATCTCACTCTTGTACTGTACACTCCTACAGTCCTTCTGAATCCTCCCTTCCTCGCGAGGACAGAGTCCACCTGGCCAGGCTGAGATGCGGACACCATCCAGCCCTTCTGAGCTATCAGAAGAGACTGGATGACTTCGTCGTCGACTCCTGCCCAGGTTGTAACACAGCACCCCATACTATTAAACACATCATAGAAGACTGCATTTCACACAACCACTTACGCCAACAACACAATCTACACTCCTTGAGAGCTCTGTGGGAAAGCCCAACTGTGGCCATGGCCTTCCTTAGGGACTCGGGGCTGTTCGGCCAGGCAGCTTAGGGAACAAGAACAACAACAGGGTGGGTGCCCAATCCCGAAAGGGGTTGAAATAGGGGAGCTATCCCCCCGCCAAAGGCGGCTTTCTAGGGCCTTTCCTAGCTGATGCTGAGAGGATTGGGTTCTAGTCATGTGGTGATGGGCTGGTCTATCAGAGTGAGAACTGAGCGATCTCTGCCATACCCATAGCTTACTCTGACTGTTCCTTTTACTTACATATTTCTAGATCTCAAGTGACGGCGTCTCTTCCGTGGATTGACCTCCTAATCTACCAAGATTGGAATCCAAAGCGTCGCATTTTTCCTCTGCCCCTCAGCTTTCTCTTCATAATTGTTGAAGGGCACAGTTTGGTTTCCCGGGCGTTTCCGCACCCTCCTCAGCTCCCCGCCATGGAATGGCTTCGGTCACCCAGGCTTTATTGTGGTCGGCAGGGAGGGTTCTGTGGGGGCGCTCGGTTATGGCCTTGGCCTTGCTCGGGGCCTTGGGGCTGTTCTGCCAGGCAGCTTGGGGAACAACAACAATAACAACAACAGTCTTTCTCTCACTCACCATACTCTCCACATCACTGAACCACTTTGAGGTGTTCCTGTTCACACTCTCCAGCACATCCACATCACATTGCTTTCTTACTTCCTCGTTCGTCTATCTCTCCATGTTACTCCACAGTCACGCACTTCTCAAGTATCTTATATCCACCCTCTTACTCTTAATTTATGTCTCTCCAAAAAACGTCCAAGCTCGTATCATCATTGCTGGACCATCCATGATGTCGCAATGGTGTTACCATATCAACTACTTTTTAATATTTGTATTATTTTATTTTATAGATAAATTATAATCTTGCTTGTGCGTTGTTTCCACATAGTGATTTTGATTAGTTATTATGTCTTTTTACTGTGTTCGTATAAGTTTTGGTTTGTTTATTTTGCAAGTTTTACATTATAATACCTGTATTATCCAATATATATAAGACACAGTCAGCTGTAGGCTGTGATCAATATATAGTCTACATTTATTTATTTCAATAGTGTGGAATCCACAAAGTCAGTTAGTAGGTTTAATTTGTTAGATAGCGTGAACTTAAAAACAAAAGTAAAAAGAGATTTGTGCAAGATTAGCAACGATAGACAATGAAAACAGATCTTTATTTTTTATTTTTATTTTTTATAATTAATTATTTAATTCTCACAACAGGTGGAGTAAGATAATAGTGCTATCTGGCGCTGGCGACATCCTCCGGAAGGGTTTGCATGGACTGTTGGTTTCATCTCGGCTCTTGCGATCCGGTCGAGTGTCCTTGGGATTATTCACCACCTTGGAGGTCCTTTGTTCGTCCCTTCACATCATATCGCCCAGCAGTGTGTCACCTTTGAATCGCGTCACTATATTAGCACATATATCAAGAAGCTATACTAGTCGCCTTACTCTGCATGAGGTTTTATGATTTGTTAGCCTCTATACACCTACAGAATAGCTCAAGAAGAGGGGCGACAGGTGTGGTGATGTCCGAATTGGCCCTTAACAAGAAAAAGACCAAGAGAGATTGCATTACAGGTAGCAGGGTAGGCTTTCCAGTGATGTCATAATTCTCTGTCTTAAGGCAGGCAATCATCATAAACAAAAGAGCCAAAACACTAGAATGGAGAGCGAACCAGGCATCCCCATCCAGCGCATTCCCCCGCAGAATCTAGTGGTGCGGCTCTTCCAGCGGGAAATCCAACAGCGCCCCCACAGCCATCTGCACGCTGACCGCTGTTTCTACCACAACGTTACCCCCAACTTTACCGTCACAAATGTACAGAAGCCTCCATGTTTCCTGAGGAAGTTCAGCCCTGATGGAAGGTTAGTGGGGATGGTTATGGCAGGTTTCTGTTTATGCCATATGGTATACTTTCAGAGACTAGAGAGAGAGAGAGAGAGAGAAGAAAAAGAGAGATCCAGCATGTCATCAATGTACATTACCTCCATGTTCTTTAAGGTAGTTCAGTCCCGATGGAAGGTTGGTCATAAGACTTGTTGGTATTACTGTTTGTAATGGTCAATATTAGAGGATAGACAAAATATATCCAGAACTTCATATAGGGTTATTATTAAGATTGATTAATAGAAGCAATTTTATGTTAGTCTACTTTTAATCAGATCTTTTGGTTAAATGCAATTAAATTGAGATCATAGATTAACCAAGAGAGCAGGTTCTTGATACTTAAAGATGGTGTAAATTTTGGCGAGGTTAGATGATAACAAACTGGGAGGTTTGACGCCTCCCAAATAACCAAATAAGGAAAACCTTATATTTGGTAGTAGCCTCGTAGTATCCAACGTAGAGCTACAGTATATACTATTGTATAATTTCGCTCCGCTCTGGGAGCGGCCAATTATCGAAACCACTAGCGCGATTAATCGATAACTTCTAGAGTAGCACCTACATTCTCTACTAGGTACGTTGTACACACTTTTGAGGCCACTAGTTTAAAGAAAAAACGAAAATATGGGTGAGAAAGAGAAGAGTTGAAAATTTTTGCCCATCTGCAATCTAGGCTCCTTACGACTTCTTCGTCAGCTTCCCGTGCAACCCGACCGGGTTAATTAGATCATCCTGGTATCAAGTTAAATAGACTAGATTGGATGGGCAGGGGTACGGCGTGAGGGCAGGATACTATGACGTTGGATACTACGAGGCTACTACCAAATAGAAGGTTTTCCTTATTTGGTTATTTGGGAGGCGTCAAACCTCCCAATTTAGTAGTAGCCTCTACGTTATCCAACGTAGAGCTAGAGTACCACATTGGAGGCAGACATCCAAGCAGCAAGCAAAACTTTAGCCATTAGTAACAGATCAAGACCAAGGAAAGACAGACATAAACAAGAGAGTTTATATTAAAAGAGCGTACTGACAGGTGCATATTAAGAATGGTCAAGTACAGTCATGTCAATTCAATGGAAGAACTTAGCCTAAGGCAAAGATAGATGCATGTCATAAAGATGATTATGAATAACAGGAAGCCCCCCCTTCTGAAGACAGTATGAATACCCAAAAGTATAATGAGTGGAAGACATATACTGTATATACAGTACAAATTTATTATAGCACGAATCGCGTGATACACAATATAAGGGACCAGCACGTAATTATGTCCCGAAAGAAATTGGTATGAGGCAGAGACATACCGAAGTACAATTAAGGATACTTAAGATTAGAATAAATCAATTCCTTAACCTAGGTAAGAATGAACCTTAGGTAATCAGTACATATATGAGATAAGTACTTGTACTTCATAAACATCCCCCTCCCCCCCCCATAAGGAAAGGAAAGGATGGGCGGAGGCACACAGACTGAAAGATCAGTACAGGTAATACCCCTAGGGAACCCATTATTGCCAAACGCAACAAAAGGACGACCCGACCTGCCTGTGGACACGGACAGATAGGAGGCGACAAACGTGTTGTGGGAAGACCAGAGCCCTGTGTTGGCAAAGTCTGTGAGTGAACGAGTAAGAAGAAAACGAATCATAGCAGCATACGATCGTATGTCGTGAGCCAACCCTTGAATGTCAGGATGACTGGCACGAAGCACCCGACACATGCCAATCCCCACCGCACGTTTGCCGAGGCCCCTACCGGCTTGTGGTGCCACCCACTGCGCCACACCCGACACTGGCCTGGCGGAGCGCACACATACGTATGCAGGGCTTTCACCGGGCAGAGCGAATGATGAACACGTTCTCGTTTTTTGGAACAACGAACGGCTGAAAAACGTGCGCCTCACGTCCAGTCGTAGCCACAAAACGAACAAACTGGGTCAAAATGACCGCCCTGAGGAAGGTAGAAAAAAGCAAAGGAAGTCAGGGCCCCAGACAAGGTAGCCAGCTCCGAGATTCTTTCCCCCGTAGCGAACGCAAGAAGAAACTACAGGTTTGAGTCCCGGAGGGAAGAATGAAAACCTAATATTTAGTAGTGGCCCCGAAATCATTGACGATATGCCTATTAAATAATAGCTCTCTTTCAAACACCCGCGGTCAGCCTGTTTGAAACACCCGCTGCAGGGGAAAGAGTACTAAACATCATTAGTGCAACGCTAATTCTCTTATGGAATCGTCTTTATGATTGGGTACTCACTACGAAAAAACTTCGTAAAATAGAAAAAAAAAAAAAAAATTAATAATTGTTATATTAAGGCTTTCCAACTCGTGGATGTCTTTTGTGGATTCTACCCGAGATGCTGAACCCAGCGACGCCATTCCTCCTTCAATGACATATCAAGATTAAACTCAAGACATCAACGGAATGGGAAGGGGATTGAAGGGAGGGCCCTACTTCGTCAATGATTTCGGGGCCACTACTAAATATTAGGTTTTCATTCTTCCCTCTGGGACTCAAACCTATAATTTATTAGTGGCCCCTCCGTCATTGACGATATGCCTGATATCTCAAGTCTGGAAGGGGACATTCGTGACAATATCTAAACCACTAACAAAACTACCATAGGTAGAGAAAAAAAACCATATAACAATCTTAAGTTTTATTGTTTACATACAATATTATAGAAAAATGGAAAGAAAAGCAGTGCTTTGCTTCGAAGAAGTTCTGCTTATAAGTAACCATACAGGTACAGTTGGTCAAAGTTCCAACTGACCCACCTCACTCTGGGGCTCGCAGAATTAGCTGGCAATACTGGTGTAGTTGCCAATCAGTGGATATAATAACTTTAATATTTAAGCAAATCTACGAACTTTGGGTGAATGTTCGGGATCATACATAGCGATGTATGAATTTTTATTTGAGATAGGCTTACTTTCCCTTGTTTAGTATATGTTCTAACAATGATATAGCCGAAATCAGATCTGCCAATCCCAATCTTTGTAAGACACACCTCCTTCCTACATAGTGTTTAGTGAAGGATATAATATATGGAGAAATGATAGAAAGGGTAAAAGGGGAGGTGGAGTGGCAGTATTAGTTAAGAACCCTATGACAGCAAAGCACGTGGAGTTAAATAATGACAAGGCAGAAATAATGGCAGTTGAACTCAATGATATAGAAGGAAAAAAGCTAGACATAGCAGTAGCTTACATGCCACCAAAGACCAGAGCATGGAGGGAGTTGGAGTTTGAGGAGATGGTAGAGGATATGATTCAGTCGTTGAGAAGATTGCTTTTAAGGAAGAATCGATTGATCTTGGTAGGAGATTTCAACTGTAGTGAGGTTGATTGGGAATCGGGAGATGCAGGGCCAAATCAGAGATCTTGGGGAAGTCGGCTAGTGGAGTTGGTTACGGAAAATGTACTTACACAACATGTGAAGGAAAATACAAGAATGAGGGGTAATAACGAACCTTCTAAACTCGATCTGATTTTTACAAAAGATCCTCACGAAATTAGTGATATAAACTATCTATGTCCTGTAGGTAAAAGTGATCACCTATTACTAAAATGGAAGTTGACCTCGAGTAATGCCAATAGATTAGACAATAGCTACATAAATGACAGATTAAATTATAGTAAAGCTGATTATGTATCCTTGAAAAGATATTTAGAGGGAGTAGATTGGGATCTTATTTTGAAGGAACGGGACGTACAAGGTAAATATAGTAGATTCCTCGAAATTTATAGAGTAGGAACCAATATGTTTGTCCCAAGATATAAAACTGGAAATTTTACTAAGCAGAAAGATTGGTTTAATTTGAAATGCAAAAGAGCTTTGGGTAGGCGTGATGCAGCTTGGGCTAGATTAAGAAGAAGGAACACTGAGAGTAATCGGAATAAATATAAACAGGAGAGGAATAGATATGTTAACATAATTAGGCAAGTTAAAATGAACTATGAGAAGAACATAGTAAATAAATGTGAAAGTGACCCTAGATTATTTTATAAATATATAAACAGTAAGTTGAAGGTAAAGAAACAAATTACTAAATTAAGAGTTGATGCTAGGACGTATGAAAATGTATCGGACATGTGTGAGGTAATGAATAACAAATTGGGGTCAGTTTTTACTAGAGAGGAAGGTTTTGACGAACCACAGGCGGGAGTACTGGAGAGTGGTCTTAGTAAGATTGAAATAACTAGAGATGAGCTGTTATCTGCGATGAGAGGACTTGAAGTAAGGAAAGCTATGGGACCGGATGAAGTGTCTGCCTGGGTTTTAAAGGAGTGTGCAGAGCAATTAGTGGAGCCAGTGAGGGACATAATTCAAGCTTCCTTAGATAAAGGACAGGTTCCTGTTGAATGGAAAAGAGCTAATATCATTCCGATATACAAGAATGGAAACCCTGAGGACCCTCTAAACTATAGACCAGTTTCACTTACTAGTATTGTATGCAAGATTTGTGAAAAGCTAATTAGGAAGAGATGGATGAAAATGTTGGAGAGAAAGAAAATAATAACCCCAAAGCAATTTGGATTCAGAGAAGGGACATCTTGTGTTACCAGTTTGCTATGTTATTACAGTAGGGTGATAGATGTACTCCAAGAAAGAGGCGGATGGGTGGACTGCGTCTACTTAGACCTTTCCAAAGCATTCGATAAGGTACCACATAAGAGATTGTTATCTAAGCTTGAGACGCTAGGATGTGTCAGGGGGAGTTTGCTGAAATGGATGGAGAGCTATTTAACAGATAGGGAAATGAGGACCAACATTAGAGGAACTTACTCATCGTGGCGGAAAGTTGAGAGTGGTGTGCCGCAGGGATCTGTGTTGGCACCTCTCATGTTCCTTATGTACGTGAATGACCTGCCGATAGGCATAAACTCTTACATGTCAATGTTTGCAGATGACGTAAAAATTATGAGACAAATAACAAATAAAAGTAGTTGTGAGGAGCTGCAAGGGGATTTAGATAAAATATACGAATGGAGCACCAAGTGGAAAATGAAATTTAATATAAGTAAATGTCATGTGTTAAATATGGGAAGAAGTGTGAATAGACCAAATTGGGAGTACAGGATGGGAGATAATAAAATTAGCAAGGCCGAAAAAGAAAAAGATTTAGGGTTGATTATACAAGATACTTTGTCGCCGGAGAAACATATTAACAAGCTCTTTAGCGGAATGTATGCAATGGCCGGGAATATGAAAGTTGCTCTGAACTATTTGGATGAGACCATGGTAGCGAAAATTATGAAGAGTATGATTAGACCAAGATTGGAGTATGCAGCAGTGGTGTGGTCCCCGCATCTAAAGAAGCATATTCACAAGTTAGAAAGAATCCAGAGAGCAGTCACTAGATTGGTTCCAAGTCTCAGAGAACTGCCATATGAAGGGAGGCTAGACAAATTAAATCTACCGAGTCTAAAAGAGAGGAGAGAGAGGGGAGACATGATAATGATGTACAAATGTACCCGGGGGCTGGAGAGGCTGGATAGGGAGGATATATTAATTATGGATACAGGAATAACTAGAGGCCACAGCTACAAAGTAAAAAGACCTACCTGCAAGAACGATATCAGGAAGTTTAGCTTCCCCTATAGATGTATTGACAAATGGAATGGGTTGGAGGAGGAGGTGGTGGGGGCAAGGAACATCCATATTTTCAAGAAAAAATTGGATAAAAAGTAGACTGAGAGACGGGACAACACGAGCTTAGCTCAACTCCTGTAAACTACAATTAGGTAAATACAATTAGGTAAATACACCAGTATTGCCAGATAATTCTGCGAGCCCCAGAGCGAGGGTGGGTCACCTGGAACTTTGACCAACTGTACATATGTAAAAAAAAAAAAAAAAAAAATCCCATCCCTTTCCCATTCGTAAGCCATTTTAGATTTACAGAAGAGCGACCATTACTTGCATTACTGCATGTCCACAAACATTTCAGTAATGTAAGCATGTTTCCTTCTATTTTTTTTCTTTCCTTTCTTTCTTTTTTTTATTTTTTATTTAAGTGACAATTACAAAGTGGTGTACAATCTATCTTATTCTAGTTCCCTTATAATTTATCTTATTGTACCGGTACCTCCTTACATTCATCCTAGATGTTCCCCAATCCGGCCCTCCGCCACGGCCATTTCAAAGTCCAAGTCTCTCACTCTTGTCCTCTGTAGTGGGGAGGACCTTGTACCCCTGAGACACAGGAGAGCAGACCTGAGGAGAGAGAAAGAGAGCCGGCATCTCATCCAAGTTATGACTTGGCTTCTATGCTGGCGCTTTTTCTCCGATATTTGTTCAGCTAATCTGGCATAGAAGACACTTGCAGAAGGTCCCATTCCTCCCGACGATGAGAAGACCAGAGGAGTAAAGCTTCCTTGATCCCTGTTCAAAATTCTTTCTTCATAAGCGCGTTTCTTCTCATCTTTGTTTCTCAAGTATGCCGCGTTGGGTCCTCGCTCCCGATATGTTTGTGCTCTTGGGTTAAAGATTTTGATGTCGAAAAAAGTCTGTTGTCCCCTCGTCCAAAAACCTCGAGCACTTACGTCCACTCTTGCTTCATTTGAAGTATTTGCAGTATTGTGGGCCAAGCGCCATAGGCAGAAGGTCCGGTTTGATTCTGACATCATGGCACACCTTGTCCAGCATTTGTGCAGTGATGTCTCACACTTCATCCTCCTCTCTTACAGGTCATACAGTGGTCTGAGTTGTCGATTTCACCACATGCATATTTCAGCGGCAGCTTCGAAACTGGCCACCCATACCTCAAGGCTACGGCATCATTGAATTCTTGTTTATTTAAGCTGAAGCCTTTTTCCTTTATTGGTAATGAAGTGAGCCAATTTGAAGCCCCTGTGTCTTGTGCCATCTCAACTCTCATTTTCAGTTCTTCACTACATTCGGTCTTAATTTGTTCTAGGCTATGTTTCTGTCTCTCTTCTCTGCTCTTTGTTATTTCATGTCTTGCATTTCGTTGCTCATCTTCGTCCACCTCATCATTTTCCTTTTGCTTCCGTATTTTTTCTGTCAGAGACGTAGTAAGTTTAAGGGAATTTTGGTACAGTACTCATAAGGCGCAGCCTCCACTGGGTTTATGATCCCCATACCTCCGAACCTTGGCGGAAGAGCTAATAGATCTCTTAGCTCTTGTGTGAAGCCTTGCCTCTCTGTTAAAGCAGGTATGAATGCTTTCCTGATTTCTTTTTCCAGCGTTTGGAGCATCGGTCCAATGTCTGGCACTGTTCTCATAAGAAAGGTCCATCTGTGCTTAACGCCATATGTGAAGGCAGTATAAGCAGCATGTGGTTCAGATTTCGCAATGTCTGCCAGTTTTCTCACTTCCTCTACCCATTCTCCTACCTTTTTTTGTACATAGACTCTCCTACATTCCTCTGTGCCTATTACTGCTCCCAAATGACGTTGCCCCTCCTTTGTAATCTTCACTCCTGTCCCATCAAAAGTCCGCACCGCTTCTTCATACTGGTATTCTTTCACAATTAGTACAGATTTACTAGCATTAGGATGGTACCTAATGACTGCTCCAACTGATTTTACTCTCCGCCACCATTCTTTGAGATCCCTTATTCTTCCTGCACCTGCGAGGTCATCAGCATACGCCACTTGTTTCACTCGGGTTGCCTCATGTTTTATTTTCTGCTGCAGAATAGATAGTGCCAGAGCGTACATTGCCATTGCCACTGGATCTCCTTACGTTGTTCCTTCATTTGATTTGAGAATTTTAATTTCTTCCTTCTTTGTGCTTCCAACTATATACAGGTTAGCTGGCTCCTTATAAGTGTTTTCTATGTACTTTGCGATGCTAGGGCATTTGATCTTGATGTTGTGAATAGCTGCCTCCCTATTAACCCTCCAGCCCCGGCTATGTATTATATATATATTCCTCGAAACCCGGGTGTTTTGGCCGAAAAACGTCTAGGCTAGGCTACCGTATATTCGTTAATCAGACTGCTTCCCGCATTCCCGCGCATCCCCAAGCGTAGCTGTGTTATTTACCTGTAGAATGCCATTAAGTAGAGCTCTCTAAGTCAACTGGTTGAGCTGTGATGATGATTTCATTGGAGATAACTTTATGGCCAAAACAGCCACTTTACACCACTTTTCGATACTTAACAACAACATACAGGCACACACGAACAAGCGACGCTCTCCTTCTTGTGGCCGGAGATGCGGGGCGTCGGTCCAGCCGGCTGTTGTTTACATGCGTCGGACCGACGCCTCGCACACGAAGCTCACAGGCTTTCAACCACTGGGCGTTCAAGAGGCCTTCCGGGTACCTGTTATATGCTTTTTTATGGGCGTTCAAGAGCCCTTCCGTGGTGAGAGGGTTAATGGTGTTAAAGGCATTTGTTGCATCCACTAGCAGTACCGCTTCACAATCTTCCTCATCATACACCTTCCCCATTGCAAGTATTGCTGCTTCTGCTCCAGCTTGCTGTCCTGCACATACTTGTAAGTTGCCCACTGCTCTATGTACATCTTTTCCAAATACGGACTTGATTGCTTTTCCTATAATCCTTCTAAGAACTTCCCCAACGCCTACTGGTCTAACTCCTGGATTCTTATTTAAAGGTATCTTGCGACATGCTGTCAGAGCTTCCATATTCACGCGTGGTGATGATGCAAGTTTCTTTGCAAGCATTGCTATTGCTTCACAAAGGTCACTCGCGGCTGAACCAAACTTGTTTTGACTTAGGAAGATCCTCCAAGTCTTAGCTTCTACACCTGATGGACCTGCTCCTCCCTGCATTTTCAGCGCCTTTCTCCATACGAGGTCTCCAGTTATATTCTCATATATCACCGGGTCTGGAGGAACATATTCCCCTTCTAGTTTGGCCTCATTACTTGCTGGTTTTGCTTCTGGGTGTTTCTCCTTTAGCTGGTCCAAGATGTTTTGATTCACTTTGAGCACCCCACTTGAGGCTTCCCCAGTGACCATTCTGACTGCCTGTGCCACTTTACCAATCCTCATGCTATTTCCCACTGATCGTGCCATATCATCTGGCTTACTCTTTCTTCGTTGTTTTGTTTTCAGTCTTTGCTGGATTGCTCGTACTTGGCTAAGAATTTTGTCTAACTCCCCATTTTTCCACCACTCCATTCTCTGTTTCAGCGCTTTAGTGTTCTCATTCAGTTTTGCTTTTGGTCTTTTTCTTTGAAGGAACAACTGAGGAATGAAAGAAGCTATCTTGATTGCCACGTGCACCAAAGGGGCATCCTGAACATAACATAGGATCATACGTCTGAGTTCCCCCAGTATGTCTTTTGCGGCTTCACAAATCGGTAGTTCAAACTTATTATGTTGCCATTGTATCACTTCTGTATAAATTTCATTCACTAATGCTGTGAGTCTGTCACCAGAATGTACCATCCATTCTCCACCATTCATGTTTACGTTACGAGGTCGTTCGTTCTGTTTACGATTTTCGATAATTTCTCTCATTATCTTCGTTTACACCATTTTAATTATTTTGTTCCACACCTTTGTTGTCTTGCGAATTATTGATTCCTGCATTTTATTCTGCAGGCTGCAGTTGTTGATTGTTATTACCTGCATTAGGGCGGGTGCCCGACCCCGAAAGGGGTTGAAATAGGGGAGCTAATTTCTAGGGCCTTTCCTAGCTGATGCTGAGAGGATTGGGTTCTAGTCATGTGGTGATGGGCTGGTCTATCAGAGTGAGAACTGAGCGATTTCTGCCATACCCATAGCTTACTCTGACTGTTCCTTTAACTTATATATTTTCTAGATCTCGAGTGACGGCGTCTTTTCCGTGGATTGACCTCCCAATCTACCAAGATTGGAAGCCAAAGCGTCACATTTTTCCCTTGCTCCTCAACTTTCTCTTCATAATTGCTGAGGGGCACAGGGCCCTGGGTGGGGCTTTGGTTTCCCGGGCGTTTCCGCACCCTCCTCAGCTCCCCGCCATGGAGTGGCTTCGGTCACCCAGGCTTTATTGTGGTCGGCAGGGAGGGTTCTGTGGGGGTGCTCGGTTATGGCCTTGGAATTGCTCGGCGCCTTGGGGCTGTTCGGCCAGGCAGCTTGGGGAACAACAACAACCTGCATTTTGTCTAACAGGTTTTGCTTGTACATCCCCATTAACTACATTGTCTGTTTCACGGTTCATTTGTACTGCATCACTCACTGCGTTTTGTCTTTCATCAGGATTATTCCTCAACTGGTACCGAGTTAATGGCATCTTGTCTTATTATCTTAATTATCTACCTATTCCCTAATACTGAGTCTATCCATCATTACTTCCTAAGGGACGAGCCTCTGCCCGATAAAGGTGAAAATGTAAACATCCTATGAGTAGCGTTAGAAATAGAAAGAGTAAGAAGTTATTTAACTCACATAGTATAATGTAAAGTTACAGAAGATTGGGCTATATTACAAGACAGTGACTGCAAAAGAAAAAAGAAAAAGAAAATATATATAAAATAATAAGTCGTACTGTATAACTATATATACTGTATATATAAAGGTAAGATACTGTGAAACAATAAACAAGGAAATTATAAGTACTGTACCTAACTTTGACGTGGGGAAAAAAAAAAAAAAAAAAAAGGACCAACCACGCTTGGTGTGTGACTTTCAGTAAGTAAGATATCACATGATACTAAAATACCTGAACAAGTTGTTCGGCAGTTACCGGAATAAGACTAAATAAATAAAAGTAGCGTTTAAAAATAAACACAAAGAATAAACGCGAAAAGAAAAGAAAAACACACTAAAAACAAAATAAATTAAAATATAATACAAAACGATTTTTGTAGTGAGAAAGGAAATAAACTAATTAACCCATGGGACCCCAGCGCCACAGCGTATGCGTCAGCAATGTATGTAACGCTAAACCCCAGTGCCGCATACGTTGCGTCCGCTACTTCAAAATTATTTACTCTTGTCCTATGGTAGCTAGAGGCTTGACGATGGTATGGGAAACTACCTTATGATGTTGCCGAACAGTGGCGGTACGCGGCAACCCCCTAGCCCATCCGCGCGGGTGAGTAAGGGCGGATGGGGAAAGCCAGCTTACCCGCTTACCCACTTATCCCACCGCCACTTTTGTGCTTATTTATTCTTATCTTATGGTAGCTAGAGGGTTCAAATTCGTATGGGATATACCTTATGATGTTGCCCAACAGTGGCAATACCCAAGTCCCGCCGCGGTGGGGAGTGGGGAGAGAGAGCGCGGGAGTGGAAGGACTGGGCGGCCTCCCACCTCCTTCCCAGCCCAGTTGCCTTGTTTACCTCATCGTCTCGCTATGTTTATCGCTCCCCTAACGCTTCTCATAACATAGTTGACTCTCCACCAAGTGGGGAAGAGGAGGAGGATGACCCAGACCCCACGGCATTCCTCATAATTCCGCCAGGTCATGGTAGGGGTAAGAAGAGACGAGATAGTGTGTCATGTTGCTACGTACACAGCAAGTTTAGGCTTTTGTGTACACTGGTCCTCCCCCACTCCCCCTGCCTTCACCACCTCCTCCCCTGTCTCCCCACTAAGAATACTGTACGTCAAAACCCATATTTCTAAGTTAA
Source organism: Paralithodes platypus (assembly GCA_032716605.1). Taxonomy (NCBI): domain Eukaryota; kingdom Metazoa; phylum Arthropoda; class Malacostraca; order Decapoda; family Lithodidae; genus Paralithodes; species Paralithodes platypus. Next base: position 11,590,593 of record CM064526.1, on the reverse strand, counting down.
AGGTGCCTAAAACAATGTGTAACACTCATATTCTAACTATAAAATATACGGTAAAGTATAAAATCAATAAACAGAGTACGTGAGAGAGGCATAATAAAAGTGAGAGTGAGTGAAGGGGAAGTCGGGTATCATTCAGCTGGCAGTGTGTACGTGCGTGAGTCCATGAACAAGGTGGCCGCCAGCCCGCCAGTCGTCATGGTAACCACGACGCGCGCGAGTCTTGCCACACCCTCGACGCTTATAAAACTTGCATCTATGCACTTATCACACTGTAACTTCACTCACAATGACAATATGTGATACATGTTGCTAATATCTGAACTATGAAGGCACACATGATGCTCGGGTGGTGCAAATAACCGTCACTCGAAAACTGGACACATCGTACATCTGCCATGCTTCCGCGCTCAGCTGTGTCTAGCCGGGCGGGAAGCTTGAAGGCCGCCCGGCATCAGCTGATGGCTGAGGCTGCCCCCCCCCCCCCATAGTACCCCCAAATGACCAAGGTATGTTTTTTGTCTTATTCTTCATTTCTCACCTATTTAAGCTATTTAAAAAAAAAACAAAAAAAAAAATCAGCTGGTCTGTCGATGTACATTTATTCTAAACTAGCTGGGGTTCAGTGAGGTTAAGAGAGTAAAATGATTAAAAAGACAAGTGTCAAAATAGTGCTAAGGATTAAAGAAGGATGTTGTTAGAAATCTGCCATATGATAGGAAGATAGAATTACTTTGATCAAATAACTCTGTGAAGCTGCCACCTTTCGCCCGATCATACGGACATTAATTAATAATTTAATGTATAATAATTCGTATCGGGTAACTGAAACTTGAGAATAATTCACATTAGTTTTAATGAAATGATACCTTAAGACTTATTCAGAAGTACACTAAGATATTGAATGGTTAAGTATTAAGTAAAGTAATACAAGTATGGAGAAGTCTGTTTTCACTACCACGACTGACCTCCTGACCCCTTGAATGATACAAGTGAGGGGGTACTCTGCTCTGTCCCTCTATGCCCCAAGTTCCCCTCTTTATCACTGGGTTATGCCTTCTGAATGACGTAAACCCATACACCATAGGCTGTATGTCCATCACAACCAATACCTCTCGAGAATGATATACCTGGGTGTGGTTTAAACTCTCGGACACACCTTAGATACACCTTAACCCTTGGAATCCGGGAGGCCTCATATGAGGCAAAATGCGCGGCTAAAAAGTCGCCGATATAATCATCAGAACTCGGCAACCACGCAACGTAGCGATGTCATCTCAACGGCAGTCTACAGACAAGAAAACGTTCTACAATTTGCAAAAAAATTGACTGCTCAATCAGTAGCTACTGAATTATGAAGTTTGAAAATACCAAACTTCATATGAGGCCCCCCGGATCCCAAGGGTTAAAGCACACCTCCATCACATGCTATACATGCCCCTCTCACGTGATCTTGGGTGCCTTGGTTTGATGACATCAGTCCTGACATACGTGAATCCCATGACCTGCGGGGTCAAATGTATACATCCTGGTACCCCTCGGTCTACATCCATTGTATTTGATACAAGGAAAGGTGGCCACCAGCCTGCCAGTCGTCATGGTAACCACGACGCGCGCGAGTATTGCCACACCCTCGACATTTATAAAACTTGAATCTATGTACTTATCACACTGTAACTTCACTTACAATGACAATATGTGATACATGTTGCTAATATCTGAACTATGAAGGCACACATGATGCTCGGGTGGTGTAAATTATAGGTTTGACTCCTGCAAGGAGATAAAGAAAACCTAATATTTTGTAGTGGCCCCGTAATCATTGACGATTATGCCTATTACATAAGGCATCCTCTTCAAACACTCATTTACCGTAGTTTGAATCTACCGCGCAGAGCATAAAAAATTGAGGAGCCTTCATCATGAGCGCACGCAACCTCACTCATGGTTCGTCATTATGAAAATGGGTACTCACTACGAAACAACTTCGTAAAAAATAACAAATAAAAAGAAAATAAGAATAACTAATCATAAGCTTTCCATAACTTCGTGGATGTACTTGTGTGGATCTTTGACCAGACGCTGACTTCAGGCGTCATTCTTCCTTCACTGACATATCAAGTAAACCAAAATCCTTAATACATCAACGAATGGGAAGGGGATGGTCGGGAGGGCCCCAGTCGTCAATGATTAAGGGGCCTCTACTAAATATTAGGTTTTCTTTATCTCCTTGCAGGAGTCAAACCTATAATTTATTAGTGGCCCCTTCATCATTGACGATTATGCCTGATATCTAAGACTGGAGGGGGACATTCGTAATCATATCATAACTCTAATAAAAGCAGATAATCAAACAACCACATAGTATTCTTACTTTGTAAAAAAGATATATTTGTGTGCATAAACTTTATACAGCATATAAATATACAAAAAAGGTGACAAGCAGGAGCGTGCTTCGAAGAAGCCTGCTTGGACAAAAAAGGGGTTAACTCCGAGACTCTGTATACAAAGCTGGTAGTTAAGAAGGCACCCCACTTAAAGTAAGTGGTGAAAAATAAAAACATCAAAGTTTACATGTGCACATATAGACCCCATTAACTCGTGGATATATATCTAAAATTATACCCTAAAAATAAAAGGAACTCGTGTACTGTCGCAGAAGTACTGAATTCTTGTACTTCTGCAGAGGTACTTACATAACAAATACAAGTTGCGGCCGCAACTACTAAGATTACTTAAATTTATATTGCTTCACAGCCAAAACTATTTACAACAAGCATTGTCGTTCTACTATGATTGTACGTTAGCACAATTTCCTGTAATGAATACTACAGAGAAATTTTATATCACAGCACCTACACCCTGTATCACAGCTCGTAAGCTCCGCACATGTACTCTGGCGGGGTCTAGGGTGTCCTATGTTACACTGACTGCAACCCCCCCCCTCTCTTTTCTTTATCTAAACACTAAGTGACCCAGAGGCCACCTAGACCCTCTGCCGTAAAGCTAAAACATGGCATGGAAGGCCTGTCTAAAGCTACTGAAAGGTATCGAGTCAAAAAAGTATGATTAGAGGACCAGAGGTGCGTGGCTGCTATGTCCTCAACAGAAAAATTCTTAAGGAAACGTAAAGAGGTCGCCCATTTGCGTAAATCGTGAGCTCTACCCACAACGCCGGGATTACTTTCCTGAATGACGTTAACTAGGAGAGAAGCCAGTTTATGCTTCATTACGCGTTTACCCGTACTTGATACCCATAAAGCACCTTGTTGATTCCTAGGTGCGACTTTCAAATATTTGGTTAGCGCTTGCACTGGACATAAATTATGGTGCACCTTTCCCCTTTTCAACGCCGGCACCGTGAACTCTGAAAACATGTGATCACTGTGTTCATTCTTGGCGATGAACCCCGGGGAAGGTGCAATATGAATACAATCATTGAGCCTACCAAACCTGATGCAATTAGGTGTGTTGCTCATCGTCGCCAGCTCAGACACCCTGTTCCCGGTAGCCAAAGCCATAAGGAATACTGCCCTTTTTAAAAGTAAGTCAAAATCTGCAGTATTTTGGTACCGCCGGGAATGAAGTAATGACAACGCTTTGTCCAGAGACCAGGTAGGCATGAGGTGACGGGGAGGTGGGCGGAGTTTAAAACATGCCCTCATGAAACCTGTCTCCTCCGCTAATGGTATGGTTAGACCTGTAAGGTCAAAGAATGGCATCCTAATTGCTGTTAAGTGATTTTTTAACGTTACTACAGATAGACGTTTCTGCTCAAACAGATAGTTTAAATAATTAAAAACCAAAGCCACCGAAGGCACGGATTGTTCTGTTCTGAGTATCCAAGAAGTGAAAGACTGCCAATGCGAATGATACTGTCTTTTAGTAGATTGTGTATTGATTCATGAATTTATCGGTCACGTTTCTACCATACGGAGCTAGCCATTTGGCCTCCTGAATGTCCATAATGCAAAAGTCAGCGAGGTCTCTAGGTTGCCAATCGTGTCTAAGTGGAAATACCCGACCGGGAGCGACACCGGGTTCGGGCACCATGTTTTTAATTGCTGGTACCACGCCTGCGCCGGCCACAGGGGCGCGATTAACGAGACTACGCCCCGATAATCCTGTAGTTTGTTTACTACTTGGCACATCAGAGAAGCGTCTGGCGGCGGAAACAGATAAATGGAACTCCATATGTTCCAGTCCGTCACCAGTGCGTCGGGTCCTCCCGCCGGCGTGGTTGTCCGGCGGGTTAGGTACAGCGGGAGTTTGTGAGTCTCCTCGGACGCAAATAGATCCACTTGTGGACGGTAAGGCTTCGCAATCATTAGGTCGACATTTTTTTGCTTGAGTGCCCATTCTACTGTTGTGCTCTGTCTCCGAGATAGAGCGTCTGCCTAAACGTTCGCTACGCCGGGGAGATAAGAAGCGTGAAGCTGAATGTCCAGCTTGTCGGCTAGTACAAAAATCTTTTCTGACACGTTTAGCAACCTCCGAGATCGCGTTGACCCCTGTTTCTGAACGCAGTGAACCGCATTCAGATTGTCCATCCTGAAGGCCACTGATTTGCCCCGCAAAGAAAAGCCGTGAGCCTGAAGGAAATACAAGGGGACTAGTAACTCTTTGACATTTATGTGGGAGGATTCTGAATGGGACCAAAGCCCTTGACCCTGATGCCCTTGGTTTGACTGAAAGCCCCAACCTATCGTGCCTGACGCATCCGTGTCCACCCATACCGTCGGCGGAGGAGAGGTCCATGACATGACAGTGCAATGTTTCCCTCTTCGCCCAGACCGCTAGTAAGGTGTGTATTAATTTTGGGATGGGCCATAATGTTTCCGCCGGCAATAGTGGACAAAATTTGTTGCCCTCCAAAATTAAACGTTTGACTTTCAACCGGCCCAACTTTACAGTTAGTTGAATCCAGTTGAGAGAGCCGACCAGAGATTCCCAGACTCTCTTGTGTCGTAGTCAGACTGTGAAGAAACAGAAACAGTTTCTTGCGAAACCTGTTTCGATTGTCCACACTCTGACTCAAAGTGAGAGCAGCTGTGTCCCAGACCAGCCCTATCCACTGGACCACTCGTGAGGGAACAAGGTTTGACTTTACCAGGTTTACCTTGAATCCTAGAGATTTTACATGATTTAATGTTATGTTGACATGATTGATGCATAACTGTTCCGTCTCCGCCACCACCAGCCAGTCGTCTAGATACCACAAAATCCTGATCCCTTGTTGCAACAAGGGCATCAGGGCTTACCGGACTAATTTCGTGAATATGCGAGGTGCTAGGTTTAAACCGAACGGCATCCTCTGAAAGACATAAGTCTGATGCATGATTCTTAAGTCCAGAACACGTTGAAACTGTTTGTTTACCGGGACGTGCCAATACGCGTCCGTCAGGTCTAAAGAACACATCCACCCTTCCGGCGGAAGTGTTAGCCTGATTTGATTCACTGTCAGCATCCGGAAGGACACGTTGTGAATGTGGAGGTTCAGATAAGACAGGTCCACGACCGGCCTCATCTGAACACTGTCCCTTTTGGGTACCAGACAAAGTTTTGATGTAAAAATTGGGTAATTTTGAGGAACCGGGATGATAACATTCTTGGCCACCATCTCAGGGATCAGTGACTCCACCTCTAATGAAACAAAATTTGCCTTTGTCGGCTGACGTAAGCGAGGTCGCCGGAGCCACTGCCAGGTGATGCCTTTGCGTGCCACCATCCTCGCCCATGTGTTTAATGGCCATGCGCGATGATTCGCCCGGAATGACCCAGTTAGCAGACAAGGGTTCGCCGGCTGGACTACCCTCTGATCCACCCGCCGGAAGATTGGCCCTGGGAGTGAGGGAGACCCTAGTTTTTTGGTGGTGGTGGTGGTGTAAGTTTAGACGACTGGTCGGGTTTGGCTGGAGACGGGCCCTGGCCCGGCCTTTGATACCTCTGTCCTTTATGATTACCTGAAGACTTTCCTTGCTTGTATCTGTACTGACCTTGGGTGGAAGAGGATTTAGGCAAATGAAAGGATTTTGCCCCACTATACTGAGCTTTAGCGACTGGTTTGGGCTTGGTAAAAGTGAAAGCAGGTTTCTTAGACGGGGCAGGACTGTGCTTCAAGGCCTGAGCCATGTTAAACACCGTCCTCCACACCTCCGGGGACATTAAAGAGGCAGTCAGAACTGGGGACATTATTACTTGATTTGCAATCCTATCCGGGAGCTTTCGGACTAGAGACATCCTTAGATCTTGTCTTGCCCGCACCGCCTCTAACAAGGCCGTGCGTATATCTCCCAGTGACTGTATAGAAGTCTGGAGAAGCAAGCGTCTAGACAGTTCAATCGCCTTTCGGACTTCTGTGTCCGCGATAGCCTGAGCAGATCTTAGCATTGACTTTGCTACCTGTTGCGTAATTATATACTGAGAAAATAGTCTATACGCCTTTCCCCGTAGCCTAAACTCCCGGTCTAGGTGAGCAGTGGAAGGTGTAGAAAAGGGATCTTTAAGCTCGCATAGATTAATTTTAGGGGCAGCTAAAAAAGCAAATAGAGCAGAGGGAACTCCGCCGGCAGAGTATACCGGGAGAGAGAACCAAGAATGGCTTTCTTGTGGAATTTGGTGTGAAGCTTTAGAAGTGAATGTAGTTGCAAAGTTTTGCGCCTCGACTTCCCAGTCCACCCAAGGTCCCGGACCCAACTGCTCCACCGTCAAAACTGGATTCGCGGCTGAGTCTGTGAATGTCTTTAAACCTAACTCAGGTGTTAGAGCCGACAGCGCTTTGATATCATTGAACCCGTCATGTTTTGTCCAGTCCGAAAACAGTTTTGAAGCTGACACAGGGGGTAGGGCAGGTGTAGAAGAATATACAAAATAATCATGATGATAATAGTTGGGGATGGCCTTAATACTAACCTCAAGTACATTTCCCAGCATATCTAGAGCCCTTAACTTCCTAGATTTATTCCCTTGGATTACCCACTCTCGTGGTACCGGAAGCTCCCCTGACATAGTGGACTGTGCTACCTCTGGCTTTGTTGGTACCAATGATACCCAAGAATCGTCTGGCCCGTATAAGAGAGGCATAGCCCCTTTTCTGATCGGGGCTTTGTCTAACGGGGGAGGATTTACGTCTGCTACTACTCGCACATTGGAAGTAGTTAGTGCCGCCGAAGTTGGCCTAGTAACAATAGTAGGTGATACTAGGGGAGTGAGCGGAATTTGTGTCAAAGCAATGGAAGTAGCCAGAGGTCGGACAGTCGATGTTGGCGTGGAAGCTCCCAGACCAACTATAGGAGGCTCCGGAGCGGTTGCTGGCCAAAAAACTTAGTTAAAGCACTCGCTAGTAACCCATTAATCTCATCCGCCGTGACAAATTGAGCAGAGGAAGAACTATTAGGTGAAGCATCCCTATTCTTAGAGTTATCTACGACTGAACTAGACTCGTGAATTCCCACCTCAGACATAATAGAACCCTCCTCCCCTTCCTCCGGTCCCTCCTGAGAGGATTCCGCCGAGGCTGGGACCCCTTCATGTTGCCATGTTAAGTCAGGGATGGAAGACGGGGTCTCCGCGTCTCGGTGGACGTCAGCCACTACCTGTGTTGCCTGAGACGGAAGTGAGCTGTCCCTCCATGGCTGGGAGTATCTCCAAACTTCCCAGTCTTGGCCGGAACTCACTTGTGAGCCAGGCCCCACCCCAATGACTGAGCCCTCACTCGAGCCCTCTAGCAGGTTATCAGTGCCGGGAGAACCCTCTAAATCTAAAGTGAGAATATTGGAACTGGGAATAATATTTGGGGACAACTTGTCCGCCGGTATATCCCCCACCACAGTCTCTGACTCCACTTCCGACCTGTCAGATTGAACATGAGACATGTCGGGAGTAGAGGCAGAAAGCGAGGTTCGAGGCTCCGGCGAACGCCGGGAGGACTTTCGTGCATGAGACTCTTTCCTAGAAGACTTGTGACTCCGCCTCGACTTCGATGTATCACTAGGACTGTCCTTGGTCTTGTCTGTCCTACTCTTCTTCCGCGAAGGTGAAGTCGAGTGACTATGTGTCTGCTTTCTGAGAGGAGACCGTGACCTGGACCTAGATCTTGACTCTGAAGCTGTCGCCGGGGGAGACGGCTCTCGCGGTCTCTTAGATGTGCCGGGAGAGGGAAGAAGCCCTTTACCCAGCCCAGTCTCTGCCGACTTATTGACTTTACTACGGGAAGGAGGACGTTTAATTGGGGGGTGCTGAACCAACAAACGGTCCCATAGAATTACGTTATCACACTGCAGTGCTTTATGAGCCACTGTAGTAGCATAATTAGTAAGAAGTTGTCTGACCTCGCGTAATGCAACCGCCGCGGCCAGATTGTCGTGCTGTAATACTTTAATACTGAGCTGACTACAAAAGGTACAATTCTTCGTTACCCACAAACCCCTTGATCGGTCCAAGCATTTGACACAACGAATGCACAGAGTATGTGAAAAAATAGGGATCCCGGAACATGAGGGCGTTGAGCAATGAGCAAAAACAAGGGCTAGAGCAGCCATGGCAGAGACTGGGTAAAAGCTAACTCCCCCCGGGCCTCACTTGGTCCTCTGTGGACCCGCCGGAACTCCGCCCTGGAAAAAAGAAAATTTCCAGGAATTAATGCTCATAAGGTTACCCCAAAATGTTCTAACACAAGTGTTAATGAACCGCCGGGCAACGAGACGTAATACACCACTATTACCTCTCGTTACCCTGTAGGTTCATATGTAAAGATTGTTTGAATATCTTTGCGTGTCCAAAAGATTTAAGAATATCCTCTGACATGCTATAAAGACGAGCAGTTCTTTATAAATGACGCAGTCTTCCCTGTGATAAAAAGTTCACCGGGAACCCATAATAAGACGCCGGCCTCCTTATTATAACACAGTTAACCAGGTTAAGCCCATCTTAATCATTAGATCTGACTCCTCTCGAAGCCTTCAAAGATCGCCGTAAGTTGAATGTCTCGATACCCAATTGTATCCCTCAATTGTTTGGCTAATCCTACCGAATTGCAAATCCGTGATTCCCACCCTCCCGAGGTTCAACCGCCGGGTGAAAATTAATAGAAAAGTTAACCCCAATTGTTCCTATCCCCACTTCTTTGCAAAAGATCGCCGGGGTGGAAAGACTAATCAAACAAAACAGCCCAGTTTTTAACGGCTTTGCAAAACCGGGAAAAACTATAGTCAACAGGTGTCCGCATGAACCCCTAGTTGAATCGGGTAAAGCCATTCCGCCGGGAAACACACAGTGAGCCTGAACACAGGCCCCACTACAGAGACGCAGTTCTGGAGAGCCCTCAAGCCACCACTCGCCGGGGGAAACAAGCCTATTTTAACCACGCGTGATTAAAACTCGGCAACCGGCCGGATTTTCTCGGTGCAATCGAGAAAACCCGCCGGAAAAGGCAACCCACACCCGCCAGACGCAATCTGAGAACCAGCCGGATTTTCACGGAGCAATCGAGAAAACCCGCCGGAAACGGTAACCCACACCAACCAGATGCCATCGGAGGTATACAAATAGTGCTTGGAATAAGCCAATACACAACTTATCCAGAACACACATGACACAGTAGTACATATTTATACAATAAATCAATAACACTTGCACATGTAAAAAAGCTACGAGAGGCTGGCTAGGCCTAAGCAGACGGAGTATCACTTAAACATGTCGTAATAAAAATAAAAGCACTGAATTATATCACAACAGGAACAGCCGCCAACACACCTCGAAGAAATAAACCCGGGAGAGGGAAGCACTGACACGGGACCTAGAAAAAACTTCACTAAGTGAAGAAAAATACGCTAGGAATGTCAGAAAACAAACAAATAAGGCAACTTCAGAAAGATAAAAAGAAGCCTAATAACGCGTAGTTAAAGCCAACTAAATAACTAGGCTAGCTAGCCGCGAAAACGTTTCACGCGTCCACCACGGGACCACGAGGGTACGCCCGAAATAGGCGTCCCAAACACACGACCCAAATACACTGAACTGCGGGAAGCCCGCCCATGACACTCCTGCTACGCATATCCTAACCTTACTCGATACATCCCAGAGTAAACAAATGAGAAAAAACTCACTAGGGACGCAGCAAATGCGGAACGAGCGGAGCGTGGGGAGACACGTCAGGGCAGGTTGAGCGCAGAGCAGAGAAGGAAGAATGACGCCTGAAGTCAGCGTCTGGTCAAAGATCCACACAAGTACATCCACGAAGTTATGGAAAGCTTATGATTAGTTATTCTTATTTTCTTTTTATTTGTTATTTTTTACGAAGTTTTTTCGTAGTGAGTACCCAATTTCATAATGACGAACATGAGTGAGGTTGCGTGCGCTCATGATGAAGGCTCCTCAATTTTTTATGCTCTGCGCGGTAGATTCAAACTACGGTAAATGAGTGTTTGAAGAGGATGCCTTATGTAATAGGCATAATCGTCAATGATGGAGGGGCCACTAATAAATAACCGTCACTCGAAAACTGGACGCATCGTACATCTGCCATGCTGCCTTGCTCAGCTGTGTCTAGCCGGGCGAGAAGCTTTAAGGCCGCCCGGCATCAGCTGATGGCTGAGGCTGCCCCCCCCCCCCCCCCCCCCCCATAGGACCCCCAAATAACCGAGGTGCATTTTTTGTGTTATTCTTCATTTCTCACCTATTTAAGCTATTCAAAAAAAAAAAAAAGGCCAAATCAGCTGGTCTCTCGATGTACATTTATTCTAAACTAGCTGGGGTTCAGTGGGTTAAGAGAGTAAAATTATTAAAGAGACAAGTGTCAAAATAGTGCTAAGGATTAAAGAAGGATGTTGTTAGAAATCTACCATTAGTTTGAGAAAAAGGTCCTGGTTATCAGTATGCACACATATCAGAAAATTATACCTTATTTTAAATACAGTAGTATACTTAGTTACTACTGTAGTTCGTTAGAGATAACTCTCACATGAAATATACCACTTCCAGTCTGATTTCCTGACTCGGCCATAAATCATATGAAACCTTACCTAATATAATCGGCATGTTTCCTCAAAGCTAATTGATTCTATACAAAAATAAAGAAACCTCGGCAATTTGAGCTGCTTTACATTCTAAATATGCCTAACTTTAAATGGAAACCAGCCAATTATATCTTATGATTAAGTTATTTTCAGGACAAAAATATGTACAAAATATTACATCATGTAACTCTCATGTAATAGTAGCATGAGGGAATATATAGGAGGTGAGGTTTATATGGGAGGTTTATAGGAGGGGAGGTTTACATGGGGGTATTTGGGGGGAGAGAGGAAAGTGGAAGGAAGAGGGAAGGGGGGGGGGGAGGGGGAGGGGAAGGAAGGGAATGTGTGGGTAAGGATGGGGGGGTGGGGGAGGGTTGAATACTTGTGGTCACTGCATTTCCCTCTCTCTAGATAGCTACTACTCTCTTACACAAACACACATTTTTTTTTAAGCTGCTGCCACGCCCTCTCGTGAACGATTATCGCCCTGTATTCTTTCTCAAGAAACTGCAATGTCTTTATCGACCATACTGTCAGCAAGGCGGGCCCAAGTTGCACATGGCCCATACACTGACTTCATGGGACAAACCTCTAATGAAGCATTGCATCCCAAACTACCACTGAATTTGTTTTCAATATAAATAGCCCCCCACGGATTTAGATAAGAACAATACCTAAATACACTTATTATTGAGAGCAACCCAGGACCCCACTACACATACATATGTCCAACTTGCTCAAAACCCATCACTTCGAGTCGCCACACTAAGGGTTCAGTTTCCTGCTATTCATGCGGGAACTGGACTCATTTCACCTGCACAACACTTGCCTCCAAGAAACACTACACAAACACCTGGACCTGTTCCTCATGCCCCACCCTCTCCCAGTCAAATCCCTCCCCTAAAACCCATCCACCTCTCCTCCCCAACCCACCTGGCCTTCCCATGCCATCCGCTCCCCCCCCCTAGTGCCCGTCCACCTCTCCTCCCCAACCCACCTAACCTTCCCATACCATCCACATACTCAACTCAACACACCACACCCCATCCTGATCCATTTTCACCCTCATCTCCTGCACCCCAGTCCCCACCCCCACCACCACCTCACCCATCCCAATCCTACCCACCCTCACCCCCTCCCTCACCCCCACCCCATCCTCGTGCAGCAGCACCCAACATACATCGTGCACATAACATTAACATTCTCCAATTAAACATAGATGGCATCAACACAAAGAAACACAAACTCTCAAACTTCATCAAACAACTCAACATACACAATGCCATCTTACAAGAAACAAAACTCCGCACAACACAAAAAACACCTACATTTCATGATTTCACCACCATCAGACAAGACCGGGCCGTCGGCGGCGGCGGCGGTGGACTCATCACCCTGGTACACAAAGAAATATCATACATAGTCACCAGTGTACATACCAAATCCCTCCTCCCCCCAAATGATAACACAACAGAAATACAATCAATTAAAATACGTACTGGCAACAACTCCAACATAACCATCATAAACACATACATCCATATCACACACAATTATTGTCCTCTCTCCCTCCCTGCCCACCCCGAATCAACTTCCAGAAGCACATCCATACTCATATCTCTCACCGATCCATCCACTCACTCACAGACAACACGCAGCTGCATGCACGACCTCCCGAAATCCATCCTTCCGAATCCTCCCTTCCTCGCGAGGACAGAGTCCACCTGGCCAGGCTGAGATGCGGACACCATCCAGCTCTCCTGAGCTATCAGAAGAGACTGGATGACTCCGTTGTCGACGCCTGCCCGGGATGTAACACAGCACCCCATACCATTAAACACATCATAGAAGACTGCATTTCACACAACCACTTACGACAACAACACAATCTACACTCAATGAGAGCTCTGTGGGAAAGCCCGATCGTGGCCATGGCCTTTCTCAGGGACTCGGGGCTGTTCGGCCAGGCAGCTTAGGGAACAACAACAACAACAACAACAACACATACATCCCTCCCCAAACATCCCCTACAGTACCAAATGAACACAGACCACAATTACAACAGATCACAAACACCCTAGACATCATCCTGGGTGGTGACCTCAACGCAAAGACGTCGGCCTGGTTTGTCAACAACCCCGACACAGACAGAGGGCTGGTACTTCAACACCAAACAGATAACCTCATCATCCTTAACGACATTCATCAACATACCCATATTCCCCACCAAGCCCTCTACAACCCATCATCTCCAGACATCACTTTTTGCTCCCCAGAACTCGCCCCCACAACATCCTGGAGGGTGGTTAGAACCTTAGGCTCTGACCACCTTCCGATCATTATCACCCCCAAAACCAGACTCGACCCAGCTAGCCACAAACACACTTACACCAATTATAAAAGAGCTAACTGGGAAGCATTCACAAATGAAACAGAACAACACTTCACAACTCTTAACAGCGTACCCATCACTAACATCAACAATGCTGTACACACACTCAATAAAACTATCCAAAACGCTGACAAGAAACACATTCCAAGAGGTAACAGAAAAAGACACAACCCCAACTTCACACCAGAAATTCAAAACCTCATCAGACAATGCGACATACTGAAACACTCCCCAGCACCCCACACACAAGACATCACACAACAAATCCAAGCACTCAACACCCAGACTAACAACAAAATACAAGAACAACAAAAACTAAATTGGAATAACTTCCTACAAACACTTGATCACAAAACAAACCCCAAAAAACTCTACAAAACACTAAACAGCATCACACTTTCCAACAGCAACACAACACAATGACATGCTGCAATCACAACAACAGATTCTACTCCTTCATGTAAACAACAAGCAAACACTCTCATCAATCACTTCTCACGTGTCAGCCACCTAAAACCCCACAAAGACGACCGACGTGTCATCCGACGTAAGAGACAATTCCCCACAGACCCTGACTATACACCCTTCACCAATCACCAGACAAAGCACATCATCAACAATCTCAAGCACTCACCCGCCTGTGGCCTAGACAACATAAGCAACATACACCTCAGACACCTGGGAGCACAAGGCATACAAGCACTCACTAACATATCAAACTACAGTTATTCACACAACACAATACCAGACATCTGGAAGCATGGCATTATCATCACATTCCCCAAACCCAACAAAGACCCCACGCTACCCTCCTCACACCGCCCCATCACACTCCTTTGCACCCCCTCCAAAGTCATGGAACGCCTTATACTACAACTAATTACACCCGACCTACCCCTAGGTCCAACACAACATGGCTTCAGGCCACTGCACTCCACAAACACTCTTCTCATAGACCTTACACAAAGAGCTTTTGACGGCATCAACTCAGCTAGACCACCACACAGATCACTACTAGCCACACTCGACATTAGTAAAGCCTTTGATGCCATCCCCCGCCACAACCTAACAAACAAAATCTACAAAACAAACATGCACAACAACACAAAAAGGTGGCTGGCCAACTTCCTAGCAGGCAGATGTGCACACGTCACACAGTCAGACCGTGGTGGAGGGTGGACGTACTCGTGCGACCAGCTGATTCAGCCAGCGCCTGTTTGGTGGTTTAGTATTTTCTATCTATCTATATATCTATTGCCTGACGCCGTGATCCCCGAAGGGGTGGCCACGAACGAACCGCCCCCATGCACCTCTGTCCCCAGTCAGTCGACGCCTCTCCCCCCAACCAGCACCGCCTTCGTTCATGTACTTTCTCACTCCATCCTTCCACCTCTCATTCGGTCTACCTCTCCCTCTCTGTCCCTCCACCTCGCTCTCGTACACCCTCTTAGTCATTCTCTCGCTTTCCATACGTTCCATATGGCTGAACCATCTCAAGTTGTTCCTTTTCACACTTTCCAGCACATCTACCTCCACACCACACCTTCTTACTTCCTCATTAGTCTGTCTATCCCTCCATGTAACTCCGCACGCACTCCTTAAGTAAGTCATTTCCACTGCTCTCACTCTTGGTCTGAGTCTCTCAACCAACGTCCATGCTTCGCTTCCGTAAGTCAATGTCGGGATTACCACACTGTCATGCAAGGACTTCTTCACTTCCATACTGACCACCCTATTTCTTGTTACTGCTTTTAGCGTTCCTGCAACCCTCTTCCCCTGTTGTACCCTCTCCCGCACTTCTTCATCCATAGTCCCATCTTTACTCAACACACTGCCCAGATACTTAAAAGAGTTGACGATCTCCATAGCCTGACCGTTCAGCTTCACCTCACACTCTGTGACTTCACCCCTTTCGAAGACCATAACCTTGCTCTTCCCCGCATTTACCTTCAAATTCCGTTTTTCGCACACTGTTCCAAACTCATTTACCAGACCCTGCAACTCCCATTCATTATCACTCATCAGAAATGTATCATCCGCAAACAGCAGTATAGGTAGCTTCCACTCAATTCCCTCCCTTTTCAGCGATACACCAACATCCACTGCTCTTGATAGTATTTCTTTCATGACTCCATCCATATATACAGTAAACAACCACGGGGACATCACACACCCCTGTTTCAAACCAACATTCAGGTCAAAGAACTCGCTCTGCTCACTCTCCACATGTACCTTTGCACCCTCATACATGCTCTTCACTGCTTTCAGCAACTTGCCCTCTACTCCGTATATTCTAAGTACTTTCCACATACCTTCTCTATCCACTCTGTCATAGGCCTTCTCCAAGTCCATAAAGGCAACATACTCCTTTTGTTTCTTCTCCAGATACTTCTCCACAACACAATTCAGGGTAAAAATCTGATCTACACATCCTCTTCCCTTCCTAAAACCTCCCTGCTCGTCGCCTATCCATTTCTCCGTTCTCACTCTCACTCTCTCAATCACTACCCTACTGTATACCTTCCCTACTACGCTTAGAAGACATATTCCTCGGTGTATTTTAGCGTTTTTAGTATTTGTATTAGTATTAGTATTAGTATTAGTATTTAGTTTTTAGTATTTTGTAGCGTTCATATGTGTTGTTCTTTTGTTTAATGATTATCATTTATTAAATTCAATTGGTGAATATATTCCCAGGTTTAAAAAAGGTGAGAGTTGCATTTAATTTAAACCAGAAATAAAAAGTAATGGATATTCCCGCCGAAACTTTTGGAGCCGAACTGGTGTAAACAAAGACCAGCTGGCAGAATGGCCAGCGGTGGGAGGAACCGGCTTAGCCTGCCTCCAAGCAGGGTGCTAACCAACAGAGACCCTTATGATCGTGATCACCGTGATGTATTTGATATTTCAGGGTTCTCAGAGGAGGGAACAGCAATATCTGTATTTGCGGTAAGGTTGAATAAACTAGAACGGAAGTTAGAGGAACAGGAGACAAAAAACTTAGACTGTGAACAGAGAGAAAAACGGATGGCAAACCAAATTAGTATTCTAAAAGATGAGAACTACGTATTAAGGGTCTGTATTAACGAAATGCAGGAAGAAATGGACAGGATGAAGAAAGATATGAAGGATGTTGAATTAAAGAAGGATGAATTTGAAAAGAACGAGGAGGTAAGGAATTTGAGATTTTCGGAGATAGTAAAGGAGCAACAGTTAGCTGAGGAAAAATTAAAGATACATAGGCAGGGAGGTAACTTTGAAAAGGATGTAGTTAAGGTAATTAGACAGAAGGAAAATCTAGTGAGGGAGACTGCTGGAAGATTTTTTTTTATTGTGATAAGAGGAGATAAGGAGAAACACAATGTGAAGAAAGAGTAGAGAAGTAGGATAGAGAGAAACCGAGTGAGGGAGATTCTACAGGTAGTGGACGAGGGGGTGAGATAATGGGAGAATGAAATCGAAGACATGCATAGAACTGGAAAATATAAACGAGTCTAGGCCAATGAAAGTGCAGTCTCGCACAGTAGGAATAGTAGAGGAAATCATTAAGAATAAATGGAGGTTGAAAGATAAGGATTGTCTGAAGCATATTTACATCGAAAAAGACATGGACTTAGATGAAAGAAACAAAATTTAAAGTTTGAGGGATGAGGTGAAGGAATTGAATGCCAAAAGAACAGACCAAGAAGTGGATTTTTTTTATTGGCGACTGGTAGGAACGAAGAACAAGAAATGGTTCATGAAAGGACCACAGAGGAAGACGGAGGGGCAAACAGAGAACTTCGGGATGAACGGTCAGACAGAGGAAGCGAGTACCAGTACCGAAGGACAGGAGGGAGAGACTGGTGTAATCCAGGCACAAGTGAGAGAAAAAGGGCAGGTGGAGAGCACAGGGGAGCAAGGGGAGAAGGTGGAGTGGAAGCGGGGGGGGGGGGGGAGTAGAGTCTGGGAATATTAGGGAAAGAGAAAAAAAGAAAGGTGTAAGAAAGGGGGAGATGAAGCTGATGTATAGTAATGTGGATGGCTTGCTGTCTAAGAAATTAGAATTGAATGACTATTATCGTAAATACGATAGGCTATGACTCTTTTGTGATCCCGTATGTCTCTGTGACATCACGGTCGCTCCTGCAGCACGACGTAGGACGAGTAGATCGTATATTATAAGATTGTAAATAAGTTAAGTTATAAAAGGCCTAATATGCTATTAAGCAGTATTGCCATGGTCTTATGTAGTATATATGAATTTATCGTATATATTAATATAATTTATCGTATAGAGCAACCTAGATGCGGTACGATAATTTGGGCTCCTGGCGTTTGCCAAGGCAGCAAGGTGTGCCTTTGAGGAACACCAGAGCCTTCACGAACACCGACCAGTTAACATCTATTTTCCACCTTCAGTTGATCGTGCTTTTGTGCCTCTAATCACAATACACTGACAGCAATACAAACAGCTACACCATCACGACGCTCTCATCGACGCCATGACTGACTGACAGATAAGCATAATATTCATATCCATTCCCATGTAATCATTTATTCTTTCTTTAACTTGACTCGAGTCTCGGGACCGAAGTCTCGTTCCCCGTTGTCCGCCATATTGGGTAAACGTTCTCCCTTGCCTCATTGCCACGTGGAACTATTGGCGAGTTAATTCCTGGCTAATATTAACCCTTATAACCTTACCCTATATATAAATTTATTATGTGAGACCTTTGGATATAAATTAGCTTGTTTCAGATTGAATTAAATTTAGATATGGAGTAGTTTTAATTTAGATTGATTTTATTTGATTCATTATAGCTTAGTAATATTTAACTTCCATTGATAGTTTACCACAACTATATTGAGAAATATAAACCACATATTATGTTCTTAGCAGAAACAAAGTTGAGAGGTGGTACTGAATTGGGAGTGTTGGGATGGGAAGGGTACAATGTGTGGAGAAAAGATAGAGAAGGAAAAGTGTTAATAATGACTGACAAAAATATAGAAGCAAGTGAGATTAACCTAGGCAATAATAGATCAGAAATTATAGCAGTGACAATAAAAGACAAGGACAACAAAGCAACTGATATAGCAGTGGCTTATATACCACCACAAACTAGAGCATGGCAGCGGGAAGAATATGATCAACTAATCACGGAATCTCTAGATGCACTAAAAATACTTTTTAATAGGAGAAATAAATTAATATTAACAGGTGATTTCAACTGTAAGGAAGTCAATTGTGAAGGGTTAGATGCGGAAAATAATAATGAATCTTGGGGCAGTAAATTACTGAATCTAGTAACAGAAAACATGTTAAAACAACATGTTAGAGAAAACACACGAATCAGAGGGATGGATGAACCATCCAGGCTAGACCTAGTCTTCACCAGTGATTCGCATGACGTTAAAAAGATAAATTATCGTTGTCCCTTGGGAAAAAGTTATCACAAGATTTTAGAAATGGAGATGGATTTGGGGAAAAATGAGGAGAGAAATGAAGGACATAGAATAAATAGATACAACTATGCTAAAACTGATTTTAAATCATCTATCTATCTCCCGATTTTAAATCATTGAAACATTATTTCCAAAGTATATATTGGAAGGAACTAGAAAGCCTGGAAATGGTTCAAGACAAATATAGACTTTTCTTGAAAGTATATGAAGAAGGGATACATAAATATGTCCCAAGGTTCCAATCAGGGGTAAAGAAGGAAAAAGAATGGTTCAATATAAGATGTAGTAAGGCACAGGATAGAAGAAACCGAGCCTGGAATATAGCATGGAAGAGACATAGTGAAAATAACTGGAATAAGTACAAGGAGAAAAGAAATGAATACGTAAAGATACGACGCAAGGAACAATATAAATATGAAAGGAATATTGTAGAGAAGTGCAAAAATGAGCCAAAACTATTTTATAGATTTGTAAATGGAAAAATAAAAACAAAAGAAGGTATTGTCAGACTAAGAGTTGGAACGAACAGCTATGAGAAAGATAAAGACTTGTGTGAAGTTATGAATGAAAAGCTTCAGTCAGTGTTTGTAAAAGAGGAAGAGTTTATAGAACCTGATAGAGAAATGAGAACACCACAGATGCCTGAAATGAAAGTGACAAAAAGTGAAGTGCTGAAATTGATGCAGGATTTGGACGTGAGGAAATCATTGGGACCAGATGGAGTGGCTGGATGGATCCTCAAAGAATGTGCGGAAGAGCTAGTGAAACCAATCTATGACATCATCAAATCTTCACTGAATGAAGGAGACCTGCCAGTGGAATGGAAGAGAGCTAACATAGTACCTATTTACAAAGGAGGAGACAGAGAAAATCCGCTTAACTACAGACCGGTGTCCCTCACCAGCATTGTTTGCAAAATTTGTGAGAAAATTATAAGAAAAAAGTGGACACACTTCATAGAGGGACAGGGGGTGCTTAGTGAGAAACAGTTTGGATTCAGGGAAGGGAGATCTTGTGTATCTATTTTATTAAGCTTTTATAGCAGAGTGGTAGATGTTACACAGGAGAGAGAGGGATGGGTTGACTGTGTTTACCTGGACCTGAAAAAGGCCTTTGACAGGGTGCCTCACAAAAGGTTATTGTGGAAATTGCAGGTTGTTGGAGGTGTACATGGTAGGATGTTAAAATGGATGGAAAACTTTTTAATAGGAAGAGAAATGAGGACCACAATACGAGACGAATATTCACAGTGGAGGAGTGTGACGAGCGGAGTACCACAGGGATCAGTGTTGGGTCCGATAATGTTCCTACTTTATGTAAACGACATGCCAGAAAACTTGAATAGTCATATGAATATGTTCACGGATTACGCTAAGATCATGAAGAATGTCACCTGTATAGAAAGTTGTCAGGATCTTCAAAAGGACCTAGATAAGTTGCACAGATGGAGCCAAACCTGGAAAATGAGTTTCAATGCAGAAAAGTGTCATGTTTTGGAAGTGGGAACAAGTGAGATAAGGCCAAGCTGGGAGTACAAATTAGGAATTGAAATAATCAGCAAAACACGGCATGAGAAGGACCTTGGAGTGATAATACAAGATGATCTATCGCCGGAGAAGCATATTAACATGATCATTGGAGGAGCATATGGAATAATAACCAATATGAGTGACATTTAACTATTTGGACGAAGAAATGTTAAGAAAAATGATAATGACTATGATAAGACCAAGATTAGAATATGCAGCAGTGATATGGTCACCACATTTGAAAAAAACACAAACAAATTAGAGAAAGTCCAAAGGATAGCAACGAAGATGATCCCAAGATTGAAGGAGTTGACATATGAGGAAAGACTTAAGACACTACAACTGCCTACCTTGAAAGAGAGAAGGGAACGAGGCGACTTAATAACGATGTTCAAGGGAGTAAAAAGTTTGGAACAAGTAGATAGGGAAGATCTATTTGTGAGGGATAATGGCAGGACAAGAGGACACGAGTTTAAACTGAGGAAGGGCAGATGTCGTAAGGACACAAAGAAATTCAGCTTCCCATATAGAAGTACTGTATAGAGACTTGGAACAACTTGGAGGAGGAGGTGGTGAGAGCGAAGAACATTAACATGTTCAAATCTAGGTTGGATAAAAGTAAATATAGAAATAGGACAACATAAGCTATGATATGTTAGTCCAAAATACTGGGAATTGGGAATATCCATTACGATACTTGTCTAAGTAAAATGGATTGATTATAAAGTAACTAAGACAGGACAACACGAGCACTGCTCAATTCCTGTAAACTACAAATAGGTAAACAAATAGGTAAAAACGTATCTTTTGCCGGTCAGTCATCTAGAATCAGAACTTTCCAAACGGAGTCCCACAAGGATCCGTCCTATCGCCCGCACTCTTCAATCTGTACATGCACGACATAAATATACCCAATACACCCCAAATAAACTTATCCTCCTATGCAGACAACATAACACTCTCACATGCACACACCATGACCCAAACACAGCAACAGATCTTCAACCCTATCTCAACACACTACATGGCTGGTGCACTACAAACAGACTTAATCTAGCCCCAGCCAAATCCACCGCAACCCTGCTCACAAGCTGGACAGGAGAACACGAATACATCCCTCGACTCACCATAAACAACACACCCCTAACACATACACACACACCCAAAATTCTAGGAGTAACATATGATACTCATATGACATTCAAACAGCACACCACAAACACGAAAAAGAAACTGACACCCAGACTTAACGCCCTCAGGTCACTTGCTCACACAAAATTTGGCCACAACAAAGAAACCACCACCACAGTTTATAAACAATACATAAGATCAGTGATGGAATACGCAAGCCCAGCCTGGGCTTCTAACCTAGCTGAAACACATCACAAGACCTTACAGACTATTCAAAACAAAGCCCTAAAAATCATTACAGGCTGCACAGCTACTACACCCACAGATTACCTACATCAAGAAACCAAAATCCTCAAAGTCAAAGACCATCTGGACATGAGAGGCACCCAATTTCTGGCAGCAGCCTCTACGAACCAAAACCACCCACTACACTACAGTACATGGCAACACACCCACAGACACCAAGAAATATCAAAACAACACCCAGCACACGGTATCACACACAAATGCTGTCCTCTCTCCCTCCCTGCCCACCCCAAACCAACTTCCAGAAGCACATCCATACTCATATCTCTCGCCGATCCATTCACTCACTCACAGACAACACGCAGCTGCAAGCACGACCTCCCGAAATCCATCCTTCCGAATCCTCCCTTCCTCGCAAGGACAGAGTCCACCTGGCCAGGCTGAGATGCGGACACCATCCAGCTCTTCTGAGCTATCAGAAGAGACTGGATGACTCCGTCGTCGATACCTGCCCGGGATGTAACACAGCACCCCATACCATCAAACACATAGAAGACTGCATTTCACACAACCACTTATGCCAACAACACAATCTACACTCAATGAGAGCTCTGTGGGAAAGCCCGATCGAGGCCATGGCCTTCCTCAGGGATTCCGGGCTGTTAGGCCAGGCAGCTTAGGGAACAACAACAACAACAACAACAACAACAACAACAACAACACTTGTTTTAAAGAATATCACATTGAGATTCAATAAAAAAAAAATCCAAGAATGTCTTTTATTCTTGTCCAACATTGTAAAGGCACAAATAAATAATTTGATTATATCTTTTGTCCTTAAAATTAATTTGTACATATTTTATATTTTGTACAACTTTAAACTTAATATCCTATAGTTGCAACTATTACAGATGTATTACAAAAATAAATGTTTTGAGCTGTATAACCAGCTCGACTCATCAAGTATCACAGCTCGTGAACTAATCACATAGTTCGGCGGAGGGTCTCGGGGTCTTGGCTCTCCTCCTTTTCACCATTAAGATTAAACTTAACTTTAGTAGCACACAGACCAACTAGACCCGCTGGCGCAATGCCACACAGGTAAATTTTGGTTTATCCACAGCCACAGATAGGTATTGCGTCATGAAAGTATGATTGGAATCCCACAACTTAGTGTTGGCTATGTCATCAATTGAATAATTATGCAAGAAACGTAACGAAACTGCCCATTTCCTGATGTCGTGGGCCCTTCCCACTACACCGGGATTACTTTCACGAATTACATCTATGAGTAAAGAAGCCAATTTTCTCCTCGTGACGCGAGTATCTGTACCATTGACCCATAAGGCTCCCTGCTGTTGGGGCCATGACACTCTCAGAAACTTTATGAAAGCCTGAACAGGGCATAATATATGGTGTGTGTCCCCGCGTTTGAGCGCCGGGACTGTAAACTCAGAAAAACATGCTCACTATGTTCGTTCTTAGCAACAAAAGTGGGAGATGGAGCAATTTTTGTACGTTAACATTGAGTCTCACAAACCTGAGGCAATTAGGTTCGTTGCTGATCGCCGCCAGCTCAGGCACCCTGCTACCTGTGGCCAAAGCCATAAGGAACACAGCCTTCTTTTACAGTGAGTCAAAATCCAGCGCATGATTATACTTTCGCGAATGAAGCAAATACAAAGCTTTGCCAAGTGACCAGGTAGGCATGAGCAGACAAATGATTTTTCAGTGTAACTACAGAAAGGCGTTTTTGTTCAAACAAATAGTCGAAATACTTGAAAACCAAAGCTACTGATGCATCAGTTTATACCATTTCTACTATCCAGGTTGTGAAAGACTTCCAATGAGATTGATATTGTCGCCTGGTAGACATAGTATACTGATTTAGAAATTTATTAGTGACGCTCTCTCCATACAGAGTTAACCATTTGGCATTCTGAATGTCCAAAAGGAAAAAGTCAGCGAGGTCTTTAGGTTGCCAATTGTCTCCAAGTGGAAGTACGAGATCGGGAGTGACACCGGGTTCTCGCACCACATTTTCAATTGGTGGTACCACACCTGAGCCGGCCATAGAGGCGCGATCATCGACGCTAAGCCCTGGTAACCCCGTAGTTTGTGAACTAGCTGACACCTGAGTGAAGCTTCTGGAGGCGGAAATAGATAGATGGAATTCCGCCTGTTCCAGTCCTCCAACAATGCGTCTGGGCCCCCCGCCGAAGTCATTTCCCGGCGGGTTAGGTAGAAAGGAAGCCTGTGGTTTTCCTTGGACGCAAAAAGATCCACTTGTGGACGGTATGGCTCTGCAATCATCTGGTTGAAGACGTTTTGCTTGATTGCCCATTCTACTTTGGTGCTCTGTCGCCGGGACAGAGCGTCTGCCCAGACGTTCGCTACGCCTGGGAGGTATGATGCATGGAGATGAATGTTCAGCTCTTCGGCCAGAACAAAAATCTCTTCTGACAACTCTAGCAACTTCCGAGACCTCGTTGACCCTTGCTTTTGAATGCAGGATACTGCATTCAAATTGTCCATTCGAAACGCTATTGATTTCCCCCGCAAGGAGGAGCCGTGAGTTTGAAGGAAAAATAAAGGGACTAAGAGCTCTTGCTCGTTGATATGAAAATTCTCGGTTTGGGACAAAAGACCCTGACCCTGATGGCCTAGGCTCGACTGATAACCCCAGCCTATTGTCCCTGATGCATCTGTGTCTACCCATACCGTAGGTGGGGGAGAAGCCCACGTCATTATTGAGTGCAATGTTTCTCTCCTCGCCCAGACCGACAGTAAGTTGTGAATTAATGGAGGAATTTTCCACAACTTTCCCACCGGCAATAGCGGGAAATATTTGTTTCCTTCCAAGATTAATCTCTTTACTTTCAATCGGCCCAACTTTACAGTTAGTTGAATACAATTGAGAGAGCCGACCAGGGATTCCCATGTCCTTCTCGTGGTGTTCAGACTGTGGAGAAACAAAAACAATTTCTTTCAAAATCTGTTGCGGTTGGCCACACTCTGACTGGAGTAAGATTGGCTGTGTCCCTGACCAGCCCTATCCACTGAATTACCTGTGTGGGAACAAGATGCAACTTTGCCAAGTTGACCTTGAATCCCTAGCCCTAGGGATTAATTGTACATGGTTTATAATGTGATTGACATGGATGTTGCATAGACTCTCTGACTCCGCCGCTACCAGCCAGTCGTCTAGGTACCACAACACCTTGATTCCCTGATTTAACATCGGCATGAGGGCCTGCCGGGCTAATTTTGTAAATATTCTCGGTGCAAGGTTCACCCCGAATGGCATTCTCTGAAAGACATAAGTCTCTTGCCTTATCCTCAATGCGAGAAATTTCTGGAACCTTTTGTTTACCGGGACATGCCAATAGGCGTCTGTCAGGTCTAACGAGCACATCCAACCTTGCGGCGGAGTTGTGTTCAACTCCGGCTTTAGCGTTTTGAGGAACTTTATATCGTTCACGCCATCAGTCTTAGTCCAATCCGCAAAAAGTCGTGCAGATGAGGAAGGAGGTAACGCCGGGGTAGGGGAATACACGAAAAACTCATGATAATAAACATTGGAGATAGCCTTGATTGTTACATCTAAAAGTTGACCCTGTTTATCTTTAGCTCTTAACTTCTTATTCTTACTCATCTCAATTACCCACTCACTAGGAACTGGGACCTCCCCTGATATGGTTGTTTGTGCTATATCAGGGTTTTGTGCCATATCAGGGTTTTGTGCCGTGACTTTAACCCAAGAGCAGTTGGGCCCATACAAGAGAGGCATAGGGCCTTTCTTCTGGGGAACTTTATCTAAAGGAGGGGGAGTAATGTCTGTGATGACACGTACATTGGTAGTCGTTAAAGAGGCGGGCACTGTAGTGCCACTTGCCGAGGCAGTTGCATGAGTTACGTTAATAGGGGGAAGTGACATATTAGGTGGCACAACAACTCTGGCCGGCTCCAGCGGCCGCACAACTAAACCAATCGGGGGAGCTCCCGGCATAGCTGTGGGAGTCTCCTGAGATTTCTTAGGAAAATTGTATTGCTTTATTACCCTGTGTAATATGTAATCTAAATCATCCATTGTAATACATTTGCTATGTGACCCTTTTGATGATTCAGACTCTACTTCTGACCCTTCCTCAATGTGTCCCGGTTGAGCTGAGGACAGTTCTAAGTCTTCCGGCTCTTCCGACACTTCCACTACTTCCGGTTGTTGCCGGAGCTCAGACAACTGATCATTATCTGGCCACACTAAATCAGGTACCGATGAAGGGAGATTATCTACATTAGCACTTTCCCTGTTATCCTCCTGAAACTGAATACTGTGTTCTACACTCAAGGGTTCAGAATGCCTCCACACGCTACGCTCTTGTTCAACATGAGTTTGGGAATCTGGTATAACTTGACTTAAATGAGACCCTTCATAGTCTTGGTGTTCACTCGCCGTGTAGCCACGGTATTGTTCAGCCAACACTCTCTGAGAAACTAAAGGAGGCCTACTCAATGGTAAGTTAAAGTTTAATTTTGGGATTGCAAAATTTACGTCCTTTGGTGTAACTAAAACTTCACCAGACCCATCCCTGGGAGTTGACTCAGCTCCCTCCATCCCTACCTCGGAACTGTCAGATAGGACGTTATACATTGTGGAGGTAGAGGCGGAGGGCGGTGGCCGCGACTCCGGCGTTAGCCGGTGCCGCGACTGCGTCTCCTCCTTGCGGGACCTTTTATGACCCTTATCAGATTTTCTGTGGCTTGACACCGCCGCGTCATCCTTAAGCCTCTTGTGAAACATTGAAGTCTCTGCTGAAGACTGAGTGGACCGCTTGAGGGGCGACCTGGACCTGGACCTGGACTGGTCCAGTGGCGAAGTAGAACGCGCCCTCTTGTGGCGGCTGGGGGGGGGGGTTTGCCTTACTGGAGTCACTTTCACTGTTACTCACTAACTCTTTTGAAAGAATTTTGGGCTTATCTTTAGATTTAGAACTTGACTTAGAAGGTGGGGATTTAAAAATTGGTGACTTTATAACAAGATGGTCCCACAGTGCCCCATCATCACAATGTAATGCCTTATGGGCAATGTCTTTGGAATAGGCATTAAAAAAAATCTTAATCTCTCTCAGTGCCACTAGGCACGACTGGTCTCTCTTGTAAAACAATTCATTACGGAGGTCAGAGCAAAGCCAGAGGCCCCGAGACCTATCAAGGCATTTAACGCACTTAACGCAGTTTATGTGCAAAGACCGGAAGTAGAGAGCAAGTGGGTGTAGCACAAAGAGTAACTAGAGGCATGATGGAGCTATAAACGACCCCCCCCCCCCGCCGGGATCGGCCCCTTCCCCTGTAGACCTGTTCAGCTTACTGATGTGCTGTGATCTGAATAAAAAAAAAATCCAGGAATCAATGCTCATAAGGATAAACCGAGAGGTTAACACCCCAAATACGCCGGAAAATTAGCTGTAGACCAACCGCTACTCAAATCTTACGTCGTACTTGTTTGTGAAAAGGCCGTGATGACCCTTTCATTTTTAGAACTGCTTACCTGTGACTAAGTGTCACCGGCCCATATTAACCCTTTAATTAACTAACTAATCGTCTATTAGGACCTGAGTTGTTGTTGTTCCCCAGGCTGTCTGGCCGAACAGCCCCAAGGTCTCGAGCAAGGCCAAGGCCATAAACAAGCACCCCCACAAAACCCTCCCTGCTTACCACTAACAAAGCCCGGGTGACCGAAGCCACTCCAAGGCAGGGAGCTGAGGAGGGTGCGGAAACGCCCGGGAAACCAAAGCCCCACCCAAGGCCCTGTGCCACTCAGCAATTATGAAGGGAAAGTTGAGGGGCAAGGGAAAAATGTGACGCTTTGGCTCCCAATCTTGGCAGTAGGGAGGTCAATCCACGAAAAAGACGCCGTCACTTGAGATCTAGAAGAATTATATAAGTAAAAGGAACAGTCAGAGTAAGCTATGGGTATGGCAGAGATCGCTCAGCTCTCATTCTGATAGACCAGCCCATCACCACATGACTAGAACCCAATCCTCTCAGCATCAGCTAGGAAAGGCCCTAGAAAGCCGCCTTTGGCGGGGGGATAGCTCCCCTATTTCAACTCCTTTCGGGGTTGGGCACCCGCTGACTACCTGAGTGATAGTTAATTACTTCACTGGACTTTTCCGCCGGGCGTTATTAGTCAAATCATGCCACGTGAGGTAATTGGTTTGGGCGAGTTCACTCGGCCGGGCCGACATTACTTCCCTTAGGAATCTGCACTTCCGCCAGGAGTCTAGTGGTACAGTCGAGGTTAATAAGTGTTGTCAGATAATCACAAAGTTTTGGACACTGACTAATACTCTGAGGGATAAGCACTTTTCCCAATAACTATAAACATACCAATAACACTTGTTGAGCAAAAACCACTGGAATCTATGACAACACTTAATACCCCCGATTGTACACAGTTAATTACCTCACTGGACTTTTCCGCCGGGCGTTATTAGTCAAATCATGCCGCGTGAGGCTATCGGTTTGGGCGAGTTCACTCGGCCGGGCCGACATTACTTCCCTTAGGAATCTGCACTTCCACTGGGAGTCTAGTGGTACACCACACCACGCCGTTTTTTTTTTGAAATTTCCTTTCTCGCCTGCAAGGCGAGCATCTGGCATCAATACACAGAAAGATCGCCGGAAGAAAAAACAAAATTTTTAAGGTACCGACTTGTCTGAGAAATTCAGCCACCAACAAAAAACCCACCAAATCAGTCAGAACGTCTCCTGACACCCTGCTTAACATATATTTATTAGTGGCCCCACCATCATTGACGATATGCCTATTAATATAATAGTCCTCTTTCAAGCACCCACGGTCAGCCTGTTTGAAACACCCGCCGCAGGGGAAAGAGTACTTCATCATAAGTGTAACGCTAATTCTCTTATGGAATCGTCTTTATGATTTGGTACTCACTACGAATTTTTTTTGTCTATCTATCTATCTATTGCCTGATGCCGTGATCCCCGAAGGGGTGGCCACGAACGAACCTCCCCCATGCACCTCTGTCCCCAGTCAGTCGACGCCCCTCCCCCCAACCAGCACCGCCTTCGTTCATGTACTTCCTCACTCCATCCTTCAAAACTTCCAAAAACTTCCAAAAACTTCATCCTTCCTAAAACTTTGTAAAAATGATAAAGAAAAATTAACTTTAAATTTGTTATATTAAGGCTTTCCAACTCGTGGATGTCTTTTGTGGATTCTACCCGAGACGCTGAACCCAGCGACGCCATTCCTTCTTCCTTCCCCTGCACGCATACCGTGTGGAAGTGCCTTTGCCAGTGCTCCGCTTTATTCTTCCTTCGCTCAACTCTAGTGAGTCTTTTGCTCATTTGTATATATCTGAGTTGTTATAGAATAGGTTTAGACTAGCTAGGACTGGCAGCCCCATTGGTATGCCCGCAGGGAAGTGTTAAATTAGGGTACTAAAGTACAGTATAGGCGCCATATCGGTCCGCTTCGGGCCCGCGTGTCATGTGTTCTTGTTTCTGCGCCTTAGCTTTGCTATTTCTAAGTTATTTAGGAGGCTATTACATCCGCGAGATGATGCTTCAGGCCATCTCTATGAGGTAGTTGCATTCTATTGTTTTTTTAGCAGATGTTCTGGTTCAAGAGTTGTCACACGTGGTGTGGAACTTTCCAGAGTCCGTGTTTGCTCCTTTTTTCCCCTCGGGCGTGGGGTTTTCTACGTTCGCTGCTGCTGTGTCTTCAGAGGTAAGGGTAACAGATTCAGTGTGATTATTAACATGAGCCTCGTGGCCAGCCTCAGTAGGGGTATTCTTAGTAGGTTAGGGGTATTTTTTATTGCTTAATTAATACTATGTGTTAGCCATAAGATGTGACCCTCGTTTTCATGTGGTGATAGTATGCATGAAAACAGGGTGTCAGGAGACATTCTGACTTATTTGGTGGGGTTTTTGGGGGTGGATGATGTGACGCCTACCAGCGTTGGCAGAATCGCCTCTCGTTAGCCACTAGCGCTCGCCAGGGACATTGAAATGGGCTACAGTTATCAGAGAATGTTGTTCTTTCTTTCCTAGCAATCGCATTGTCGCAGACAGTCCAGTGGTGGTCTTTATTTTCGTCTGTGACAACGGGAAGTGCTTTATATCATTAATAGAATATAACATGCATTGTATATTGTTAAGGAGAGAGAGCAGTGTAGGCAGTGTGGTGGTAATGTGTGCGTGCGTATGCATGTGTTGTCTCCCTCGCTCGGAGGCTCGCGCGCGTGCCTTCCCACGCCCCTTGATTGGCTGGCGTGTCTGGCTGTGTCACGTGACACCTGCTGCCTTGTGACGTCTCGGCCTGTGATTGGCCGACCACCGCGTCTTTGTGGGCTCCTGTGTTCGTGGGGGTCCCCAGGAGCTACCTTCCTCAGGACAGGCTAGGCGTGCATGCATCTAACATCCCTTGCTTACTTTCCCCCGATCACCCCCTTTAGAAACTGTTTCTCTCTCTGAACTTCTTCTTTTTCCATTGCTTCTCGTCTTTATTCAATTCCTTATCCCCTTGGGTTCTGCATACGGTTTCCATAGCCGGCCCATTGTATTGCATGCGCCGTCTTCTTAGATATTTACATGTATTTAGAATAGGTTTTGAGGGTTCTTAGTTAGTATAGGTTATGAACTCTGTGTGTCTCCATTATTGATTTAGTGTCTCTGCTCTTTTATTTAATGCTAGACTGGGATAAGGTAACTGTAGTCGTTGTTATAGATGTGTGTATGGTTTGCTTATACCTACACGACTTCGACCGGTCCTGTGGTAGCCTGTGCTGTCTTTTCGGTTGTGTCCTTTGCGAGTGCAGCTTTGTGTTGACTGAGGGTTTTGGCCTGTGCCAGTTCCTCACTTTGCTGTCTCTTTACTTGTTTTTGGAGGGTCGCCAGGATAAAACCAGATACTTGTGATCTGGATTTATCAAGAGAGCACCCTAGTCAATTAACGTAACTTAAAGGATACAGCATTAAGGACATCGCTAGGCTACGAGCCTGTCTTGCTCAACCCCAGTTCCTTACCTTACCTAGAGTATCCCAGCTAGACATTATTAATTGAGTAGACACTTATTAGTATTTAATATAAGCTCTTTGATATGTATGCATTATTATTCACAGCATTTATAAGTCTAGGTTGTTGCTGAGCCGCACAACCATAGTAGGCGGTTTCGTTAATGAGGAAGTACTTCTTTTAGTGTCGAGCATTACTACCGTTGCGCATTTATAGTATTCTCGTGTCAGTTAACATTATATGTCCTATCTTTTTGTGTATTCGCTTTACACGTGTGGTGTCCTGCCTCCTGCATTTATATAGTTTAAGATACGAGCATCTTATGAGCATCAGACATTCTTCAGAAGTTTCCAGGTCTATGCTGTAGGACTATACTTCACTTTCTTTCAGATAGGAGTGAAGAGTTTATTGTTGTTTAGAGTAACTGTATTGAAGCATCTTTTTATTATATTAAATCTTGCAGTGATTTAATTGATCTTCCCATAGATTCTTTTGTATGCATTTTAACGTAACTTGCATCCTGTGTGTTATCAGGCTATACCAGTGTGGGTTAGCCTGAAGTAGAGTACATTTATGCCCAGTTAAGGATACCCCATTATCGCAGATTAACTCTGGAGGGTATAGGTGTTTTGTTCGCCGGCATATAAGTTCAAGGGTTTGGATCTAGCGTACCGTTGTTGCATAGTGCCCTATTACTAGTCCAATCTTTAAGTGCCCTTGTTTTATTCGTAGCCCCGGTCGTAACAATGACTTTCTCAGATAAGTCGGTACCTTCAAAGTTTGTTTTTTTCTTCCGGCGATCTTTCTGTGTATTGATGCCGGATACTCGCCTTGCAGGCAAGAAAGGAAACTTCCAAATAACCCGGCGTGGTGTGGTGTACTACTAGACTCCCGGCGGAAATGCTAATTCCTAAGGGAAGTAATCTCGGCCCGGCCGAGTGAACTCGCCCTAACCGATAGCCTCACACGGCATGATTTGACTTATAACGCCCGGCGGAAAAGTCCAGTGAGGTAATTAACTATCCCTCAGGTCCTATTAGACGATCCGTTAGTTGATTAAATGGTTAATATGGGCCGGTGACACTGTCACAGGTAAGCAGTTCTAGAAAACGAAAAGACCATCAATGTTTTTCCATATACAAGTACAGCGGAAGGTTAGAGTAGCGGTTGGTCTACAGCTATTTTTCCAGCGTATTTGGGGTGTTTATGATGTGTGAACCTCTCGGTTTATCCTTATGAGCATTGATTCCTGGAAATTTTCTATTTCCAGATCACAGCACATCAGTAGCGGCACAGGTCGACAGGGGAAGGGGCCGATCCCGGCGGGTGGGGGTTAGCACCATCATGCCTCTAGTCAATCTTTGTGCTACACCCACTTGCTCTCTAATTCCAGTCTTTGCACCTAAACTCTGCGTGAAGTGCGTTAAGTGCCTAGATAGGTCACAGGGCCTCTGGGCGTCTAAGAGGTGTTCCGTTTGATCTGACCTACGTTCTGAATTATTTAGTAAGAGAGATCATTCGTGCATGGTGGCACTGAAAGAAATTAAGAACATTTTCAATGCCTATTCCAAAGACGTTGCCCAGAAGACTTTACATTACTACGATGAGGCTCTCTGGGAGCATCTAGTTATAAAGTCACCTGTTCTTAAATCCACACCTAAGTCAACTTTAAAATCTAAAGCTAAGCCCAAAATTCTTTCAAAAGAGTTAGTGAGTAGCAGTGATAGTGACTCAAGCAAGGCAACCCCCCCCCCCCCCCCCCCCCCCCCCCCCCCCCCCCCCCCCCCCCCCCCCCCCCCCCGCCACAAAAGGACGCGTTCTACTTCGCCACGGGACCACTCTAGGTCCAGGTCAAGGTCGCCCCTCAAGCAGTCCAGGCAGTCTTCAGTGGAGACGTCTAGGTCTCACAAGAGGCATAAGGATGACGCGGCGGCGTCAAGCCTCAGAAAATCTGATAAGGGTCATAAAAGTTCCCGCACGGAGGAGACGCAGTCGCGGCACCGGCTAACGCCGGAGTCGCGGCCACTGCCCTCCGCCTCTACCTCCGCATTGTCTAACGTCCAATCTGGCAGCTCCGAGGTAAGGACGGAGTGGGCTGAGTCGACTCCCAGGGACGGGTCTGGGGAGTTTTTGGCGGGACAGAAAGATGTACATTTTGCCATTCCAAAATTGAACTTTAACTTACCAGTAAGTAGGCCTCCAATAGTTTCTCAGAGAGTGTTAGCAGAACAATACCGTGTCTACACGGCTTGTGGACACCAAGACTATGATGGTTCTCAAATAAGTCAAGTTATACCAGATTCCCAAAATCCTATTGGAACAAGGGCGCAGTGTGTGGAGACAGTCTGAACCCTTAAATGTGGAACCCATTGTTCATTTTCAGGAAAATGCTAGGGAAAGTGCTAATATACAGTAGAGACCATCCCTTCATCAGTACCTGACTTAGTATGGCCAGTGAATGGCCAATTGTCTGAGCCCCGGCACAAACCGGAAGTAATGGAAGTGCCGGATGAGCCGGAGGACGTTGAACTGTCCTCATCTCAACCGAGACACATTGAGGAAGGGTCAGAAGTGGAATCTGAATCATCAAAGGGGTCACACAGTAAATGTATAACAGCCGATCATCTTGATTATATATTACACAGGGTAAAAGAAGGACCACCGGTGCAGCAGGAGATGAAGGGCGACGAAGCATCCAGGCCCGCCCATCCTCAATCTCCCTGACGAGGGCATGAGTCGGACGACGTGAAGGAGAGAACGCTGGCGGCACTACAGCAGGCAAGGTGGGACTAGTGGGCGCACGCCTCTCCGCCCTGAAGAGCGTACGACCCTTGTCAGGAATGGTAGAGAGAGCAGGCCGAGCAGGGGAGAGGGATTGCTGACGACAAGGCGAGGGCGAATAGGACCTGCGACGCATTCCTCCTTTTTATCTCCCAGAGACCGTAGACACCGTCGACAGATCAGACTTAGGCACTTGAGTCAGGGCGGCCTGGAGCCCAGCCGGCGACGACACTGGGAGGCGCAACAGGACCCTCACATGGCTGTCCTGGAAGCGAGGGGTCCCAATCAGGGAGGCCCTTGCGTGGCAGGAAATGCCCGCCCACGTAGCACAGAGGTAATAGTAGAGCAGATAACTGCAAATTTCAGGAGAATCGTTCAAATGGTGATGCAAGCATGAAATTTGGTACATGTACCCTTCAAGGTCCATTCTTCTCAGAAATACCGCTGGCCACGCGAAAATCCAAGATGGCGGTCATTTTTCAAGATGGCTGCCGTGCCTGACCATATATTGCTTATTTTTTTTTAATTATTACCTGGTGAACATTTTAAGAGAAAACTGTTTCTTGCTAACCAGATTAATGAGAAGCACTGTTTTAATCATTGTCATAGTCTATAATTGGAATTTTAGAATGGCATCCAAGATGGCGTCCATTAATTTCATATGTTCATATCTAAGCAACTACTGAACATATATACATGATTTTTGGTGTGCACATACATTCTTTGGGTCAGATAATCCAATGGAGCCATTTTCACATTTGTTAGTAAGGACTGAGGCAGTGATGAGATCTTGCAAATATAATAGAGTGATGTCAACACACAACCAGGGCACACTGGTAACATCGATGCTGTGCAACTCAGCATGGGGTTCAGTGTCAGCTTATTTTACTGTACTATACTATAAGTTGTAGTGTAGTTTAATTTAGTGTCCCAAATGCTTTCTAACAGCCCCATATCAATTAGCTACTAGACAGTAGTTGGTAGTTAGTAGATAGAGTTAGATAGCCGCACCTGAATTGACAGGGTGTGCCAGCGCGGGAGAGCCGAGCCAAGGGTAAGGGGGCTATACATGACTTGCTCATGTACTTACCTGGATGGTGTACAGATCACACAGGACTTAAATGGCACTGGATGAATGATCGGGCTAGGTGTAGGTCACCCGAACCTAGTTGTATCCCATAAAGTAATGTGTGTGTAATTTCGTTAAGGTGGTAAAAGGATAAACCCTCGGCCTTAATCAGAAAGCAAAATGGCAGATTCAAAATCCATTTTTCCCATAAGACAAACTGACTGGTCAAAATGTTGTCTTTGCCAGAAAGACAAAATAGGTGAAGATTTAACATCACCTAGAACCCATTATTCCCTTGAACATGACGGTTATGCCATGCTGGCTACCAACATACCGATGTTTCATGAAATCCAGGAAATGCCATTGATCGTGGATCCAACAAGGCTTGGTGAAGGTGACGGCATAGATGCCACTTTGAGAAGAAATCAGGCAAAATACCATGTCAACTGCCGGTTGTTGTCTAACAACAGCAAGCTGATGGTGGAGCCATTGGGCTCACTGAAGACCCAGCAGCACTTAGGCGATGGATGGTTGCTGGTCCTGAGGTAAGCCGTTTGGTGTCCCTGTATGAACAAGAGGCTCAAGCTAAAGAGTCAAGTGAACACACAGCTCACCACGAGCAAACACCGCAGGCACAGCTGACTTTCCTGGAAAGAGTCAATAAGCTGTCTCTGACTTTGCAAGAGTTGGGCAGTCCTTTCCAGGATGACAGTCAAGAGCCTGTATTCTATTGACAACAAAGACATAGCTCACCCCAGCTCAGTGGAACTTCTGCAGATTCACTTGGAGAGAGGCCAAACTAAATTCCAGGACTTTTCTGAAGCCTTAGCAAATAATCCAGTTTCCTTCTATGAGTCAATCAAGAGGAACAAAACTGACTTCTTCAGGCAAGAATCTGCTCCTATTAAGCACTCAAAGCAGAAGCTTCTGAAGGAGGACTACAAGCTCTTCTCAAAGCTGTTCATCTCCTGTCAGAGCAGACAGTGTGATCTGCAGGAGTTCTTCCAGCATGAGGATCAGGCATTCCCAGCTGCACTGAGTGAGGGTGGAAGGCTGTACACTTGCCAGAAGTCTCAACTGACCTCTATCTTGGAGACTCATGTTACATCAACAGACGAAGAACCAGAGACCGATGTCCTGATTGTAGATGGGTCTGCTTTGGTCCATGTCTTGCCACCAAAGAGAGGAAAGACCTTTGAAGGCTATGCAACTCTGGACTTCCTGCCATTTATTCACAGCTATGCTACGAAGTACAAGACAACACATCTTGTCTTTGATGTGTACAACCCATCCAGCCTCAAAGCCGAGACCAGGTCTCAACGTGGCCAGGGAGGAAGACGCAAGGTGACAAACAAACAAGAACAGCATTCCATCCAATTGGCGTAACTTCCTTATGCATAATGACAACAAGACGGAGTTGTTCCAGTTCCTGGCAGACAGGGTTGCCCAAATGTCTGCACCAAACTTGGTAATTGTCACAAAGGGATCTGCAGTCCTCAGCACTCATGAAACTGGTCTTCAAGGACTGGACAAGTGCTCTCATGAGGAAGCTGACAGCCGCATCTTTGTGCATGCCAAATATGCTGCAGAACATGGGAGCAAAGTCGTCATGGTCAAGGCAAATGATACAGATGTTGTGGTCATTGCAGTGAGTGCCTTTCCAGCCCTTCAGAGTTTGGGGCTAGAGCAGTTATGGGTGGCATTTGGTCACGGTCAAAGCCGGCGCTGGATCAGTGTGCATGGCCTGTATCGCTGTATGGGGCAGGAGAAGGCTAAAGGCATGTTATTCTTTCATGCCTTCACAGGGTGTGACACTGTTTCAGCCTTCCGTAACAAGGGAAAGAAAACTGCCTGGCAGACATGGGATGTTTGTCCAGAGGCCTCCCCTGTCTTCTCCAAGCTGAGCCAGTACCGTCTTACAGTGGAAGATGGTGACCTGGAGATACTGGAGAGGTTTGTCATACTGATGTATGGCAGGTCCAGCACTGCTACCACTGTGGATGAGGCCAGGCTTGACATGTTTGCCAGAAAACAGAGGCCTTATGAGGCCATTCCACCAACAAGAGCAGCTCTGCTTCAGCACACTAGACGAGCTGCCTTCTAGGCTGGTTGTGTTTGGGCCCAAGCAACCCAGTGTCAACCAGAAGCAGAGAGTCCTGCTGACTGGGGATGGCAGAAGGTTGGTGAAGAATGGCACGTCTTCTGGACAGCCAACTCCCCCATAGCCAAGAGTTGCGAACAGCTGACCAAATGTGGCTGTAAATCAGACTGTCGTGGCAGGTGCAAGTGCTACAGGCTGGGTCTCTCCTGTACAGCTCTGTGCACTTGCAAATGTGAGGTGTGAGTCTTTGATTCTATGGTATTTTTACTAATGTTATTTGTACTCAATGGATATGTATAAATGGTGTGAATTATGCCGTTTCCTACGATATAATCTTCCTTCACTTTGTCTAGTTACTTATGACCCTGATGAGTTAATAATGTGACAAGTCTTTCTAATTCTCTGACCTCAAATATGTAGGATTAGATGAAAAAATCATTTGTCTGGCTCTAATAATAGCCAAGATATCACAAAATTTGTCTTTAACCCCAGAAGGCCATTACACTACTCAAATAGCACGGCTTTAAATAGCCTTTAACCCTTAAAGAGCGGCGCTCGACTTAAGTCGTGCACCAATTTGCAGCAAGTTAGGAGCATTATTAAGGCTTTTAAAGGGTTAAAATCGAGTGCAAATGGCCGGGAGAGCAGCGGGCCAGACAGCCGACTCCCAGGACTTACCGCCGCCCATTAACTCATGTTCCCTGTGTTCTCGAGAGGCCGGCAGTGTAGCCAGTAGTGAGCAGTTTAGACTAATGCTAAAAAATCTTGGTTTACTCACGCCTGTTCTACTGCTGTCCGCAATAAGGAGGAAGCATTCAAACGGTACCGACGCCTTAAAACTCAAGACTCTCATTCTTCATATGTTTCTGCCCGGAATCAAGCCAAATCTGTTCTTCGACTTGCCAAACACTCTTTCATTAATAATAAATGCACTGAACTATCCAACTCTAGCTCTTCCCAAGCTTTCTGGCATCTAGCCAAAAACCTCTCCAACAATTTCTCTTCCTCGTCTTTCCCTCCCCTTTCCCACTGATGGCACAACCATCACTTCTTCCTCTGACAAAGCTAAACTCTTCGCTCAAACTTTTGCTAGAAACTCCACCTTGGATGATTCCGGTGCTATTCCTCCCTCTCCGCCCTCCTCTCTCTTACTTATGCCTAATATCCTAATCTCTTCTAAAGATGTACTTTCTACCCTCTCTGGGCTTAACACTAATAAGGCGTACGGTCCGGACGGTGTTCCTCCTGTTGTTCTCAAAAACTGTGCTTCCGTGCTGACTCCCTGCCTAGGCAAACTCTTTCGTCTGTCTATCCTCTAACGTCTTCCCTTCATGCTGGAAGTTTGCTCACATTCAACCTGTCCCAAAGAAGGGTGACCGCTCTCAACCCTCCAACTATCGTCCAATTGCTCTTGTCTTTCTAAAGTTTTTGAAACTATTCTTGCTTCCAAATTTCTTAAGCATTTCTCTTCTCATAATCTGCTCTCAGATCGCCAGTATGGCTTCCTTAAGGGTCGCTCTACTGGTGATCTTCTTTCATATCTTACTAACTCTTGGTCATCCTCCTTTCGGGACTTCGGTGAGACTTTTTCTATTGCACTAGACATATCGAAAGCCTTCGATAGAGTCTGGCATAAATCTTTAATTTCTAAACTACCCTCCTTCGGTTTCTATCCCTCCATCTGTGCCTTTGTCTCTAATTTCCTTTCCGGCCGTTCCATAGCCGCGGTTGTGGACGGCCATTGTTCACTTCCTCACCCTATAAACTCCGGTGTTCCTCAGGGCTCTGTCCTATCTCCTATTCTCTTTCTAATTTGTATAAATGATCTCCTTAACTGTACCTTAATTCCCATCCATTCATACGCAGACGACTCAACGTTACACTACTCCATTAGTTTTTCAGAACGCCCCAGCCAGCAATCCCTCAACGACAAACGTAATGAAGCCATAGAACTCTTAAATTCTGATCTAAATACTATTTCCAATTGGGGCAGAGAAAACCTTGTTAACTTTAATGCTTCCAAAACCCAATTTCTCCATCTATCTACCCGTCAGGATCTCCCAGCGGACTATCCCTTATTCTTCAACAATACAAAAATCAACCCTTCATCTTCTCTCAATATTCTTGGTGTCTCTTTTTCTTCTGCTCTCATTTGGAAGGACCATATTACCAGTCTTGCTAAGGCAGCCTCCCAGAAGCTGGGTGTGCTCAACCGCCTTAGGGGGTTCTTTTCCCCTGCACAGCTTCTTGCTCTGTACAGGGGCATAGTGCGCCCTTGTATTGAGTATTGTTCACATGTGTGGGGAGGTTCCTCTCACACACCGCTCTCCTAGACAAAGTTGAAAGGAAGGCCTTTCGTATCATTAACTCCCGTCCACTCACCAACTCTCTGCAATCTCTCTCTCTCCGCCGCAATGTTGCATCTCTCTCGCTATTCTATCGCTACTATAATAATCAGTGTTCCTCAGAGCTATCCCAGTGCATACCACCTCCTTTACGTAGGGCACGTGGTACCCGTCTTGCAACTCAATCCCACCCCTACTCTGTGCAACTCTCCAACCCAAGAGTGAAACGTTACTCTCAAACTTTCTTCTACTCAACAGCTGAGCTCTGGAACTCTCTCCCAGAATCAGTCTTTCCCTCTTCCTATGACTTAAATTGCTTCAAACTCTGTGTGTCCAGGCATTTTGGCTCGAACGTCCCTTGATTTTGGCCCTGTCACTCTTTCAACTATGGGGGAGGCACTCGCTATAGGCAGTTATGCCTTTTGCCTCCCTCAATCACATAGAAAAAAAAAAAAAAAAAATAGCTGGGAAGAATATACCGATATATGCTAAACTTCCATGTTCGTAGCACCACTGCAAGAGAACCACGAGTGCTACGTAGCTCGTTCTGGTCTCATTTTGAAGCTTTTAGTGCCTAGTCTTTTGCTAAATAATTTTGTTTTCATGCAGATGCTTGATTTATCATGCAGGAGGGCCTGAATATGCCCAAATGAGCCCAAAGCACCCCGCTAGACAAGGGTTAAATAGCCTGCTGATGGCTGCTATTTACTTGTATGACGTCACGGTACTTTTGCGGTAATTTTCACTGAGTTCCAATATCACCGAAACTACCGTGATGTCAACACAATGGGTTTAACCCTCCAGCCCCGGCTATGTATTATATATATATTCCTCGAAACCCGGGTGTTTTGGCCGAAAAACGTCTAGGCTAGGCTACCGTATATTTGTTAATCAGACTGCTTCCCGCATTCCCGCGCATCCCCAAGCGTAGCTGTGTTATTTACCTGTAGAATGGCATTAAGTAGAGCTCTCTAAGTCAACTGGTTGAGCTGTGATGATGATTTCATTGGAGATAACTTTATGGCCAAAACAGCCACTTTACACCACTTTTCGATACTTAACAACAACATACAGGCACACACGAACAAGCGACGCTCTCCTTCTTGTGGCCGGAGATGCGGGGCGACGGTCCAGCCGGCTGTTGTTTACATGCGTCGGACCGACGCCTCGCACACGAAGCTCACAGGCTTTCAACCACTGGGCGTTCAAGAGACCTTCCGGGTACCTGTTATATGCTTTTTTATGGGCGTTCAAGAGCCCTTCCGTGGTGAGAGGGTTAAGGAAATTTCACTATGGCAAAGGTGCGTAAACACTGAAAATCACGGAAAAGTTACCTCACGAAAACAAGCAATATCTCAGTAACTACTGGGCCTATGGAGCTGAATTTGTTTACGAGACAAAAGCTAAAAGTGACCTCTCTCACATGGTTTATGACTCATTTCTCTATCTTTATTCTTTGATTAGCTATTAACCCTCTCCGACATATGACGCGATTTTGAGCCTATTAGGGATACTTTAAAGCCTTTGTTACCATCAAGGGTATCTAAAAACCTTTAGTTTAGTTACTTCAACCTCTGCAGTTGTCTTTGAGTTAGCTGTGGGCAGAAAACTAATTTTG
Source organism: Paralithodes platypus (assembly GCA_032716605.1). Lineage (NCBI taxonomy): Eukaryota > Metazoa > Arthropoda > Malacostraca > Decapoda > Lithodidae > Paralithodes > Paralithodes platypus. The sequence goes on along the minus strand of CM064526.1, from coordinate 11,549,872 downwards.
GAGAGGTAATTATAAGAGTGAGAGAACTCTATTTCTTTTTGCTAATCTGGCAACCTCTGCGTCATATGTGCGTGAAAGGGTTAAGCCATAAACACTACCGAAAATCGCCAAAAAAATCCGGCCTCCTCGGGTTAATGGCGGCCATCTTGGACGCCATCTTAGTTAAAGTCTAATATGCAACTGCTTTGGAAAAAATTACCTTCACTTACCACGTTAGAGCCAAAAAAAAATGGATTGGACAGTATTCATGTCTTTTTTCTTTCAATTAACTGACCCATAACAGTAGGGCTCAGTCAGATGTGTCGGCCATCTTGAAAAATGGTCGCCATATTGAATTTTTGAGTGGCCAGCGGTATGTGCTTTGAAAGTGAGCTTTGAAGAATACCTGTACCAAATTTCATGCTTGCATCACCATTTGAACGATTGTTTCACTTATCTGCTTCACTATAAGGACCACACCGACGTGGGGTATAGTAATCCTTGTGGTAGCAGGCAACGTGGAAACAGCAACCCCCATGTCCCCCACCCAAGGCCCGGCACCCACAACCAACGCGAGAGCAGGCAGGGCGCGGCATACCCCATGTACACGGAAGAAAAACCCCGGTAGTGTACATACAGAAAGAACCTCACCATAAGGTAGGGTCTGGCAGTATCACAAATATGGTCACAATTAATGACACATAGGGACTAGGAATTAATAATAGCAGGCAGGTTAGCATGCAGAAAACCCGTAAAGATCCCCATAAAAAAACACAGGCACAAGGACAGAAAGTTGCACCTAAGCACAAACTAGACCTTAAGCCTGGAGCACTTTCCTGTGAAGGATTTATCCTCCCCTTCAATATAAGGTAAGAAGAGGGGCCCACCATAGGGTAGGACCAGGTAGTAACACAGGTGAACCCACAAAAAAGTTTCGGGGAAATCCCAAGCACCAGGTCAGACTAGACCATGAGCCAGGTTCATTGTCCCTGAAAGGATGTATCGCCCCCAAAAAATAAGGTGAGAATAATACCTAGAGGCCTTTAGGCACCGAAGCTGAAGAAAGGAGATGTCCGCTCTCAGAGCGGGATGACATGGAGGACGAAGCGGCAGTCATACCAAGTCCGTTCCCAGAGCGGGAGGGTACGTAGGAATAGGCGGCAACGTCCGCTCCCTGGGCGGAGATTACCGCTCTCAGGGCGGGGAGTCACACACAGGCACACACAGCGCTCCCAGAGCGGAGACATAGCCTGTGTGAAAAAACAGAAGAGCGTGAACACTCAGCCAACAAACCTCTTAACCTCTGAAGTGCGCATGGGGGTTATGAGACACCACACTCCTGTGCTGACGTATTTGAGCTGTTCCCATCACTAAAATATTTATTTTACCATAAATAGCATTAATACTTATCCATATGCGCCTATTATAGGTTGATTATAAAGGTATTAACCTGTTACAACAATAAAACAAGTGGAAACAGCGTTTGGATGGTCAAAATCGGCAATACAGGCCGGGAGTTACAAAATGTATGGCTGAGGCAACCTCCCAGCCCACCACTTTCCTCCACCTCTGGAGAGAGACTGTCGATCGATACTCTCTCTCTCTCTCTCTCTCTTGCACTCGCTTGCTAACAGTGATGACAACGCCCTGCTACCAACTCGCTAATGTTAGCACGAAAATAGACCACAGGAAAAGGGAATAACAGGGAAAATAGGTGATAACTGAAGGAGGGGAGGAAACTGGGAAGGAGGGGAGGTGGAGGAGTGATATTTGGCATGGCCCAGTAGCAAATATTTGTTTTTTTTTGTTTTTTCGGTGTTTTAAATTGATTTTCTTTTTCCCTGACTCTTAAGAGTCTTCCCGCAGTCCGCCGGGGGAACTCTTAAGAGTCTTCCCGCAGTTCCCGGGTTAAGAAGAGGGAGATGAGGTAGAAAAAGCGTATACAACAGAATTCCGCTCCCAGAGCGGAAAAGCGTATGCAACAGAATTCCGCTCCCAGGGCGGACCAACCCATAAGGCGTCTGCAGACGTGGGAGCGTCTATGTAAAGGGTGTCCAGGTGAAGGAAAGGCGTACACAACAGATTCCCGCTCCCAGGGCGGACCAACCCACAGCAGACGTGGGAGCGTCTGTGTAAAGGGTGTCCAGGTAGTGTCAGCCCAACCAAGTTTAGGACAGCAGTGACAAAGAGGGACCAGGCAAGTAATCAGAATTCCGCTCCCAGGGCGGACCAACCCACAAGGCCTCAGACACCGGTGAGCGTCTGTGTAAAAGGTGTCCAGGTAGTGTCAGCTCGACCAAGTTTAGGACGGCAGTGACAAAGAGGGAGCAGCCAATTAAACAAATGTCCGCTCCCAGGGCGGACCAACCCACAAGGCCTCAGACACCGGTGAAAGGCGTCGGGCAAAGGTACAGCAGACGTGGGAGCGTCTGTGTAAAGGGCGTCCAGGTAGTGTCAGCTCGACCAAGTTTAGGACGGCAGTGACAACAGGGAGCGGTCAATTAAGCAGAGGACCACTGAAAACCACCAGATTAGTGGGGATTCTGGGGTACGTGTCAGCCGATACCAAAATAGTAACGCTGACACTGTTGCCAATTCAAAAAGTCCCAAGATGATGATCTTGCAAGTCCTGGAACTCAAGAGCTCATCAGGGGAATGCCGGACTAACCTGGTAACAGTGTGACAAGTGAATAGTCAAGCAAACTGACGCCTGACCCCCTTGGCAACCTATCGTACCCCCTTCGACCCAACTAAGCCACGGCAGCTTAGACAGCGCCAACCAACTGAGAAAACCAAAGCTACAAAACCAGGCCCATGTGGGCCAAGAAATGACCTCGATAGGGAAGTAAACTCTATGAGGTGGCCAGATGAAAGAGAAAACGGGGGCCTGTGCCCCCCCCTCAGTCATCAAGGGTAGGCCTAGCCAAGGAACTCAGTTAGCCTAGACAAAATATTGCGAAATTAGTAGCAAAAACTAATGCAGTGACAAGAGGCCCTAATTGAATAGAAAACCTAGCTATACAAAACTAAAACCACCACGAGAAACTGTGAACAAGTACAGTAATATGAACGAAAGAGGCAAACGCCTAGTTCACAAAAACACCACCTGACGGGTGGCGCTCGACCGCAACAAAAACAAGCAACCACCAATCTCGTCGCTACACTCCAATAAAACACAGAGCCCTTTTTTAGCGTGCCTGCATCACGGATCATCTGTCTAGAACCTCAGGAGCCATAAAGAATGGCCCACAACTCACCCAAAGTGAAGTAGACAGGAATGGAAGGCACGAAAACAGGCACATAAAATCCGTGTTTACTTCCGAGTGTAGCGCGAGAAATAATGATCTAATTAACCCGGTCGGGTTGCACGGGAAGCTCACGAAGTCGTAAGGAGCCTAGATCGCAGATGGGCAAAATTCTTCAACTTTCTCTTCACTTTCTCACCCATATTTTCGTTTTTTCTTTAAACTAGTGGCCTCAAAAGTGTGTACAATGTACCTAGTAGAGAAAGTAAGTGCTACTCTAGATGTTATCGATTAATCGCGCTGGTGGTTACGATAATTGCCCGCTCCCAGAGCGGAGCGGAATTATACAATAGTATATAGCTCAACGTTGGATAACGTAGAGGCTATTACTAAATATAATTTTACATCTCGTTCTCATCAACAAAGTTTGATTAAATAGGAGGACAAAGGATCTTCTTTTAGAATGAATAAGTATGAGTTGTATATGCTATATAAGTGTGAACAAAAGTTTATATTATACCAGGAGAATAAGTATGAGTTGTATATGCTGTATAAGTGTGAACAAAAGTTTATATTATACCAAGAGAATAAGTATGAGCTGTATATTTGTTAGTAGTCTTGGAAAATCCAACGTCAAGGCTATTAACCTAATTGCAATGACGACTTGTCTAATTTGACTGCTATGTCGTCATTCCAACCGCGGTTAAAAAAGAAAACGTCTAGAGTCTACTCCTTATCTTGCTCTAGGAGACGTTGTACATTAACCAAAACTACCACCGAAGGTGAAAAAAGCATAGAAGAGAAGAAAAAGGGGTTTACCTTAGTTATCGCTTAAGGCCCATTCCGTGTTCCGTCATGTGCAGATCCCTGTCGAACGTGCGCATGAGCGACCCTCTCTTGTTATCATTTTTTCACGCGCCTCCATTGCTTGAGTCCGCTTTTGTTGTGCTCCTTTCAAATTCACCCTGTTTAGGTTCGTTTCGGCTTATCTGGCCTTCTTTTTTGTTAGACAGATGTTACGTGATCTAGGGCACACGTAAATGGGCTCCTAAGTGTGTCAAATGGAGACACGTGTGGAAATAACCTACCGAAGGTACGGGGGCGCCTGGCGTTCCTCGTGTATGTTTTTCATTCTTTCTCTTTTCATATTCTTTTTCCTGTTAGTCTGGGCATAGTTTAGCTTTTAGCTTATTTTAGCCTAGCTCGTTTTCTCATTCAGGAATTGCTATGCCCCTATGAGTTTTCATTTTTTCATAGCCTAAGGTGTAACGTTTGGTAAACAATCTGAGATTTCGATGGTGGCGGTGCTGTTTGTAGAGTTTGTGTCGGCCGCTTTTTAGCGTTATTCCCGAGTCCCCCCTTTCGAGCCTTCACTGTGTCTCAAGGGCCTGGGCGACAGGTGGTTCGTGATATTCCAGGGGTACCCCAGGGGGGCCCCTACTTCACACCACAGGGTTTTTCGCCCCTGACACATTCTCTGCTCACGGCTAGGCCTCCCTTTTTCTCACCAGTTTCGTTTACTGGTTTTTGTTTTCCCTTCATGTTTCACCTCCATCCTTTCATCATCTTTTGCCCGATCCAGGGGTACCCCAGGGGGGCCCCTGTTTGTGCTAAGCCACCCTTCCTGCCACTTCTCCTCATGGGCTTTGCTCTATCTCTGTGGGTTGGGTGGTTCCTGGGGGATGTGCCTCCTCTCCCCTGGTGTGTCTTCCTTGCCTCTCCCTTTACCGGTTGAGTTAGGATTATGTATCAAGGAAGACACTGCTCAGCTTGATGGCCATCCAAGCTTGGAGTTCTTAAGGAGATGACGCATTTTTGTGGCCTCTTTTGGTATTCCCTAGACGCTCCTCTCGCTTTTTCGGCGCCGGACCATCTCAGCCGGTCCCGCAAATTTGCAGGAGCTCGATTCGGTCCTCTGGGACGTTTCGGCTCCCCGCAAATTTGCGGAGATCGCTGGGGGGTCCCGCAAATTTGCGGGAGGGTTGTGTCGGTACGGTTATGCCTCAATAGGCCCGCAAATTTGTGGAAATAGTTGGTTTTCACTGTTGACCTTTGTTAGGTCATCTTGTTGCCTGAAACTATATTGGTGTGTGGACTTTACTGGTGTTATAGGCCCTGCATGTAAGATGTTGAGTGGTGGTTAACACTTTCTCCATCTTTGCAGGTTCTGCTAGTGCTCTTCCACCTCGCCCGCCCTACTCACCTACCTCTGTGCTCCCGGTTTAGGGTGAGTACGGATACCTGTTTGCATGTGTGTTCCTGTTTCCCCATGCTCATTCCCTGGTTCTTATTGGACATTCTCTACACTTACTCCGTCGACGTGCTGATTATGGTGTGTGTTCTTCCAGTGCAGGTAGAATGCCTTGCTTTCGCCATGGTTGTAGCTCCCCGTGCTTGGAGAGCCACAAGTCCTGCTTGCGCCACTCGCAATGTGTGTCCTCTACGGCCTACCTCCCTGCTCTGTGTGGCCCGTGTATGGCCCTGGTGGATGTGGTGACCCATAGCCCTGGTTCCTCAGCGGCGGCAGTGGCCTCTGCTTTCCTTCAGTCGGTGTGGGCGATAGTCTCCCACCACATTAGGACTGTGGGCCACCGTTCCCCGGCCTTTGTTGACGACCGGATCCGTGTCGCCCTGGGTATCCCTGACCCGACTGACGGCCGTTCACCTGGCCCTCTCCCCTGGGTCCCGCAGCCGGTCGTCACATTGTCGGGGAGATCCCCCGCTCCGTCCACGCTCTCGCTCGCCTCTTCGCCCGTCCTCTACTGCCCCTCGTCGTCCTCCTGATCGCCTTGCCGCCGCTCGTCGCCCTCGTCGTGGTTCTCGCCCTGAGGCCGGGGTTAGCGGCTCTGCCCCTGTGCGCCCTCCCCTGGCCTCTACGGATGGGGGCTCTACTCCCTTCCGCCCGCTTCCCCAGCCCAGCCGACATCTTCTTACGTTGTCCTCTCCGTGCGCGGGTGTTCATGCTGTCGCTGGCCCTCTGCTCCTTCCTCCTACACTGTCCAGGAGGGTCCGCCAGGATGTCGTTGCTTCTCCTCCTCCTACTTCACCTGCTTCAGTGCCTATTCTTCCTTCACGGTCTCGTCCCACGGTGGAGGTCCCTCCCTCCTCCGCCTCGGTGTCGGGCCGCCCTGTTATCTCAGCCCCGGGGATCCTTGCTCTGTTTCCCCCCGCGGCTCCTTCTGACCTCCTTTCACCCGGCCAGCCTTCCCACTCCCGTCGTCCTGCTCCTCCTCCTTCTTCTCTCCCTGACCTTCACTTACCGTCTCGCCAGGGGGGTACCCCTCCTCTTGGCTCGGTGGGGTTTAGCGAGGTTTCGGGGTCCCCTTTCTCAGGGGCTGACGTGTCGCTGGAAGAGGGGGATGGTGCTGTTTCCCCCTCGGGCGTTCGTGATCGGGGACGAGTCCCTCAGCGGCGACACAACCGTCGTCGCTCGCCTTCCTTGGGCCGCGACGCTGCTGGTTCGTGTCGTGGGTCTCGCTCCCGCTCGCCCCTGCGGGCCGACCAATCTTGGGGGGGGTCGCCTCTCTCGGATCGATTGTTGGCTAGGCAGGGGTGGCTTGTGTCACGCATCGACGGGCGCTTGGAGTCGATGCAAGACTCCCTCTTATCGCGCTTCTTGGCTGTGACACACCCTCAGCGCCTCACCCTACCTACCCCTGCTACGGTCCCCCTCCCTTCTGCAGGCCTACGCTCTGGTCAGACTTCAGCCGCCGGGACATCCTTCGGGATGTGCAGTCCCTGGCTGTGTTGACGGGACTGTCCTCCTATGGGACAGGTTTGTGCGACGACGGTACGCCTGGCTTAGCCATTATGCTCGATCACCCTCTCCCATTGGGGGCCTGGTTTGCTGAGGCCTTTTACTTCGCCAACCTATCCGTCGACGGCTCTCCTTCAGTCCCTCCCCCGGAGTCGTCCCTGCTTTTGCCTCCTCTTGTGTCTGTCAGCGGGTTGGACGGCACGTTCTGGTCCTGGATAAGCGCGCCCGTTCTTGAACTTTGTTCTATTGCTACCCCGTTCTTCTCTCACCCAGATAAGTCCTCTGTCGACAAGGATTTTCCCTTGCGACGGTGGGTGACGAACTTATTATCTTGTCTTTTAGGTTCCCTCCAGACATCTGTTCACCACCTGCGGCTTATCGAGGCGTCTGCACCAGGCGATCTTCGCGAGGGTTTGGACCGCGTTCGGCGGATCCATCTTCGGCTCGCAGTGTCTTTGGTTCCCGAGCTGAAGGCGGTTTTGTGCGTGGCAACTCGGCAACGCCGGACGGTACGGTCCTCGTTCTGCCGGACAGCCCCCTTGGATTTTCGTCAGGGTTTGTTGTACTCTGCGCTATATACGTCGGGGCTTTTTGCGCAGGATGCTTGGGAACGCTACGCTTCTCTGTCGGCGGACCCTGCTTACGACACGCAACGACACGCTGTGTCGCGAGCAGGGTCTTCTCAGTCCCGTCCTTCTGACGGTCCTCTTCGGGGTGCTGCTGCAAGTGCTGCCGTCATGCACGGGCGCAGAACAGGGACGTTGCAGGCCAGTGCGTCGGTTCCGCCTCGCACTTCTGTTCTTGCCCCCTTTCATCCCCGCCGTGTCGGGGCTGGCCAGCCTTCCACTTCCGGCCGCCCTTCGACGGGGTCAGACCCGCGCCGGACAGGGGTTGGGGTGGCCCGCCCTTTTCGGCGAAGTTGGGGGGGGTAGAGTAGGTCAACGTGGCGCTCATGACCGCAAGGACCGTACCGGGGGTACCTCCACGTCAACACAATGTGTAGGTTCTCCGGGTCGGTCTCCTTGTTCTCCTCGCCTAGCCGCCCGGGTCGCTCCCCTCCTCTCGGGAGCTCCCACTGGTTGTTTTCGCCCTTGCGCCCCTCGATGGCCGCGAGGGACGTGGGGGCGGCAGATTGCGTGGAGGGGTCTAACCTGGAGATGGAAGTCCAGACCCCCACTCCGCTCTTGTCACCGACGCCGGCCCATCTCTTCAGAGGTGGCCAACGTGTTCACATCCATGCACGAGCAGGGTATCGTCAAGGGGGTGAATGCCGGTCACCCGGTTTTCCTCTCCCGTGTATTTCTGGTACCGATGAAGAACTGCGACGCGATGCGACCAGTGGTGGATCTGTCGGCCCTCAACGGGCACATCGTGCGCACACGGTTTTGGATGCTGCCGGTACCCCAGGTACGCCTGGCCCTGTGCCCTCTGTCGTGGGTAGTGTCGCTGGACCTCAAGGATGCCTCTTGGCTCGTTCCTCTCCGTCCTCGATTCCAGCGATTCTTGGCCGTTCAGACTTCCGCTCGTGTGTTCCTGTTCGACAGACTTCCCTTCGGTCTCCACATCGCGCCGCGGATCTTCTCCAAACTGGTGGAGCAGGCTCTGGATCCTCTCCTCAGGAGCGGGCTCCAGCTCCTGTTTTCCTTGGCCGATTGGTTGATAGTTTCCGGCGCCCTAGAACTGTGCGTCCACGACACCCTCACAGTCGTTCACCACGTCACACGGTTAGGGTTCACCATTGATGTTCCCCAGTCACGCTTGACCCCGTCGCGTGTTGTGCCGTGGGTCGGTCTCGAATGGGATTTGACCAGCGCTACGGTGACCCAGAGTCTGCCAAACGCGCTGACCCTTCGACGGAAGGTCTTCGCCGTGTTGCACTCGGTCTCCCGCCCGGGGAGGCTCTGGGACTCGTTAGTGGGTTCGCTGAATTGGGCCGCTCTGACCATTCCCTTAGGGAGACTCAGGCTACGGCGCCTCCTCCTCATGGGCACCGAGGTGTTTCCGTTGACCCCTATGGTTCGGCTCCTGCCGATCCCGCGTACCATTCGCAGACCCTTCGGACACTGGGTTGCTCGGGGCACGCTCTCTGCGGCTGTGCCCTGGACCGCCCCCCCGCCGACGGTCTGGGTAGATACAGATGCGTCGAGCGAGGTAGGGTGGGGTTCCCAATCAAACCTGGGACATCAACATCACAGCAGATGGGTGGGACACACACACCTACACATACATGCCCTCAACCTGTTGGTTCCTTTGTTCTTCCTGAGGGACCACGCGCTGGCCCTTCGGGGAAGGTCGGTGGCCTTCGGGATGGACAATCAGACAGCTGTCCACTGTATCCAAAAGCAGGGTTCCTCCGGGTCATTGACTCTGTTGGGGATCTCGGTGAAGTTGTTCTTCCTCGCGAACCGACACGCCTTCTCCCTGCATGCCTCCTACCTGCCCGGGACTGCCACCCTGTGGGCGGACGCCCTGTCGAGAGGACAGGGCGTTCTTGTAGACTGGGCAATGCAACAGACTGTGTTCGACGACCTCGCGGCTTCCTGGGGTGTTCCGGAGGTCGACTTGTTCGCATCGAAGGAGACGCACAAGTTGCCTCAGTACCTATCCCTCCGGCCTCGCACTCCGGAGGGGGGTCCGGACGCTTTCATGGTAGACTGGAACAGGTGGCAGTCGATATACATATTTCCGCCACCTGACGCACTGTTGACGTGCAAAGTCCTCGCGAGGCTGTGGCTGTACCGCGGCAGAGTCTGGCTAATCGTGCCTCTGTGGCCGGCACGGGCTTGGTACGCCCAGTTGATGTGGTGGTGCCCGAGTCCGGTCCCTCTACCTGTCTCCGGCTTCCAATTGAGCCAGGTTGGGGACCAGCGGACCTCGTTGGCCTTCGCATCGTGGATGTTCATGAGGCACGGTGGCTCCCAGTCCACGGACGGGACCTGACTGACTTCCTGAAGCGTTCCTGGACGACTTTTCCTTGGGGGACTTACGGGTCCCACTGGAGGTCTTTTACTAGGTGGATACAGGACACTCGCCAGACAGTTGGCTCTCCTTCCCTCGTCCTACACTCCTTCTTTCACCTCTTCCGTACACGTCACTTTCAAGTCGACGCTATACGTAACCACTTGTCTGCCGTCCGGGTTTTTTTTTAGTCCGTCACTGGGCTGGTCGTTCCGCCGAAGGAGCTGGATTCCTTCATGACGGCTGCCTTCCGGGAACGACCGCCTCCGCGCCAGATCCCTCCACAGTGGGATCTGGGGCGGACTCTGGACCTTCTGGCTTCACACACGTATACACGGGCCACTCCACCGGTTCCGTTGCTCGGGCATACACTCTTCCTTGTCGCTCTGGCCACTGGGGATAGGGTGTCTGCACTAGCAGCCTTGTCACGGTCCCAGGAATGCGTGCGATTCTCCCCGTCCTTGAATGTCGTCACGTTGGCCCCCTCCCCTCATTTTGTTGCCACGAATGAGAGGGAGACCCACGTTTTCCTGCCTTTCACCGTCCAGGCTTTACAGCGTGGGCATACTCGCCATGTGTTGTGCCCGGTGTCAGTCTTGCACTCCTCTGTTGCGTCTGTGGCGCCGCCTTCGGGTACTGCTGTGTGGGTGTCTCCTTGGACAGGTGGGAGGCTCTCGACGGTGCAGATAGGACGCCACATTTGTCGGACCATTCGTGCCAGTAACCCTGTTTGTAGGGGTTCTGCGCACGATGTGCGGTCCTTTTCTGCCTCCTTCCGGTTCCTGCAAAGTCGATCCTTACCTGACATCACCTCAGCGGTTTTGTGGTCTTCTATCAATTCCTTCATCTCCTCCTACCTCTCCATGTCCAGTGTTCGACCCCCTCGGCCGGTGATAGCTCTCGGGAGTCGTGTTTCCTAGAGCTCTGGCGAAGATACCTGGTCTTACCCCCTTGTCCCTCTTTCTTTTCCTTTGTTTTATTTGAAAAAGGGGGGGGGGGGGAGTACGGGTTTGCAACACTTGATTGCAAGTTTGGGATTATGTATTATGTATATAGTACATAAGTGTTTTTACCAAATTGAAAATTGTGTTTTGTTATTGTGTTCAATGTTCTGTTGGTTTTGGAAGAAAAGGGATTTTGGGTACAGTACTTTTTTGGTTTAAGACAAGTCTATGTTTTTGCATTACTATGAATGACGGGCACGTGTTAAAACTGTTCTTTTTAGCTACTCCTCAGTTTTTCACTCTTTTATTAAACTCTCTTGTTTAAATTGTGTTTCTTTGTCATTCATAATTTTGTTTTATGCATTGTTTTTTTTGGGTATGTTGGGCTTGGATGTCCTCCTCCTATTTGTTACGCAGCCTTGACGTTGGATTTGCCAAGACTACTAACAAATTGGGAGGTTTGACGTACCTCCCAACCTATCAAATAGGAAAACCTACTATTTGGTAGTAGTCTTGGAAAATCCAACGTACATAATACCCTCCCTCATGCCGGACCCCTGCCCATCCGCGTTCTTCTGCTGACGTGAGATGTGATAACAAGAGAGGGTCGCTCATGCGCACGTTCGACAGGGATCTGCACATGACGGAACACGGGATGGGCCTTAAGCGGTAACTAAGGTAAACCCCTTTTTCTTCTCTTCTATGCTTTTTTCACCTTCGGTGGTAGTTTTGGTTAATGTACAACGTCTCCTAGAGCAAGATAAGGAGTAGACTCTAGACGTTTTCTTCTTTAACCGCGGTTGGAATGACGACATAGCAGTCAAATTAGACAAGTCGTCATTGCAATTAGGTTAATAGCCTTGACGTTGGATTTTCCAAGACTACTACCAAATAGTAGGTTTTCCTATTTGGTAGGTTGGGAGGTATGTCAAACCTCCCAATGCTGTATAAGTGTGAACAAATAGTTTATTTTATACCAATGCATGCAAATTTTCTTGCTATTCTGTCCAGCTCAGGGAGCCTTCTAGTATGGAAAAGTTTTATGAAATTAAAGCATACTTTCATATATATTTTTTACATCTTATTCTCCTCATCAAATTTTAAGTTATAAGTATTCTTCCATCTTTCCTTCCTTCTGAGGCTTCCCAATGTACCCGCCTCTTCTTTTACTATTACAGTAAACCCTCGCCATTTCGGACCTCTAAAGGTCGGAAACCCGTACTAGCCGGACTGGCTACGGCCTCTCGGACATGTTGTTGTTGTTGTTCCCTAAGCTGCCTGGCCGAACAGCCCCGAGTCCCTGAGAAAGGCCATGGCCACGATCGGGCTTTCCCACAGAGCTCTCATTGAGTGTAGATTGTGTTGTTGGCGTAAGTGGTTGTGTGAAATGCAGTCTTCTATGATGTGTTTAATGGTATGGGGTGCTGTGTTACATCCCGGGCAGGCGTCGACAACGGAGTCATCCAGTCTCTTCTGATAGCTCAGGAGAGCTGGATGGTGTCCGCATCTCAGCCTGGCCAGGTGGACTCTGTCCTCGCGAGGAAGGGAGGATTCGGAAGGATGTGGATGTGGCGGCGTCTACGCCGTGGGGCCACCTCCCGAGGCTGCCAACCGCGGATGGCTGCCGACCCTCCACGGCCGAAGACAAAATCAACGACCAGTGGAGGAAAACCGGATGCCGGCCGCGGGGAGCAGTTTCGGGAGCCAAACCGTCACAACCATCCCCTGCCCCCTCCCTGGTGGGCACGGGTCCTTGGAGCGGCTTCGGTCGCGCCGGGAATTTCCACACCTCTCGGACATGTACTTCCGTATTTCGGACATTTCCGTCATCGTTCCGACAGTGTCCGACGTTGTCGGATGACGCCCTCACGTCACCGGGCAATAAGGGTGAATATCCGACAAACAGAAGGGACGTCCGACGCCATCTACATCCGGGGCAAATTTTCGTTGCGTGAACTATTAGTTATATGGGATTAATTAGGTTAGGTCCGACCATCAGGCATATACTGTACCCCTATAATGTTCGTAAACACCAAATAAAAGTAATGATAAATTGTTATAATTAATAAATGATATACAGTAAACCCCCGCTAACTATAAGGGTCGTATTTGTCATTAATATGATAAATTTCACATAAAAAAAAAAAAAAAAAATAATATCCACACGCTGTAGGCCTAATCCCTCCCCTCCCTGTCCCAAGCCTCAACTCCGACCCCGTTACTGTGATGATGTTGATAAGCCTATCTTATTTATTATTTATCTATGTGCTGGAGTTATGTATAAGGGAGTTAGGTAGATGAATTAGAGAGATAGATAGATAGAATGAGAGTGTATATCGAGGGAACACAACAAAACAAAAAATCTATCAAACTTAAATCTTCCGTCTCTGCTCGCACGGAGAGGAGGGTTGAAATATTGTGTTGACTATCTTATTTATTATTTATCTATGTGCTGGAAGGATATTATATTTTTCAATTCCATCGCATTAGAAATTATTCAAAGATTACAAAAAGTCCAAATAAGACATAGTATGTGTAATGTTATTGTATAAGGGAGTTAGGTAGATATGCATTAGAGAGATAGATAGATAGAAAGAGAGTTGCAGAGGGGGAGTGAGCGATTTTATGTGGAAAAAAGCTAAAAATACCCTGGCAAAAAACTTCCGACATCGGTAAATCTCGGTAAAAAAAATTGTAAAGTCGAGCCAAAGTGTTTGTTTTGTGGGCAAGGGGTAGTACTATGCAACCTTCGTTAAAGTGAAAATTTGTTGCAAGAGTGTTCGTTGTGCAGGGGTTTACTGTACTGTGTTTTGTATTACAGATTATAGGGTTTGAATAGAGTTGTCTTCGTTTTCTAGGTTGACGCGGACGTCTCTCTTGAGGTCGGATTTTTTCCGTAGTCTCCGATTTCATTGTTGTCTCGGACGGACATTGGTTAGGTCGGATTTTATCCTCTGTTAGGTCGGACACAAGCCGGACTCCGGACATCTCGGATTTTCGGTCATCTCGGACTGGGTCTCCCCCCAATTATCCGAGATAGCGAGGGTTTACTGTACTTTTAATTTTACCCGGTGTCAGCCTATCTGTTATTTTGGTTCTCTCTGTGTACGTTGAGCATCTGATGTCCCACCTCCGGTCGTGATATTCTAGGCTCTTTGTCATTGACGGAGAGAACCAATACTAAATTATGGGTTTGACAACCCGAAGGGAAGGAAGGAAAACATTTTATTTAGTAATGGTTCCGTAGTCAATGACACCATGGTTCCCACCCACCTTCCCCTTCCCATGCACATGCCCAACTTGATATAACATTTGAGGCAGATAAACACGCTAGAGAATCTGGCATCACGTGCAAGGGAAGCAGTAGGACAACACAGCAGGATGGCTGAGGCACCAGGAGATTTGAAATTATAAATTCTTCTTTTAAGTTTTATTTCTAGTGGTATTCATTTTCCAATGATGAGCCCTTGGTAAGATTTTATGGGTATTAACCAAGGATTGTTTTTATGCTATATACGCAACGGTTTTGATAAGAACTCCGGGTATTCCCGAACGGGTCTCGGAATATCAACCTTTATATAGTATAGGCTCTTCGTCATTGACTACGGAACCACTACTAAATAGAAGGTTTTCCTTCCTTCCCTTCCGGTTGTCTAACCCATAATATAGTACAGTAGTCTATTTTAATCGAGAATAAAAGTAAGTATTATAAATACAAAAATGTTGAGGTTTGACGTACCTCCCAAACTACCAAATAGGAAAACCTACTATTTGGTAGTAGTCTTGGCAAATCCAACGTCAAGGCTATTAACCCCATTGCAGTGACGACTTGTCTAATTTGACTGCTAAGTCATCACCCCAACTGTGGTTAAAAAAGAAAACTTCTAGAGTCTACTTCTTAACTTGCTCTAGGAGACGTACACTAACCAAGACCACCACCGAAGGTGAAAAAAGCATTGAAGAGAAAAAAAAGGAATTTACCTGAGTTACAGCTGAAAGCCCATACCGTCTTCTGTCAATGTTGACACCTGGTCGAACCTGAGCGCATGCGTTGCTTTCCAAGTATCATTATTCCACATAGACAGAGGAGCGAGAATAGACAGGGGTTTGGCTTGTGGGAGGGTACTATGTACGTTGGATTTTCCAAGACTACTGCCAAATACACTGTAGTAGGTTTTCCTATTTGGTAGTTTGGGAGGTACGTCAAACCTCCCAATTTGTTTGTAGTCTTGGCAAATCCAACGGCAAGGCTGCGTAACAAATTGGAGGCGGACATCCAAGCCCATAACAACCAAATACCAATGCACAAAATATGAATGACAAAGATCACAAAATAAACAAGAGAGTTTAATAAAAGAATGAAAAACTGAGGAGTAGTTAAAAAGAGTATTATTTTTTTTAGTGTGACTCGTCATTCATAGCATCGGAGAAAAACTTTAAAAATCTACAACAGTACTGTACAAAATTCATTTTTTTTTCTGAAACGCAGATATTTACAGCATACAGTACTAACATACATACATAGGAAAAGTAAGTCACATGGGACATATACACAGAATATATAAATATCCCCAAGCTCGTGACCACAGTGTCTGTAACCCGTACCCCCCACCCCCCCGTTTTCCCAAACAAAACAAGTCCAAATAAAGATTTACTAGGGGGGAGCCCAGGGACCCAGCCAGGGCACCAGGAGACGAGACCCCCGAGAGCGACCACCTGCCCGGCGGGTCAGCGATGGACATGGAGAGGGAGGAGGAGAAGAAGGGTGTGACCGATGACCACAAACCCACAGTGTTACGACCGGGGCTACGAATAAAACAAGGGCACTTAATGATTGGACTAGTAATAGGGCACTATGCAACAATGGTACGCTAGATCCAAACCCTCGAACTTATATGCCGGCAAACAAAACACCTATACCCTCCAGAGTTCATCTGCGATAACGGGGTATCCTTAACTGGGCATAAATGTACTCTATTTCAGGCTAACCCACACTGGTATAGCCTGATAACAAACAAGATGCAAGTTACGTTAAAATGCATACAAAAGAATCTATGGAAAGATCAATTAAATCACTGCAAGATTTAATACAATAAAAAGATACTTCAATACAGTTACTTTAAACAACAATAAACTCTTCACTCCTATCTGAAAGAAAGTGAAGTATAGTCCTACAGCATAGACCTGGAAACTTCTGAAGAATGTCTGATGCTCATAAGATGCTCGTATCTTAAACTATATAAAGGCAGGAGGCAGGGCACCACACGTGTACAGCGAATACACAAAAAGATAGGACATATAATGTTAACTGACACGAGAATACTATAAATGCGCAACGGTAGTAATGCTCGACACTAAAAGAAGTACTTCCTCATCAACGAAACAGCCTACTATGGTTGTGCGGCTCAGCAACAACCTAGACTAATAAATGCTGTGAATAATAATGTGCACATATCAAAGAGCTTATATTAAATACTAATAAGTGTCTACTCAATTAATAATGTCTAGCTGGGATACTCTAGGTAAGGAACTGGGGTTGAGCAAGACAGGCTCGTAGCCTAGCGATGTCCTTAAGACTGCATCCTTTAAGTTACGTTAATTGACTAGGGTGCTCTCTTGATAGATCCAGATCACAAGTATCTGGTTCTATCCTGGCGACCCTCCAAAGACAAGCAAAGTGAGGAACTGGTACAGGCCAAAACCCTCAGTCAACACAAAGCTGCACTCGCAAAAGGACACAACCGAAAAGACACCACAGGCTACCATAGGACCAGTCGAAGTCGTGTAGGTATAAGCAAACCATACACACATCGATGACAACGACTACAGTTACCTTATCCCAGTCTAGCATTAAATAAAAGAGCAGAGACACTAAATCAATAATGGAGACACACAGAGTTCATAACCTATACTAACTAAGAAACCTCAAAACCTATTCTAAGTACATGTAAATATCTCAGAGGACAGCGCATGCAATACAATGGGCCGGCTATGGAAACCGTATGCAGAACCCAAGGGGATAAGTAATTGAATAAAGACGAGAAGTAATGGAAAAGAAGAAGTTCAGAGAGAGAAACAGTTCTAAAGGTGGTGATCGGGGGAAAGTAAGCAAGGGATGTTAGATGCATGCACGCCTAGCCTGTCCTGAGGAAGACAGCTCCTGGGGACCCTCATGTACACAGGAGCCCACAAAGACGCGGTGGTCGGCCAATCACAGGCCGAGACGTCACAAGGCAGCAGGTGTCACGTGACACAGCCAGAAACGCCGGCCAATCAAGGGCGTGGGAAGGGAAAACTCCTCTGAGCGAGGGAGGCAACACATACATACACACGCACACATTACCACCACACTGCCTACATCGCTCTTTCTCCTTAACTTTACACCATACATCTTATATTCTATTAATGATATAAAACACTTCCCGTTGTCACAGACGAAAACAAAGACCACCACTGGACTGTCTGTGACAATACGTTTGCTAGGAAAGAAAGAACAACATTCTCTGATAACTGTAGCCCATTTCGATGTCCCTGGCGAGCGCTAGTGGCTACCGAGAGGCGATTCTGCCAACGCTGGTAGACGTCACAACAGAGGCAATGTCGGGCAAAGACTGACAGTGCAGGAACCGTAGGGAGGCTGCAAAGGAGCGAAAAATGTGCGTAGAACCCCCACAAGTCGGGTCCCAGCACAAAGTACCCGATCAAGGAGACATCCAATCGGCACCCTCGACAACCCCCCCCCCCCCCCACCAGTCCTCGGTGACAATGGCGGCAATGGCGGGAGGCAGACACAAGCTTTTAAGGCTCCGGCATATGTTCATGGGAAAGGATAATTAACACGGAATATCGAGTGCATACGGAGCTAGCAAGGAGAGGAAGGACTCGTGAAATGTTTGGAAGATATATTGCTGTGGTGAAGGGGTGATATATAGTGTAATAAGAGTAGAGTAACGGGACAGTGGTAGTGTTGTGAGTTGTTGAGATTGTAAACAAACATGATGGAAGGAAGTTCGGGATTGACGGAGGCGGAAGAAAGGCTACAATGTTTTTGTGGGTTTAAGAGCACAGATGAGAAGTTACAAGAGGTTATTAATGTTGTGAAGGATTTGGAAAAGTGGAAGAGTGATACGGAGAAATGGAAGGGGGATATTGGTGAGAAAATTAAGGTACTGTGTACTCACCTAATTGTAGTATACAGGATTTGAGCCTAAGCTCGTGTTGTCCTGTCTCTCTCTCTACATATATCCAATTTTGCTTTAAAAGTTTGGATATTTCTTGCTCCCACCACCTCCCCATCCAACTTATTCCAACAATCAATGCTTCTATACGGGAAGCTGAACTTTCTTACATCAGACTTACATACAACTTTCCTCAACTTACATTCATGACCCCTGGTTCTTCCCTCGTTCCTCACCACAAAATCTCCCTTGTCGATCTTCTCAAAACCTTTCACACACTTAAACATCATGATCATGTCACCTCTCTCTCTCCTATCCCTCAGCGTTGGCAGCTTTAGCCTCTCCAATCTCTCCTCATATGGCAGGTCTCTAAGGCTAGCTATCATCTTAGTGGCAACTCTCTGAACTCTTTCCAATTTTTTATTATGTTTTATAAGGTGTGGAGACCACACCACTGCTGCATACTCCAGTCTTGGTCGTATTATTGTTCCTATTATTTTTGCTAACATCTCTTCATCTAAATAATTCAGAGCTATTCTCATGTTAGTCAACACTGCATAGGTTTCACCAGCTATTTTATTTATATGCTGTTCAGGTGACAAGCTGTCTGCCACAACTACCCCTAGGTCTTTTGCTTTCGCAGCTTTACTAATTATTTCATCTCCTATTTTATATCCCCAAGAAGGTCTATATTTACTTTTTCCCATCTCAAGAACCTGACACTTACTCGTGTTGAATTCCATTTTCCAAGTTTGACTCCACTCATATAATTTATCTAGGTCTCTCTGTAATTCTTCACAACTACTCCTACTTGTAATATGCTTCATTAATTTTGCATCATCAGCAAACATAGATATATATGAGCCTATTCCCATTTGAAGGTCGTTGATGAAAACCAAAAACATGATTGGGGCCAACACCGATCCTTGAGGCACTCCGCTTTTTACCCTTTTCCACGAGGATAACTTTCCTTTTATTACTGTTCGCATTTCCCTCCCAATTAAATAGTTTTCCATCCACTTTAATAATACTCCCTCAACCCGCCCCACAGTCCTGAGCTTCCAAAACAATCTCTTATGAGGCACCTTATCAAATGCCTTCTTGCAATCTAAGTAAATACAATCTACCCACCCCTCCCTCCCTTGTACAATGTCAATTACCCTATCATAGTAACTCAACAAATTTGTGGTACACGAATGACCTTTTCTGAACCCGAACTGCTTGCTTGAAATTATTTCCCTCTCCTCCAACATACCCACCCATCTTTTTCTAATAATCTTTTCACAAAGCTTGCATATAACACTCGTTAAGGATACCGGTCGATAATTTAGCGGGTCTTCTTTATTTTCACTTTTATATATTGGAGTTATATTTGCTTGTTTCCATTCTAAGGGAAGTTCCCCCTTGTTTAATGAGTGTTGAACAATATTAAAAATAGGTCTCACTAGTTGTTCAGAACATTCTCTTAATACCCATCCAGCAATGTTATCTGGGCCCATAGATTTTCTCACGTCCAATTCTTCCAACAATGATTTTAGTTCATCCTTGTTGACTTCTATCGACTCTAGTCCCTGTATCTCGTTCAATTCCACCACAGGTTCTACATAGTCATCCTCCTCCACAAACACGGATGTTAATGTATCATTCATAATTTCACACATACCCTCTGTGTCTTCATATAATTGACCCTCTACCCTAAGCTTTGTTATTTTGTCCTTTATTTTTGTTTTGCCGTTGATATAACTATAGAACAGTTTGGGTTCTTTATTACATTTGTTTACTACAGTATATCTTTTTCAAAGTTCTTTTTCTCCTCTCTTATAGTCTTGACATAGTTGTTTCTAGCATTCTTATACTCATTCCTGTGTGTACTGTGTGGTGTGTCAGGTGGGGAAGGGAATAGGCCTAGCGAAGGAAGCGAATGTAGACCTATTTCGGAAGTTAATAATTATCGTGGATGCGATAGAGACATTGCATGTGTGGTATGATATTTGTCCTGTTTTCTATCTGTTTCTTATCTATCCTATCTACATCTCGTCATTTCGTACCTATTGTTCTTTTCGAATCACCCGCGCACCTGTGGAGCGCCCTGGTGGTTTGAATTGGTACTAAAATGTATCTATAAGTCTTAAATGGCTAGTTATTATTTATCCATTGACATTGATTTACAATATTAATATATTGTATATATTATATATAAGCTTTGGATAGAGCTTGATCGTCTCTATTATAATATTATGTGAGACGTCCACCTGCGCGACTTGCGCAAGGCGGGAAATACGTTAGGTCCCTGATGATAACCCTGGCCCACGAGCAGTCCTCGCCAGTCCACAGACAAGACAACATCTATTCCAACTTTCTTGTGTTTATCATTTCGTTGTGCATTAAGTGCCAACGTAATGTACAGTAGGGTCCCGCATAAAACGTGTTCGCATAAAACGAGTCTCGATTAAAACGACCGACCTAAAATATTAATATTTAATTTTCGATCAGAACGAATGTGATCACATAAAACGAGTCCGCCGCCAAAGTGGGGCAAATCCGAGGAGTTTTCATATAGAGCGCCGAAATATCGTACAAAACGTACAAAATATCGTTCGCTTTGTACAAAAAAAATTCGCTTACAGTGAACATTGACGATATTGCGCCACCAAAATGCTGTGTTCACATAAAATGAAATCGCATAAAACGCCCTCGTTTATCGACCATAAACGCGTTTTATGTGAGACCCTACTGTATATACTTTGTTTATTATTTGAGTGAATCATATTAAGCTTTATCTTAGTACTGTATGAATATTAACTTAACGTAATCTGATCATTGTTGTGTTTAGTTAAAGGAGCTACGTATACGAGTGCCCTTTTCTAACCCACACTACATTTCGGCCATTTGCTTGTTTAACTATTCTCTTGTGATTCCCGCCTTCAATACCGATAATCTTATATTTGAACTCGATCTAATTTCAGTCTAATTGCTCATAGTCATAGAGAATTAGTTACAATAATAGCCTAGAGATGGTATTGAAAAGGGTAGATGAACTGGGAGCAGAGAATATTGCACCGAAGGAGCAGCTGAAGGAATACGAAGGACGATTCAAGGAAGTAAAGGAGTCAACTGCATGGACGGTGGTAGGTGAACAGAAAGTTAAGGATTTGGAGGATATTATGAAAGAGCAAAAGGAAGAAATAAATATGACCAAAAAAGGTTTTGAGAGTGCAGTTGTAGTGGTCATGAAGAACAAGGAGAGTGTTGTGAGGGAGGCCATGGACAGGGATAGGGGTGTAATCATGCATGGAGATATAGAGGCTCATATGAATGATAATGGAGTGAGAAAAGTGAGGAATATGGAGAAAGTGAAGGAGGTCATGAAAGGTGTGGATGTGGACGGATATGGATGGGAAGGGCAGGTGGAAGAAGTCAGTAGGATAGGTAGATATAAAAGGGGAGAGATGAGACCTATAAGGGTACAGTTTAAAACCAGGGCAGTGGCAGAGACGGTGACAAATTTTAGTTGGAGGCTAAACACAAATGAAGAACTGAAACATATAAGACTAAAGAAGGATTTGAGCATAGAACAAAGAAAAAAAATAAAGGAATTACAAGAAAAGGCTGATGAAAATAATGGAAAGTTGGGTGAGGAGGATAAGAGAAATTTTTACTGGAGAGTGAGGGACGGGAAATTGAAGAAGTGGTTTATACGAATAGAAGGGAGGGGGAGATCAGGGAGGGAAGAGAATGTAATAGGAGTTGTGACGGAGGAGGAGAACAGGGTGGAGGTGTCACAGGGAGAGACAGGAGACAAAGTGGCAGACCCAGTAGTGCTAAGGGGGGAGTAGGATACGGACAGGAGGAGCGGGATGGTGTAGTTGCTGAAGGAATGGTAGATGGATTAAGGATTATGTTTAGTAATGTGGATGTGTTTACCCAGGACAAGAAAAGAGAACTGATATGTAGGTTGCAGGATGAAGAGGGAAAACCTGATGTCATAACCTTACAGGAAGTAAGACCAAAAAATGCTAGAATTGAAAGGGAACTGGTGGAGTATAGTTTGGAGGGTTTTGAGTTATATGAGAGGAATGCTATTAGAGCAGAGGTCGGAAGAGGACTGTTTATTTATGTAAGAAAAGAGCTCAAGGTAAATGAGGTGGATATGAGACAGCAGTATTGTGAGTATTTGTGTATTAAAGTAAAATGTGCAAGAGGATCAATTTTAATTGCCTCTATAATTATATAGAAGCCCAAATAATAGTAGGGAAGAGGATGATAACCTACTGAAAGCAATGGAGGAAATAGATAATAGAGAGAACAAATATAAGATTTTGATTGGAGATTTCAATTTGCCAAGGATCAACTGGGCAAATTGTACTGCTCCAGCAGGACAGTGTAGCCTGGAAAACAAGTTTATAGAGAAAGTGAGAGATTGTTTTTTAACGCAACATATTACAGAGATGACACGCAGGGGAGTGTATTTGATTTGATTTTTAGCAATGAGGAGGATATACTGGAACATGTCAATGTGGATAGCCCGATAGGTCGTAGTGACCATGTCTGTATAAGCTTTAGTTGCAATATTAAAACAGAGAGGGATAATAGAAACGATAGAAAAATATACATGTATGATAAGAGCAGATTATGAGCTGCTGAGACGGTGTTTGGACATTGACTGGGGGGAATACTTGAACAGTGAAGATGCTGAAGGAATGTGGAGGAAGATTAGAGTCAAACTGGAGAATGCTGTATCCAAATGTGTACCAGTAAGGGAATATAAGGATAAAACAAAATTGAGGAAAATAACGAACCCAGAATTGCCAATGAAAAGAAAGCTTTGGACATTGATAAGAAGAAAGAAACGATTGTGGGAAAGACTAAAATTGTTAAAAAAGAACAGGGGGTCTAGTATAGAAGCTAGAGAAGTGGATTTGGAACGCAGACAAATAAACAATAAAATAAGGTGGGAGACAAGGAGGGGGGTGAAGGAGAGGGAGAGAGAGATTGCTAGAAATGTGAAGGATAATCCAAAAATATTCTGGAAGTATATTCAGGAAAAGTTAACAAGAAGAGTAGGTATCCCAGAACTGATAGGAGACCTGGATGATGGGAATAGAGCAGAAACTGATAAGGAGAAAGCAGAGGTGCTGGGGAAATACTTTGGGGAGGTACTAACAGTGGAGTAGGTTGATGCAGTGCCTACTATTCCCATCAAACAGGCACCAGCACTAGAACTAAGAGTTTTCCCATGCTAGAATAAGGAGGGCTATAGAAAAAATGAACAGAAGTAAGTCCCCGGGACCGGATGGGATACATCCAAGAATCATAAAGGAAGGAGGTGAGATGTTAGTAGAGCCATTACAAATGTTATTTGAGGTATCTTTTAATACAGGACAAATCCCGATGGACTGGAGAGAGGCGAACATAACAGCTATATTTAAGAAGGGAAAGAGAAATGACCCAGGAAATTATAGACCAGTCAGTTTGACAAGTGTTGTGTGTAAACTAATGGAAACGGTAATTAGAGAAGGAATAATGGATCATATGAAGTCAAACCAACTTTTCAGTGGGAGACAGTTCGGATTCTTGCCGGGGAGGTCGACGGTACTACAGCTAATTAAGGTGGTAGATGATTGGATGCAAATTCTAGAAGATGGTGATGTAATAGACGTGGTATATTGCGATTTTATGAAGGCCTTCGATAAGGTCCCACATAAAAGGTTAATAGAGAAAGTTAGAAGCTATAATATAGGGGAGAAATGTGTGAAATTGATAGAAGCCTTCCTGAAAGATCGGAGACAGAGGGTACTGGTGAATGGAATAGGCTCGGGGTGGAGGGAAATTACAAGTGGGGTACCTCAGGGATCTGTGTTGGGACCACTGCTGTTCGTTATATTTATCAACGACTTGCCTGAAGTTATAACTAATGGAAGTGAGGTATACCTGTATGCGGATGACACTAAGCTGTATAGAAGAGTGAGGAGTAAGGAAGATATGGGTTTGCTTCAAGGAGATGTGGAGGGCATGAAGGGATGGTCTGAGCATTGGTTAATGCCTTTTCATCCAAAAAAATGCAAGTACATGCGGATTGGGACCAGCAAGATAGACAAGGTAGGATACAGTATGTATGAAGCGATGGAGGAAGTGAATGCAGAAAAGGATATAGGAGTAGTGATAGACAATAAGTTAAATTTCTCAGAACATTTAGCGGAAAAGATAAACAAAGCCAATAGAATTGTAGGGCTGATAAGGAGGACATTTGTGTCACTTGACGAAGAAATCTTCAGGAATCTCTATACAGCGCTGGTTAGGCCGCACCTGGAATATGCGAACCAGGTGTGGGCTCCATATATGGTAAAGGATATAGAAGCAGTGGAGAAAGTGCAGAGGAGAGCTAGCAAGCTGGTACCAACGTTGAAGAACGCGGGCTATGAGCAGAGGTTGAGGACACTGGGGCTTCCGACACTGGCATATAGGAGAAAGAGAGGGGATATGATAGAGACTTTTAAGATAGTGTCAGGAAAGTACGATGAGGATGTGTGTGAAGGTATCTTCTTGATGCGGGAGGGAACAAGAACGAGAGGACACTCTAAGAAAATGTACAAAGAAAGAAATAGGCTTGAGAAGGCAAAGCACTCATTTTGTGATAGAGTGGTAAATGAGTGGAACGCACTGCCCCAGTATGTAGTCGATTCCGAATCAATAAGGGAGTTTGAAAGTAATCTTGATAAAGCATGGGGAAGACAAGATTTGAAGTTTGATTATAAAACAAAAATACAGAATAGTAAAAATGTTGCATCTGCTACCGCCGTCGCCAACACCGTGAACGACTGCAGCAGTGCAAGTACTGGTACTGAGCTGGATACACAGGCATAGTTTGCCTTTTTCCAGAGGATCTACTGTAAGAAAACTGTAAGAAATATTGATTTTTATGTATGCACCCCCTTCTGGTACTGTTTTTTTCAGGGGGTCCTGCTGCTCCAGGGGGAAGAGTACTCCTCTTCCATATGTGTCTGTCTTCCCTCATTATATTATGGGTACTACTGCTTTGTACAGACGGGGGGGTTCTTCCTGCACTATAACCATACCTGCACCTATGTTTACGGATTCACTAGGTTAAGATATTGATGTCCTCTCTTATCTTGTGTATGCTCCATGACCTTGTATGTTTCTACATCATCTCACTTGTTTTGGTCATCCGGTTTTTCGTGCTCGTCACTGATTCTCCTCATGTATTATCATCCCGTCATGTACGGTCCTCCTCTTCGGCAAATGTCTGAAGTCATTCCTTCCTTTATGAATCTTCCTGCCTTCTTCCAGAAGGCTCCGGGGGGGGGGGGGGGGGGGGGCATCCGGGGATTCATATTATCCCTTATGAAATGCATCATTCTTGTCTTAGGCTAAGATATACCATTACATAAGATTTGACTGTACTTGACCTCTCTTGATATGCGCCTGTCAGTACACTCTTTTATATAAACTCTCTTGTTTAAGTCTGTCTTTTATGGTCCTGATATTACCTAATGGCTAAAGTTTGTGTTTTCCGCTTGTATGTCCGCCTCCAATTTGGTACTCTAGCTCTACGTTGGAACGTAGAGGCTACTACTAAATTGGGAGGTTTAACGACCCTCCCAATACCAAATGAGGTAAACCTCCTATTTGGTCGTAGCCTCGGAGTATCCAACGTCATAGTATCCCGCCCTCGCGCCGTACCCCTGCCCATCCAATCTTGTCTCTTGTAACTTGATACCGGGAATGCCCAATGAACCCTGTCGGGTAGTGGGGTGGATCCGTCAAGACGGCTGAAGGAGCCAGATAGGATGGCCTAAAATCCTGTAATTTTCTCTTCTTTCTCATCAATATTTTCTTATTTTCCTTTTCAAATAGTGGCCTTCAAAGTATGTACAACGTACCTAGTAGAGAGAGTAAGGTGCTACTCTAGATGTTATCGTTTTATCGCGCTAGTGATTTCGATAATTGCCCGCTCTAGAGCGGAGCAGAATTATACGATAAGTATATAGCTCTACGTTGGATACTCCGAGGCTACGACCAAATAGGAGGTTTACCTCATTTGGTATTGGGAGGGTCGTTAAACCTCCCAGTAAAACAGGAGCCGGATACCAAAATTGTGGAGCCGAAACGATCGTCTGAGAATCTAAGACGAAACCGAATCAACCCCACAAATTTGCGGGACCGTGGCGAGCTAGGTCCGCGCCGAAAAAGCGAGTCGAGTGTCTGAGACAACACCGAATCAGGCCGCAAAAGTGGGCATCTCCAAGCTTGTACAAAGGGCCCACAAGCTGAGCAGTGTCTTCCAAGAAACAAATGCCCAACTCAAGCAGGCCTAGGCAGTTGGGCAGCAAAGAACACCAGGGGAGAGGAGGCACATCCCCCAGGATTCCTAGCCGCTGAGACCGAGCCTGGGGGCGCAGACCCAGGACCAGAACACGCCATGCAGGCAGCCGACAGAGATGAGAGTGAGGAAGAGGCAGGCACAAGAAATGAGACAGCGATGTTGACAGTCCGGGAAGCAAACAGCAGGACCCCGACAAACCAGGCCACCAAACGTAGCGGGTGAGCGATCACGGCAGTAAGAGCAGGTCTGTCCCGAAGGAGGACAGACCCGACAAGACCGAGAGTGATTGAACACTCAGTAGGACGTCCAGGCGGCCTAAGTCTGACCAGAACAGGGGCCTATGGGTAGCAGGAATGGGACGAGAAGAACGACCAGGGGTGAGCAACACGGCAGAGTAGTCCGCGGGAGGAAGAAGAGCAAGGATCCCCAGGCCTGCAGAGGAGGCGGAGGAGGGAGAGACCCCCACCCTGGTAGAACGGCAGGTGGAGGAGAGATAGCCAGGGAATGTATCTGCAACAGGGCGCTCCCCCCTGGATAGAGGGGGAGGGGGGAGCGGAGGAACAATGAGGGGGGGCAGAAGAAGAACCCCCCCCCCCCCTCGCCGTCGAAAGTCCATCCAGCGAAACTGCGGCAGCCGTGGTCCCCGAATGAAAAGAGCAAGCGGAGGGCGGCTGAGGAGGATGACGAGCAGCCAGGCAAGGAGAGCGGCGAGCCGTAGCCTGGCGACGAGGAGAGGAGCGACGGGGAGAGTTTGACCCCACCAGAAGCACCACGGCCAAGGAGCGCGGAGAGAGGGCGGAAAGCGGTGGCACCCACCCCAAAGGTAGCCAATCAGATCGAGGAGCAAGACGAGGGCGAGCGGAGGAGGCGCCCCCTCCAGAGGGGCCCGGCCCACAAGCTTAGCATTGTCTTCCAAGAAACAAACGCCCAACTCAACCAGGCCTAGGCAGTTGGGCAGCAAATATGACACACCTGGGGAGAGGAGGCACATCCCCCAGAACCACCCATCCCGCAATAGATTGAGCATAACCCAGTAAGAGACAGTGGCAGGGAAGGTGGTGGCACAAACAGGGACCCCCTAAAGGTACCCCTGAACAGTGCGTGAAAGAAGATGATTGCCCACCGAGATCGTGCCCTGTAACTCAGCGACCGACGTGAAGGGGGCGTCC
This sequence comes from Paralithodes platypus, assembly GCA_032716605.1. Classification (NCBI taxonomy): domain Eukaryota; kingdom Metazoa; phylum Arthropoda; class Malacostraca; order Decapoda; family Lithodidae; genus Paralithodes; species Paralithodes platypus. The sequence goes on along the minus strand of CM064526.1, from coordinate 11,522,298 downwards.
AGAAGCAGGGAGACACCACGACGACACAGCAGTGATCGCCGCCCCCCACTCACCTAACCAAGTCCGATGTGGGGTGAGGGTTAAGAGGACAACTATAGCTCGCCGACAGCAGCGTAGAAAGGGCACAATATCAAGGCGGGCGAAAGGGGATGGATGCGAACGTTATGGGTAAAAGCAAGCCAGCAAATGATCACTGGTGAGAAAAAGGGGGGGCACAGAGCTGTTTGCAGTGAATGTGTCGGTGGCGAAATAACCCTAATTTGACGATTCTTGAATCACACGACGCCCGGCCCCTGACCCACTCGAGAGGATCAAAGGGGCGATTCGGGAAAAAACGCTAGATGATAAATGACCGACACAAACATTACAAATCAAGCAAGGCCGCCACAGGCAATTTCTGAATTTTACCTCAAAACGTAAACACCTAGGCTATGAAAATATGAAAATTCATCGGGGCATAGCCTATACCTGAATGGTAAAACAAGCTGGGCTACTAATAAGCTAAAACTATGCCCAGAACTAACAGAAAAGACAATATAAAAATAGAAAGAGTGACTAAACATCACAGGGGAAGCAAGGCGACCCCCAAACTTTCGGTAGACTATTATCACACGCGGCCTCCATGAGATACATTCTAAACATTCTGGAGCCCATTTCATATGTACCCTAACTACGTATTCTCAAAACATTTAGCGGAAAAGATAAACAAAGCCAATAGAATTGTAGGGCTGATAAGAAGGACATTTGTGTCACTTGACGAAGAATTCTTCAGGAATCTCTATACAGTTGGTCCTCCGGTAACGCGAGTTGTAGAAACGTGGATTTGGTGGCACACGGTACACCCCAAATATCCAAAATGTTACTAACGCGGTCAATACTTAGACTGGCGCGGGGTCCAGCTGGGCTCCGAACCTTTACTCCCGACTTTCGTAGCTCATATCTTCAAATATATGGCCAAACCAAGTTTTTATGCATACCGGAGGTAGATATGATCGTTCCCGTGCATTGGGTGAATACTAGCACACTCCACATTGTGTAGTTAATGTGTGAGGTGAGAATAATTACCGAAACACACTTATGTTATTGTTTGGCTGTCGAGTGAGTGTGTGTGTTGTCATTGTGTGGACGACATGGCTATGCTATCTCGGTCGCCGAATCTTTACTTACGACTTTCGTAATTTACCGATGCTCATATTTCTGCAAATAAATGGCCTAACCAAGTGTTTAATCCTACCAGAGGTAGATATGATCTTTGTTGTGCGTTGGGTGAAGACTAGAACACCCTACATTGTGTAGTTATTGTGTGAGGTGAGAAATAATAAGACGGCGAGTTAGGCGGGAATTCCGAAGCTACGATTTTCGTAATTTACCGATGCTCATATCTCTGCAAATAAATGGCCTAACCAAGTGTTTATGCATACCAGAGGTAGATATGATCGTTGTTGTGCGTTGGGTGAAGACTAGAACACCCTACAATGTGTAGTTATTGTGTGAGGTGAGAAATATGATGGAGGGATTTCAGAGCTTCGATCAAAAAATGTCGGCTACTGATGTGACTCTCTCTCATTAGCCTAGCTGCCTAGCCTAAACAAAATATTTATTCAGAGGTAAGAGTTGTTGCAATGGGCAAATCAACTCATTGCACATGTCAAATAACCTTTATAATTGATTTAATTATTATAACATAGGCTTCTATGGAGAAAAAATGGACTTTGTGGAAACACCAGAACACCAAGGTACCTTTAACATGTAAACATATGGGTTCGGTAACGCGGATATTGCTAACACGGGCGGTAACCAGAACACATTGGCCGCGTTAATGGAGGACCAACTGTACAGCGCTGGTTAGGCCGCACCTGGAATATGCGAACCAGGTGTGAGCTCCATATATGGTAAAGGATATAGAAGCAGTGGAGAAAGTGCAGAGGAGAGCTAGCAAGCTAGTACCAACGTTGAAGAACGCGGGCTATGAGCAGAGGTTGACGACACTGGGACTTCCGACACTGGCATATAGGAGAAAGAGAGGGGATATGATAGACTTTTAAGATAGTGTCAGGAAAGTATGATGAGGATGTGTGTGAAGGTGTCTTCTTGATGCGGGAGGGAACATGAACGAGAGGACACTCTAAGAAAATTTACAAAGAAAGAAATAGGCTTGAAAAGGCAAAGAACTCATTTTGTGATAGAGTGGTAAATGAGTGGAACGCACTGCCCCAGTATGTAGTCGATTCCGAATGAATAAGGAAGTTTGAAAGTAATCTTGATAAAGCATGGGGAAGACAAGATTTGAAGTTTGATTATAAAGCAATAATACAGAATAGTAAAAATTTTGTGTCTGCTGCCGCCGCCGCCAACACCATGAACGACCGCAGTAGTGCAAGTACTGGCACTGAGCTGGATACACAGGCCTAGTTTGCCTTTTTCCAGAGGATCTACTGTAAGAAACTGTAAGAAACTGTAAGTAGCATCTGTCTAACATAAAAGAAGGCCAAAGAAGCCAAAAACATGCGGCGACAGGGTGGATTGAAGAACGCGAGGCATAGACGTCTGAATCATATGAGGGCGCGGGCGAAAATTATACTTGGAAAGCGACGTATATGCTCAGGTTCGACCAGGTGTCAACATTGACAGAAGACGGTATGGGCTTTCAGCTGTAACTCAGGTAAATTCTTTTTTCTTCTCTTCTATGCTTTTTTCACCTTGGGTGGTGGTCTTGGTTATTGTACAACGTCTCCTAGAGCAAGTTAAGGAGTAGACTCTAGACGTTTTCTTTTTTAACCGCGGTTGGGGTGACGACTTAGCAGTCAAATTAGACAAGTCGTCACTGCAATGGGGTTAATAGCCTTGACGTTGGAAATGCCAAGACTGCTAACAAATAACTCAATTACTGTATATTACTGTATTTATTAGTGGCCCCTCCATCATTGACGAACATGCCTATTACATAAGGCATCCTCTTCAAACACTAATCCGCCGTAGTTTTGAATCTACCGCGCAGAGCATTTAAAAACTGAGGAGCCTTCATCATGAGCGCACGCGACCTCACTCATGGCTTCAGTCATTATGAATTGGGTTCTCACTACGAAAAAACTTCGTAAAAAATAAAAATAAAAAGAAAATAAGAATAACTATCCAATAAGCTTTCCATCATATCGTGGATGTACTTGTGTGGATTTCTGACCAGACGCTGATTCAGGCGTCATTCTTCCTTCTCTGCTCTGCGTTCAGCCTGCCCGGACGTGCCTCCCCACGCTCCGCTAGTTCCGCATTCGTGGCGTCCCTAGTGAGTTTTTTCTCATTTGTTTACTCTAGGATGTATCGAGTAAGGTTAGGATAGGCGTAGCAGGAGTGTCCTGGGCTGGTTGCCCGCAGTGCAGTGTATTTTGGGTCGAGTGTATGGGGCATCTATTTCGGATGTACCCTCGTGGTCCCGTTGTGGACATGTGAACTTTTTCACAGCTGAGTTAGTTTGTGATGCAGGCGGCTTTCACTACGCGTTAGTTAGTGCTGCCTTTTATCTTTCTGATGAGGTAAGCTTTGTTTCTGACGTTCCCAGCGTATTTTTCTTCACTTAGTGAAGTTTTTTCTGGGTCCCGAGTCAGTCTTCCCTTGGTCGGAAGTTTATGCTACGGTGGTGTGTTGGCGGTGGTTCCTGTTGTGATATTTCCAGTGTTTGTGTATATTTCAACTTTTATTATGCCGTCTACCTAGGCCTAGCCAGCCGCTCGTAGCTTTGCCACATGTACTAGTGTTATTGTTTATTATTGATAAATATTCCCTACTGTGTCATGTGTATCCGGGTTTTAGTTGTGTATTGGCTAATTCCTCGGACTATAATTGTTTCCTGGTTTAGTTGTGTATTGGCTAATTCCACGGATTATGGAGTGACCTTGGGGTTGTCGTGCGTGGCTCTCCTCTTGTCTCTTGTTGTTCAGATGGTGTCTGTTCAGGGTGGGTTGCCTTCCGGCGGGGTTTTCTCGGTTTCACCATGAAAATCTCGGCCGCGAGCCGTGTTGGGCCACACGTGGTTGTTAACACTGGCTTGTTTCCCCGGCGTTGGGGTGTCTGTGGCTCTCCAGGACTGCGTCTCTGTGGATGCCTGGTTTCAGGCCTCCTTTGATTCCCGGCGGGATGGCTGTTCCCATCTATAAAACGATTGTTCATGCGGACATACGTTATGTAGTTTTTCTACCCGGTTTTTCAAAAGCCACTTGAAAAACCTAGCTGTTGTTTTAGGCTTTCCTCCCCGGCGATCTTTTACAAAGAAGTGGGGACAGGAACTTATGGGGTTAACGTTTGGACATCTCACCCGGCGGGTGCACCTGGGTAGGGTGGGATGAACGACTTATGTCTTTCAGTTAGTTAACCAATCCATTTAGTGATACTATGTGTATCGCCGCCTTTACTTTTACGGCAATTGAAGGTTCAATATATCGATTCTTCTCACCCGGCGGGTGCTCCTAGGTGGAGGAACTAAGGAATTTACAAAATTCGATTTCGATTTAACCACTTAATTTAGTGATACAAGTAGGTATCGCCGCCTTCTAACTTACGGCGATCTTTTGTGACAATTCGTTAGACATCAGATCTCGTATCATCCTGCCCTGTGCTATTCTACTAAAATATTTCAAGGGCCGGCGTCTTTTTGGGGGGTTGCTTTGTTACAAAATTGAATCTTGAGACAGTCGCCACCACCAAGAGACTATAAGCGCCATGCTGGACCGTTATATTATATCAGAGGGTATTCTTCACTTTCTTTAACAAAAGATTTGTTTAGATTTCAGAACCCCACCGCGTAGCGAGCTGTGTTTGTGCCATTACATCTCGTTACCCGGCGGGTTATTAACACTTGTGCGCGAACATGTTGGGTTAACCTTATGAGCATTAATTCCTGGAAATTTTCTTTTTTTCCAGAGCTGAGCTCCGGCGGACCAATACAGACCCGGCGGTAGTTTCCTCCCACCAGTCTCTGTCATGGCTACCGTGGCCCCAGTTTTTGCTTTGTGCACTACCCCTGCTTGTGCTGGTATCCCTATTTTTGCGCATACCCGTTGCATAAGGTGTGTTAAATGTCTAGACCGTTCAAGGGGTCTCTGGGTTATGCGTAATTGTTCTTTTTGCTCCCAATTAGCTTTAAAGGTCCTTTGTGATAATGATAAGACCGCGGCGGTAGCCTTAAGAGAGGTTAGGCAACAGATGTCAGCCTACACTACCATTGTTGCTCATAAATCACTTCAATGTGACAACGTCCCACTTTGGGATAGATTGCTCTCCGAACACCCTCCCCCTAAACGTTCCTCTAGAGTCACGAGTATTAAGCCGGCGGAGACTGGTCAGGGTTCTGTATCCTCTGCGGCTACACCTAAACGCCCAAGAGAGCCTACACCCCCGGTATCCGCCTCTTCGTCTCGGGCGAGATCCCGGTCTAGGTCTCCTCTTAGACACCAGTCATCTAGTCGGGCCTCTTCACCGGCGAGTAAGAAGAGCAGGACGGAAGGTTCCACCAGTGGTCACGGCGAGGATTCCTCTAGATCTAAGAATAGTTCGCGGTCACACCGTAGCCATAAATCCTCTAAAAAGGATTCTCATAAACGGAAGTCCTCTCGACATTCACCAACTTCTAGTGCATCTCATCGTACCTCTACCCCAGACAGAGTTTGTGTTAAGGCCCAAGAGTCCAGTGCAGTGCCTGTCCCAAAAGAGGATTTGCCACTTAATATTTTAACCCTGGAATTGGAAAGTTCAGGGGGTTCAGTAATTGAGAATGTTTCAGACTCTCAAGAGAGCGTAGGCCAGGGCCTCGGTGTTTGGCGGTTTGCGCAACCAGGGTCTGATCACCCACGTCCGACTCAAACGAGTCACACAGTAGCCGATGTCCACAGGGACGCGGCGATCCCATCCTCTATCCCAGACTTATCTTGGCAACAAGGTACCCCTGCCTTGGCGGGGTCTTCTCAGGAGGATCAGGAGGAGAAAGATGAAGTTTCTATAATTTCGGAGATGGAAGGACAAGGGTCAGGCTCAGGCTTGGACGCCGCACAGGATACTAATGATTCACCTGTAAGTTCTTCATCAAACCAGTTTGTTACGGCACAAGAAATTAATGGGCTGCTTACTCATGCTTTATCTAAATTTTTTGGTCAACAACAGGAAAACCCCACAATGGACTTGGGGGCTCCCAAGACAAGTTCTACGGTACGGCCTCTGATGACTTCGATTGATTTATCTAAGATCCCTAACCCTCCCACTCTGTTAACCTCAGGGATCAATAGGCCTGCTACGGCGGCTTTGACAACTTCAAATGTCAGGGTCATAACGGATGTCAATCCACCCCCTCTAGACAAAGCGCCTCTTAGAAAGGTAGCTATGCCCTTACTTTATGGGCCAGACGAGTCATGGGTTCTTTTGAACTCCTCTAAACCAGAGCTTGCCCAACCTACTTTGTCAGGGGAACTCCCGGTACCGCGTGAGTGGGTCATCCAGGGCAATAAGTCAAAGAAACTAAGGGCCGTGGATACTTTAGGTAATGTTCTGGACGTAAACATCAAGGCTATACCTAGTTATTATCATCAAGATTATTTTGTGTATGCTTCTAAGCCTGTTTTACCCCCTGCCTCAGCTTCAAAACTATTTTCAGACTGGTCTAAGCTGGATGGGTTTAATGATATTAAGACTCTGTCAGCTCTCACTCCTGAACTAGATTTACAGACCGTCACAGACGACGCAGCTAATCCAGTTTTGAAGGTGGGACAGTTGGGACCAGGACCTTGGGTAGATTGGGAGGTAGAGGCTCAAAACTTTGCAACCACTTTCACTTCTAAATCTTCCCACCAGATACCTCAGGATACTCATTCATGGTTCTCCATGCCGGTGGGTTCTGCCGGCGGAGTCCCGTCAGCTTTGTTTTCATTTCTAGCTGCCCCTAAGATTAATCTTTGTGAGCTGAAGGACCCGTTCACTACCCCTACCCCTACTCACCTAGACAGAGAATTTAGGCTACGGGGAAAAGCTTTTCGCCTGTTCTCGCAGTACATAGTATCTCAGCAGGTGGCTAAGTCTTTACTACGATCCACTCAGGCAATCGCAGATGCGGATGCTCGAAGATCGGTTGAGTTATCCCGGCGACTGATTCTTCAGTCATCAATCCAATCCTTGGGTGACATACGTACCGCCTTGCTTGAGGCGGTACGAGCACGACAAGATCTTAGGATGTCGTTAGTTCGCAAGCTACCTGATCGCATTGCTAATCAGGTGGTTATGTCACCAGTGCTTACTCCCTCTTTAATGACCCCTGAAGTGTGGCGAACAGTGTTCAATATGGCACAGGCCATTAAGCACAGTCCCACCCCTTCTAAGAAACCTGCATTTAACTTCCCCAAACCCAGGCCTACTACTAAAGCTCAGCCAGGGGATCTAAACCTTTTCTTCCGCCTAAGTCCTCCCACTCCCCCCAGGGTCAGTTCAGGCATAGACAGAGTAGGTTTTCAGGTCAGAGAGGACGCGGCCAACATAAACCAGGTCAGGGCCAGTCTTCGGCCAACACCAGCCAGCCGGCGAAGCGTCCAGCACCAACCCCACCATCAAAAACTAAAGTCTCTCTCACTCCCGGCGCCTACCTTAAGGCCGGAGGAACCGAGGGTAGTACAGCCGGCGAACCCTTGTCTGCTAACTGGGTCGTTCCGAACGTGTCACCAAGCATGGCCGTTAAACACTTGGGCACGGATGGTGGCACGCAAAGGCATCACTTGGCAGTGGCTCCGGCGACCTCGATTACGTCAGCCGACAACGGCGAATTTTGTTTCTTTAGAGGTGGAGTCACTAGCCCAGGAAATGATTGCCAAGAATGTCATCATCCCGGTCCCCCCAAATTACCCTGTATTCACGTCCAAACTATTTTTGGTTCCCAAAAGGGACAGTGTTCAGATGAGGCCGGTCGTAGACCTGTCTTATCTGAATCTTCACATTCACAACGAATCTTTCAGAATGTTAACAGTACACCAAATCAGGCTAACACTTCCGCCGGAAGGTTGGATGTGTTCACTAGACCTAACAGACGCCTATTGGCACGTATCGGTCAACAAAAGATTTCAAAGGTTTTTGGCCTTACGGATCAGGCACCAAAATTTTGTTTTTCAGAGGATGCCGTTCGGCTTGAACCTGGCACCTCGATTATTCACAAAACTAGTCCGGCAAGCCCTGATGCCATTGTTAAAACAGGGGATCAGAGTGTTGTGGTATCTGGACGACTGGCTGGTGGTGGCAGAGACACAACAATTATGCATAAAACATGTCAATATCATTTTAAATCATGTCAAAACTCTAGGGTTCAAGGTAAATCTGGTAAAGTCAAACCTTGTGCCCTCACGAGTAATTCAGTGGATAGGGCTGGTCTGGGACACCGCCGCTCTCACTCTGAGTCAGAGTGTGGACAATCGCAACAGGTTTCGCAGGAAACTGTTCAGGTTTCTTCACAGTCTGACTACGACGCGAAGGGTCTGGGAGTCTCTGGTCGGCTCTCTCAACTGGATTCAACTAACTGTCAAGTTGGGCCGGTTGAAAGTAAAACGATTAATATTGGAAGGCAACAAATATTTCCCGCTCTTACCGGCGGGAAAATTATGGCCCATCCCGAAATTAATCCACACTTTACTAGCGGTCTGGGCGAAGAGGGAAACATTGCACTCAATAATGTCATGGACCTCTCCTCCACCAACGGTAAGGGTAGACACGGATGCGTCAGGCACAATAGGTTGGGGATTTCAGTCAAATCAGGGGCACCAGGGTCAGGGGCTTTGGTCCCACTTAGAAATCTCGCACATCAATGTCAAAGAATTACTAGTTCCCTTGTATTTCCTTCAGGCTCACGGCCCGGCGTTACGGGGCAAGTCGATGGCCTTCAGAATGGACAATCTGAATGCAGTCCACTGTATTCAGAAACAAGGGTCAACGAGGTCAAGGAAGTTGCTAAACGTGTCGGAAGAGATTTTTGCTCTAGCCAACAGTCTAGATATTTATCTTCACGCATCTTATCTCCCAGGCGTAGCGAACGTCTGGGCATACGCTCTGTCCCGGAGACAGAGCACGACAGTAGAATGGGAGCTCAAGCAACCCATTTTCAACCTAATGATTGCAGAGCTCTCCCATCCACAAGTGGATCTTTTTGCATCCGAGGAGACTCACAAACTCCCTCTATACCTCACCCGCCGGGCGAAAACGCCGGCAGGGGGGCCAGACGCCCTAGTGACAGACTGGAACAGATGGAGCTCCATCTATCTGTTTCCACCGCCAGATGCGTCACTAATGTGCCACGTAGTGAACAAACTACGAGATTATCGAGGCTTAGTCTCGCTAATCGCGCCACTGTGGCCGGCGCAGTTGTGGTACCAGCAATTGAAAATGTGGTGCCCAGACCCGGTATCGCTCCCGGTCGGGTATTTCCACTTAGACACGATTGGCAACCTAGCGACCTCGCTGACTTTTGCATTATGGACATTCAGGAGGCCAAGTGGCTAGCACCATACGGTAGAGATGTGACAAATAAATTACTTAATCAATATACTCAGTCTACAAAACGACAGTATCAATCACATTGGCAAGCCTTTACTTCTTGGATCGTTAGGACAGAACAAACTGTACCCTCAGTGGCATTAGTTTTTAATTATTTGAATTATCTGTTTGAGCAGAAACGTTTATCTGTGGTAACATTAAAAAATCACTTAACTGCGATTAGAGTGCCCTTTTTAGACCTTACGGGTCTTTCCATACCGGTAGCGGAGGAAACAGGTTTTATGAGAGCATGTTTTAAACTCCGCCCACCTCCCCGTCAGCTCATGCCTACTTGGTCTCTGGACAAAGCTTTGTCTTTGCTTCACTCTCGTCTGTACCAAAATACTGCAGACTTTGCATTACTCTTAAAAAAGGCGGTTTTCCTTTTGGCTTTGGCCACCGGAAACAGAGTGTCTGAGCTGGCGGCGATGAGCAACGCACCTAATTGTCTTAGGTTTGGTAGACTTAATGAATGTATTTCCATTGCACCTTCCCCAGGTTTTGTAGCCAAGAATGAGCATAGTGCACACGTGTTTTCTGAGTTCACGGTGCCGGCGTTAAAAAGGGGAAAGGTGCATCATAATTTATGTCCAGTGCAAGCTCTAACCAAATATTTGAGAGTAGCTCCTCAAAACCCCCAAGGTGCTTTACGGGTAGCAAGTACGGGTAAACGCTTACTTAAACGGCGATTAGCCTCTCTTCTGGTAGAAGTCATTAAAGAAAGTAATCCCGGCGTTGTGGGTCGGGCCCACGATTTACGCAAATGGGCAGCCTCTTTACGTTTCCTGAAAAATTTTTCAGTTGAAGACATAGCGTCCACGCAGTTGTGGGCGTCTAATCATACGTTTCTGTCTAGATACTTGTCAGTTGCTCTAGACAAACCTTCCTTACCATGTATAGCTTTAAGGCAGAGGGTCTAGGTGGCCCTGCAGTAACTTTTGTTTACTTTCACGGGAAAGGGGGGGGGGGTGCAGTCAGTTGACATAGGACACCCTAGACCCCGCCGGAGTATGAGAGCTGTGATACAATTTAAGGTTAAAATGTGATATGAACATTTCTCAGTGAGAAATTGTGCTAGTACAATGTTAAGTACAAAACAACGGTGTTGTTAGAGTAGTTTAGCTGCGAAAGCAATTTAATTTTAGAATAATGGAGTTCCTTTGCAATTTATCTCCAAGTTTATGTTGGGGTTTATTATGTGCACATATAAACTTATAACTTGTTATTTTTTGTCACCACTCGTTGAGTGGGGTGCCTTTGTAACTACAGATCTGTGTTCAGAATCTTCAGGGTTACCCATTTTTTGTCAGGCAGGCTTCTTTGAAGCACGCACCTGCCTGAACCCCCTTTTTCTTGTATTTTTTCGGCTACGCCGTTGTTAAATATATTTTCAAAGTAAGAATACTATGTGGTTGTTTTTATTATCTGCTTTTCTAGAGTTATGATATGATTACGAATGTCCCCCTCCAGTCTTAGAAATCAGGCATGTTCGTCAATGATGGAGGGGCCACTAATAAATTATAGGTTTGACTCCTGTAAGGAGATAAAGAAAACCTAATATTTAGTAGTGGCCCCGTAATCATTGACGACTGGGGCCCTCCCGACCGTCCCCTTCCCATTCGTTGATGTATTGAGGATTTTGGTTTACTTGATATGTCAGTGAAGGAAGAATGACGCCTGAATCAGCGTCTGGTCAGAAATCCACACAAGTACATCCACGATATGATGGAAAGCTTATTGGATAGTTATTCTTATTTTCTTTTTGTTTTTATTTTTTACGAAGTTTTTTCGTAGTGAGAACCCAATTCATAATGACTGAAGCCATGAGTGAGGTCGCGTGCGCTCATGATGAAGGCTCCTCAGTTTTTAAATGCTCTGCGCGGTAGATTCAAAACTACGGCGGATTAGTGTTTGAAGAGGATGCCTTATGTAATAGGCATGTTCGTCAATGATTACGGGGCCACTACTAAATATTAGGTTTTCTTTATCTCCTTACAGGAGTCAAACCTATAATATTACTGTATTAACAAATGTTAATGTGCTGATGATTATTTTGTTATCCAGGTTCCTGATCGCATTCTCATCAGATCAAACCAGCATAGAGATTTTCCGGTACATGGGTCCCTCTGCTGCAGCAGATATACTGCACTGGTGTGAGGTTAGTATCATAATGTATTTATTATAGCTATCTTAACTCAAATTTATTGAGTTTAGGAAGGAATATAACTTTGGCTCATTGTGTCTGTTTTTTTATTTATTCGTAATATTTTTTTTACTAGACCCTTGTATTTTTTTTGCTTTCCCTATCTCCTTTTAACTTGTCTTTTCAATTTTACTGTTATATATTTTTATGCTGTTTTTAGTATCAGCTTTTAATTTTTGAGGTAGATTTTTTAGTTGAACTTTTGACAATCCGGCACCCTGTTTGGAGGAAACAACTGTGCTCGGTATGCTGCCGGCCAGGATCCCCTTGGGGATGGAGGAGCAAAGCAGAAAAGTGGCGGAAACGTTGTTCGGATGAAAAGAAGCGTGCTCCGTGTCTGTGCTTTCAATGTTAATGGCATAAATTATTTTGGTAAGCGAGAGTGTTTGATGCGAAAGCTTAAAGATGGAAGTGTGGGATGGGTGAGACGCACCTGTTGGGTTCTGGAGTGTGGGATGGTGAGAGTGAGCATAAGTTGTGGGGTGGGGAAGGATGGGTTGTCTGGTCTGGGATGGATGCAGGATATAAATGTAAGAAAAAGGAAGGGGTAGCTGTGATTTTGTCAGAGAAGTTGAAGAAGTCTGAAAAACTATGGATGCGTGGACTCGAGAATTGTGTGATGTGAGTTCAAGATCGGGATAGATAGGTATACAGTACTTTTATGTGTGTGTGTGCACCAACCAAGAAACTGGGAAAAGTGTGGAAGAAAATAGAAAGTTTTGGAATAAACTCGACAAATGTATAAGAGAAAGGCAAAAGTGTACACAGGTAATTTTACTGGGAGACATGAATGGTAGAGTTGGAAATGAGGAGATAGAAGGTGTAGTGGGTAAAAGGGGTGTGGAGGGTAGGAATATGAATGATGACTTCCTTCTAGAAGTATGTGCGGAGAGAGAAATGTTTCTGGCTAACACGTTTTTTGAGCATCGTCATATACATAGATATACATGGCAGAGAGGTGAAGGTGAGCAGGAACTAATTGATTAATCCCTAATTGATTACGCCATAATTGACTCTGGACTAAAAGGAAGAATTTTAGATTCAAAAGCTGTACGAGGGATGCTGACGTGATCACATAACTATACAGTGCTGACAAAAGTGAGGATAAGGAAGAAGTGGGAATATGAAAGGAAAGAGAGAAAACTGACAGTAGAGAGAATAAATGTGAGAAAACTAACTAAAGAATGTAATGCAACAAAATACAGGGATACAGTAAACCCTCGCTACGTCGGACTAATTGGGGGGGATACCCAGTCCGTAGTGTCCAAATTTCCGAGATGTCCATAGTCCGGCCTAGTATCCGACCTGAAAGAGGAAAAAAATGCGACCTCACAAGAGGAGGTTCGAGGCAATCATGAAAACGGAGACTACGGAAAAAATCCGACCTTAACCCTCCAGCCCCGGCTATGTATTCCATACCGAAACCCGGGTATTTTGGCCGAAAAACATCTACGCCTAGGCTACCGTATCTTTGTTATTCTGACTGCTTCCGCATTCCCACGAATCCCCAAGCGTAGATGTGTTTCGTACCTGTAGAATGGCGTTAAGTAGAGCTCTCTAAGTCAACTGGTTCAGTTGTGATGATGATTTCATTGGAGATAACTTTATGGCAAAAACAGCCACTTTACACTACTTTTCGATACTTAACAATAACATACAGGCACACACGAACAAGCGACACACTCCTTCTTGTGGCCGGAGATGCGGGGCGTCGGTCCAGCCGGCTGTTGTTTACATGCGTCGGACCGACGCCTCGCACACCAAGCTTACAGGCTTTGAGCTCATGGTCTTTAAGAGCCCTTCCGGGTAGCTCGGGTGTGTTTTTTATGGGCGTTCAAGAGCCCTTCCGAGTCTGGAGGGTTAAGAGGGAAGTCCGCATTTACTTAGAAAACGGAGACTACCCTATTCATACCCTAGATTTCAATATATTTTTTAAATATTTTGATGTAATAGGTGTAATAGTCTATATATCTATTGCCTGAAGCCGTGATCCCCGAAGGGGTGGCCACGAACGAACCGCCCCCATGCACCTCTGTCCCCAGTCAGTCGACGCCCCTCCCCCCAACCAGCACCGCCTTCGTTCATGTACTTCCTCACTCCATCCTTCCACCTCTCATTCGGTCTACCTCTCCCTCTCTGTCCCTCCACCTCGCTTTCGTACACCCTCTTAGTCATTCTCTCGCTTTCCATACGTTCCATATGGCCGAACCATCTCAAGTTGTTCCTTTTCACACTTTCCAGCACATCTACTGTACCTCCACACCACACCTCCTTCTTACTTCCTCATTAGTCTGTCTATCCCTCCATGCAACTCCGCACGCACTCCTTAAGTAATTCATTTCCACTGCTCTCACTCTTGGTCTGAGTCTCTCAACCAACGTCCATGCTTCGCTTCCGTAAGTCAGTGTCGGGATTACCACGGGATCCCACGGGATTACCACGTGCCTTCTGCGTGTCGTAAGAGGCGACTAAAGAGGTTGGGTCGGTGGGCTTGCGACCCCCACCCGGAAAAAATATCTAAGCAAAGAAAAACGAACGAACAGCCTCGGATGCGGACGGAACCTACGTTGACGAACCACGATCGACTAAGGACATTCCTTCAGACATTCTGAGATGTAATAGTACAGTAGTTTATATGGAACAATATGCATTGTACAGTACATTATAGTGCTGCATTGTAATATACTGTACTCAGAGCTGGGCACTTTCGCTAACACTTGTGCAAATAGCCAATTTCGCCATGGCGAAAGTGTCATTTTGGTGGCGAACTTGCATTGGCGGCAAAATGGCTGCCTTTCTGCGCATTTGTAGGTCTGAAAATTACCTCCATGTTGCTAACCTGAGTGCGCAAAACTCCCACCACCTGTGGTAAACATGGCCCCGCGGCCCCCACCACTTCCAGCGCCCGCCAAAAGCCAAGCCAACTAGCCTACTTCTTTTTGTGCTGGAATCTAGTGCACCCTCTATATTTCGTGATTTTTCATATGTGATTTGATGTGTGAAAATGCTAAGGAAGACATGATAATAAAGATTACTTAATAAATATTGCTTCACCCCTCAGACCCGGTTGGTCTCTGAGGCATCCATAACAAACACGGCCCGCGCAACCCGGACGGGCTCTGAGGCTCCGAGTGCTTGCGTACGTGCTTTCGAATGTCGCGCGTAAATTTTTGATGTAGTGGGTGGTAGATGGCGCCACCGCACGTGAACTACGCCACGACAACAGTCTCTACCCCAACGCCATCATGGATAGTATGCCAAAAAGTGATTCCGCTGTGTCCGATACCGTGCTCCCTACGACGCCCGCCCAAGCTCGTCGCGTCTTACGCAGACGCCACCACCTAAATGTGTTATCTCCCGGAGGTATTGAGGAGACATTGAGAATTTATAAGCGTGCTGATGCACAGTATAATGTTGATGATGAAGGCAGTGATAAATCAGCTAATTATCAGTCGAGTGATTATGGCGATGACAGTGACAAAGACGCTCAATTCATGGGATTTGCGAGTGAACATGAGAGTGATGAAGGTGATGTAGCAGCTTTCGCAGAAGCTGTTTTAGCTGAAGACAGTGAAGTGGGGAAAGTGAGTGAGTGGGAGAGTTCAAGGTCACTCTCCAAGTTTCAGTTGAGTGACACGACTCCAAGCCCTTCGCCAGCTAAATCGCCTTTCAAGCTACGCTTTTATAAGAAGCAGGTACTTGAAAAGGCGGCCGCGGCAGCCAGGGAAGAAGCCAAAAGACTTGGTGAGGATGAAGCTGTGAGTGAGGGTGAGCGTGGTAACTCATCTCGCCTGCCATTGTCTACCCAAGCCACCCAAGATGACCCAGGCGCCCCGCATTCTTCCCCACCACCCCCACCACTGCCAAGGGTTGAGGACCCCCCCACTTTCGGCCTATTTGCCTCCTAGGTCCCCCGACAGGAGACATACTGCTGCCGAAAAGGGGAAAGGCAGGAAATATGTGAAAAAGGGACAGAAAACTAGGCGGGCTTTGTTCGAGGCTCCCGCGGCGTCCACCCCTGCCGGCCCCAGCCATACGCCCCCGCAACTTTCCCCACGGTCCTCCCCACCTCTCCAGCCGTCAACATATGTTCCTGACGAAGTCTTTGAGCTCGCATCACCAATATCTGGGCCTAGTGACAGTGAAACATTCCTTTCTGCCACTCGTCGCAGGCCAAGGAGCCCAGGACTTCGGGGGGACATAGCCTCACCTGCCACTCCTTCCCCACCTCGCCCCCCCGCACTCCGCCCACGCATCACTCGTTCCCCGCCTGATTATGTGGGGGACACTGACGGTGAAGGGCACCTCTCAGAAGACTCTGGCCATGACTATATAGGTCCACCGTCAGGGCAAGATGACCACTCTGACGACGACGAATATATGGACATGGACGACCCTCAACCCATCCGCTCCGCCCGGGGGCGTCGTGCTGTGGCCCGCCCTGGCCGCCCTAGGGTGCGCGCCTCCCGAGTTGGCCGTGGGCATGCTGGGCCTCCAGCTGGAGCTCCTTGTCAGCGTCGCCAAGACCCATTCTACGTTTTTCAGTGGCAAGACGTGGCTGACGGGGAAGATTACAACCCTGATGTACCAGCTTTTGATGAGGTACAGGGGTTCAGGAATTACCCCCAATTTTCCCGCAGGCCCCAATGCTCCACCACATGAGCTTTTTGAGGCCTTTTTTGATGAGGAGGTTACCGGATTTGTCATTAAGGAGACAAACAAACAGCACCAATTCCAGGTCCACTTGTTTGACAAGGTGACCAAGGGCCACATGAGGCAGTGGACCGACGTGACTCATCACAAGTTCATGGTGTTCCTGGCACTCACCATGCTAATGCCTCATGTCAAGAAGCATAGGTTGCCTGACTATTGGATCACCAATGATCTCATATCCACCCCTGCCTTCGGGAAATATATGTCTTGCGACCGGTACCTTGACATCCTCGCAGCGCTCCATCTTGTCACCAACACCGACGTCCACAAGCCAGACAAGCTGTGGAAGATTAGGACGTTGTACGAGATGATGCGACACCGTTTCTCCTCCTACTTCAAACCCTTCTGCAAGGTCGTCATTGACGAGTCTCTTGTGCTGTTCAGGGGAAAGCTCAACTTCCGGCAGTACATCCCCTCAAAGAGACATCGCTTTGGCATCAAATTCTTTGTGCTGTGCGACTGCCGAACTTGTCCTGGACTTCCTGGTCTACAGCGGGAAGGAAGGGGACGTGCTTGTGGACCCCCTCATTGGCTTTGGCGGAGCAGTGGTGCAAGCCATGATGGACCGCTATTTCCACAAGAATCATGTCCTCTACACGGACAATTACAGTATACCCTCGCTATCTCGGACTAATTGGGGGGAGACCCAGTCCGAGATGACCGAAAATCCGAGATGTCCGGAGTCCTGCTTGTGTCCGACCTAACAGAGGATAAAATCCGACCTAACCAATATCCGTCCGAGACAACAATGAAATCGGAGACTACGGAAAAAATCCGACCTCAAGAGAGACGTCCGCGTCAACCTAGAAAACGAAGACAACCCTATTCAGACCCTATAATCTGTAATACAAAACACAGTACAGTAGGCTACATTACACTTACCCCTTCATTGCTCTTGTCTGTAGTCTTGATGTCCCCCTCCCCTCCTCCCCAACACTGCATTAATTACGGCAGCATCCCCTTTTCACTCACACCTCCACCTCACTTCCCTTCTCCACGTCACTGTTCTTCTCCACCTCAATGTCCTTCTCCAGCTCACTGTCCTTCTCCACCTCACTGTTCTTCTCCACCTCAATGTCCTTCTTCACCTCACTGTCCTCACTGTCCAGGTCCTTCAACATCTGAAGCTTAGTTTCGAGTGATATAGAGGTCACCTTACGCTTAGGCTTATCCTTGGGAGGCATGGTGAACTTGATAAATGCACACATCTATGTGTAACACAACAGAGCTTGGTGCGGACTGACGCTCCTAGCTCTGACGCTTGGGCCCCGGATGTAGATGGCGTCGGACGTCCCTTCTGTTTGTCGGATATTCACCCTTATTGTCCGGTGACGTGAGGGCGTCATCCGACAACGTCGGACACTGTCGGAACGATGACGGAAATGTCCGATATACGGAAGTACATGTCCGAGAGGCTGTAGCCAGTCCGGCTAGTACGGGTTTCCGACCTCTAGAGGTCCGAGATGGCGAGGGTTTACTGTATTACACGTCCCCCACTCCCTCAAAGTACCTCCATGAGCGCAAGACGGGGACTGTAGGCACAGTACGAGGGAGAAGGAAGGGCATGCCACCTTTCCCTTCAAAGACCAAAAAAGGCGATGTGTTCAGGAAGAAGTCGGGGCCCTTTCTGGCTATCCACTGGCACGACCAGCGGAAGGTCAACCTCCTGACCACCGTCCACAAGGGGGAAATGGTGGAGACTGGCAAGGTAGATCGCCGCACCCAAGCCAGGGTGACCAAGCCCGATGCTGTCATGGACTACAACATCAACATGAGGCTGGTGGACAAGTCCGACATGCAGATAGGCTTCATTGACTGTCTGCGTACCTCGTGCAGATGGTACAAAAAGTTCTTTCTGCACATGGTGGACATGTCCATTCTGAACGCTTACAACATCTACAAGCTTCGGAATGAGAACACACCCAGGAAGCTCAATAGCCTGCGGAGGTTCCAAAAGCAGGTGTTGAAGGAGCTCCTGGAGAAGTATGCTACGCCACAGAGGGCAGTGGCACATGCTGGGCCCACCGCTACTGACCGCTTGCACTGTGCATATTACATGAATATGCACAGGCTCGTTTCCCTGCCTCAGACAGCAGCAGGAAGAAAGCAGCAGAAGTGGTGCCATGTCTGCTACAACACCAGGCTGAGGGCGAGGTCAGATAAAAAGTCCACCCTAGAGTGTGTGGAGTGCAAGGTGGCACTCTGTGCTGAAGGGTGCTTCTTTGATTACCACCTCCAAGCAGGAGTTCTAATAATCATAGTGAAAGTACCGAAGACAGTGACAATATGTATATATACTGTACAGTAAACCCTCGCTATCTCGGACTAATTGGGGGGAGACCCAGTCCGAGATGACCGAAAATCCGAGATGTCCGAAGTCCGACTTATGTCCGACTTAAGAGAGGGAAAATTCCGAATTAGAAGAGGAAAGTCCGCGTCACCAGAGAAATCGAGATTTTTTTTTTTTTTTTTTTTTTTATCTATCTACTTAATGCATCTATCTCCCTTATACATATATATATAACTATGTCTTATTTTTTTTTTTAAATCTATGAATCAATTCTAATATGATGGAATTGAAAACAATATTACCCTTCTAACACAAATAATAAAATGAAAAAGAGAGTAAATAAAAATGTCTCCTTTGTCTTTCAGAAACAAGTCCGTCTCGTATATGTTAGTATTTTATCGCTCGCTCGCCCCTAGCCACTCTCTCTCTATCTATTTATCTCTCTAATGCATCTAACTAACTCCCTTATACATTAACATAACTATGTCTTATTTGGACTTTTTGTAATCTATAAATAATTTCAAATGCGATGGAATTGAAAACAATATTATCCTTCTAGCACACAAATAATAACATGAAAAAGAGTCAATATAAAAGTCTCCTTTGTCTTTTCAGAACCAATTAAGTCCGTCTCATAATAGTCTTAAGAGTCTTCCCGCAGTTCCCGGGTTAAGGAGTGATAATTTGGGATTTTTTGTAAATCAAAATTATTGATCTACTAAAAGTAGGTAAAACAGGAAAATCTGGGTAAAACGAATGGATGAGAACCAACCGGTTAATCGTGTCCATGTATATAGTTGGTCTAAGGAAAGATAGATAATATCTCTTGATTTTGTCCCGCCTTTGGTTGGGAATAAAAATTAATAATAATAATAACAATAATAATCGTCACGTTACTTATATAGCGCCCGTTCTCCTCCTTCACAAGCGCCTGGCTTTCTTTAGTCTACCATTGACCATTACCCATCCCCCTTGCTCGTGGGGAGATGGTAACTGCCGGCTATATCCCTGAAAACTTTTCAATCTGAGAGGGGATTGAATGCGAGACCTGCAAGATGGGTATCAGGCACGCTATCAACTAAGCCAGCCGGACGGCTAAATTATTAATCCTCCTAATCCTATATGGTTATGCATGAATGAACAGGTTAACCATGGTATTGAAATACTGTTCTAATAAAAGGTAGGAATAATCCTACAATATTTTACCATAATTTAGGATGGAAAGTGTAGTGCACCTTTTGTCCCATTCTGAATGAGTATAAACATTATCAGTAATACTGAGTGAATGAAGTTTTACTCGGGACTTTGTTAAAATCGAGTTGTTGTTGTTGTTGTTGCTGTTCCTCAGGCTGTCTGGCCGAGCAGCCCCAAGGTCCCGAGCAAGGCCAAGGCCATAACCGAGCGCCCCCACAGAACCCTCCCAGCTTACCACCAATAATGCCCAGGTGACCGAAGCCACTCAAAGGCGGGGAGCTGAGGAGGGTGCGGAAACGCCCGGGAAACAAAAGCCCCACCCAAGGCCCTGTGCCCCTCAGCAATTATAAAGGGAAAGTTGAGGGGCAAAGGAAAAATGTGACGCTTTGGCTCCCAATCTGCCAGGGTTGGCAGTAGGGAGGTCAATCCACGGAAAAGACGCCGTCACTTGAGATCTAGAAAATATATAAGTAAAAGGAACAGTCGGAGTAAGCTATGGGTATGGCAGAGAACGCTCAACTCTCATTCTGATAGACCAGCCCATCACCACATCGAGTTATCTCTAGTACTATGCTAAGCATATACAAGTATTGTAAAAAGTTCTTGAAGGTGATTCTATTAATTACGAATTTGAACTTCGTCATCTAGGACTTTCAACTTGAATAATAATTGAATAGGCCTACCCGGAGTGTGTTAGTAGAACTCGGTAGGCCTATTGGTATAACTCGGTGTCTGGAACCGGAAATAAGTTAATATTGTTTAAATACCCGGAGTTGGTTGATAGAACTCTGTGTCTGTGAACCGGGGTTAACTGCCAATATTAGACTACCCGGAGTGTTACTGGTAGAACTCAGTCTGGGACCCGGAGTGAAGTTACTATTGTTTAATACCTGGAGTTAGAAGGGTAGAACTCGGTATATATGAACCGGAGATATGTTCTCGCTAAGGGATACTCGGAGTTATGTTGGTGGAACTCGGTGTTTGGGAACCGGAGTTAAGACACTTTTGTTGAATACCCGGAGTTAGAGTGGTATAACTCGGTGTATGGAAACCGGAGTATGTATTCTCCTTAACCCTCCAGCCCCGGCTATGTATTATATATATATTCCTCGAAACCCGGGTGTTTTGGCCGAAAAACGTCTAGGCTAGGCTACCGTATATTCGTTAATCAGACTGCTTCCCGCATTCCCGCGCATCCCCAAGCGTAACTGTGTTATTTACCTGTAGAATGGCATTAAGTAGAGCTCTCTAAGTCAACTGGTTGAGTTGTGATGATGATTTCATTGGAGATAACTTTATGGCCAAAACAGCCACTTTACACTACTTTTCGATACTTAACAACAACATACAGGCACACACGAACAAGCGACGCTCTCCTTCTTGTGGCCGGAGATGCGGGGCGTCGGTCCAGCCGGCTGTTGTTTACATGCGTCGGACCGACGCCTTGCACACCAAGCTCACAGGCTTTGACCTTATGGGTGTTTAAGAGCCCTTCCGGGCAGCTCGTGTATGCTTTTTTATGGGCGTTCAAGAGCCCTTCCGGGAACAGAGGGTTAAGGGTTAGAGTACCCGGAGATACTGTATGGTTAGAAGTTCCTAAGATATGTCCTCGTTGACTGTGGGGACCCGGAGTCAAAGAGATGACCCAGCAAAATTAATGGAAGATAACTCCATGTTGAATAAAAGGTGCAGGGGGAAAGATTTAATAAGCACCGAATAGTCCGTGCGGACCTGTGTAGAGGACTCAAGTGTCGATTGGAATTGACTGAATAAAAGTTATTCCGTAAAAATGGTAGATAAAAATATCTACCCGGAGAATCCAGTATATGAAACTGGTACTCCGGCGAAGTAGGCAATGAATAGATATCTAAGAGGCCCCCTTCCTCAGCCTCCTCGCTTCAACCCGGACTCAGAGAGAATGCGAGAATCTCCCAGTGACCGGAGATGTAAATAAGAGTCCCGGACGATAAGAATAAATATTATTAGAACTACTGTACTAGAGTTAATGAATAATACTTATTTTATTTTGACAATTACTAGAGGTAAATGGATAATATTCAGAATTAGATGAAACTGAGTTATCTCAATCCCCATGTAAAGTTGATACTTGTTTTGAGACTCTGGGTTGGTAGTGAACCGGAGTAAAATATGAATTAATTGCACCCGGAGCTATAGTAGCACTCAGTGTTTGTGAACCGGAATTAATAAAAATGGTGTGAGGGAAAAGGTTCTTAATTCTGGAGCCCCGGAGATAAGGCTATGACAGTGTACAACCCGGGAAAACTCTGTGTGAATATTGGTGCGGGTATGAATGATAGGGGGGAGGTGTATAACAAAAGCACCTTGTAGTATCAGTAAAAAGGTAGGTAAAACTACCCGGAGAATCGTAGATATATACAGTAGGGTCTCACATAGAACGAGAAATTGGTCGATAAACGAGGTCGTTCTATGTGAATTCGCTCTATGTGAAACACGTACCTTATGGGAATAATTGATATTGGTTATCGGTCCTCCCGTACGTACCCTTACATTTATACTCATTCACACACATGCATACCAAAACATATATAAATGATAAGTTATGTATAGAAATGATGAAATAGGCATATTGTTGCTTACCTTAAATCTAATAGGGATGGTATTTTGGTGGCCCAATATGGTCAATGTTCACTGAAAGCCTAAATTTCCGTCAGGAGCGTATGTGCGGGTTCGTCACTGAGGCAAAAAGATGGCGGACTGCCTCCCTCTCCTCCCTCCCTGCCCAGCATCCCAAGCGTCTCAGATGACAGTGACGTCACAATGCGCAACCTACGTCAAGTCACCTGACGTTTTGTACGATATTTCGGCGCTCTATATGAGAACTCCTCGGATTTGCCCTACTTTGATGGCGAAATCATTCTATATGATCACATTCGTTCCTAACGAAAATTTTGGAACAATATTTTAGGTCGTTCGTTCTATAAGAGAATCGTTCTATGCGAACACGTTCTATGCGAGACCCTACTGTACTAGAGAAACTCCGGCAGAGTAGGCAAAAATAAAAGATATACAAACGAGGCCCCCATCCTCCGCCTACTCTGCTTCAACCCGGACTTCAAATAGTACACAGGGATCTCCTATTGACCGGAGATATAAATTAAGCCCGGTCTAACACTAGCCGACTTAAAAAGGACCGGAATGAGACTCCAAAAAGGGCCCAACTGAAGGTTGGTTCGTAGCTTAAAATCATAATATTTTGAAAAGGGAGGCTACGGTGGCATGTATCAAAAATAATTACAGGCAAAAGTATCATAAAAGAATAAAATTTCTCCGCTTCTGCAACAAGACAGAAAATCTGGAAGGTACAGAGACTATGAAGACGTATGAAATACTAGTCTAATAAATTATTTATATAAAGTGCAAAAGGAAAATATTTCGTAAAAATTGTATTAAAACATAAAGAGAAAAGCTCAAAGTCACGAAAACATCAAAAGGATGAAAATTGAAACATCTAGAATTTTCGATAAGAAATTTAGGAAATGCGATAGCCTCTACAGTAGTCCGCCATTAAAAAAATTATCGAAAGCGCGACGTTTAGAGAAAAGTTAGGCTATCAGCAAGAAAAGTTGTGACAAATAGAATCAACGATTAATCAAAAAGATGATAAGAATGGTTAGTTAGAATTAAGAATATTGAATTTCGGAGCTTGGAAAAGCACTGATGGAAAATAGGCAAAGGCCTATTCCTAAATCTGGCGACCGCTAGACAAAACTAACGAAGCCTAAAAAACTGAAATAGAGGCATTCTAACTAACCTGGCTTACATAACATAATGTAATAATATAATGAGGAAAAAGATAGAAATACAGTAAATAATAATAATATAAATATAATGATAATGGTTGTAGCATGTGGTGCGTCTCGCGGAAGTCGTCAGCTCTCTGGAAATTCTCAATACAAAATACATATCTATGACACCTCCTTACTATAAAGTAACATATACTTCCCAGAAGAGGCAGCAGGAAACATCCGTAGATGAAAAGTAGCACATCCAAAGAGAACAAAACTAGCACAACCTCCCATGCGGGACGCGACCACAGAAAGGACGTATAAACCCAGCGTGACCAGCTGGAGGACGCGTGCAAGGGAAGGACTGTATAATGGCGCGCTAGTTAATTTAGTAATGCAACATTCATAGTTTCTAATCTTTTACTCATAAAAAATTTCTTTCTTTTTCTAATGGTTACCTTTTTTAATGACGTTCCCTAGGAACTAAGTAAAGGGTTTCACCCTAGGATGTACTTTTTATATATTTGGGTTGCGTTATGATTTCTTATGATTTCTCTGGGACCCTCACGGGGGTCTCCGGGGAGCCCTTATATATATAAGGCTCTCACGTCATTGACGGAGAGAACCATTACTAAATTAATACTTGGAGGCCTATAGGCACCGAAGCTGAAGAGTGCAAAAGTCCGCTCCCAGAGCGAGATGAAAGGGAGGATGATGCGGCAGCGACATACCAAGTCCGCTCCCAGAGCGGGAAGGTACGTAGGATAAGGCGGCAACGTCCGCTTCCCGGGCGGAGATGACCGCTCTCAGGTTGGGGAGGGTGTAGCGTTCGTCACACACAGCTCACTCAGAGCGGAGACACAGCCTGTGTGAAAAACAGAAGAGCGTGAACACTCGGCCAACTAACCTCTTCACAAGAGGGAGATGAGGTAGGAAAAGCGTACACAATAGACTTTCGCTCCCTGGGCGGACCGACCCTCAAGGCCTCAGACACCAGTGAAAGGCGTCAGACAATGGCACAGCAGAGGTGGGAGTATCTGTGTAAAGTGCGCCCAGTTAGTGTCATCACGACCAAGTTTAGGACGGCAGCGACAGAGAAGGGAGCGGCCAATTAATCAGAGGATCACTGAAGACCACCAGTCTAGCGGGGATCCTGGAGTACGTGTCGGCCGATACCAAGGTAGTACTGTACTGTAACGCTGACAATGTTGCCAATTCAAAAAGTCCCAAGATGATGGGCTTACAAGTCCTGGAACACAGGAGTCCAGCAGGGGAATGCCGGACTGACCTGGTAACAGTGTGAATAGTCAGCTGACGCCTGGCCCCCTTGGCAACCGATCGTACTCCCATCAACCTAACTAAGCCACAGCAGCTTAGTCAAGTTGGCCTCTGTGCCAACCAACTGAGAAAACCAGAGCCCCAAAACCAGGCCTATATGGGCCTAGAAATTACCTTGATAGGGAAAGATAGCCCTATGAGGTGGCCAGATGAAAGAGAAAGGGGGCCTGTGCACCCTCCTCAGACATCAAGGTTAGGCCTAGCCAAGGAAAACTCAGTTAGCCTAGACACAATTTCGCGAAATGAGTAGCAAAAACTAATGCAGTGACAATTAGGCCCTAATTGAATAGAAAACCTAGCTAAACTAAAAAACTAAAGCAACCGCTAGAAACAAAAATTGAACAAAATAGGCAAAGGCCTAGTACACAAAGACGCCACCAGAAGGACGGCGCCCGACTGCTAAGAAAAGCAAGCGCAACACTCCAATTAAACACATTAGAGCCCATTTTGTGCGTGCCTGCATCACGGATCATCTGTCTAGAACCTCAGGAGCCATAAAGAACGGCCCACAACTCACCCAAAAGTGAAGTAGACAGGAATGGAAGGCACTAATATGGAGCACATAAAAATTGTGTTTACCACCGAGTGTAGCGCGAGAAAGATGAGCTAATTAACCCGGTCGGGTTGCACGGGGGGCTCACAAAGAAGTCGTAAGGAGCCTAGATCGCAGATGGGCAAATTCTTCAACTTTCTCTTCTCTTTCTCACCCATATTTTCGTTTTCCTTTAACCCTCGGTACCCGGTTGGGCTCTCAGGCACCCATAACATACTCGCGCCATGGAGCCCGAATGGGCTCTGAGGCACCGGGTGCTTGCGTTATTGCTTTCGAATCGCGCGCATAAATTTTTGTTGTTGTGGGGTGGTAGACAGCGCCACCACGCTCGAACTACGCCACAGCATCAGTCTCTACCCCGGCGCCATCATGGATAGTACGCCCAAAACCGATTCCGCTGTGTCCGATTCCGTGCCTCCTACGATGCCCGCCCCGGTTCGTCGTATTACACGAAGACGTCTTCGCAAGA
This sequence comes from Paralithodes platypus, assembly GCA_032716605.1. NCBI lineage: Eukaryota > Metazoa > Arthropoda > Malacostraca > Decapoda > Lithodidae > Paralithodes > Paralithodes platypus. The sequence goes on along the minus strand of CM064526.1, from coordinate 11,496,225 downwards.
ACATTCTTTCTCCTGGAGGTATTGAAAGAACCTTGCGAATGCTCGATATAGCTGGAACTGATAATGATAGTGATATTGATGAGGGAGCGAGTGGGAGATCGTCTAATTACGTGTCGAGTGATTATGGCGACGAGAGCAGTGACCAAGACGCTCAGTTCAAGGGGTTTGAGAGTGAACACGAAAGTGATGAGAGTGATGAAGGTGATGTATCAGCTTTCGCGGAAGCTGGTGAAGGTGCAGAGAGTGAAGTGGGGAAAGTTAGCGAGTGGGAGAGTTCAAGGTCAACCTCCAAGTTTCCCTTGAGTGATGCCGCTCCTAGCCCTTCACCAGCTAAATCGCCTTACCAGATACGCTTTTATAGGAAGCAAATACTGGAAAAGGCGGCTGCGGCAGCCAGGGAAGAGGCCAAAAGGCTTGGTGAGAATGAGGCTGTGAGTGAGGGTGAGCGTGGTGACTCATCTCGGCCACCATTGTCTCCCTTACCTACCCAAGCCACCCAAGATGCCCTGGGCGACCGCCATTGTTCCCCACCACCCCCACCACCGCCGAGGGTTGAGGACCCCCCACTTTCGGCCTATTTGCCTCCTGGGTCCCCCGACAGAAGACATACTGCTGCCGAAAAGGGGAAAGGCAGAAAATATGTGAAAAAAGGCCAGCAAACTAGGCGGGCTTTGTTCGAGGCCCCCGCGGCGTCCACCCCTGCCGGCCCCAGCCATGCACACCCGCACCTTTCCCCACGGTCCTCCCAAACTCTCCAGACATCAACAAGTGTGCCTGAAGATGTTTTGGAGCCCGCATCACCAGTACCTGTGCCTAGTGACAGTGAAACTCAGCTTTCTACCACTCGTCGCAGGCAAAGAAGCCCAGAACCTCGGGGAGGCATAGCCTCACCTGCCACTCCTTCCCCACCTCGCCCCCCACCCGCACGCCGCCCACGCATCAATCGTTCCCCGCCAGATTATGCGGAGGCTACTGACGAGGAAGGACACCTGACAGATGACTCTGGCCATGATTATATGGGTCCACCGTCAGGGCAAGATGACTACTCTGCCGACGACTATATGGATATGGACGACCCAGAACCCATCCGCTCCACCCAGGGGTGTCGTCCTGGGGGCCGCCCTGGCCGCCCTAGGGTGCGCGCCTCCCGTGTCGGCCGTGGGCGTGCTGGGCCACCACCCGCAGTGCCTCGTGTGCATCGTCATTTTCCCGCAGGCCCCAATGCTTTACCACATGAGCATTTTGAGGCCTTTTTTGATGAGGAGGTGGTAGGCTTTGTCATAAAGGAAACAAACAAGCAACACCAGATGCAGGTGAACATGTTTGACAAGGTGACCAAGGGCCACACGAGCCAGTGGACCGAAGTGACTCATCACAAGTTCATGGTCTTCCTGGCACTCACAATGCTAATGCCTCATGTGAAGAAACACAGGTTGCCTGACTATTGGATCACCAATGATCTGATATCCACCCCTGCCTTCGAGAAGTACATGTCACGCGACCGGTACCTCGACATCCTCGCCCAGCTCCATCTCGTCACCAACACCGACGTACATTACGAGTGGAGTACCACAAGGATCTGTCCTAGCCCCAATCATGTTTTTAATATTTGTAAATGACTTACCTGAGGGACTAACAAGCTACATGAGCATGTTTGCGGACGATGCTAAGCTGCTTAAAACGATCAGAATCCAGGAGGATTGCCTCGAACTCCAATCAGATTTGCAAAAGATCCATGAATGGAGCATCAAATGGAATATGGAGTTCAATGCAGGGAAATGTAAGACTCTAGAAATGGGTAAAAGCAAGTACAGACCTAGAAAAGATTATAAACTAGGAAACGAAGTGATTCCCAAAGCAGAAAAAGAAAAAGACTTGGGGATAGAATGTAAGGATAACATGTCTCCGGAAAGCCACGTAAATAAGATAGTGAGAGAATCACTAGCACTATAGGCAAATATCAGGATGTCTTTCAATTATCTTAATGAAAACACCATGAAACAAATAATAACGGCAATAATAAGACCCAGGATGGAATATGCATCTGTAGTGTGGTCCCCTCACATGAAGAAACATATCCACAAAATTGAGAGGGTACAGAGAGCAGCTACGAGGATGATCCCAGGTTTGGAAAATTTGGAGTACCAAGAGAGGCTCGAGAGATTGAATCTACCTACATTTTTTTTTTTTTTTTTTATTTAAGAGATAATGAACGGAGGAAGGAAAAACACAGATAAAACAAAAAGGTCCATGTGCCTAAAGGCATCCTCCATTCATAAAATGTTTGTAACAACTGGATTTAAACATTTGTAGATTGTAAGTTTGTGGAAAGCAATTCGAGGGAAGTGAATTCCAAAGAGTAGTAGCTCTGGGGATAAATTAATTCTGATAAGCAGAAGTTCTGCATTGTGGAGGAGAAAGTGTAAATTCATGGGCGCTCTCAGCTGCCCTAGTTCTACGGGGAAAGATGTGGAGAGGAGGCACAATTGAAGCAAGTTCCTCGGAACAATTGCTGTGAAAATATCTGTAGAATAATGCAAGGGATGCAACGTTTCTTCGTATGGATAATGTAGGAAGGTCCTGTGTGATTGCAGGGTTATTGATTAATCTAATAGCTTTATTTTGAATTTTGTCCAACTGCCTCAATGCAACCACTCCACTTCCACCCCACAGAGGTGAACAGTAATCCATCTGAGAACGCACATGACTTTTATATATTACGGCCAACTGCTCGTCAGTGAAGAATTCTCGAACTCTGTACAGGAGTCCCAGTTTTTTAGAGGCATTCTTAGCAATGCTTCTAACATAATGTGTCCAGCTCAAGTTAGTAGTTAATGTTACACAAACTGGAACAGAGAAGGAAACGAGGACAGCAAATTCAGATACAGTATACAAATGTGTTAGAGGTATTGACAAAATCGACCAAGAAAACTTCATAGAGAGGGATGGAGGTGAGAGAACAAGAGGTCACAGCTACAAACTGAAAGTGCCTAATAGTAAATCCGATCTGAAAAGTAAAAGATTTCCTACCAACTCGATTAGTGGGTGGAACAAATTGCCAGCCGAAGTAGTGTCTGCACCATCAGTGCATAGTTTCAAAGCACGGTATGACAAACATATCTTAGGAGGCGGGAATTAACGAGCATGCTCACTCCCGCAAATACAACTAGTGTAAGTACAACTAGTGTAAGTACATGAAGAAACATATCCACAAAATTGAGAGGGTACAGAGAGCAGCTACGAGGATGATCCCAGGTTTGGAAAATTTGGAGTACCAAGAGAGGCTCGAGAGATTGAATCTACCTACACTGGAACAGAGAAGGAAACGAGGACAGAAAATTCAGATATACAAATGTGTTAAGGTATTGACAAAATCGACCAAGAAAACTTCATAGTGAGGGATGAAGGTGAGAGAACAAGAGGTCACAGCTACAAACTGAAAGTGCCTAATAGTAAATCTGATCTGAAAAGTAAAAGATTTCCTACCAACTCGATTAGTGGGTGGAACAAATTGCCAGCCGAAGTAGTGTCTGCACCATCAGTGCATAGTTTCAAAGCACGGTATGACAAAACATATCTTAGGAGGCGGGAATTAACGAGCATGATCACTCCCGCAAATACAACTAGTGTAAGTACAACTAGTGTAAGTACACCGCCCAGACAAGCTATGGAAGATACGAACCTTGTACGAGATGATGCGACAACGGTTCAGTTCATACTTCAAGCCCTTCCGCAAGGTTGTCATTGACGAGTCTCTTGTGCTGTTCCGGGGGAAGCTCCACTTCCGGCAGTACATCCCCTCAAAGAGACATTGCTTTGGCATCAAATTCTTTGTGCTGTGCGACTGCAGAACTGGTTATGTCCTGGACTTCCTGGTCTACAACGGGAAGGAAGGGGACGTGCTTGCGGACCCCACCATTGGCTGGAGCAGTGGTGCAAGCCATGATGGACCGCTACTTCCACAAGAATCACGTCCTCTACACGGACAATTACTACACGTCCCCCACGCTCTCCAAGTACCTCCATGAGCGCAAAATGGGGACTGTAGGCACAGTACGAGGAAAAAGGAAGGGCATGCCAGCTTTCCCTCCGAAGACCAAGAAAGGCGATGTGTTCCGCAAGAAGTCTGGGCCCATTCTGGCTATCCACTGGCACGACCAGCGGAAGGTCAACCTCCTCACCGCCATCCACATGGGGGAAATGGTCGAGACTGGCAAGGTGGATCGCCGCACCCAGGCCAGGTTGACCAAGCCAGATGCTGTCCTCGACTACAACATCAATATGAGGCTGGTCGACAAGTCAGACATGCAGATTGGCTTCATTGACTGTCTACGTACCTCATGCAGATGGTACAAGAAGTTCTTTCTGCATATGGTAGACATGTCTCTTCTGAGCGCTTACAACATTCATAAGCTTCGGAATGCAAACTCACCCAGACAGTTCAAAAGCCTGCAGAGGTTCCACAAGCAGGCAATACTGGAGCTCCTGGAGAAGTATGCAATGCCACAGAGGGCAGTGCCACATGATGGGCCCGCCGCCACTGACCGCTTGCACTGTGCATATTACATGAATATGCACAGGCTCATTTCACTGCCTCTGACACCGGCAGGAAGAAAGCAGCAGAGGCGGTGCCATGTCTGCTACAACACCAGGCTGAGGGCGAGGACAGAAAAAAGTCCACCATGGAGTGTGTGGAGTGCAGGGTGCCACTCTGTGCTGAAGGGTGCTTCTTTGATTACCACTCCAAGCAGCAGTTCTAATAATAGTGAAAGTATCAAAGACAGTGAGAGTGACGGTATCAGTGGCATTTATTCTAGCCCTAGAAACAATAATAAGACAAATAAACTATAAATAATACAATAATAATGTGACAATAATATATATATAGCCAAAAAGTGGAAGTGAATCAATTTATTGTATTACAAAAGTTCAATTTATTATTACAAAATTGATACAATTACAATAAGACCATAATAATAAGTGAAAGTGACACATAAATGTATATAATAAGTTACATTCATATGATTAGAACCTATAGAAATATATAAATCAGTGAAAAAGACAATAAATTGTATATAAAACGCTTACAAAGCATATTACTAAGTGAAAGTGACACAAAACCTAACATTTGATGTGCAATTTATAATAAACACCTGTGATAACAAATAATCAGTGCCTAATATTACAATAACTTAGCTCGATTACTAATAAAAGGTACGATATTCAGTGAAAATGAGCAGTATCGGTGACACCCTAAAAGCATATTTACCAAAGTGAAAGTGACACAAAACCTAATATTTTATGTGCAATTTATAATAAACACCTGTGATAACGAATAATCAGTGTCTAATATTACAATAACTTAGCTCAATTACTAATAAAAAGTACGATATAGAGTGAAAATTTGCAATATTTGTGACAGTGACACCCTAATACACATACTGCACTGTATAATACTTTATATGATTCAATTACTAATAAAAAGTACGGTATCGAGTGAAAATTTGCAATATTAGTGACAGTGACACCCTAATACACATACTTTATATGATTGTCCTCAAAATAACTATAAAAATCTCAAATAAACATCAAATTGTCAATATCAACCACTAAAATCGTCTATCGGAGGCAAAGACTCTGGTGCGACGAGCGGCTAGGTGCACGCTAGCCGGGGCCGGGGCGAGGCATCCGAACGCGGCAGGAATTTTCCGCGGAAAAACACTCGTTCACACATTCGCCATTCTGCAACCACTGGGGCTAGAGACGTCTACTCAACGGCATTCTACAGAGGAAGGTTAGAGGAACATTTTGTTTTTTTATTCATAACAATACATGCTGTCTTTATTAAGTTATAGGGGAATTAACATAGCCCATAAATCGCCAAAACACCCGGGAACACAGTGTATGCGGGAGCTTAGGGGCCCGGTGCTGGAGGGTTAAACTAGTGGCCTCAAAAGTGTGTACAACGTACTTAGTAGAGAATGTAGGTGCTACTCTAGAAGTTATCGATTAATCGCGCTAGTGGTTTCGATAATTGGCCGCTCCCAAAGCGGAACGGAATTATACAATAGTATATAGCTCTACGTTGGATAACGTAGAAGCTACTACTAAATTCTTAGTATTATAAAATCATCTGATATTAGCAAGAATGCAATAAATTAAGCTATGATTGTGTTTTGAGTTACTCAAAATATATTAAGCCTCTTCACCATGAGATATGTTTGTTATTCCGCACACAATTATCTAGTGTTCATCAGAATAATATATAATGATGCCAGCAATGTTTAGTGAGATATTGAATTTTACTGAGCCTAATTTATTCAGAGTGGTAGTGTACTGGAGGAGAATGACCCCAAGACTCATGAGATCCGCCGCAACATATTCGACCGGTTCTTCAAGTTGAAGCACACGGTGACGGTCGCAACCAATGGGGAGCAGCTCAACCGAGAGTGTAGTCTCTTCACTGATGATGGCAAGTATGTTACCTGATATTTTGTTACTCTAGTGCTCTTATCTGTAAGTACAGTAGCTACATTATTTTGGTTTATTATATGCATCTTTGATTGAGAAGAAGAGAGCATTGCAATTCTTAATTTTTCTACCTGACAATTTTATTCAGCTTAGAGAGAGGAAGCAACTGTGAACAGTTCAGCCATTGATGTTTACAGTTTTATATTTTACATTATTTCATAGTTGTTTAGCCTGAGAGTGGGAAGTTATTTACGTGCATGATAGATAGATTCACATTTTCTCCATCCACCCTTATGCTTCAGAAACATGGCCAGGTAAAGAGGATGTTCTTAACAGAATGGATATACAGTACAATTTAAAGATGTGAGAATGTTGAGATGGATGGGTAGGGTTAAACTGAAAGATAATATTTTTAATGGGGAGCTGAGGAGGGAGAGTATCAGCAAAGAAATTTGTACAAATACAGTAATCACTCCCATATCCGACCTGTCATTATCCGAACCTCGCCAATAACCGAACAGGCCATGGGATATATATATACTGTATATATAAATAAATAAAGTAAAGTTGTTGTTCAGGACTTAAAAAAAAAAAGTGACCGAAATCGCCGATATATAATAATTTAATTATCATTACTGTACTTACTATATCTTATAAACAATAGTAGGTAGCCATCTTACCATAATACTAAATTATATTTCATAATAAACTTATATAAACGGAGTAATCTTGGCCAAACCGATACGCATGCGGTTTTGTTTATCACCTGTTTACTAAAGTGCCCCTTTTAAAAAAAATCTTCGAGCCGACTCAAGTGGGAGGGTTACCAATTGAAGTTAAATCCGCTAGCATACATTGTTAGATGTAAGACATGATAAATACCACTAGAAATATGACTTGGCAAAATCCATATAATATCACTTCGAAATGGTACTGAAATTTCAAAACAAGTTTAAATACAAAACGCTAGTGTAAGTCATTGCTGCTAGATCGAAGTAAAGATCTAGATCTAGCGGAAGTCGCTATATGTATTGGCAGTACAGTTAGATGCAAGACATGATAAATACCACTAGAAATATGAATTGGCAAAATCCATATAATATCACTTCGAAATTGTTCTGAATTGTCAAAACAAAAGTTTAAATACAAACTGCTAGTCTAAGTCATTGCTGCTAGATCGAAGTAAAGGTCTCTAGATCTAGCGGAAGTCGCTATACGTATTGGCAGTACTGCACACTGCCGACGGCGACACGTTGTTGACATTGTTGTTGATGTTCCAGTGGAGGGATGAACAAAATATTTTTCTTGTCCAATAATAGCTATTTTATAGTCCCACAGGACTTATTTGGATATATTTATGACCCCTGGTATGAAGGTATGTTGCCAATATAATAATAGGCTATAGAGACAAATAAATAGTTAAAGGACTAATAACCTAATAATAATGACAAATAGATAATTAACTCTGTGTATCAGGATACTCCCTGTGACTGAACTGGCCATGGCCCATATTATAGGTTTGACTCCTGTAAGGAGATAAAGAAAACCTAATATTTAGTAGTGGCCCCATAATCATTGACAAACATGCCTATTACATAAGGCATCCTCTTCAAACACTAATCCGCCGTAGTTTGAATCTACCGCGCAGAGCATTTAAAATCTGAGGAGCCTTCATCATGAGCGCACGCGACCTCACTCATGGCTTCAGTCATTATGAATTGGGTTCTCACTACGAAAAAACTTCGTAAAAAATAAAAACAAAAAGAAAATAAGAATAACTATCCAATAAGCTTTCCATCATATCGTGGATGTACTTGTGTGGATCTTTGACCAGACGCTGATTCAGGCGTCATTCTTCCTTCACTGACATATCAAGTAAACCAAAATCCTTAATACATCAACGAATGGGAAGGGGATGGTCGGGAGGGCCCCAGTCGTCAATGATTACGGGGCCACTACTAAATATTAGGTTTTCTTTATCTCCTTACAGGAGTCAAACCTATAATTTATTAGTGGCCCCTCCATCATTGACGAACATGCCTGATTTCTAAGACTGGAGGGGGACATTCGTAATCATATCATAACTCTAGCAAAGCAGATAATCAAACAACCACATAGTATTCTTACTTTGAACAAATATATTTAATTACGGCGCAGACCATATAAATACAAAAAAGGGGGTTCAAGCAGGTGCGTGCTTCAAAGAAGCCTGCTTGACAAAAAAGGGGGTAACTCTGGAGATTCTGTGAACAGATCTATAGTTACCAAGGCACCCCACTCAACGAGTGGTGACAAAAAATAACAAGTTATAAGTTTACATGTGCACATAATAAACCCCATAATATTCGTGAAAAATAATTTGCAAAAAATCTCCACTGTTTAATACTAAATTGCTTTCACAGCTAAAACTACTATAACAACTCCATTGTTTTGTACTAACATTGTACTAGCACCATTTCTCACAGAGAAATGTTCATATCACATTAACCCTAATTGTATCACAGCTCTTATACTCTGGCGGGGTCTAGGGTGTCCTATGTTACACTGACTGCACCCCCCCCCCCCCTTTTCCTTGAAAGTAAACAAAAGTGACAGTAGGGCCACCTAGACCCTCTGCCTTAAAGCTATACATGGTAAGGAAGGTTTGTCCAGAGCAACTGACAAGTATCTAGTCAAAAACGTATGATTAGACGCCCACAACTGTGTGGACGCAATATCTTCTACTGAAAAATTCTTCAGGAAACGTAAAGAGGCCGCCCATTTGCGTAAATCATGGGCCCTACCCACAACGCCGGGATTACTCTCTTTAATTACTTCGACCAGAAGAGAAGCTAATCTCCGTTTCAGTAAGCGTTTACCCGTACTCGCTACCCATAAAGCACCTTGGGGGTTGAGAGGAGCCACTCTCAAATATTTGGTTAGAGCCTGCACTGGACATAGATTATGGTGCATCTTTCCCCATTTTAACGCCGGCACCGTGAACTCAGAAAACACGTGTGCACTGTGCTCATTCTTGGCTACAAATCCCGGGGAAGGTGCAATGTGAATACATTCATTAAGTCTACCAAACCTAAGGCAATTAGGTGTGTTGCTCATCGCCGCCAGCTCAGACACACTGTTCCCGGTGGCCAAAGCCAAAAGGAATACATCCTTTTTTAAGAGTAATGCAAAATCTGCAGTATTTTGGTACAGACGAGAGTGAAGTAAAGACAATGCCTTGTCCAGAGACCAAGTAGGCATGAGCTGACGGGGAGGTGGGCGGAGTTTAAAACATGCCCTCATAAAACCTGTTTCCTCCGCTACCGGTATGGAGAGACCTGTAAGGTCTAAAAAGGGCACTCTAATCGCAGTTAAGTGATTTTTTAACGTTACCACATATAAACGTTTCTGCTCAAACAGATAATTTAAATAATTGAAAACTAAAGCTACCGATGGCACAGTCTGTTCTATTCTAATGATCCAAGAAGTAAAGGTTTGCCAATGTGATTGATACTGTCGTTTCGTAGACTGAGTATATTGATTTAATAATTTATTGGTCACCTCTCTACCGTATGGTGCTAGCCACTTGGCCTCCTGAATGTCCATAATGCAAAAGTCAGCGAGGTCGCTAGGTTGCCAATCGTGTCTAAGTGGAAATACCCGACCGGGAGCGACACCGGGTGCGGGCACCACGTCTTTAATTGCTGGTACCACAACTGCACCGGCCACAGGGGTGCGACTAGCGAGACTAAGCCTCGATAATCTCGTAGTTTGTTCACTACGTGGCACATTAGTGACGCATCTGGCGGCGGAAACAGATAGATGGAGCTCCATCTGTTCCAGTCTGTCACCAGAGCGTCCGGCCCCCCTGCCGGCGTTTTCGTCCGGCGGGTGAGGTATAGAGGGAGCTTGTGAGTCTCCTCGGACGCAAACAGATCCACTTGTGGATGGTAGAGCTCTGCAATCATTTGGTTGAAAATGGGTTGCTTGAGCTCCCATTCTACTGTCGTGCTCTGTCTCCGGGACAGAGCGTCTGCCCAGACGTTTGCTACGCCTGGGAGATAAGATGCGTGAAAATAAATGTCTAGTCTGTTGGCTAGAGTAAAAATCTCTTCCGACACATTTAGCAACTTCCTTGACCTCGTTGACCCTTGTTTCTGAATACAGTGAACTGCGTTCAGATTGTCCATTCTGAAGGCCACCGACTTGCCCCTTAAAGCAGGGCCGTGAGCCTGAAGGAAATACAAGGGGACTAGTAATTCTTTGACATTGATGTGGGAGATTTCTAAGTGGGACCAAGGCCCCTGACCCTGGTGCCCCTGATTTGACTGAAATCCCCAACCTATTGTGCCTGACGCATCCGTGTCTACCCATACTGTTGGCGGAGGAGAGGTCCATGACATTATTGAGTGCAACGTTTCCCTCTTCGCCCAGACCGCTAGTAAGGTGTGGATTAATTTTGGGATGGGCCATAACTTTCCCGCCGGTAAGAGTGGGAAATATTTGTTGCCTTCCAATATTAAACGTTTTACTTTCAACCGGCCCAACATTACAGTTAGTTGAATCCAGTTGAGAGAGCCGACCAGAGACTCCCAGACCCTTCGTGTCGTAGTCAGACTGTGAAGAAACATGAACAGTTTCCTGCGAAACCTGTTGCGATTGTCCACACTCTGACTCAGAGTGAGAGCAGCTGTGTCCCAGACCAGCCCTATCCACTGAATTACTCGTGAGGGAACAAGGTTTGACTTTACCAGATTTACCTTGAACCCTAGAGTTTTGACATGATTTAAAATTATGTTGACATGTTTGATGCATAATTGCTCTGTCTCTGCCACCACCAGCCAGTCGTCTAGGTACCACAACACTCTGATTCCTTGCTTTAATAACGGCATCAGGGCTTGCCGGACTAATTTCGTGAATAATCGAGGTGCCAGGTTCAAACCGAATGGCATCCATTGAAAAACAAAATTTTGGTGCCTGATCCGTAAGGCCAGAAACCTTTGAAACCTTTTGTTTACCGATACGTGCCAATAAGCGTCTGTCAGGTCTAGGGAACACATCCAACCTCCCGGCGGAAGTGTTAGCCTGATTTGGTGTACTGTTAACATACGGAATGACTCGTTGTGAATGTGAAGGTTCAGATAAGACAGGTCTACGACTGGTCTCATCTGAACACTGTCCCTTTTGGGAACCAAAAATAGCTTGGACGTGAATACAGGGTAATTTGGGGGGACCGGGATGATGACATTCTTGGCAATCATTTCCTGGACCAGTGACTCCACCTCTAATGAAACAAAATTCGCCGTTGTCGGCTGACGTAAGCGAGGTCGCCGGAGCCACTGCCAAGTGATGCCTTTGCGTGCCACCATCCGTGCCCAAGTGTTTAACGGCCATGCTTGGTGACACGTTCGGAACGACCCAGTTAGCAGACAAGGGTTCGCCGGCTGTACTACCCTCGGATCCGCCGGCCTTAAGACTGGCACCGGGAGTGAGAGAGACTTTAGTTTTTTGATGGTGGTGGTGGACGCTTCGCCGGCTGGCTGGCGTTGGCCGAAGACGGGCCCTGACCTGGCTTATTATGGCCGCGTCCTCTCTGACCTGAAAACCTACTCTGTCTATGCCTGTACTGACCTTGAGGGGAGGAGGAGGACTTAGGTGGAAGAAAGGGCTTAGATCCCCCCGGCTGAGCCTTAGCGACTGGCCTGGGTTTGGGGAAGTTAAAGGTAGGTAGTGAGCACTGGTGACATGACCACCTGATTCGCAATGCGATCAGGCAGTTTTCGGACTAAGGACATTCTGAGGTCTTGTCTCGCTCGTACCGCCTCAAGCAAGGCGGTGCGGATGTCACCCAAAGATTGGATTGACGACTGAAGAAGCAGTCGCCGGGACAATTCAACCGATCGTCTGGCGTCCGCGTCTGCGATTGCCTGAGTGGACCGGAGCAAAGACTTTGCTATCTGTTGAGACACTATGTATTGAGAGAACAGGCGAAAAGCTTTCCCCCTTAGCCTAAATTCTCGTTCTAGGTGTGTTGAGGTAGGGGTAGTGAAAGGACCGCAGCGGTCGCCTTACGAGAGGCTAGGCAACAGATGTCAGCGTATACTACGATTGTGGCTCATAAGTCACTTCAATGTGACAACGTCCCTCTTTGGGATAGGCTTCTTGTTGAGCACCCTCCCCCTAAACGTCCCTCTCGAGTAACTAGTCATAAGCCGGCGGAGACTGGTCAGGGTTCTGTGTCTTCTCCTACTGCTACGGCGAAACGTCAACGAGAGCCTACACCCCCGGCGGCAGCCTCCTCGTCTCGGGAGAGATCTCGTTCTAGGTCACCTCTCAGACACCAGCCACCTAGTCTTGCCTCTTCACCATCGAGGAAGAAGAGTAAGACAGAAAGTTCCACCAGTGGTCACGGCGATAAATCCTCTAAATCGAAGAGTAGTTCACGGTCACACCGCAGCCATAAATCTTCAAAGAAGGATTCCCATGATAGAAAGGCCTCCCGACATTCGCCAGTTTCTAGTGCTTCTCATCGTACCTCTACCCCAGACAGAGTTTGTGTTCGGTCTCAGGGGTCCAGTATAGTGCCTGTACCTAAAGATGATTTACCCATTAACATTTTAACCCTGGAATTGGAGAGTTCAGGGGGCTCAGTGGTTGAGAGTGTTTCGGACTCCCAAGGGAGTGTAGGCCAAGGCCTAGGTGTTTGGCGATATTCTCGCCCAGGACCTGACCACCCACTTCCGGCTCAAACTATTCACACAGTGGCTGACGTCCACCGGGACGCGGCGATCCCATCCTCTATTCCTGACTTATCTTGGCAACAAGGTGGGACCCCAGCTTCGGCGGGATCTTCTCAGGAGGAATAGGATCATAAAGACGAGGTTTCAATTATATCGGATATGGAAGGGCAAGAGTCAGGTTCAGGCTTAGACGCCGCGCAAGATCTTAATGATTCACTAGTGAGTACATCATCAAGTCAATTTGTCACTGCACATGAAATTGATGGGCTACTTAGTAATGCTTTATCTAAATTTTTTAGCCAACAGCAGGAAACTCCCACAGTGGACTTGGGAGCTCCCACGACAAGCTCTACGGTACGGCCTCTGATGACTTCTATTGCTTTGACGCAGATTCCTCACCCTCCCCCTCTGTCACCATCAGTGGTTACTAGGCCTGCTACGGCGGCATTGACCACTTCGAATGTAAGGGTTATAACGGATGTCAATCCGCCCCCTCTAGACAGAGCGCCTCTCAGAAAGGTAGCTATGCCCTTGCTTTACAGACCAGACGAGTCATGGGTCCTTTTGACCCCCACTAAACCAGAGATCGCCCAACCTACCTTGTCAGGGGAACTCCCAGTACCGCGTGAGTGGGTCATCCAGGGCAATAAATCTAGGAAATTAAGGGCCATGGATACTTTGGGAAATGTACTAGATGTCAACATAAAGGCTATACCTAGTTATTATCACCAGGATTATTTTGTTTATGCTGCTAAGCCGGCTTTACCCTCTGCCTCAGCTTCAAAATTGTTTTCAGACTGGTCTAAGCATGATGGATTTAATGACATTAAGACTCTGTCAGCTCTCACTCCAGAACTCTATTTGCAAACCGTCACAGACACAGCAGCTAATCCAGTCTTGAAGGTGGGGCAGTTGGGTTCAGGACCTTGGGTGGAATGGGAGGCAGAGGCTCAAAACTTTGCGACCACATTTACTTCCAAAACTTCCCACCAGATCCCTCAAGATACTCATTCTTGGTTCTCCATGCCAGTGTGTTCTGCCGGCGGAGTCCCTTCAGCTTTGTTTGCTTTCTTAGCTGCCCCTAAAATTAATCTTTGTGAGCTAAAAGACCCTTTCACTACCCCTACCCCAACTCACCTAGAACGAGAATTTAGGCTAAGGGGGAAAGCTTTTCGCCTGTTCTCTCAATACATAGTGTCTCAACAGGTAGCAAAGTCTTTGCTCCGGTCCACTCAGGCAATCGCAGACGCGGATGCCAGACGATCGGTTGAATTGTCCCGGCGATGCTTTTTCAGTCGTCAATCCAATCTTTGGGTGACATCCGCACCGCCTTGCTTGAGGCGGTACGAGCGAGACAAGACCTCAGAATGTCCTTAGTCCGAAAACTGCCTGATCGCATTGCGAATCAGGTGGTCATGTCACCAGTGCTCACTCCCTCTTTAATGTCCCCTGACGTGTGGCGAACGGTGTTTAATATGGCTCAGGCCTTTAAACACAGTCCCACCCCTTCTAAGAAACCTGCCTTTAACTTCCCCAAACCCAGGCCAGTCGCTAAGGCTCAGCCGGGGGGATCTAAGCCCTTTCTTCCACCTAAGTCCTCCTCCTCCCCTCAAGGTCAGTACAGGCATAGACAGAGTAGGTTTTCAGGTCAGAGAGGACGCGGCCATAATAAGCCAGGTCAGGGCCCGTCTTCGGCCAACGCCAGCCAGCCGACGAAGCGTCCACCACCACCAACTCCACCACCATCAAAAAACTAAAGTCTCTCTCACTCCCGGTGCCAGTCTTAAGGCCGGCGGATCCGAGGGTAGTACAAGCGGCGAACCCTTGTCTGCTAACTGGGTCGTTCCGAACGTGTCACCAAGCATGGCCGTTAAACACTTGGGCACGGATGGTGGCACGCAAAGGCATCACTTGGCAGTGGCTCCGGCGACCTCGCTTACGTCAGCCGACAACGGCGAATTTTGTTTCATTAGAGGTGGAGTCACTGGTCCAGGAAATGATTGCCAAGAATGTCATCATCCCGGTCCCCCCCAAATTACCCTGTATTCACGTCCGAGCTATTTTTGGTTCCCAAAATGGACAGTGTTCAGATGAGACCGGTCGTAGACCTGTCTTATCTGAACCTTCATATTCACAACGAGTCATTCCGAATGTTAACAGTACACCAAATCAGGCTAACACTTCCGCCGGGAGGTTGGATGTGTTCCCTAGACCTGACAGACGCT
The DNA here is from genome assembly GCA_032716605.1 of Paralithodes platypus. Taxonomy (NCBI): domain Eukaryota; kingdom Metazoa; phylum Arthropoda; class Malacostraca; order Decapoda; family Lithodidae; genus Paralithodes; species Paralithodes platypus. The sequence continues at coordinate 11,480,810 of CM064526.1, read as the reverse complement.
TATTGGCACGTATCGGTAAACAAAAGGTTTCAAAGGTTTCTGGCCTTACGGATCAGGCACCAAAATTTTGTTTTTCAAAGGATGCCATTCGGTTTGAACCTGGCACCTCGATTATTCACGAAATTAGTCCGGCAAGCCCTGATGCCGTTGTTAAAGCAAGGAATCAGAGTTTTGTGGTACCTAGACAACTGGCTGGTGGTGGCAGAGACAGAGCAATTATGCATCAAACATGTCAACATAATTTTAAATCATGTCAAAACTCTAGGGTTCAAGGTAAATCTGGTAAAGTCAAACCTTGTTCCCTCACGAGTAATTCAGTGGATAGGGCTGGTCTGGGACACAGCTGCTCTCACTCTGAGTCAGAGTGTGGACAATCGCAACAGGTTTCGCAGGAAACTGTTCATGTTTCTTCACAGTCTGACTACGACACGAAGGGTCTGGGAGTCTCTGGTCGGCTCTCTCAACTGGATTCAACTAACGGTAATGTTGGGCCGGTTGAAAGTAAAATGTTTAATATTGGAAGGCAACAAATATTTCCCACTCTTACCGGCGGGAAAGTTATGGCCCATCCCAAAATTAATCCACACCTTACTAGCGGTCTGGGCGAAGAGGGAAACGTTGCACTCAATAATGTCATGGACCTCTCCTCCGCCAACAGTATGGGTAGACACGGATGCGTCAGGCACAATAGGTTGGGGATTTCAGTCAAATCAGGGGCACCAGGGTCAGGGGCTTTGGTCCCACTTAGAAATCTCCCACATCAATGTCAAAGAATTACTAGTCCCCTTGTATTTCCTTCAGGCTCACGGCCCTGCTTTAAGGGGCAAGTCGGTGGCCTTCAGAATGGACAATCTGAACGCAGTTCACTGTATTCAGAAACAGGGGTCAACGAGGTCAAGGAAGTTGCTAAACGTGTCGGAAGATATTTTTACTCTAGCCAACAGACTAGACATTTATCTTCACGCATCTTATCTCCCAGGCGTAGCAAACGTCTGGGCAGACGCTCTGTCCCGGAGACAGAGCACGACAGTAGAATGGGAGCTCAAGCAACCCATTTTTCAACCAAATGATTGCAGAGCTCTACCATCCACAAGTGGATCTGTTTGCGTCCGAGGAGACTCTGCACCTGGCAGATATGAAGGTAAGAAAGGAAAGGGATGTTGTGAAAGTCAAGGGGATACTGGAGTACTTAGACGAGGGTTATGGATGGGTAAAAGAACTGGAGGAGGTGAGAAGGTTAGGAATATATAAGAAGGGCGAGATGAGACCACTAAGAGTGGAACTAAAGTTTAGATCAACAGCAGAAGCAGTAGCCAATGTGAGCTGGAAATTAAATTCGACAGAGCTGAATCATATAAGGATTAAAAAAAGGACCTAAGTGTAGAAGAACGAGAACAGTTAAGGAAACTCCAAGCTAAGGCTGATGAAGAGAATGGAAAGTTGTCTGAAGAGCAAAAGAAGAAATTTTTTTGGAGAATAAGGGAAGGGCAAGTAAGGAAGTGGTACATCAGGAGCCACCAAGAACCGAAAGTAAGAGGAGTGATAGGGAAAGAGACAGAGAGACAAGTACGAAGTCAAAGCAAGGAGACGGAGCGAGAGATAATGCAGGGAGCAGGGGACCGGAGAGAGAGCCAGGATGTGGTGGAGAGGGTGGAACAGAGGGAGAGAGAGGGGGGAGGAGAATAGAATTAGTGGGGGAGGTGGAACTGGGTCAGGGAAGGGATGGAGGAGGAGGAGGTGAACCTGGTAGGAGGCAGAGAGGGAAGAGAAACAAGGAGGTGGATTCAAATATACTGTGCTACTACACTAATATAGATGGAATAAACAGTAAAAAGGTAGAGTTAGATAATATATTAAGAAAAGATCAACCACAGATAGTCTGTTTGACAGAGACAAAGCTGAACCAGGACTTTGACAGCAACATAGTGTTTAGTGAAGGATATAATATATGGAGAAATGATAGAAAGGGTAAAAGGGGAGGTGGAGTGGCAGTATTAGTTAAGAACCCTATGACAGCAAAGCACGTGGAGTTAAATAATGACAAGGCAGAAATAATGGCAGTTGAACTCAATGATATAGAAGGAAAAAGCTAGACATAGCAGTAGCTTACATGCCACCAAAGACCAGAGCATGGAGGGAGTTGGAGTTTGAGGAGATGGTAGAGGATATGATTCAGTCGTTGAGAAGATTGCTTTTAAGGAAGAATCGATTGATCTTGGTAGGAGATTTCAACTGTAGTGAGGTTGATTGGGAATCGGGAGATGCAGGGCCAAATCAGAGATCTTGGGGAAGTCGGCTAGTGGAGTTGGTTACGGAAAATGTACTTACACAACATGTGAAGGAAAATACAAGAATGAGGGGTAATAACGAACCTTCTAAACTCGATCTGATTTTTACAAAAGATCCTCACGAAATTAGTGATATAAACTATCTATGCCCTGTAGGTAAAAGTGATCACCTATTACTAAAATGGAAGTTGACCTCGAGTAATGCCAATAGATTAGACAATAGCTACATAAATGACAGATTAAATTATAGTAAAGCTGATTATGTATCCTTGAAAAGATATTTAGAGGGAGTAGATTGGGATCTTATTTTGAAGGAACGGGACGTACAAGGAAATATAGTAGATTCCTCGAAATTTATAGAGTAGGAAACCATATGTTTGTCCCAAGATATAAAACTGGAAATTTTACTAAGCAGAAAGATTGGTTTAATTTGAAATGCAAAAGAGCTTTGGGTAGGCGTGATGCAGCTTGGGCTAGATTAAGAAGAAGGAACACTGAGAGTAATCGGAATAAATATAAACAGGAGAGGAATAGATATGTTAACATAATTAGGCAAGTTAAAATGAACTATGAGAAGAACATAGTAAATAAATGTGAAAGTGACCCTAGATTATTTTATAAATATATAAACAGTAAGTTGAAGGTAAAGAAACAAATTACTAAATTAAGAGTTGATGCTAGGACGTATGAAAATGTATCGGACATGTGTGAGGTAATGAATAACAAATTGGGGTCAGTTTTTACTAGAGAGGAAGGTTTTGACGAACCACAGGCGGGAGTACTGGAGAGTGGTCTTAGTAAGATTGAAATAACTAGAGATGAGCTGTTATCTGCGATGAGAGGACTTGAAGTAAGGAAAGCTATGGGACCGGATGAAGTGTCTGCCTGGGTTTTAAAGGAGTGTGCAGAGCAATTAGTGGAGCCAGTGAGGGACATAATTCAAGCTTCCTTAGATAAAGGACAGGTTCCTGTTGAATGGAAAAGAGCTAATATCATTCCGATATACAAGAATGGAAACCCTGAGGACCCTCTAAACTATAGACCAGTTTCACTTACTAGTATTGTATGCAAGATTGTGAAAAGCTAATTAGGAAGAGATGGATGAAAATGTTGGAGAGAAAGAAAATAATAACCCCAAAGCAATTTGGATTCAGAGAAGGGACATCTTGTGTTACCAGTTTGCTATGTTATTACAGTAGGGTGATAGATGTACTCCAAGAAAGAGGCGGATGGGTGGACTGCGTCTACTTAGACCTTTCCAAAGCATTCGATAAGGTACCACATAAGAGATTGTTATCTAAGCTTGAGACGCTAGGATGTGTCAGGGGGAGTTTGCTGAAATGGATGGAGAGCTATTTAACAGATAGGGAAATGAGGACCAACATTAGAGGAACTTACTCATCGTGGCGGAAAGTTGAGAGTGGTGTGCCGCAGGGATCTGTGTTGGCACCTCTCATGTTCCTTATGTACGTGAATGACCTGCCGATAGGCATAAACTCTTACATGTCAATGTTTGCAGATGACGTAAAAATTATGAGACAAATAACAAATAAAAGTAGTTGTGAGGAGCTGCAAGGGGATTTAGATAAAATATACGAATGGAGCACCAAGTGGAAAATGAAATTTAATATAAGTAAATGTCATGTGTTAAATATGGGAAGAAGTGTGAATAGACCAAATTGGGAGTACAGGATGGGAGATAATAAAATTAGCAAGGCCGAAAAAGAAAAAGATTTAGGGTTGATTATACAAGATACTTTGTCGCCGGAGAAACATATTAACAAGCTCTTTAGCGGAATGTATGCAATGGCCGGGAATATGAAAGTTGCTCTGAACTATTTGGATGAGACCATGGTAGCGAAAATTATGAAGAGTATGATTAGACCAAGATTGGAGTATGCAGCAGTGGTATGGTCCCCGCATCTAAAGAAGCATATTCACAAGTTAGAAAGAATCCAGAGAGCAGTCACTAGATTGGTTCCAAGTCTCAGAGAACTGCCATATGAAGGGAGGCTAGACAAATTAAATCTACCGAGTCTAAAAGAGAGGAGAGAGAGGGGAGACATGATAATGATGTACAAATGTACCCGGGGGCTGGAGAGGCTGGATAGGGAGGATATATTAATTATGGATACAGGAATAACTAGAGGCCACAGCTACAAAGTAAAAAGACCTACCTGCAAGAACGATATCAGGAAGTTTAGCTTCCCCTATAGATGTATTGACAAATGGAATGGGTTGGAGGAGGAGGTGGTGGGGGCAAGGAACATCCATATTTTCAAGAAAAAATTGGATAAAAAGTAGACTGAGAGACGGGACAACACGAGCTTAGCTCAACTCCTGTAAACTACAATTAGGCAATTAGGTAAATACAAACTCCCTCTATACCTCACCCGCTGGACGAAAACGCCGGCAGGGGGGCCAGACGCCCTAGTGACAGACTGGAACAGATGGAGCTCCATCTATCTGTTTCCGCCACCAGACGCGTCACTAATGTGCCACGTAGTGAACAAACTACGAGATTATCGAGGCTTAGTCTCGCTAGTCGCGCCCCTGTGGCCGGCGCAGTTGTGGTACCAGCAATTAAAGACGTGGTGCCCGCACCCGGTGTCGCTCCCGGTCGGGTATTTCCACTTAGACACGATTGGCAACCTAGCGACCTCGCTAACTTTTGCATTATGGACATTCAGGAGGCCAAGTGGCTAGCACCATACGGTAGAGATGTGACCAATAAATTATTAAATCAATATACTCAGTCTACGAAACGACAGTATCAATCACATTGGCAAACCTTTACTTCTTGGATTATTAGAACAGAACAGACTGTGCCCTCAGTAGCATTAGTTTTCAATTATTTAAATTATCTGTTTGAGCAGAAACGTTTATCTGTGGTAACGTTAAAAAATCACTTAACTGCGATTAGAGTGCCCTTTTTAGACCTTACAGGTCTCTCCATACCGGTAGCGGAGGAAACAGGTTTTATGAGGGCATGTTTTAAACTCCGCCCACCTCCCCGTCAGCTCATGCCTACTTGGTCTCTGGACAAGGCATTGTCTTTACTTCACTCTCGTCTGTACCAAAATACTGCAGATTTTGCATTACTCTTAACACCTTACGAGCGGCCTATGCGGTTTATTTATGTGTACCGCCCAGCGGGGTGTTTTTAGCCAAAATAGGGCTGTTTACGTGATCATTTTCATGCCTAAATAAGACCCAGAACGTAAAACAAGTATCTATCCCTGAAAGGGCATAAACAGAGCTTTCGAATGACACCATAACGATCCTTTTATGATGGATAGTTTTCTTGCAATAACCGTGCAACGCGAGTGCAAAAAGCAGGTAATTCGGTAGTTTCGGTACATAATTGAGTATGTAGCGAGTGAGAGAGGGAGGAGGGAGCTGAGATTTGTGTCAGTAGGTTCGCTGCGGTGGTCTGGAGCAGTCATACGCTCGCTAGTCTCCTGCCACCACTTGTCTCTCTCTCTCAGCCACATTACGTGCTGAAATTGCCACTCGACCTATGTCGAGCGCCGCCACATAGTCCAGCTTTATTTAACTCGACTTAAGTGGTGAGCCGCTTTTTAAGGGTTAAAAAAAGGCTGTATTCCTTTTGGCTTTGGCCACCGGGAACAGAGTGTCCGAGCTGGCGGCGATGAGCAACACACCTAATTGCCTTAGGTTTGGTAGACTTAATGAATGTATTCACATTGCACCTTCCCTGGGATTTGTAGCCAAGAATGAGCACAGTGCACACATGTTTTCTGAGTTCACGGTGCCGGCGTTAAAAAGGGGAAAGGTGCACCATAATCTATGTCCAGTGCAAGCTCTAACCAAATATTTGAGAGTGGCTCCTCTAAACCCCCAAGGTGCTTTATGGGTAGCGAGTACAGGTAAACGCTTACTGAAACGGAGATTAGCTTCTCTTCTGGTCGAAGTCATTAAAGAGAGTAATCCCGGCATTGTGGGTAGGGCCCACGATTTACGCAAATGGGCAGCCTCTTTACGTTTCCTGAAGAATTTTTCAGTAGAAGATATTTCGTCCACACAGTTGTGGGCGTCTAATCATACGTTTTTGACTAGATACTTGTCAGTTGCTCTAGACAAACCTTCCTTACCATGTATAGTTTTAAGGCAGAGCATCTAGGTGGCCCTACAGTCACTTTTGTTTACATTCAAGGAAAAGGGGGGGGGGGGGGTGCAGTCAGTGTAACATAGGACACCCTAGACCCCGCCGGAGTATAAGAGCTGTGATACAATTTATGGTTAATGTGATATGAAAATTTCTCTGTGAGAAATTGTGCTAGTACAATGTTAGTACAAAACAACGGGGTTGTTATAGTAGTTTTAGCTGTGAAAGCAATTTAGTATTAAACAGTGGAGATCTTTTGCAAATTATTTTCACGAATATTATGGGGTTTATTATGTGCACATGTAAACTTATAACTTGTTATTTTTGTCACCACTCGTTGAGTGGGGTGCCTTTGTAACTACAGATCTGTTCACAGAATCTCCAGAGTTACCCTTTTTGTCAAGCAGGCTTCTTTGAAGCACGCACCTGCTTGAACCCCTTTTTTGTATTTATATGGTCTGTGCCGTATTTAAATATATTTTTCAAAGTAAGAATACTATGTGGTTGTTTGATTATCTGCTTTGCTAGAGTTATGATATGATTACGAATGTCCCCCTCCAGTCTTAGAAATCAGGCATGTTCGTCAATGATGGAGGGGCCACTAATAATTATAGGTTTGACTCCTGTAAGGAGATAAAGAAAACCTAATATTTAGTAGTGGCCCCGTAATCATTGACGACTGGGGCCCTCCCGACCATCCCCTTGCCATTCGTTGATGTATTAAGGATTTTGGTTTACTTGATATGTCAGTGAAGGAAGAATGACGCCTGAATCAGCGTCTGGTCAAAGATCCACACAAGTACATCCACGATATGATGGAAAGCTTATTGGATAGTTATTCTTATTTTCTTTTTGTTTTTATTTTTTACGAAGTTTTTTCGTAGTGAGAACCCAATTCATAATGACTGAAGCCATGAGTGAGGTCGCGTGCGCTCATGATGAAGGCTCCTCAGATTTTAAATGCTCTGCGCGGTAGATTCAAACTACGGCGGATTAGTGTTTGAAGAGGATGCCTTATGTAATAGGCATGTTCGTCAATGATTACGGGGCCACTACTAAATATTAGGTTTTCTTTATCTCCTTACAGGAGTCAAACATATAGTATGTACCGACTTCCTCCACCTGCCCCTCCCATCCACATCTATCTACATCCACAGCTTTCATGACCTCCTTCACTTTCTCCATATCTCTCACTTTTCTCACTCCATTATCATTCATATGAGCCTCTATACAGTATCTCCATGCATGATTTCACCTCTATCCCTGTCCATGGCCTCCCTCACGACACTCTCCTTGTTCTTCATGACACCTACGACTGCACTTTCAAATTTTTTTGTTTGTATTATTAATTTCTTCCCTTTGTTCTTTCACAATTTCCTCCAAATCCTTAACTTTCTGTTCACCTACCACCGTCCATGCAGTTGACTCCTTCACTTCCTTGAATCGTCCCTCGTATTCCTTTAGCTGCTCCTTCAATGCCATATTCTCTGCTCCCAATTCCTCTACCCTTTTTAATACCATCTCTAGGTTATTATTAACTTCCAAAATAGGCCTACATTCGCTTCCTTCACTAAGCCTATTCCCTGCCCCACCCGACGCACCACATAGTTCGCACAATACCTTGATTTTCTCACCAATGTCCCCCTTCCATTTCTCCGTATCACTCTTCCACTTTTCCAAATCCTTCACAACATTAATAATCTCTTCTACCTTCTTATTTGTGCTCCTATACCCACGAAACCGTCCTAACCTTTCTTCCGTCTCCGAAATTCCCGCCGTTCCGTCCGCCATGTTTGTTTATAATCCCAAAAACTCCAGCTGACCCGTTAATGTTACACTACTCTTTTTACAAAATATATCACCCCTCCACCACACCAATTTATCTTCCAAACACTTCACTAGTCCTTCCTCTCCTCGCTAGCTCAGTATGTACTCGAAATTCCGTGATATTTAATCGTGCCCATGATAATATGCCGAAGCCTCAAAAAATGCGTCCGCCTCCCACCATCGCCTCGACCGCAATTATGGGAGGCCACAGACTCAGTGCACCTAGGGCTTGTATCTGCAGAGTGCCCTTGATGGTATCTCGCCAAGCCCTTTCTCTCACAGCGGTCTCGGATGTTTCGAGACTACCTGTGAAAAGTGGTAGTGTTCACTTCCAATAGTAATAAGTAGAGAGGTCGGTGGTGCCGGAGTCTCTCAACTCTTACTAGAGAAAGTGTAACCTAGCAGAGAAGGCAATGTTAGGTACTGAGAGGCCAGTAGTAACAAAGTTCCTCTACAAGGACACTTTTGTACAGTGTTCACTTCCAAGAGTAATAATAGAGAGGTCAGTGGTGCCGGAGTCTCTCCACTTTTACTAGGGAAAGTGGGACCTAACAGAAGGGACAATGTTAGATACTGGTGGTGCCAGTAGTAACAAAGTTCCTAGAGCAGGACTTTAGCACTTTTCACTCTAGAGAATATTGAGGACGGTGGTGCCGTTCACCTCAACTTCTTTTAGAGAGGATGCTTGTGGACTAACCTTTAACTAGGAGAAAGGAGCGGAGGTGCCCTAGGTCCTTCTTCCTAAGTTAAGGAAAGCTTTATACCAGTAACAGTAGCTATGTTAATCACTGGTGGTGCCAGTGGTAACTAAGTTTCCTGTAACAGGCCACAGTTTCGGTAACTGAAGAATAATAATGAAGCTTCGGAAGGCCGTTCACTTCACTACTATGCTTTTAGTAGACACTGCCTATCAAGAGTCTCTATGTTAGTCGGGTTGTGCCGCAACTAACAAAGATCCCTAAGATAGGATTTTTTATCTCACAGACAGTATATTGAACTTTCGGTGGTGCCGTAGGTTCAACTGAATGGAGGTTTAATTTTAAGACTTCTAAAGGTGGGAGGCCAGTACTCAAGAAGCCTTAAAATTGCTTAACTCTCCTAAATTATCCTGACCTGGTATTGAGGGTTACTGCGAGGGGTCCTTCCTAACCTATAGGATGGTAAGGGCATGACAAGGTATCCCTAGAGAGGTCTATAGAACCTTCTGGTTCTGGTGGTCAAGATATTGTCTTTATAATCACTTCACTAAGTGATGGGATGATGCTTATTTCAAAATACATCTCAACTGTGAAAGAAACTTCATCAAGGGTTAAGTAAATAATTATATTATAAATCGGTAAGCTCAATAAAGCCTTGGAAAACACTAAATTTGTTCAAGGAAAAGAGTTCCTTAAATCTTAGTTTGAGCGGGAGGTTTGGTGTCGTGTGCACAACAAAATAAAGAAATGCAAGATGCGCATCAAAGTATTTTATAGGTCATACTCCGTCATGGGAGTCTATTAATGCGGATCTACTGATGTATCAATGCTAGTAGATTTATGCAGATAATGATTCATAAAACATATCATTGTAAGTGATGTATTAATATAGTATTTAGGTAGGCATCATTCTCAGAACGTGTTGGTATGCCTGATGAGTTAGCGCGTGAGCCGCCCGTTTCCGGTGCGTGTTGGGAAACACCAGCGCCACTTCGGCGTGGTGTCTATTTTGGTACTATCTGACATCTATATAACTTATAGGAAAGAAGAGCATGTGTATTGTATACTTAGAAGAGATAATCATAGGATAAAAAGAAAGCAATATCTATGTGTGTAGGAAACAATGTCCCAAAGATCTATTGAGGTTTTACTTCATATTAATATTGCATAATCAGGTTTTAACAAAAACATGATAACATATTAATTTCATACTGGTTGAATTTGTTAGTAGTCTTGGCAAATCCAAAGTCAAGGCTATTAACCTAATTGCAATGACGACTTGTCTATTTTGACTGCTATGTCGTCATTCCAACCGCGGTTAAAAAGAAAACGTTTAGAGTCTACTCCTTATCTTGCTCTAGGAGACGTTGTACATTAACCAAAACTACCACCGAAGGTGAAAAAAGCATAGAAGAGAAGAAAAAGGGGTTTACCTTAGTTACCGCTTAAGGCCCATCCCGTGTTCCGTCATGTGCAGATCCCTGTCGAACGTGCACATGAGCGACCCTCTCTTGTTATCATTTTTTCACGCGCCTCCATTGTTGAGTCCGCTTTTGTTGTGCTCCTTCAATTCACCCTGTTTTAGGTTCGTTTCGGCTTATCTGGCCTTCTTTTTTGTTAGACAGATGTTGTTGTTGTTCCCCAGGCTGTCTGGCCGAACAGCCCCAAGGTCTTGAGCAAGGCCAAGGCCATAAACGAGCGCCCCCACAAAATCCTCCCTGCTTACCACTAACAAAGCCCGGGTGACCGAAGCCACTCCAAGGCAGGGAGCTGAGGAGGTGCGGGGGCCCCCGGCTCCTCGTGACGCTTTTGTCTTTTGCCATTCTAGTTTGGCAGTAGGGAGGTCAATCCACGGAGCCCTTGAGATCTAGAAGATATATAAGTAAAAGGAACAGTCAGAGTAAGCTATGGGTATGGCAGAGATCGCTCAGTTCTCACTCGGATAGACCAGCCCATCACCACATGACTAGAACCCAATCCTCTCAGCATCAGCTAGGAAAGGCCCTAGAAAGCCGCCTTTGGCGGGGGGATAGCTCCCCTATTTCAACTCCTTTCGGGGTTGGGCACCCGCCCTGTTAGACAGATGTTACGTGATCTAGGGCACACGTAAATGGGCTCCTAAGTGTGTATAATGGAGACGCGTGTGGAAATAGCCTACCGAAGGTACGGGGGCGCCTGGCGTTCCTCGTATATGTTTTTCATTCTTTCTCTTTTCATTTTTTTTTTTTTTTTCCTGTTAGTCTGGGCATGGTTTAGCTTTTAGCTTATTTTAGCCTAGCTCGTTTTCTCATTCAGGAATTGCTATGCCCCTACGAGTTTTCATTTTTTCATAGCCTAAGGTGTACCGTTGGTAAACAATCTGAGATTTCGTTGGTGGCGGTGCTGTTTGTAGAGTTTGTGTCGGCCGCATTATTAGCGTTATTCCCGAGTCCCCCCTTTCGAGCCTTCACTGTGTCTCAAGGGCCTAGGCGACAGGTGGTTTGTGATAATCCAGGGGTACCCCACGGGGGCCCCTCCTTCACACCACAGGTTTTTTCGCACCTGACACATTCTCTGCTCACGGCTAGGCCACCCTTTTTCTCACCAGTTTCATTTACTGGTTTTTTTGTTTCTCTTGTTTTCACCTCCATCCTTTCATAGTCTTTTCGCCCAATCCAGGGGTACCCCAAGGGGGCCCCTATTTGTGCGAAACCACCCTCCCTGCCACTTCTCCTCATGGGCTTTTCTCTATCTCTGTGGGTTGGGTGGTTCCTGGGGGATGTGCCTCCTCTCCCCTGGTGTGTCTTCCTTGCCTCTCCCTTTACCGGTTGAGTTAGGATAAATTCAAGGAAGACACTGCTCAGCTTGATGGCCATCATCGCTTGGAGTTCATAAGGAGATGACGCATTTTTGTGGCCTTTTTTGGTATTCCCTAGACGCTCCTCTCGCTTTTTCGGCGCCGGACCATCTCGGCCGGTCCCGCAAATTTGCGGAGAGCTCGATTCGGTCCTCTGGGACGTTTCGGCTCCCCGCAAATTTGCGGAGATCGCTGGGGGGTTGTGTCGGTACGGTTATGCCTCCATTGGCCCGCAAATTTGCGGTAATAGTTGGCTTTCTCTGTTGACCTTTTTTATGTCATCTTGTTGCCTGATACTATATTGGTGTGTGCACTTTACTGGTGTTATAGACCCTGCATGTAAGGTGTTGAGTGGTGGTTAACACTTTCTCCATCTTTGCAGGTTCTGCTTGTGCTCTTCCACCTCGCCCGCCCTCCTCCCCTACCTCGGTGCTCCCGGTTTAGGGTGAGTACGGATACCGGTTTGCATGTGTGTTACTGTTTCCCCATGCTCATTCCCTGGTTTTTATTGGACATTCTCTACACTTACTCCGTCGACGTGCTGCTTATGGTGTGTGTTCTTCCGTTGCAGTTGGGATGCCTTGCTTTCGCCAGGGTTGTGGCTCCCCGTGCTTGGAGCGCCACAGGTCCTGCTTACGCCACTCGCAATGTGTGTCCTCTACGGCCTACCTCCTTGCTCTGTGTGGCCCGTGTATGGACCTGGTGGATGTGGTGGACCATAGCCCTGGTTCCTCAGAGGCGGCAGTGGCCTCTGCTTCCCTTCAATCGGTGTGGGCGGTGGTCTCCCACCACATTAGGACTGTGGGCCACCGTTCCCCGGCCTTTGTTGACGACCGGATCCGCGTCGCCCTGGGTATCCCTGACCCGTCTGGAGGCCGTTCACCTGGCCCTCTCCCTGCTCGGGCCCTCCTCCCTGGGTCCCGCGGCCGGTCGTCACATCGTCGGGTGGATCCCCAGCTCCGTCCACGCTCTCGCTCGCCTCATCGCCCGTCCTCTACTGCCCCTCGTCGTCCTCCTGATCGCCTTGACGACGCCCATCGCCCTCGTCATGGTTCTCGCCCTGAGGCCGGGGTTAGCGGCTCTGCCCCTGTGCGCCCTCCCCTGGCCTCTCCGGATAGGGGCTCTACTACCTTCCGCCCGCTTCCCCTGCACAAAAGACGTCCTCTTCCTTTGTCCTCTACGCGCGTGGAAGTTCATGCTGTAGCTGGCCCTCTGCTCCCTCCTCCTACACTGTCCAGGAGGGTCCGCCAGGATGTAGTTGCTTCTCCTCCTACTTCTCCTGCTTCGGTGCCTATTCTTCCTTCACGGTCTCGTCCCAAGGTGGAGGTCCCTCCCTCCTCCGCCTCGGTGTCGGGCCGCCCTGTTCTCTCAGCCCCAGGGATCCTTGCTCTGTTTCCCCCTGCGGCTCCTTCTGACCTCCTTTCACCCGGCCAGCCTTCCCACTCCCGTCATCCTGCTCCTCCTCATTCTTCTATCCCTGATCTTCACTTACCATCTCGCCAGGGGGGTACCCCGCCTCTTGACTCGGTGGAGTATAGCGAGGTTTCGGGGTCGCCTTTCTCGGGAGCTGACGTGTCGCTGGAAGAGGGGGATGGTGAAGTTTCCCCCTCGGGCGTTAGTGATCGGGGGGCGAGACCCTCAGAGGCGCCACGGCCATCGTCGCTCGCCTTCTTTGGGCCGCAACGCTGCTGTTTCGTGTCGTGGGTCTCGCTCCCGCTCACGCTCGCCCCTGCGGGCCGAACAATCTTCGGGGGGGGTCGCCTCTCTCGGATCGATTTTCGGCTATGCAGGAGTGGGTTGTGTCACGCATCGACGAGCGCTTGGAGGCGATGCAAGACTCCCTTTTATCGCGCTTCTTGGCGGTGACACAACCTCAGCGCCTACCCCTGCTACGGTCCCCCTCCCTTTTGCAGTGGACCACATTCCTTCTCGCCCAGCTTCTCCGCCTTGCCGGTCGTCGGCTAGTACAGCTCCTGCCCTAGCTCAGGAGGTTGCCCCTGCTGTCTCCCATGCGGGGGTTCTCCGTCTGCTAGGGCAGGGTCCGCGCTTGCCCCCCATCCAGAAGGCCAAGGTCCCGTCGCGGACCATGCCGCTCCTCTATGGCTCCTTGGCTGTTTGGAAGGGGGTGCAGGCCTCCCACCCGGAACGTGCTACCGGCTTCCCGTCAGGTGAGAGGGCCCTCCCATCGGGCTGGTCGGTGCAAATTAATGATAAGATGCAGTTCAGGGCGATCAGGGTGGATGGTCAGGTGGCCGACATGGACGTCGGCTTACCCGACGAGGACTGACCTTCAGTACTTTTCGGTGAAGCCCAAGCCCCCGTCTGCTCCTCGGACTAAGCTCTGGTCAGACTTCAGCCGCCAGGACATCCTTCAGGATGTTCAGTCCCTGGCTGTGTTGACGGGACTGTCCTCCTATGGGACAGGTTTGTGCGACGACGGTAAGCCTGGCTTAGCTGTCGTGCTCGATAACCCTCTCCCATTGGAGGCCTGGTTTGCTGAGGCCTTAGAATTCGCCAACCGTTCCGTTGACAGATCTACTTCAGTCCCTCCCCCGGAGTCATCACTGCTTTTGCCTCCTCTTGTATCTGTCGGCGGATTGGACGGCAAGTTCTGGTCCTGGATCAGCGCGCCCAAACTTGAAATTTGTTCTATTGCTAACCCGTTCTTTTCTCACCCAGATAAGTCCTCTGTCGACAGGGATTTTACCTTGCGACAGAGGGTGGCGAACTTATTATCTTGTCTTTTAGGTTCCCTCCAGACGTCTGTTCACCACCTGCGGCTTATCGAGGCGACTACACCGGGCGATCTTCGCGAGGGTTTGGACCACGTTCGGCGGATCCACCTTCAGCTCGCGGTGTCTTTGGTTCCCGAGCTGAAGGCGGTTTTGTGCGAGGCAACTCGACAACGCCAGACGGTAAGGTCCTCGTTCTGCCGGAAAGCCCCCTTGGATATTCGTCAGGGTTTGTTGTACTCTGAGCTCTATACATCGGGGCTTTTTGCGCAGGATGCTTGGGAACGCTACGCTTCTCTGTCGGCGGACCCTGCTTACGACACGCAACGACGCGCTGTGTCGCGAACAGGGTCTTCTCAGTCCCGTCCTTCTGATGGTCCTCTTCGGGGTGCTGCCGCCAGTGCTGCCGCCAAGAAAGGGCGCAGGAAAGGGAAGTTGCCGGCCAGAGCGTCGGTTCCGCCTCGCACTTCTGTTCTTGCTCCCTTTCATCCCCGCCGAGAAGGGGCTGGCCAGCCTTCCACTTCCGGCCGCACTTCAACGGGGTCAGACGCGCGACAGACAGGGGATGGGGTGACCCGCCCTTTTCGGCGAGGTGGGGGGGGTAGAGGAGGTCAACGTGGCGCTTATGACCGCAAGGACCGTACCGGGGGACCCTCCACGTCAAAAAATTTGTAGGTTCTCTGGGTCGGTCTCCTCCTTGTTCTCCTTCTCACCTAGCCGAAAGGGTCGCTCACCTCATCTCGGGGGCTACCACAGGTTGTTTTCGCCCTTGCGCCCCTCGCTGGCCGCGAGGGACGTGGGGGCGGACGATTGCACGGAGGGGTCTAACCTGGAGATGGAAGTCCAGACCCCCACTCAGCTCTTGTCAACGAAGCCGGCCCGTCTCTTCGGAGGTGGCCGACGTGATAACGTCCATGCACGAGCAGGGAATCGTCAAGGAGGTGAAAGCCGGTCAACCGGTTTTCCTCTCCCGTGTATTTCTGGTACCGAAGAAGGACTGCGACGCGATGCGACCGGTGGTGGATCTGTCGGCCCTCAACGGGCACATCGTGAACACACGGTTTCGGATGCTGACGGTGCACCAGGTACGACTGGCCCTGCGACCTCTGTCGTGGGTAGTGTCGCTGGACCTCAAGGATGCGTATTGGCACGTTCCTATCCATCCTCGTTTCCAGCGATTCTTGGCCGTTCAGACTTCCGATCGTGTGTTCATGTTCGACAGACTTCCCTTCTGTCTCAACATCGCGCCGTGGATCTTCTCGAAACTGGTGAAGCAGGCTCTGGATCCTCTCCTCAGGAGGCTCCAGATCCTGTTTTACTTGGACGATTGGTTGATAGTTTCAGACACCCTAGAACAGTGCATCCGCGACACCCTCACAGTACTTCACCACATCACACAGTTAGGGTTCAAAATCAATATTCCCACGTCACGCCTGACCCCGTCGCGTGTCTTGACGTGGGTAGGTCTCGAATGGGATCTGACCAGCGCTACAGTGCCCCAGAATCAGCCAAACGCGGTGAAACTTCGCAGGAAGGTCTTCGCCGTGTTGCACTCGGTCTCCCTCACGAGGAGGATCTGGGACTCGTTAGTGGGTTCACTGAATTGGGCCGCTCTGACCATTCCCTTAGGGAGGCTCAGGCTACGCCGCCTAATACTCATGGGCAACAAGGTGTTTCCGTTGGCCCCTATGGATCGGCTCATGCCGATCCCGCGTACCATTCACAGACACTTAGGACACTGGGTTGCTCGGGGCACGCTCTCTGCGGCTGTGCCGTGGACCGCCCCCCCGCCGACGATCTGGGTAGACACAGATGCGTCGAGCGAGGAGGTGGGGTGGGGTTACCAATCCAACCTGGGACATCAACGTCACAGCAGATGGGTGGGACACACACACCTACACATCAATGCCCTCGAACTGTTGGTTCCTTTGTTCTTCCTGAGGGACCACGCGCTGGCCCTTCGGGGAAAGTCGGTGGCCTTCAGGATGGACAATCAGACAGCTGTCCACTGTATCCAAAAGCAGGGGTCCTCCAGGTCATTGACTCTGTTGGGGATCTCAGAGAAGTTGTTCTTCCTCGCGAACCGACACAACATCTCCCTGCATGCCTCCTACCTGCCCGGGACTGCCAACCTGTGGGCGGACGCCCTGTCGAGAGGACAGGGCGTTCTTGTAGAATGGGCTATGAAACAGACTGTGTTCGACGACCTCGCAGCTTCCTGGGGTGTTCCGGAGGTCGACTTGTTCGCATCGAAGGAGACACGCAAGTTCCCTCAGTACCTATCCCTCCGGACTCGCACTCCGGAGGGGGGTCCGGACGCTTTCATGGAAGACTGGAACAGGTGGCAGTCGATATACATATTTCCGCCACCAGACGCACTGTTGATGTGCAAAGTCCTCGCGAGGCTGCGACTGTACCGCGGCAGAGTCTGGGTCATAGCGCCTCTGTGGCCGGCCCAGGCTTGGTACGCCCAGTTGAAAGCGGTGGTGCCCGAGTCCGGTCCCTCTCCCTGTCTCAAACTTCCACTTGAGCCAGGTTGGAGACCTGCGGACCTCGTTGGCCTTCGCATCGTGGATGTTCGTGAGGCACGGTGGCTCCCAGTCCACGGACGACCCTGCCTGACTTCCTGAAGCGTTCATGGATGTCTTCGACTTGGGGGACTTACGAGTCCCACTGGAGGTCTTTTACTAGGTGGATACAGGACACTCGCCAGACAGTTAGCTCTCCTTCCCTCATACTACACTACTTGTTTCACCTCTTCCGTACACGTCGCTTTCAAGTCAACACTATACGTACCCACTTGTCTGCCATCCGGGAGGTCTTTGAGTCCGTCACTAGGCTGGTCGTTCCGCCGAAGGAGCTGGATTCCTTCATGAAGGCTGCCTTCAGGAACGACCGCCTCCGCGCCAGATCCCTCCTCAGTGGGATCTGGGGCGAGCTCTGGACCTTCTGGCTTCACACAGCATATACACGGGACACTACACCGGTTCAGTTGCTCGAGCGTACACTCTTCCTTGTCGCTCTGGCCACTGGGGATAGGGTGTCTGAACTAGCAGCCATGTCACGGTCCCAGGAATGCATGCGATTCTCCCCGTCCTTGAATGTCGTCACGTTAGCCCCCTCCCCTCATTTTGTTGCCAAGAATGAGAGTGAGACCCACGTTTTCAAGCCTTTCACCATCCAGGCTTTAAAGCGTGGGCATACTCACCATGTGTTGTGCCCGGTGCAAGCCTTGCACTCCTATGTTGAGTCTGTGGCGCCGACTTCGGGTACTGCTGTGTGGGTGTCTCCTCGGACTGGTGGGAGGCTCTCGAAGGTGCAGATAGGACGCCACATTTGTCGGGTCATTCGTGCCAGTAACCCTGATTGTAGGGTTCTGCGCACAATGTGCGATCCTTTGCTGCCTCCTTACGGTTCCTGCAAAGTCGATCCTTACCTGACATCGCCTCGGCGGGTTTGTGGTCTTCTGTCCATACCTTCGTCTCCTCCTACCTCTCCATGTCCATTGTTAGACCCCCTCGGCCTGTGATAGCTCTCGGGAGTCGTGTTTCCTAGAGCTCTGGCGAAGATACCTGGTCTTCCCCCCTTGTCACACTTTCTTTTACTTTGTTTTATTTGGAAAAGGGGGGGGGGGGGGAGTACGGGTTTGCAACACTTGATTGCAAGTTTGGGATTATGTTTTATGTATACAGTACATAAGTGTTTTTGCCAAATTGAAAATTGTGTTTTGTTATTGTGTTCAATGTTTTTGTTGGTTTTGGAAGAAAGGGGATTTTGGGTACAGTACTTTTTGGTTTAAGACAAGTCTATGTTTTTGCATTACTATGAATGACGGGCACGTGTTAAAACTGTTCTTTTTAGCTACTCCTCAGTTTTTCACTCTTTTATTAAACTCTCTTGTTTAAATTGTGTTTCTTTGTCATTCATAATTTTGTTTTATGCATTGTTTTTTTTGGTATGTTGGGCTTGGATGTCCTCCTCCTATTTGTTATGCAGCCTTGACGTTGGATTTGCCAAGACTACTAACAAATTGGGAGGTTTGACGTACCTCCCAACCTACCAAATAGGAAAACCTACTATTTGGTAGTAGTCTTGGAAAATCCAACGTACATAATACCCTCCCTCACCCCGGACCCCTGCCCATCCGCGTTCTTCTGCTGACGTGAGATGTGATGACAAGAGAGGGTCGCTCATGCGCACGTTCGACAGGGATCTGCACATGACGGAACACGGGATGGGCCTTAAGCGGTAACTAAGGTAAACCCCTTTTTCTTCTCTTCTATGCTTTTTTCACCTTCGGTGGTAGTTTTGGTTAATGTACAACGTCTCCTAGAGCAAGATAAGGAGTAGACTCTAGACGTTTTCTTTTTAACCGCGGTTGGAATGACGACATAGCAGTCAAAATAGACAAGTCGTCATTGCAATTAGGTTAATAGCCTTGACGTTGGATTTTCCAAGACTACTACCAAATAGTAGGTTTTCCTATTTATTAGTGGCCCCTCCATCATTGACGAACATGCTTATTACATAAGGCATCCTCTTCAAACACTAATCCGCCGTAGTTTGAATCTACCGCGCAGAGCATTTAAAATCTGAGGAGCCTTCATCATGAGCGCACGCGACCTCACTCATGGCTTCAGTCATTATGAATTGGGTTCTCACTACGAAAAAACTTCGTAAAAAATAAAAATAAAAAGAAAATAAGAATAACTATCCAATAAGCTTTCCATCATATCGTGGATGTACTTGTGAGGATCTTTGACCAGACGCTGATTCAGGCGTCATTCTTCCTTCTCTGCTCTGCTCTGCGGTCAACCGGCCCGGACGTGTCTCTCCACGTTCCGCTGGTTCCGCATTTGCTGCGTCCCTAGTGAGTTTTTTCTCATTTGTTTACTCCGGGATGTATCGAGTAAGGTTAGGATATGCGTAGCAGGAGTGTCCTGGGCTAGTTGCCCGCAGTGCAGTGTATTTTGGGTCGTGTGTTTGGGGCATCTATTTCGGATGTACCCTCGTGGTCCTGTTGTGGACAGGTGAACTTTTTCACAGTTAGCTAGTTTTGTGATGCAGGCGGCTTTCTTTACGCGTTATTGCTTCCTTTTATCTTTCTGATGAGGTAGCGTATTTTTGCTGACGTTCCCAGCGTATTTTTCTTCACTTAGTGAAGTTTTTTCTGGGTCCCGAGTCAGTTCTTCCCTTTGCCGGAAGTATTTGCTACAGTGGTGTGTTGGCGGGTGGTTCCTGTTGTGATATAATTCAGTGCTTTTTGTTTATATTCCGACATGTTACTGTTATCCGTCTGGCCTAGGCCTAGCCAGCCTCTCGTAGCTTTTTCCACATATACAAGTGTTATTGATTTATTTTCTAAATATGTACTACTGTGTCCATGTGTGTCCCTGGTTTAGTTGTGTATTGGCTAATTCCACGGACTATTTATGTGTCCTGGGTTAGTTGTGTATTGGCTAATTCCACGGACTATGTTGGGCCCGGCGTTTAGTTGTGTTTTGGCTACGCCTCGGTCCGGTGTTGCGTTCAGATGGTATCTGGGACGGGGTGGGTTTTTTTCCGGCGGGTTTTTCTCGGTTTCACCTTGATAACCCCGGCTGGTTTGCCGAGTTTTGGCCACGCGTGGTTTAAAACAGGCTTGTTTCCCCGGCGAGTGGGTGTCTGTGGCTCCCCAGGGACTGCGTCTCTTGGTGCCTGTTTTCAGGCTCCTTATGATTCCCGGCGGATTGGCTGTACCCATCTAACAGTGTTCATACGGACACGTGTTGTTTGTAGTTTTTTCGGTTTTGCAAAGCCGATATAAAACTTTGCTGTTGTTGTATTTACCTACAGGTAATTTACCTAATTGTAGTTTACAGGAGTTGAGCTAAGCTCGTGTTGTCCCGTCTCTCAGTCTACTTTTTATCCAATTTTTTCTTGAAAATATGGATGTTCCTTGCCCCTACCACCTCCTCCTCCAGCCCATTCCATTTGTCAATACATCTATAGGGGAAGCTAAACTTCCTGATATCGTTCTTGCAGGTAGGTCTTTTTACTTTTGTAGCTTGTGGCCTCTAGTTATTCCTGTATCCATAATTAATATATCCTCCCTATCCAGCCTCTCCAGCCCCCGGGTACATTTGTACATCATTATCATGTCCTCCCCTCTCTCTCCTCTCTTTTAGACTCGGTAGATTTAATTTGGCTAGCCTCCCTTCATATGGCAGTTTCTCTGGGACTTGGAACCAACCTAGTGACTGCTCTCTGGATTCTTTCTAACTTGTGAATATGCTTCTTTAGATGCGGGGACCACACCACTGCTGCATACTCCAATCTTGGTCTAATCTATCTATCTATCTATTGCCTGACGCCGTGATCCCCGAAGGGGTGGCCACGAACGAACCGCCCCCATGCACCTCTGTCCCCAGTCAGTCGACGCCCCTCCCCCCAACCAGCACCACCTTCGTTCATGTACTTCCTCACTCCATCCTTCCACCTCATATTCGGTCTACCTCTCCCCCTCTGTCCCTCCACATCGCTCTCGTACACCCTCTTAGTCATTCTCTCGCTTTCCATACGTTCCATATGGCCGAACCATCTCAAGTTGTTCCTTTTCACACTTTCCAGCACATCTACCTCCACACCACACTCCTCCTTCTTCCTGCCTCATTAGTCTGTCTATCCCTCCATGTAACTCCGCACGCACTCCTTAAGTAATTCATTTCACTGCTCTCACTCTTGGTCTGAGTCTCTCAACCAACGTCCATGCTTCGCTTCCGTAAGTCAGTGTCGGGATTACCACACTGTCATGCAAGGACTTCTTCACTTCCATACTGACCACCCTATTTCTTGTTACTGCTTTTAGCGTTCCTACAACCCTCTTCCCCTGTTGTACCCTCCCCGCACCTCTTCATCCATAGTCCCATCTTTACTCAACACACTGCCCAGATACTTAAAAGAGTTGACGAGCTCCATAGCCTGACCGTTCAGCTTCACTCACACTCTGTGACTTCACCCCTTTCGAAGACCATAACCTTGCTCTTCCCCGTATTTACCTTCAAATTCCGTTTTTCGCACACTGTTCCAAACTCATTTACCAGAGCCTGCAACTCCCATTCATTATCACTCATCAGAACTGTATCATCCGCAAACAGCAGTATAGGTAGCTTCCACTCAATTCCCTCCCTTTTCAGCGATACACCAACATTCACTGCTCTTGATAGTATTTCTTTCATGACTCCATCCATATATACAGTAAACACCCACGGGGACATCACACACCCCTGTTTCAAACCAACATTCAGGTCAAAGAACTCGCTCTGCTCACTCTCCACACGTACTGCCGCCTTTTGCACCCTCATACATGCTCTTCACTTCTTTCAGCAACTTGCCCTCTACTCCGTATATTCTAAGTACTTTCCACAAACCTTCTCTATCCACTTGTCATAGGCCTTCTCCAAGTCCATAAAGGCAACATACACCTTTTGTTTCTTCTCCAGATACTTCTCCACAACACAATTCAGGGTAAAAATCTGATCTACACATCCTCTTCCCTTCCTAAAACCCTCCCTGCTCGTCGCCTATTCCATTTCTCCGTTCTCACTCTCACTCTCTCAATCACTACCCTACTGTATACCTTCCCTACTACTCTTAGAAGACATATTCCTCGGTGGTTACCACACACTCCTCTTTCCCCTTTGCCCTTATATAGGGGGACTATTATGCCAGTCTTCCAGTCATCGGGTGCACTCCCCTTCTCCCATGCTAGTTTGCACATTTTCCATACCCATTCTATCACTATCTCACCACCAGACCTCACCATTTCCCCACAAACTCCATCTCTCCCTGGTGCTTGCCCCAACTTCTCTCTTTTCATGGCTTCCCACACTTCTGACCTCCTGATCCCCCACCTCCTCCTTCACTACTTCTCTTCTTCTCCCACCCATACCATAACCAGCTATTTTGCTGGCTCTTCATTCCTTTCATTTTAGCAACTCACGAAGTACTCCCTCAATCTTTCGACTCTCTCTTGCTTCGC
>CM064526.1:11290312-11458180 GCA_032716605.1 Paralithodes platypus | reverse complement strand
AATAGGCCTACTCAGTCTCGCCCGATCGATCCGTATATTTATTAGTGGCCCCTCCATCATTGACGAACATGCCTATTACATAAGGCACCCTCTTCAAACACTCATCCGCCGTAGTTTTGAATCTACCGCGCAGAGCATCTAAAATATGAGGAGCCTTCATCATGAGCGCACGCGACCTCACTCATGGCTTCAGTCATTATGAATTGGGTTCTCACTACGAAAAAACTTCGTAAAAAATAAAAACAAAAGAAAATAAGAATAACTATTCAATAAGCTTTCCATAATATCGTGGATGTACTTGTGTGGATCTTTGACCAGACGCTGACTCAGGCGTCATTCTTCCTTCTCTGCTCTGCGCTCAGCCTGCCCGGACGTGTCTCCCCACGCTCCGCTGTTCCGCATTTGTTGCGTCCCTAGTGAGTTTTTTCTCATTTGTTTACTCCGGGATGTATAGGTTAGGATATGCGTAGCAGGGGTGTCCTGGGCTGGTTGCCCGCAGTGCAGTGTATTTTGGGTCGTGTGTTTGGGGCATCTATTTCGGATGTACCCTCGTGGTCCTGTTGTGGACTTGTGAACTTTTTCACTGTTAGCTAGCTTGGTGATGCAGGCGGCTTTCATTACGCGTTATTATTGCTTCCTTTTATCTTTCTGATGAGGTAGCTTATTTTTGCTGACGTTCCCAGCGTATCTTTCTTCACTTAGTGAATTTTGTTTTGGGTCCCGAGTCAGTCTTCCCTTTGCCGGAGGTATTTGCTACAGTGGTGTGTTGACGGTGGTTCCTGTTGTGATATAATTCAGTGCTTTTTGTTTATATTACGACATGCTTACTTTTATGTCCGTCTGCCTAGGCCTAGCCAACCTCTCGTAGCTTTGCCACATGTACAAGTGTTATTGATTTATGTTGTAAATATGTACTACTGTGTCATGTGTGTCCTGGTTTAGTTGTGTATTGGCTAATTCCACGGACTATTTATGTGTCCTGGTTTAGTTGTGTATTGGCTAATTCCTCGGACTTGTTGGGCCCGGCGTTAGTTGTGTTTTGGCTACGCCTCGGTCCTGTGTTGCGTGCAGATGGTATCTGGACGGGGTGGGTTATTTCCGGCGGGTTTTTCTCGGTTACACCATGAAAAACCCGGCCGGTTGCCGAGATTTAGCCACGCGTGGTTTAAAAACAGGCTTGTTTCCCCGGCGAGTGGGTGTCTGTTTCTCCCCAGGACTGCGTCTCTGTGGTGCCTGTTTCAGGCCCCTTATGAATCCCGGCGGGACGGCTGTACCCATCTAACAGTGTTCATACGGACACGTGTTTGTAGTTTTTTCGGTTTTGCAAAGCCAATAAAAACCTAAGCTGTTGTTGTTTTTCCTCCCCGGCGATCTTTTACAAAGAAGTGGGGATAGGATTGGTTGGGGTTAACTTTAAATCACCCGGCGGGTGCAACCTGGAAGGGTGGGATGAACGAATTTACAATAGAAATTCAGTTTAGTTGACCAGACTTTGAGGGATGCATTGTGTATCACCTGCAACATACGGCGAATTAAGGCACAATTGGGGTTAACGTTTTTAAACTATTATTCACACCCGGCGGGTGCTCCCTGGAAGGGTGGGAATAAAAAAAATTCAATTCAGTTAGTTAACCAGACAATTGAGAGATATGTTTTGTATCACCGCCTTCAGCTTAAGGTGTAATTGGGGTTAACAGTTTTTTAAAAACTAATATTCACGCCCGGCGGGTGCTCCCTGGAAGGGTGGGAATAACAAATTTACAATTCAGTTAGTTAACCAGACAATTGAGGGATACGTTTTGTATCGCCGCCTTCAGCATACGACGATCTAAAAAGTTACTTCGGGAGAAGTTAGGTCTCGTATATGTGTCAGGCTTCCCAGTTTTTGATCCACGAGATAATTCGGGGGCCGGCGTCTTTTTTAAGGGGTTTTATCCAAGATTGAATCCGGAAACAAACACCACCGGAAAGACTAAAATAAGTTATAAACGCCATGCGGGTCTTTATATTATGTCAGAGGGTATTCATAAATCTTTTTGGACAAGTTAAGATAATTTGAAATCTTTTACTTAGGAACCCCACCGCGTAACGAGCCGTAGTCGTTGTGGATTGCGTCTCGTTACCCGGCGGGTTATTTAACACTTGTGTGCAGACATGTTGGATTAACCTTATGAGCATTAATTCCTGGAAATTTTCTTTTTTTCCAGAGCTGGGTCCCGGCGGGTCTATACAGAACCTGGAGTAAGTTTCCCACCAGTCTCTGTCATGGCTACCTTTGCCCCGGTTTTTGCTTTATGCATTACGCCCTCCTGTTCAGGTATCCCTATTTTTGCGCACACCCTTTGTATAAAATGTGTTAAATGTCTCGACCGCTCAAGGGGTCTGTGGGTGATGCGAAACTGTATCTTTTGTTCCCAACTCAGTTCAAAAGTCTTACAAGACAATGACAAGACCGCAGCGGTCGCCTTACGGGAGGTCAGGCAGCAGATGACAGCTTATACTACTATTGTGGCTCATAAGTCACTTCAATGCGATAACGTCCAGTTATGGGATAAGTTACTAATTGAGCACCCTCCCCTTAAACGTCCCTCTAGATTAACTGTTCGTAAACCAACAGAGACTGGACTGGGTTCTATACTTGCTCCAGCCCCAGGCACAGCTAAACGATAGCGAGAACCGACGCCCCCGGTGGCAGCCTCCTCGTCCCGGGCGAGATCTAAGTCCAGGTCCCCGCTTAGGCAGCAGCCGCCGAGTCTCTCTTCTTCACCAACGAGCAAGAAGAGTAAGACAGAGGGGTCAACGAGTGAACATAGCGAGAAATCCTCTAAACCCAAGAGCAGTTCGCGGTCGCACCGTAGCCACAAATCTTCCCGGAAGGACTCACATGATCGAAGGGCCTCCCGGCGTTCACCGCAGTCTAGTGCCTCTCGTCATACCTCTACCCCCGACAGAGCTAGTGTGCAATCTCATAGGGGGAATTTAGTACCAGTACCAAAAGATAGTTTACCTCTTAGTATTTTAACTCCAGATTTGGAGAGTTCAGTGGACAGTGATCGTCCACTGGCAGAGTCAAGTGGGAACTCCATAATTGAGCGTATGTCAGACTCCCAAGGGAGTGCAGGCCAAGGCCTGGGTGTTTGGCGGTTTTCTCGACCTATGGCTAGAACTACACAAACAGTGGCTGATGTCCACAGGGACGCGGCGATCCCATCATCTATTCCTGACTTGTCTTTACAACAAGATGAGACTCCGGCTTCGGCGGAATCCTCTCGTGGTGAGCCGGATGACAAAGACGATGTATCTATTATCTCATACATGGAAGTGCAGGAGTCAGGGTCAGTTTTAGACGCCGCACAGGATCGTAATGATTCACCTCTGAGTTCATCATCGAATAAGTTTGTCACAGCAGAGGAAATAGATGGGCTGCTAGTTAATGCTCTCACTAAATTTTTTGCCCATCAGCCGGTGACTCCTACAGTGGACCTGGGAGCTCCTATGACAGGTTCTAACGTCCGGCCTCTGATGACTTCTATTGCTTTGACTCAGATCCCTCACCCTACCTCTATATCACCATCGGTGGTCACTAGGCCTGCTACGGCGGAACTGACTACTTCGAATGTAAGGGTTATAACGGATGTCAATCCACCCCCTTTAGATAAAGCACCTATGAGAAAGGTAGCTATGCCCTTACTGTACGGCCCAGATGAGTCATGGGTTCACTTGATCCCAACTAATCCAGAGGTCACTCAACCTACCTTGTCAGGGGAACTTCCAGTACCACGTGAGTGGGTAATACAAGGCAATAAATCTAAAAAATTAAGGGCCTTGGATACTTTGGGGAATGTACTAGATGTTAATGTTAAGGCCATTCCTAATTATTATCACCAGGACTATTTTGTTTATACTGCTAAACCTGCCCTGCCCCCTGCCTCAGCTTCGAAACTGTTTTCTGACTGGTCCAAGCACGATGGTTTTAATGACATAAAAACACTGTCAACCCTCACACCAGAACTTGATTTGCAAACTGTCACAGACTCAGCCGCTAATCCAGTGTTGAAGGTGGGGCAGTTGGGTCCGGGACCTTGGGTGGATTGGGAGACGGAGGCTCAGAACTTTGCGACCACCTTCACCTCAAAAACTTCCCACCAGATCCCTCAGGATAGTCATTCTTGGTTTTCAATGCCAGTGTGTTCTGCCGGCGGAGTCCCTTCGGCTTTGTTTGATTTCTTAGCTGCCCCCAAAATCAATTTATGTGAACTCAAGGATCCTTTCACTACCCCTACCCCTACTCACCTAGACCGAGAATTTAGGCTACGGGGGAAAGCATTTAGACTGTTCTCACAGTACATTGTGACGCAACAGGTGGCTAAATCGATGCTCCGGTCCACTCAGGCAATCGCAGACGCGGATGCTAGAAGATCGGTTGAACTGTTTCGGTGACTGCTCCTTCAGTCGTCAATTCAGTCATTGGGTGACATACGCACAGCCTTGCTTGAGGCGGTGCGAGCACGACAAGATCTCAGGATGTCCTTAGTTCGGAGGCTTCCTGATCGTATTGCGAATCAGGTGGTCATGTCACCAGTGCTCACTCCCTCTTTAATGTCCCCTGAGGTGTGGAGAACCGTTTTTAATATGGCTCAGGCCTTTAAACATAGTCCCGCCCCTTCTAAGAAACCTGCCTTTAACTTCCCCAAACCCAAGCCAGTCGCAAAAGCACAGCCGGGGGGATCTAAGCCCTTTCATCTACCTAAGTCCTCCTCCACTCAAGGTCAGTACAGGTACAAACAGGGTAAGTTTACAGGTCAGAAAGGAAGAGGCTATAATAAACCAGGTCAGGGCACGTCTTCTGCCAACGCCAGCCAGCCGGCGAAGCGTCCACCACCACCACCACCATAAAATAACTAATGTCTCTCTCATTCCCGGGGCCGGTCTTAAGGCGGGTGGATCCGAGGGTAGTACAGCCGGCGAACCCTTGTCTGCTAACTGGGTCGTTCCGAACGTGTCACCAAGCATGGCCGTTAAACACTTGGGCAAGGATGGTGGCACGCAAAGGCATCACTTGGCAGTGGCTCCGGCGACCTCGTTTACGTCAGCCGACAACGGCGAATCTAGTTTCTTTAGAGGTGGAGTCACTGGTCGAGGAAATGATGGCCAAGAATGTCATCATCCCGGTCCCTCAAAATTACCCAGTCTTCACATCCAAGCTATTTTTGGTTCCCAAAAGGGACAGTGTTCAGATGAGACCCGTCGTAGACCTGTCGTATCTGAACCTTCACATTCACAACGAGTCTCATTCAGGATGTTAACAGTGCAACAAATCAGGTTAACACTTCCGCCGGGAAGTTGGATGTGTTCCTTAGACCTGACAGACGCTTATTGGCACGTCTCAGTAAACAAAAGATTTCAAAGATTTCTGGCCTTACGGATCAGGGATCAAACTTATGTTTTTCAGAGGATGCCATTCGGTTTGAACCTGGCACCTCGCTTATTCACGAAATTAGTCCGGCAAGCACTGATGCCATTGTTACAACAAGGGATCAGGATTTTATGGTACCTAGACGACTGGCTGGTGGTGGCAGAGACAGAGCAAGTATGCATAAATCATGTCAACATAACATTAAAACATGTCAAAACTCTAGGGTTCAAGGTAAATCTGGTAAAGTCAAACCTTGTTCCCTCACGAGTAGTTCAGTGGATAGGGCTGGTTTGGGACACAGCTGCTCTCACTCTGAGTCAGAGTGTGGACAATCGAAACAGATTTCGCAGGAAACTGTTCAGGTTCCTTCACAGTCTGACTACGACACGCAGAATCTGGGAGTCTCTGGTCGGCTCTCTCAACTGGATTCAACTAACTGTAATGTAGGGCCGGTTGAAACTAAAGCGTTTAATATTGGAGGGCAACAGATATTTTCCGCTATTGCCGGCGAAAAAATTATGGCCCATACCAAAATTAATCCACAACTTACTAGCGGTCTGGGCGAAGAGGGAAATGTTGCACTCGGTAATGTCATGGACCTCTCCTCCGCCGACGGTATGGGTAGACACGGATGCGTCAGGAACGATAGGTTGGGGTTTTCAGTCAAACCAAGGGCACCAGGGTCAAGGGCTTTGGTCCCATTTAGAAATCTCTCACATCAATGTCAAGGAATTACTAGTCCCCTTATATTTCCTTCAGGCTCACGGCTCTACTTTACGGGGCAAGGCGGTGGCCTTCAGAATGGACAATCTGAATGCGGTTCACTGTATTCAGAAACAAGTGTCAACGAGATCTCGGAAGTTGCTAAACGTGTCAGAAGAGATTTTTACTCTAGCCAACAGGCTGGACATTCATCTTCATGCATCTTATCTCCCAGGCGTAGCAAACGTCTGGGCAGACGCTCTGTCTCGGAGACAGAGCACAACAGTAGAATGGGCGCTCAAGCAACCCATTTTCAACCAAATGATTGCAGAGCTTTACCATCCACAAGTGGATCTGATCGCGTCCAAGGAGACTCACAAACTCCCACTATACCTCACCCGCCGGACGATAACGCCGGCAGGGGGACCAGACGCACTGGTGACAGACTGGAACAGGTGGAGTTCCATCTATCTGTTTCCGCCGCCAGACGCGTCTCTAATGTGCCATGTAGTAAACAAACTACGGGATTATCGGGGCTTAGTCTCGATAATCGCGCCCCCGTGGCCGGCGCAGTTGTGGTACCAGCAATTGAAAACGTGGTGCCCGGACCCGGTGTCGCTCCCGGTCGGGTTTTTCCACTTAGACACGATTGGCAACCTAGCGACCTCGCTGACTTTTGCATTATGGACATTCAGGAGGCCAAGTGGCTAGCACCGTATGGTAGAGAGGTGACCAATAAATTATTGAATCAATATACTCAGTCTACAAAACGACAGTACCAATCGCATTGGCAAGCCTTTACTTCTTGGATCCTTAGAACAGAACAAACGGTGCCCTCGGTGGCGTTAGTTTTTAATTATTTAAATTATCTGTTTGAGCAGAAACGTTTATCTGTGGTAACATTAAAAAATCACTTAACAGCGATTAGGATACCATTTTGGGACCTTACCGGTCTCTCAATACCAGTTGCGGAGGAAACAGGTTTTATGAGGGCATGTTTTAAATCCGTCCACCTCCCCGTCAGCTCATGCCTACTTGGTCTCTGGACAAAGCATTGTCATTACTTCACTCCCATCTGTACCAAAATACTGCAGATTTTACATTACTCTTAAAAAAGGCGGTATTCCTTTTGGCTTTGGCCACCGGGAACAGAGTGTCAGAGCTGGCGGCGATGAGCAACACACCTAATTGCCTCAGGTTTGGTAGGCTTAATGATTGTATTCACATTGCACCTTCCCCAGGGTTTGTAGCCAAGAATGAGCACAGTGCACACATGTTTTCTGAGTTCACTGTGCCGGCGTTGAAAAGGGGAAAGGTGCACCATAATTTATGTCCAGTGCAAGCTCTAACCAAATATTTGAGGGTAGCTCCTCTAAACCCCCAGGGTGCTTTATGGGTGGCAAGTACGGGTAAGCGCTTACTGAAGCGTAGATTGGCTTCTCTTTTGGTCGAGGTCATTAAAGAGAGTAATCCCGGCGTTGTGGGTAGGGCCCACGATTTACGCAAATGGGCAGCCTCTTTGCGTTTCCTTAAGAATTTTTCTGTGGAAGATATTACGTCCACACATTTGTGGGCCTCTAATCATACGTTTTTGACTCGATACCTGTCAGTAGCTCTAGACAAACCTTCCTTGCCATGTATAGCTTTAAGGCAGAGGGTCTAGGTGGCCCTTAAGTCACTTTTTGTTTTAATTTCAAGGAAAGGGGGGGGGGGGGGTGCAGTTAGTGTAACATAGGACACCCTAGACCCCGCCGGAGTATAAAGAGCTGTGATACAGTAGAATCTCGCATCCCACGATTTATTGGTACCGAAATATTACCGTGGGACCGGAATTCGTGGGATGCAGAGTATTAAAGTAATGGGGAAAATTACAAAAGTACTGGAGGCTATCGTCGGGCGACTATTGACCATCACTTTACATGCCAATAATCCAAAGTAAGTTGCTTTAACCCTCCAGCCTCGGCTACGCATTCTATAATACCGGTATCACCAAAAATGGGGGATTTGGCCAAAAAAAACGTCTCGCCTAGGCTACCGTATCTTTGTTATTTTGACTGCTTCCGCATTCCCGCGCATCCCCTAGCGTAGATGTGTTTCGTACCTGTAGAATGGCGTTGAGTAGAGCTCTCTAAGTCAACTGGTTCAGTTGTGATGACGATTTCCGTGGAGAGAACTTTGTGGCGATGTCAGCCACTTTTCACTACTCTTCACTACTGTACTTAACAATAACACAGCCACACACGAACATGCGACGCCTTACCGGCTGTTTTTGACATGCGTCGGACGGACATCTTTCAAAACAAGCTTACAGGCTTTCAAGCTGCTATGAAAAGAAAGGTAAGTAAAACACAAACAAAAAACTTAGAAAAGTTGATGAGGTGATTATTGTAATGGATGTGGTGATAGACGGGAGGCGGATGTTCGTTACCACCCTCCGCGGCCCCACTCTCGTTCTCCGTCACCCCAACGTCGTCGCCGATGATGATGATGTTGAGGGATAGCCTTAAGTATCGGCCCCTAAAGCCTGTGAAATCATCATCCATGGCATCAAGTTCGGCGTCCTGTAGAGCTTCCATTAGCTCTGCATCCGTGGGAATCGTGTGGTTTTTCGTGAGTGAATTCAGGTAGCCATTGGATAGTACCGTGGGATGCGTAATCGTGGGATCGAAATGCGTGAGATGCGTGACTCTACTGTATGAGTAATGTGATATGAAAATTTCTCTGTTCTATTAAGGGCGGGAAATTGTGCTAGTACAATGTTGGTACAAACAACAGTGTTGTTATATTAGTTTTGGCTGTAAAAGCAATTTAGTTTTAAGCATTGGATATATTTTACAAAATATTTCCACGAGTATTATGGGGTTATATGTGCACATGTAAACTTATAAGTTTTTATTTTTCACCACTTATGTTGAGTGGGGTGCCTTTTTAACTTACAGATCTGTTCACAGAGTCTCAAGAGTTAACCTTTTGTATCAAGCAGGCTTCTTTGAAGCACGCCCCTGCTTGACCCCCTTTTTGTATATATGTGCTGCGCCATTAAATTATATATTTTTCAAAGTAAGAATACTATGTGGTTGTTTGATTATCTGCTTTTGCTAGAGTTATGATATGATTACGAATGTCCCCCTCCAGTCTTAGAAATCAGGCATGTTCGTCAATGATGGAGGGGCCACTAATAAATTATAGGTTTGACTCCTGTAAGGAGATAAAGAAAACCTAATATTTAGTAGTGGCCCCGTAATCATTGACGACTGGGGCCCTCCCGACCATCCCCTTCCCATTCGTTGATGTATTAAGGATTTTGGTTACTTGATATGTCAGTGAAGGAAGAATGACGCCTGAGTCAGCGTCTGGTCAAAGATCCACACAAGTACATCCACGATATTATGGAAAGCTTATTGAATAGTTATTCTTATTTTCTTTTTGTTTTATTTTTTTACGAAGTTTTTTCGTAGTGAGAACCCAATTCATAATGACTGAAGCCATGAGTGAGGTCGCGTGCGCTCATGATGAAGGCTCCTCATATTTTAGATGCTCTGCGCGGTAGATTCAAAACTACGGCGGATGAGTGTTTGAAGAGGGTGCCTTATGTAATAGGCATGTTCGTCAATGATTACGGGGCCACTACTAAATATTAGGTTTTCTTTATCTCCTTACAGGAGTCAAACCAATAATACAAACATTCTCATATCGGACATTTATACTCGATTCATCGCTATCATGCCGAAGATTAACCCTCTCACCACGGAAGGGCTCTTGAACGCCCATAAAAAAGCATATAACAGCTGCCCGGAAGGGCTCTTGAAAGCCCAGTGGTTGAAAGCCTGTGAGCTTCGTGTGCGAGGCGTCGGTCCGACGCATGTAAACAACAGCCGGCTGGACCGACGCCCCGCATCTCCGGCCACAAGAAGGAGAGCGTCGCTTGTTCGTGTGTGCCTGTATGTTGTTGTTAAGTATCGAAAAGTAGTGTAAAGTGGCTGTTTTGGCCATAAAGTTATCTCCAATGAAATCATCATCACAACTCAACCAGTTGACGTAGAGAGCTCTACTTAATGCCATTCTACAGGTAAATAACACAGCTACGCTTGGGGATGCGCGGGAATGCGGGAAGCAGTCGGATTAACACATATACGGTAGTTCCTCCTGTTGTTCTCAAAAACTGTGCTTCCGTGCTGACTCCATGCCTAGGCAAACTCTTTCGTCTCTGTCTATCCTCTAACGTCTTCCCTTCATGCTGGAAGTTTGCTCACATTCAACCTGTCCCAAAGAAGGGTGACCGCTCTCAACCCTCCAACTATCGTCCAATTGCTCTTATCTCTTGTATTTGTAAAGTTTTTGAAACTATTCTTGCTTCCAAATTTCTTAAGCATTTCTCTTCTCATAATCTGCTCTCAGATCGCCAGTATGGCTTCCTTAAGGGTCGCTCTACTGGTGATCTTCTTTCATATCTAACGTCATCCTCCTTCCGGACTTCGGTGAGACTTTTTCTATTGCACTAGACATATCGAAAGCCTTCGATAGAGTCTGGCATAAATCTTAATATAAACTACCCTCCTTCGGTTCTATCCCTCCATCTGTGCCTTTGTCTCTAATTTCCTTTCCGGCCGTTCCATAGCCGCGGTTGTGGACGGCCATTGTTCACTTCCTCACCCTATAAACTCCGGTGTTCCTCAGGGCTCTGTCCTATCTCCTATTCTCTAATTTTTATAAATGATCTCCTTAACTGTACCTTAATTCCCATCCATCATACGCAGACGACTCAACCTTACACTACTCCATTAGTTTTTCAGAACGCCCCAGCCAGCAATCCCTCAATGACAAACGTAATAAAGCCATAGAACTCTTAAATTCTGATCTAAATACTATTTCCAATTGGGCAGAGAAAACCTTGTTAACTTTAATGCTTCCAAAACCCAATTTCTCCATCTATCTACCCGTCAGGATCTCCCAGCGGACTATCCCTTATTCTTCAACAATACAAAAATCAACCCTTCATCTTCTCTCAATATTCTTGGTGTCTCTTTTCTTCTGCTCTCATTTGTAAGGACCATATTACCAGTCTTGCTAAGGCAGCCTCCCAGAAGCTGGGTGTGCTCAACCGCCTTAGGGGGTTCTTTTCCCCTGCCCTGCTTCTTGCTCTGTACAGGGGCATAGTGCCCTTGTATTGAGTATTGTTCACATGTGTGGGGAGGTTCCTCTCACACCGCTCTCCTAGACAAAGTTGAAAGGAAGGCCTTTCGTATCATTAACTCCCGTCCACTCACCAACTCTCTGCAATCTCTCTCTCTCCGCCGCAATGTTGCATCTCTCTCGCTATTCTATCGCTACTATAATAATCAGTGTTCCTCAGAGCTATCCCAGTGCATACCACCTCCTTTACGTAGGGCACGTGGTACCCGTCTTGCAACTCAATCCCACCCCTACTCTGTGCAACTCTCCAACCCAAGAGTGAAACGTTACTCTCAAACTTTCTTCTCAGAGCTGAGCTCTGGAACTCTCTCCCAGAATCAGTCTTTCCCTCTTCCTATGACTTAAATTGCTTCAAACTCCGTGTGTCCAGGCATTTTGGCTCGAACGTCCCTTGATTTTGGCCCTGTCACTCTTTCAACTATGGGGGAGGCACTCGCTATAGGCAGTTATGCCTTTTGCCTCCCTCAATCACATAGAAAAAAAAAAAAAAAAAAAAAAAAAAAGCCTAGCCTAGACGTTTTTCGGCCAAAACACCCGGGTTTCGAGGAATATATATATAATACATAGCCGGGGCTGGAGGGTTAAGGCAAAGTCGGACAAATTGAAAATCAATAGTGACAAGAAGAAATGCAAAAGAGTGGTTCTGAGCTTGGAACAAAAAACACAAATATCCAAACGAATGGAGAGAGGTGGATGATGTAACAGCATCCACCTCTACAACTGTGGATGAGTGGCAAGCAAGCCAAGCATCCACCCCTTGCTGCCTCTCCCAAAGCATCCACCTCATAAATAAGTTTTAGATATTAAGCGAGAAACCTAAGACAAACTAAAAAGATCAAAAACAGTTTGATATTGGTGTTTCGTTTTGCTACTGTCAAAACTTTGAATGCGCCGCGGAACTCTCCCTCCAGATAAGGCCTAGCCTTCGCATACGACGATACGCATTACGCCGCCGACAACAACAACAGCTTTTTCCTTTGCTCCTCAACTTTCTCTTCATAATTGCTGAGGGGTACAGGGCCCTGCTTTGGTTTCCCGGGCGTTTCTGCACCCTCCTAAGCTCCCCGCCATGGAGTGGCTTCGGTCACCCAGGCTTTATTGTGGTCGGCAGGGAGGGTTCTGTGGGGGCGCTCGGTTATGGCCTTGGCCTTGCTCGGGGCCTTGGGGCTGTTCGGCCAGGCAGCTTGGGGAACAGCAACAACAACAACAACAACAGCTGGACGCCTTTTCCAACTTCTACTGTACTTATAAATTGGCGAGTTGAGAACATTACTATTAAAATGGTATAGTAATGTGTGTTTGTTTATTATATTAAGGCTGATAATACAGATAGCCATTAGGGGGTATTTTCTTGGGGTTTATGGGCATCTATACGAGTAATGTTTAACTAACCAGACTTTTCAATTTACCGGAGGTTTCAAATCCCCCCCGAGTGCCGGAAAATCGGGGTGTTACTGTATCTCCCTTATACATTAACATAACTAAGTCTTATTTGGACTTTTTGTAATCTATGAATAATTTCTAATGCGATGGAATTGAAAAATATAGTATCCTTCGAGCACATAGATAAACAAGAAATAAGAAAGTCAACAAAGGATCCCCCCCCCCCCCCCGTCTTCTCCTAGACAGGCTGGCGCTCACCCTCCGATCGGAAGATTTGTACAGTATTTTATTTATTTATTGTTTTTTTTTTTTCCCACGGTATATTTTCTCCTTGAAAATGTGTTTACACAAAATGATTGGGAGATATTGTAACATGTTTTTAATTGACATTTGTGTCATTTTTGCTGATTATGAGTGGGGCAATGCATAAGTGGTGATTTCGGTGTGAGCATCCTAGGTTCGAATCCCCGGACTGCCACATGTTTGTTAATTTCATTAATCGAGTTTAGGAGTAAAATTGGTTACTGGAGAGAACATAATAATTCCATCATATCGGAAATGATTCACAGATTATATAGAGACCAAATAACATACACTTTTACGAGTGTTCAAAAGTTTTGCATTATCAATAGGGATATAACTTCTTCTCTACTTTCTGGTCTATTGAACCATAATAAAGAGAGGGGGAGGGAGGGAGCGTCCCTGACAGTGTCAACCAGTCTGATGATAATGATATGATGGACAATATTTCTGTGTTCTCTGGTTTCGATGAGGACGATGAACATGTTGGGAAACCTGGAGGGGCCGATATGCTAGCTGTAGCACAAGGCTTATCAATTTCATCACAGTAACGGGGTCGGGGTTGAGGCCGGGACGGGGCGGGGAGGGAGTACAGCGGCGGGGATATCTACCGAACGTCAACATGTCTATTCTCACAAAAAGGTCAGTAACAGGTCCAAAACAGTTCTTATTGATGCTTAATTTATTAGTGGCCCCTCCATCATTGACGAACATGCCTATTACATAAGGCACCCTCTTCAAACACTCATCCGCCGTAGTTTGAATCTACCGCGCAGAGCATTTAAAATTTGAGGCGCATTCATCATGAGCGCACGCGACCTCACTCATGGCTTCAGTCATTATGAATTGGGTTCTCACTACGAAAAAACTTCGTAAAAAATAAAAACAAAATGAAAATAAGAATAACTATTCAATAAGCTTTCCATAATATCGTGGATGTACTTGTGTGGATCTTTGACCAGATGCTGACTCAGGCGTCATTCTTCCTTCTCTGCTCTGCGCTCAGCCTGCCCGGACGTGTCTCCCCACGCTCCGCTGGTTCCGCATTTGCTGCGTCCCTAGTGAGTTTTTTCTCATTTGTTTACTCCGGGATGTATCGAGTAAGGTTAGGATATGCGTAGCAGGAGTGTCCTGGGCTGGTTGCCCGCAGTGCAGTGTATTTTGGGTCGTGTGTTTGGGGCGTCTATTTCGGATGTACCCTCGTGGTCCTGTTGTGGACATGTGAACTTTTTCACAGTTAGTTAGCTTGTGATGCAGGCGGCTTTCATTACGCGTTATTATTGCTGCCTTTTATCTTTCTGATGAGGTAGTTACCTTACCTTTTGATACCTTTTGATGTGTTCGCCGCTCTTCTAGCGGCACCAAGGAGTGCGACGCCCCTCGTTATGGGTGGTGATTTGGTGCCGTAGACTGTTTGAAGCGACAGCTCGCTCCCTTGCGAGGATGGGCTCGTCTGGCACTTTTTGCAGTTCGACATCTAGGGCTCTCTTGAAGTTGTCTAACGAGATGTCCCTCATGTCTCTTACTCGCCGTGGGAGTTTGTTGAAGAGACGTGGGCCTCTGTGTGATAACCAGCCCTCTCGCAGAGAGCCCATAGCACCCCTGTTATTCATCCGGGGGATTTCGCATTCCCAGCCTCTCCTATCACTGAATTTCATGACTATCGGAGTATGTAGGTTTGGTACTAAACCCTCTGCGATTTTCCACGTGTATATTATTAGGTAACGTTCTCTTCTATGTTCCAGTGAGTACAGATTCAGTGCTCTTAAACGCTCCCAATAGTGTAGATGTTTTATCGAACTTATATGCGAAGTGAAATTTCTTTGTACACTCTCTACGTCATTTATTTCACCTGCTTTGTATGGGGATGTTAATACGCTACAGTATTCAAGCCGCGGTAGCACTAGAGATTTGAAGAGCGTTATCATAGGCAATTCACCGCGTGTTTTAAAAGTATGCAGAATCCAACCCGTTAGACGTTTTCGCAGCCGCCACTTTGACCTGGTTATGTACTTTGAAACCCATATTTTCAGACATTAATACCCCAAGGTCTTTCACACTGTCTTTCCGTTCTATTATGTGGTTAGATTCTGTTTAAGTAATTTGTAATTTCTTTAACACCATTATTATCTCCGTATCGTATTAATTGGAATTTTTCCTCATTGAATTGCATGTTGTTTTCCCTGGTCCACTGGAACACTACATTCATGTCTTCCTGCAGTCGGCCCGTGTCCTCTTGTGTGTTTACTATCTTGCTTAATTTTGTGTCATCAGCAAAAGACGACAACGTACTGTGTCTGGTGTTGGTATCTATGTCGCAAATTAGTATGAGGAACAGAAGGGGCGCTAGCACTGTTCCTTGGGGCACTGAGCTTTTGACATCCGAAGGCTCAGAAGTGACTTGGTTTACTGCTACCGATTGTTTTCGGTTTACGAGGAAATTGTATATCCACCGTCCGATTTTCCCAGTTATACCTTTTTGCTTTCAGTTTGTGGGCTATTATACCATGGTCACATTTATCAAATGCCTTAGCAAAATCGGTGTAAATGACATCCACGTTTTTCTTTTCTTCTAGCGCTTTAAGAATTTTGTCATAGTGTTCCAAAAGTTGTGAGAGACATGATCTTCCCGCTCTGAACCCATGTTGACCGGTGTTGTGTAGTTCATTTGTCTCCATGAATGTTGAAATTTTGCTTCGCAGGACTCGCTCGAAAACTTTAATGATGCGAGAGGTTAGAGCTACCGGGCGGTAGTTTTTTGGTAGTGCTTTACTCCCTCCTTTATGCAGTGGGGCAATTATTGCGTTTTTCAAGCTATCTGGTATGTCACCAGTGTCTAGACTCCTTCTCCACATTATAGACAGGGGTTTTGAGAGGTTTTCCTTACATTTTTTCATTAGGATCGAATTCCATGAGTCCGGGACTCATGCCTTGCCGACGTTCCCAGCGTATTTTTCTTCACTTAGTGAAGTTTTTTCTGGGTCCCGAGTCAGTCTTCCCTTTGCCGGAAGTTTTTGCTACAGTGGTGTGTTGGCGGTGGTTCCTGTTGTGATATAATTCAGTGCTTTTTGTTTATATTCCGAAATGTTGTCTTTTCCGTCTGCCTAGGCCTAGCCAGCCTCTTGTAGCTTTGCCACATGTACAAGTGTTATTGATTTATATTATAAATATGTACTACTGTGTCATGTGTGTCCTGGTTTAGTTGTGTATTGGCTAATTCCACGGACTATTTTTGTTTCCTGGATTAGTTGTGTATTGGCTAATTCCACGGACTATTTGTGGGCCCGGGGTTAGTTGTGTTTTGGCTAACTCTTCGGTCCTGTGTGTTTTTTTTTTAAGAGACAATGAACGGAGGAAGGAAAAACACAGATAAAACAAAAAGGTCCATGTGCCTAAAGGCATCCTCCATTCATAAAATGTTTGTAACAACTGGATTTAAACATTTGTAGATTGTAAGTTTGTGGAAAGCAATTCGAGGGAAGTGAATTCCAAAGAGTAGTAGCTCTGGGGATAAATGAATTCTGATAAGCAGAAGTTCTGCATTGTGGAGGAGAAAGTGTAAATTCATGGGTGCTCTCAGCTGCCCTAGTTCTACGGGGAAAGATGTGGAGAGGCGGCACAATTGAAGCAAGTTCCTCGGAACAATTGCTGTGAAAATATCTGTAGAATAATGCAAGGGATGCAACGTTTCTTCGTATGGATAATGTAGGAAGGTCCTGTGTGATTGCAGGGTTATTGATTAATCTAATAGAATATTTTGAATTTTGTCCAACTGCCTCAATGCAACCACTCCACTTCCACCCCACAGAGGTGAACAGTAATCCATCTGAGAACGCACATGACTTTTATATATCACGGCCAACTGCTCGTCAGTGAAGAATTCTCGAACTCTGTACAGGAGTCCCAGTTTTTTAGAGGCATTCTTAGCAATGCTTCTAACATAATGTGTCCAGCTCAAGTTAGTAGTTAATGTTACACCGAGAATGTCAATACTAGGGGAAGTGGGAATATTTACATCATTAAAAAATATATGGGAGTCAGTGAGATTCTGTCGGTTAGAAAATTGAATGCATTTGGTTTTCTGTGCATTAAAGGAAACTAGATTCTTTTGTCCCCATCCATTAATTCTAGAAAGGTCCTGGTTCAGAGAAATTGCAGTGTTTATTTTTGAATTTATAAGATCGGGTTGGGTGAAAGAATTGGTAAATGTGAAGGAACTGTGGAGTGTTGAGTCATCTGCGTAGGAATGTATTGGATTATGAGTGGTAGATATGAGATCATTGATATGAATGAGGAACAGAATTGGGGCCAAAACTGATCCCTGGGGAACACCAGCATTTATTGAGTGAAATTGAGAATAAAGGCCATCTACCATTACACGTATTTTTCTGTTATGAAGATAAGAAGAAATTAGTGGAACTAATGATGCAAGGCCGTAGTGTGACATCTTCGACAATAAGGATTGATGCCAGACTCTATCAAATGCCTTTGATATATCCAGTGCTATTGTATGTGTTTCACCATGTTGGTCTGTAGCTTGGTTGATTTGATGCGTAAGAAGGCAAAGCATGTCTGCAGTTGATCGACATCGTCTAAAACCATATTGCCTATCACTGATTAATTTATTATTCTCAAGATGCCTAATTATGTGATTATTTAATATAATTTCAAAGACTTTACCAAGAGTGGAAGTTATAGCTATTGGTCTGTAGTTTGATGGATCTGAAGAGGCACCTTTTTTAGGAACTGGATGGATGTTTGCTTCTTTCCAGGGTACTGGGAAGCATGAGGTATGAGTACACAGACGGAATTTTTTTGCCAATACAGGAGCGAGCACCAAGGAGCAATTCTTAAGTACTATTGGAGGAATTTCATCTGGACCAGGAGCCTTATCTACTGAGAGATTCTGCAAAATAGTTTTGACATGTCTGGTGTGGATCTTAAGTGAGGGAATTTCAGGCGAATTAAAATTAAGTACAGGGACATCTTGATTTATTTCATCTAAGGTTGAGTTGGTGGAGAAAATATCCGCAAGAAGGTTAGCTTTACCTCGTGGGTCACTTACAAGATTGCCAGTCGGAGATGTTAATGGTGGAATGGATGAAGCAGTAAAGAAGTTGGATTTAAATGAGTTAAGAGTAGACCAAAATATTTTGTTATCATTTGGATTATTTAGAAGTTTATTTGCCTGCTTGTGGAGAAAGTTTGATTTAGTTAGGTTTAATACAGTTTTGGCATGATTTCTGATGTTTCTAAAGTAATTAAAGGCTTCATGAGTTTTTGATCTTGTGTATGCATTGTAGGCTATTGCTTTTTGTTCAGTTACTCTAGCACAATTATGGTCAAACCATTTAGGTGAATTAGATCTTTTACTGTACTTTTGATGAGGAATAAAAGTTTCCATTCCAATTTTTACAAAATCTTGTATGTGGCTCAAGGTGGAGTGTGCATCATTAGAAAAGAAAGAGGTCCAGGGAATATCAATAAAGAAACCTTGAAGACCCTCCCAGTCTGCCCTATCGTAATGCCATTTAGTCACCAAAACAGGTTCAGAGTGGGAAGGTGTGGTAGGTGATAGACAGGTGGCCTGTATCAGACAGTGATCAGAAGATCCAAGCGGGGACCTCACTGTAACATCATAATTTTCTGAATTGGTTGTTAAAAATAAGTCCAGTAGGTGGGAATTATGATTAGGATTATCTGGTACACGGGTGGGTTGGTTGACTAGTTGAGTGAGATTAAATGAGTCTGCAAATAGCTCACATTCAAGACCAGCATCATCA
Source organism: Paralithodes platypus (assembly GCA_032716605.1). NCBI lineage: Eukaryota > Metazoa > Arthropoda > Malacostraca > Decapoda > Lithodidae > Paralithodes > Paralithodes platypus. The sequence goes on along the minus strand of CM064526.1, from coordinate 11,439,403 downwards.
GTCCTGGCTGAATGAGTGAGCCATTCAACATTATGGACATTAAAATCACCCAACACAGTGATTTCAGAAGAAGCATTTAAGTTGAGGACACTGAGTTGTGAGGACAGAGAATCAAAAAGACTTTGCTCTGGAGGAGTATTTGGGGAATGGTAGATGCAACATATGTATTTAAATTTACCAGCAGAAATTAATTTGTATATAGAATAATCAAAATAGGGTCAATTGAAACTAGTAACCTCCTCCAGGGCAATTTCAGATTTTGCGAAGCAACATACACCTCCTTTAGGTCTGAAATTTTGGAGCAGTTGATAACCTGGAAAATTAAATCTAGACGTGTCAGATGTGGATGTTACTTGAGTCTCTGTCAAAAAAAGGAGAGTAGGGGATTCTGCTTGAAGAAATTGGTGTACAGAATTGATGTTAGAGTGAAGTCCCCTTATATTGTGTGGCGTTCAGATGGTATCTGGACGAGGTGGGTTGTTTCCCGGCGTGTTTTTCTCGGTTTCACCATGCAAAACCCGGCTGGGTGCCGAGTTTTGGCCACACGTGGTTTCAAAAACAGCGAGTAGGTGTCTGAGGCTCCCCAGGGACTGCGTCTCTGTGGTGGTGCCTGTTTCAGGTCCCTATGATTCCCGGCGGATGGCTGTACCCATGGCGTGTTCATGCGGACACGTGTTGTGAAGTTGTTTTCCCCGGTTTTGCAAAAGAGAAATGACCCAGGGAATTATAGACCAGTCAGTTTGACAAGTGTTGTGTGTAAACTAATGGAAACGGTAATTAGAGAAGGAAATTAATGGATCATATGAAGTCAAACCAACTTTTCAGTGGGAGACAGTTCGGATTCTTGCCGGGGAGGTCGACGGTACTACAGCTAATTAAGGTGGTAGATGATTGGATGCAAATTCTAGAAGATGGTGATGTAATAGACGTGGTATATTGCGATTTTATGAAGGCCTTCGATAAGGTCCCACATAAAAGGTTAATAGAGAAAGTTAGAAGCTATAATATAGGGGAGAAATGTGTGAAATGGATAGAAGCCTTCCTGAAAGATCGGAGACAGAGGGTACTGGTGAATGGAATAGGCTCGGGGTGGAGGGAAATTACAAGTGGGGTACCTCAGGGATCTGTGTTGGGACCACTGCTGTTCGTTATATTTATCAACGACTTGCCTGAAGTTATAACTAATGGAAGTGAGGTATACCTGTATGCGGATGACACTAAACTGTATAGAAGAGTGAGGAGTAAGGAAGATATGGGTTTGCTTCAAGGAGATGTGGAGGGCATGAAGGGATGGTCTGAGCATTGGTTAATGCCTTTTCATCCAAAAAAATGCAAGCACATGCGGATTGGGACCAGCAAGATAGACAAGGTAGGATACAGTATGTATGAAGCGATGGAGGAAGTGAGTGCAGAAAAGGATATAGGAGTAGTGATAGACAATAAGTTAAATTTCTCAGAACATTTAGCGGAAAAGATAAACAAAGCCAATAGAATTGTAGGGCTGATAAGGAGGACATTTGTGTCACTTGACGAAGAAATCTTCAGGAATCTCTATACAGCGCTGGTTAGGCCACACCTGGAATATGCGAACCAGGTGTGGGCTCCATATATGTTAAAGGATATAGAAGCAGTGGAGAAAGTGCAGAGGAGAGCTAGCAAGCTGGTACCAACGTTGAAGAACGCGGGCTATGAGCAGAGGTTGAGGACACTGGGGCTTCCGACACTGGCATATAGGAGAAAGAGAGGGGATATGATAGAGACTTTTAAGATAGTGTCAGGAAAGTACGATGAGGATGTGTGTGAAGGTATCTTCTTGATGCGGGAGGGAACAAGAACGAGAGGACATTCTAAGAAAATTTACAAAGAAAGAAATAGGCTTGAGAAGGCAAAGAACTCATTTTGTGATAGAGTGGTAAATGAGTGGAACGCACTGCCCCAGTATGTAGTCGATTCCGAATCAATAAGGGAGTTTGAAAGTAATCTTGATAAAGCATGGGGAAGACAAGATTTGAAGTTTGATTATAAAACAAAAATACAGAATAGTAAAAATGTTGCGTCTGCTACCGCCGCCGCCAACACCGTGAACGACCGCAGCAGTGCAAGTACTGGTACTGAGCTGGATACACAGGCATAGTTTGCCTTTTTCCAGAGGATCAACTGTAAGAAACTGTAAGAAATGCTGGTTTTTTATATTGTGTCAGAGGGTATTCTTAAATCTCTTGGACAAGTTCAGACATTCTGATATCTTTACATAGGAACCCCACCGCGTAGCGAGCTGTGATCGTAGAGTATTACGTCTCGTTACCCGGCGGGTTATTAACACTTGTGTGCGAACATGTTGGGTTAACCTTATGAGCATTAATTCCTGGAAATTTTCTTTTTTTCCAGAGCTGGGCCCCGGCGAGTCTATAGAGAACCTGAGTAGTTTCCCACCAGTCTCTGTCATGGCTACCTTTGCCCCGGTTTTTGCTTTATGCATTACACCCTCCTGTTCAGGTATCCCTATTTTTGCGCACACCCTTTGTATAAAATGTGTTAAATTTCTAGACCGCTCAAGGGGTCTGTGGGTGATGCGAAACTGTACCTTTTGCTCTCAACTCAGCGTTAAAGTTTTACAAGACAATGATAAGACCGCAGCAGTCGCCTTAAGGGAGGTCAGGCAGCAAATGACCACTTATACTACTACTGTGGCTCATAAGTCACTTCAATGCGATAACGTCCCGCTTTGGGATAAGTTACTAATTGAGCACCCTCCCATTAAACGTCCCTCTAGAGTAACTGTTCGTAAACCGGCGGAGACTGGACAGGGTTCTATACTTGCTCCAGCCCCAGGCACATCTAAGCGACAGCGAGAACCGACGCCCACGGTGGCAGCCTCCTCGTCACGGGCGAGATCTAGGTCCAGGTCCCCGCTTAGACAGCAGCCGCCGAGTCTCTCTTCTTCACCAACGAGCAAGAAGAGTAAGACAGAGGGGTCAACAAGTGGATATAGCGAGAAATCTTCTAAATCCAAGAGCAGTTCGCGGTCGCACCGTAGCCACAAATCTTCTCGAAAGGACTCACATGATCGAAAGGCCTCCCGGCGTTCACCGGAGTCTAGTGCCTCTCGTCATACCTCTACCCCCGACAAAGCTAGTGTTCAATCTCATGGAGATAGTTTAGTGCCAGTACCAAAAGACAGTTTACCACTTAGTATTTTAACCCTAGAATTGGAGAGTTCAGTGGACAGTGATCGTCCAATGGCAGAGTCAAGTGGGAGCTCCATGATTGAGGGTATTTCGGACTCCCAAGGGAGTGCAGGCCAAGGCCTGGGTGTTTGGCGGTATTCTCAACCTCTGGCTCAAACTACACAAACAGTGGCTGAGGTCCACCGGGACGCGGCGATCCCATCATCTATTCCTGACTTGTCTTGGCAACAAGATGGGACTCCGGCTTCGGCGGAATCCTCTCATGGTGAGCCGGATGACAAAGACGAGGTATCTATCATCTCAGACATGGAAGTGCAAGAGTCGGGTTCAGTTTTAGACGCCGCACAGGATCGTAATGATTCACCTTTGAGTTCATCATCGAATAAATTTGTCACAGCAGAGGAAATAGATGGGCTGCTGGTTAATGCTCTCACTAAATGTTTTGGCCAACAGCCGGAGACTCCTACAGTGGACCTGGGAGCTCCTATGACAAGTTCTAATGTCCGGCCTCTGATGACTTCTATTGCCTTGACTCAGATCCCTCACCCTACCTCTATATCACCATCGGTGGTCACTAGGCCTGCTACGGCGGCACTGACTACTTCTAATGTAAGGGTTATAACGGATGTCAATCCGCCCCCTTTAGATAAAGCACCGATGAAAAAGGTAGCTATGCCCTTACTGTACGGTCCGGATGAGTCATGGGTACACTTGATCCCAACTAAACCAGAGGTCGCTCAACCTACCTTGTCAGGGGAACTTCCAGTGCCACGAGAGTGGGTAATACAAGGCAATAAATCTAAAAAATTACGGGCCTTGGATACTTTGGGGAATGTACTAGATGTTAATGTTAAGGCCATTCCTAACTATTATCACCAGGACTATTTTGTTTATACTGCTAAACCTGCCCTGCCCCCTGCCTCAGCTTCGAAACTGTTTTCTGACTGGTCCAAACAGGATGGTTTTAATGACATAAAGACACTGTCAGCTCTCACACCAGAACTCGATTTGCGAACTGTCACAGACTCAGCCGCTAATCCAGTGTTGAAGGTGGGGCAGTTGGGTCTGGGACCTTGGGTGGAATGGGAGACGGAGGCTCAGAACTTTGCGACCACCTTCACCTCAAAATCTTCCCACCAGATCCCTCAGGATAGTCATTCTTGGTTCTCTATGCCAGTGTGTTCTGCCGGCGGAGTCCCTTCGGCTTTGTTTGATTTCTTAGCTGCCCCCAAAATCAATTTATGTGAACTCAAGGACCCTTTCACTACCCCTACCCCTACTCACCTAGACCGAGAATTTAGGCTACGGGGCAAAGCATTTAGACTTTTCTCACAGTACATTGTGACGCAACAGGTCGCTAAATCGATGCTCCGGTCCACTCAAGCAATCGCAGACGCGGATGCCAGAAGATCGGTTGAACTGTCTCGGCGACTGCTCCTTCAGTCGTCAATTCAGTCATTGGGTGACATACGCACAGCCTTGCTTGAGGCGGTGCGAGCTCGACAAGATCTCAGGATGTCCTTGGTACGGAAGCTTCCTGATCGTATTGCGAATCAGGTGGTCATGTCACCAGTGCTCACTCCCTCTTTAATGTCCCCTGAGGTGTGGAGAACAGTTTTTAATATGGCTCAGACCTTTAAAAAACATAGTCCCGCCCCTTCTAAGAAACCTGCCTTTAACTTCCCCAAATCCAAGCGAGTCGCAAAAGCACAGCCGGGGGGATCTAAGCCCTTTCATCTACCTAAGTCCTCCTCCCCTCAAGGTCAGTACAGGTATAGACAGGGTAAGTTTACAGGTTACAGGTCAGAAAGGACGAGGCTATAATAAACCAGGTCAGGGCACGTCTTCTGCCAACGCCAGCCAGCCGGCGAAGCGTCCACCACCTCCACCACCATAAAAAAACTAATGTCTCTCTCATTCCCGGGGCCGATCTCAAGGCGAGTGGATCCGAGGGTAGTACAGCCGGCGAACCCTTGTCTGCTAACTGGGTCGTTCCGAACGTGTCACCAAGCATGGCCGTTAAACATTTGGGCAAGGATGGTGGCACGCAAAGGCATCACTTGGCAGTGGCTCCGGCGACCTCGCTTACGTCAGCCGACAACGGCGAATCTAATTTCTTTAGAGGTGGAGTCACTGGTCAAGGAAATTATTGCCAAGAATGTCATCATCCCGGTCCCTCAAAATTACCCAGTCTTCACATCCAAGCTATTTTTGGTTCCCAAAAGGGACAGTGTTCAGATGAGACCCGTCGTAGACCTGTCGTATCTGAACCTTCATATTCACAACGAGTTATTCAGGATGTTAACAGTGCACCAAATCAGGCTAACACTTCCGCCGGGAGGTTTGATGTGTTCCTTAGACCTGACAGACGCTTATTGGCACGTCTCGGTAAACAAAAGATTTCAAAGATTTCTGGCCTTACGGATCAGGGATCAAACTTATGTTTTTCATAGGATGCCATTCGGTTTGAACCTGGCACCTCGCTTATTCACGAAATTAGTCCGGCAAGCACTGATGCCATTGTTAAAACAAGGGATCAGGATTTTGTGATACCTAGACGACTGGCTAGTGGTGGCAGAGACGGAGCAAGTATGCATAAATCATGTCAAAATAACATTAAAACATGTCAAATCTCTAGGGTTCAAGGTAAATCTGGTAAAGTCAAACCTTGTTCCCTCACGAGTAGTTCAGTGGATAGGGCTGGTTTGGGACACAGCTGCTCTCACTCTGAGTCAGAGTGTGGACAATCGGAACAGATTTCGCAGGAAACTGTTCATGTTCCTTCACAGTCTGACTACGACACGGAGAATCTGGGAGTCTCTGGTCGGCTCTCTCAACTGGATTCAACTAACTGTAATGTTGGGCCGGTTGAAAGTAAAGCGTTTAATATTGGAGGGCAACAAATATTTTCCACTATTACCGGCGAAAAAATTATGGCCCATACCAAAATTAATCCACACCTTACTAGCGGTCTGGGCGAAGAGGGAAATGTTGCACTCAATAATGTCATGGACCTCTCCTCCGCCGACGGTATGGGTAGACACGGATGCGTCAGGAACGATAGGTTGGGGTTTTCAGTCAAACCAAGGGCACCAGGGTCAAGGGCTTTGGTCCCATTTAGAAATCTCCCACATCAATGTCAAAGAATTACTAGTCCCCTTATATTTCCTTCAGGCTCACGGCTCTACTTTACGGGGCAAGTCGGTGGCCTTCAGAATGGACAATCTGAATGCAGTTCACTGTATTCAGAAACAAGGGTCAACGAGATCTCGGACGTTGCTAAACGTGTCAGAAGAGATTTTTATTCTAGCCAACAGGCTGGACATTCATCTTCACGCATCTTATCTCCCAGGCGTAGCAAACGTCTGGGCAGACGCTCTGTCTCGGAGACAGAGCACAACAGTAGAATGGGCGCTCAAGCAACCCATTTTCAACCAAATGATTGCAGAGCTTTACCATCCACAAGTGGATCTGTTCGCGTCCGAGGAGACTCACAAACTCCCACTGTACCTCACCCGCCGGACGATAACGCCGGCAGGGGGGCCAGACGCCCTGGTGACAGACTGGAACGGGTGGAGTTCCATCTATCTGTTTCCGCCGCCAGACGCGTCTCTAATGTGCCATGTAGTAAACAAACTACGAGATTATCGGGGCTTAGTCTCGATAATCACGCCCCTGTGGCCGGCGCAGTTGTGGTACCAGCAATTGAAAACGTGGTGCCCGCACCCGGTGTCGCTCCCGGTCGGGTTTTTCCACTTAGACACGATTGGCAACCTAGCGACCTCGCTGACTTTTGCATTATGGACATTCAGGAGGCCAAGTGGCTAGCACCATATGGTAGAGATGTGACCAATAAATTATTGAATCAATATACTCAGTCTACAAAACGACAGTATCAATCACATTGGCAAGCCTTTACTTCTTGGATCCTTAGAACAGAACAAACTGTGCCCTCGGTGGCGTTAGTTTTTAACTATTTAAATTATCTATTTGAACAGAAACGTTTATCTGTGGTAACGTTAAAAAATCACTTAACAGCGATTAGAATACCATTTTGGGACCTTACCGGTCTCTCCATACCAGTTGCGGAGGAAACAGGTTTTATGAGGGCATGTTTTAAACTCCGCCCACCTCCCCGTCAGCTCATGCCTACTTGGTCTCTGGACAAAGCATTGTCATTACTTCACTCCCGTCTGTACCAAAATACTGCAGATTTTACATTACTCTTAAAAAAGGCTGTATTCCTTTTGGCTTTGGCCACCGGGAACAGAGTGTCTGAGCTGGCGGCGATGAGCAACACACCTAATTGCCTCAGGTTTGGTAGGCTTAATGATTGTATTCACATTGCACCTTCCCCAGGGTTTGTAGCCAAGAATGAGCACAGTGCACACATGTTTTCTGAGTTCACTGTGCCGGCATTGGAAAGGGGAAAGGTGCACCATAATTTATGTCCAGTGCAGGCTCTAACCAAATATTTGAGGGTAGCTCCTCTAAACCCCCAGGGTGCTTTATGGGTAGCAAGTACAGGTAAGCGCTTGCTCAAACGTAGATTGGCTTCTCTTTTGGTCGAAGTGGGTAGGGCCCACGATTTACGCAAATGGGCAGCCTCTTTGCGTTTCCTTAAGAATTTTTCTGTGGAAGATATTACGTCCACGCATTTGTGCGCCTCTAATCATACGTTTTTGACTCGATACCTGTCAGTAGCTCTAGACAAACCTTCCTTGCCATGTATAGCTTCAAGGCAGAGGGTCTAGGTGGCCCTTAAGTCACTTTTTGTTTTAATTTCAAGGAAAAGGGAGGGGGGGGGGGGGGGGGGGGGGGGGGGGGGGCAGTCAGGGTAACATAGGACACCCTAGACCCCGCCAGAGTATAAGAGCTGTGATACTAGTTGTGGGTATTGTTGATATGAAAATTTCTCTGTACTATTCAGTGCAGGAAATTGTGCTAGTACAATGATAGTACAAACAACAGTGTTGTTATAGTAGTTTAGCTGTGAAAGCAATTTAGTTTAAGCATTGGATATATTTTGCAAGATATTTCCACGAGTATTATGGGGTTATATGTGCACATGTAAACTTATAAGTTTTTATTTTTTACCACTTATGTTGAGTGGGGTGCCTTTTTAACTTACAGATCTGTTCGCAGAGTCTCAAGAGTTAACCTTTTGTATCAAGCAGGCTTCTTTGAAGCACGCCCCTGCTTGACCCCCTTTTGTATATATGTGCTGCGCCATTAAATATATTTTTCAAAGTAAGAATACTATGTGGTTGTTTGATTATCTGCTTTTCTAGAGTTATGATATGATTACGAATGTCCCCCTCCAGTCTTAGAAATCAGGCATGTTCGTCAATGATGGAGGGGCCACTAATAAATTATAGGTTTGACTCCTGTAAGGAGATAAAGAAAACCTAATATTTAGTAGTGGCCCCGTAATCATTGACGACTGGGGCCCTCCCGACCATCACCTTCCCATTCGTTGATGTATTAAGGATTTTGGTTTACTTGATATGTCAGTGAAGGAAGAATGATGCCTGAGTCAGCGTCTGGTCAAAGATCCACACAAGTACATCCACGATATTATGGAAAGCTTATTGAATAGTTATTCTCATTTTCTTTTTGTTTTTATTTTTTACGAAGTTTTTTCGTAGTGAGAACCCAATTCATAATGACTGAAGCCATGAGTGAGGTCGCGTGCGCTCATGATGAAGGCTCCTCAAATTTTAAATGCTCTGCGCGGTAGATTCAAACTACGGCGGATGAGTGTTTGAAGAGGGTGCCTTATGTAATAGGCATGTTCGTCAATGATTACGGGGCCACTACTAAATATTAGGTTTTCTTTATCTCCTTACAGGAGTCAAACCTATAATGTATTCCATGTTATGTCATATATGATTTTGGTGGTATAATGTAATATAAGTCAGCTGAAGGTAGGCCAAAGGGGTCAAAAGGGGGACTTTGGGAAAGTGGCTGGAATGAATGAATTAATTCCCACAAGGCCTGTTATTTCTAAAACACGGTTTTGATGTACACGGTACGTACAGGGTACGAATTAACCGTGTATATCAAGACCTGACTTTATATTTATAGGTCTGCTGTATACTGTACAGGTACTGTAATTCATCTTGAGTCTACGTTGTTAGTGATAGGGAAGTCTCCGTTTTCTCTGGTGGCTCGGACTCCCTCTTCTAATTCGAACATTTCCCTCTCTTAAGTCGGACTTCGGACATCTCGGAAAATCAAACTTCTCGGAAGTGGTCTCCCCCCAATTAGTCCGAGATAACGAGGGTTTACTGTTGTCTTAGAAAATCCAACGTACATAGTACCCTCCCACATGCCGTTCCCCTGCCCATCCTCGCTTTTCTGTCTACGTGATTTTTTTTTATGACATGCGAAGGTCGCAGGTTCGACAAGAGTCTGCGCCAACAGAACACGGGATAAGTCTCAACTGTAACTAAGGTAAATTCCTGTTTCTTTTCTGCTATGCCTTTTTCACCTTCGGTGGTAGTTTTAGTTAGTGTACAATATCTCCTAGAGCAAGTTAAGGAGTAGACTCTAGACGTTTTCTTTTTTAACAGAGGTTGGGATGACGACATAGCAGTCAAAATAGACAAGTCGTCATTGCAATTAGGTTAATAGCCTTGACGTTGGATTTTCCAAGACTACTGTACTACCAAATACAGTAGGGTCCCGCATAAAACGTGTTCGCATAAAACGAGCCTCGATTAAAACGACCGACCTAAAATATTAACATTTAATTTTCGATCAGAACGAATGTGATCACATAAAACGAGTCCGCCGCCAAAGTGGGGCAAATCCGAGGAGTTTTCATATAGAGAGCCGAAATATTGTACAAAACGTACGAAATATCGTACGCTTTCATATAGAACGCCGAAATATCGTACAAAACGTACGAAATATCATACGCTCCTCCTGACGGAAATTTACGCTTTCAGTGAACATTGACGATATTGGGCCACAAAAATGCTGTGTTCACATAAAACGAAATCGCATATAACGCCCTCGTTTATCGACCATATACTCGTTTTATGTGAGACCCTACTGTAGTAGGTTTTCCTATTTGGTAGCTTGGGAGTACGGTACGTCAAACCTCCCAATATAAGTCGGCTGAAGGTAGGCAAAAAGGGTCAAAAGGGGGACTTTGGGAAAGTGGCTGGAACTAATTAATTAATTCCCATAAGGCCTGTTATTTCTAAAAACATGGTTTTGATATAAACGGTACGTACACGGTACGAATTAACCGTGTATATCGAGACCTGACTGTACATATCTCGGCAATAACTATAGTACAGAATAGTTAATATACCTACAATAAAAAGGCACTGGTAAATGGATAACACATCAAAAATTATATACAGGGCCGTAATGGCGACTGTAGGTGTCAGCGGCTGCGATCGTGTCCAACCTCACATATACCCTGCAAAAGAACACCCCGTCCACCTTAAAATACATGCCTAGCAACCACCAAGGATAATTTGTAACATTAACTCACTAGAAAAGAAAGCAGGTTGGGCTAGACGGAGAGACATGGGATAAAAACATTGATAAAAAAAGACCACGTCTTGTTGGATTGGTCGCAGCCGCCCGAAAGAGGAAGAAATGAAGCGCTAGGTGGCGCTGCCGTGCTAGGCTACTGTGCATAGGAAGCCTGCCTTTGTGACGGCGGAAGAAGGAGGCTTAGAGTCAGGTGACGCTGTGAGTCGGAGAACAAGCAAGTGCATGATGGGAAGCGCAACATGCTTTATATTTATACAGTACAATATTTATTAATTATGTTTTCTTTTCTAAGTGGCATCCAATTAATGAAGTTCCATAGGGAATTAATTGTGCCACCTATGATGTAAGTGGCATACCTGAACAGGTATACGCAAGAGTAGTAACAGAGAGACTGCAGAAGATAACGGATGACATAATAGGCGAGGAGCAGGGAGGTTTCAGAAAGGGCAGGGGCTGTGTTTGGCCAAGAACAGAAAACTCTATGCAGCATTCATGGATTCATGTGTTAACAGTATATGGTATGGGAGGAAAGTTGCTAATGGCAGTAATATCTTTTTATAGGAATGCAATGGCAAATGTGAAGGTAGGAGATAGGCTAAGTTAAGTGAGAGTTTTGAGGTCAATGTAGGAGTAAGACAGGGATGTGTCATGTCACCTTAGTTGTTCAATATATACATTGATGGAGTGATAAGAGAATGTAGGGCAGGATCAATGGGTGTAGGAGCTAGACTGGAATCAGAGGGAAGAAGGTGGAAGATTTTAACATATATGCGGACGATGCAGTCCTGTTGGCGGAAAATGTGGAAGAACTTCAGAGAGTGGTCACAGACTTTGACATAATAATAATAATAATATGCTGGTATTTTATTTGTTCGACATGGTGGGCCTATGTGAAAAAAGAAAGTTAAAAGTCAATGTAGGAAAATGTAAGGTAATGGTGTTTGAGAGAAAGTCAAAATATAGAATTGAGAAAGAACATGAAAAAAGTTGTAAAATAATGTTTTAAAATTAAGTATTGTAAGAGGTTGAAAGTTTCAAGTATTTGGGAGCGGTACAGTACTATGCAAATATGTTAAAAATGTACGGCAGAGTGAGATATAAGAGAGAAAAATGCAAGGGAGAAAGGTAATTGGAGAACTTGATAGTATTCTGAAAGGAAGAATGGTTAGTAAAGAAGTGAAAAAGTCACTGAGAAACAGTGTGCTGCTCCCAACACTCTTGTATAGAAGTGAGACATGGCCAGCTAGTGACGAGGCCCTCTCCAAACCGATAGCTGTGAAGATGAGCTTTTTCAGAATGGCAGCTGGCGTGAATAGGCTAGATGGGCCAAGCAGTAGGGAAGTGTATGAGTCCTTTGGAATGGAAGAGCAAGCTTTGGACATTGAATGTAGAGTGGGTGAGTGGATAAAGAGAAGTACAGTAGGGTCCCGCATAAAACGTGTTCGCATAAAACGAGTCTCGATTAAAACGACCGACCTAAAATATTAATATTTAATTTTCGATCAGAACGAATGTCGCTTTGTACGAAATATCGTTCGCTTTGTACGAAATATCGTCGCTTTGTACGAAATATAGTTCGCTTTGTATGAAATATCGTTCGCTTTGTATGAAATATCGTTCGCTTTGTACGAAAATTTTCGCTTACAGCGAACATTGACGATATTGCGCCACCAAAATGCTGTGTTCACATAAAACGAAATCGCATAAAACGCCCTCGTTTATCGACCATAAACTCGTTTTATGTGAGACCCTACTGTACTTTGAGGTGGTATGGTCATGTTCAGAGAATGGATGAAGACAGAATGACTAGAAAGATATATGGGAGTCAAATGAGTGGAACAGCTAGTAGTGGAAGACCACCTATGGTATGGGAAAAGAAAGTTAAAAAAATATATTGAAGAAAAACTTCCACATAGTGGAAGGGGCATTGTGGCACGGGCAAAGGAGGCATGTCTTGACACAGTAGACTGGAGGCGTTTCTGTCATGGCCATCCTTTAGTGGGGGTTTCCCAAGGGAAACAACGCGTCGGAGATGATGATGATGATGAGCGGGAAATTCTCTATGAAGGAATTTCCTAGTAGGTCAGAATGCAAATATGATTATGGCAGTACGTCATTGACGGAGGAGTCACTGATAAATAATACACTTGGCTTTCGTTTAACATACTGTACGATACATCGAACTAACCTTGCCCAAGTATTATTAGCGGGAGAACAGGTAAACTGAGACTCGCAGCTGAGCCGGGCATTGCGGAAGAAGTCGGCCATCTTCTCAAAGAGGTGCAGCAGCTCGAGCGAAGTGTTCTCATAGACAGCTAACACCTCCGTCGTCACCATGTTATACACTACAAAGAATGATGGTTGACCGTTGGGTTCCGCCGCTCTTAGGGTTACCACTTCCTCCGACGCATACTGGAGAAAAAACAAATAAATATGTATAATGAGCTATAACAAGAATGATTATAAGAGATACAGTAGAAAGCAAGCTTTAACCCTTTGTCTTCAGACAACGTATATATTCTATACGTAAAGCTGGTTGAACGTAGTCAATGCCAACGTTGTGGACCCTCCATTTATGAACGTTCATACAGCGAACATTTTATTTATGAAGATCACAAATTACTACCCTTTACTCGCTTAACCCTTCCTGCCCGGTTGTCATTTTAAAAGGACACCGCGGCAGATGGGCAGAAACCCGGGTGTCCTTATAAAATCCGTAAGCTTGAAAGCCTATTCAGCTTGTTTTGAAAGCCGCGCGTCCGACGTATGTAAACAAAGCCTGTCGGAGGCGACGCACGCACCTCTGGCAGCAAGCAGACATCGGAGCTTTGTTGTTGTGTGGTCTGCAAAGACAGATTCAGTCTTGAAAAGTGTGTCACATTGCTAAAATCGCAGTAAAATGTGCTCCACGGAAATCGTCATCACAACTGAACCAGTTGACTTAGAGAGCTCTAGTCAATGCCAGTCTACATATTGGAAACCACAGTACGTTTAGACATGTGTGGGAATCTTCTAGCAGTTAAAATAACAAAGATACGGTAGCCTAGGCGTAGACGTATTTCGGCCATATCGCCTGGGTCTCAACAACGTCCTTAGGATAGCGAGCCCGTGCCAGAAGGGTTAACACACTCCATAATTTAATTTAACAAACTTTTTACCGAAGGGTAGCCTAACCCCACACCCTCTCAACACCCAAACAACTCAACTCATTTAAAATTGTTATTAATTCATAACCTGGAAGATATGGAGGAAGTGGAGGAGATAAGCAAGGTGTTTAACCCGTTGAGCCCCGGCTAGTTATAATATTTTGTTCACCCTAGTCCCAAGCCATTTTCACTTATTTTTTTTGTTTGCTAAAATGGAAGACAAGGATGAGAAATGAAAAAAAAAAAAAAAAATCACCTCTGACATTTTTTTTGGGGGGGGGGGGGAGCCTCAAAAAAATTTGTTGAGCCAAAATGGAAGAGAATGGTGAGAAATGAAGACAAAAATAAAAAAAACTCATTTCGGTCATTTGGGGGCGGGGGGGGGGGGGTTTCAATAGTTCGTCTCCCCCGCATGACCACCCGCCCGGGAGCACTAGGGTAAAACTGAGTATGGCATTGTACGGCATACATCCTAAGGAGTATCTCACATAAATCTCAAGCCTCTAGCTCCCATACGACCGGAGTAATGAAGGTTCAAAGTGGCGGTGAACTAGGGGTGTAAACTATCCCCACTAAGCCCACCACCACCACCAGCCGCGCGGCTGTCTCGGCCCGCTCACACCTACTGGCCCGGCTCCCACACACACTACGGTACCTCCCCCTCCTATTCTCCCGCCATTTCCTACCTTACAAGCCACGTAAGTGTTTTTTATATGTCGGACGCACGTGATGCGTCGCTGGGAGTTGGTGATCAAACACTGCCGACGCAACACGTGCGACGCTGGGTCTCAACGGGTTAAGGAAGATATCTGTGCAGCATGTGTGCAGCATGTGTACAGCATGGTGGACAGAAGAGGTAAGAATAGCTGTGGAAGACAAGAAGAAAGCGTATAGAGAGTGGTTGGGTAGTAGAGGGAATGAAAATTTGGAGAGGCAGAAACGAGCGAGGTACGTATAGAGAAAGAGGGTGGTGAAGAGAATAGTGAAGGAAAGTAAGAGAAGAGTAGATGAGGAATTTGGAAGGAATCTGAGTGTAAAATGGAGGGAGTGTAAGAAACTGTTCTGGAAAGAAGTCAAGAAAGTTAGGGAAAGCAAGGGAAACAGTAAGGGTGTGAAAGATAAGGATGGGAGAATGCTAGCCGAGAAGCAAGAGAGAGTCGAAAGATGGAGGGAGTACTTCAACGAGTTGCTAAATGTAAGGAATGAAGAGCCAGCAAACATAGTTGGATATGGTATGGGAGGAAGAAGAAGAGAAGTGGTGGTGGAGGAGGAGGTGGGGATCAGGAGGTCAGAAGTGTGGGAAGCCATGAAAAGAGTGAAGTTGGGGAAAGCACCAGGAACAGATGGAGTGTGTGGGGAAATGTTGAGGTATGGTGGTGAGATAGTGATCGAATGGGTATGGAAAATATGCAAACTAGCATGGGAGAAGGGGAGTGCGCCCGATGACTGGAAGACTGGCATTATAGTCCCCTATATAAGGGCAAAGGAGAAAGAGGAGTGTGTGGTAACCACCGAGGAATATGTCTTCTCACGGTAGTAGGGACAGTAGGATAGTGATTGAGAGAGTGAGAGTGAGAATGGAGAAATGGATAGGCGACGAGCAGGGAGGTTTTAGGAAGGGAAGAGGATGTGTAGATCAGATTTTTACCCTGAATTATGTTGTGGAGAAGTATCTGGATAAGCAGCAAAAGGTGTATGTTGCATTTATGGACTTGGAGAAGGCCTATGACAGAGTGGATAGAGAAGGTATGTGGAAAGTACTTAGAATATACGGAGTAGATGGCAAGTTGCTGAAAGCAGTGAGGAGCATGTACGAGGGTGCAAAGGCGGCAGTACGTGTGGAGAATGAGCAGAGCGAGTTCTTTGACCTGAATGTTGGGTTGAAACAGGGGTGTGATGTCCCCGTGGTTGTTTACTGTATATATGGATGGAGTCATGAAAGAAATACTAGGAAGAGCAATGGATGTTGGTGTATCGCTGAAAAGGGAGGGAAATGAGTGGAAGCTGCCTATACTGCTGTTTGCGGATGATACAGTTCTGATGAGCGATAATGAATGGGAGTTGCAGGGTCTGGTAAATGAGTTTGGAACAGTGTGCGAAAAACGGAATTTGAAGGTAAATGTGGGGAAGAGCAAGGTTATGGTCTTCGAAAGGGGTGAAGTCACAGAGTGTGAGGTGAAGTTGAACGGTCAGGCTATGGAGATCGTCAGCTCTTTTAAGTATCTGGGCAGTGTGTTGAGTAAAGATGGGACTATGGATGAAGAAGTGCGGGAGAGGGTACAACAGGGGAAGAGGGTTGTAGGAATGCTGAAAGCAGTAACAAGAAATAGGGTGGTCAGTATGGAAGTGAAGAAGTCCTTGCATGACAGTGTGGTAATCCCGACACTGACTTACGGAAGTGAAGCATGGACGTTTGAGAAGAGACTCAGACCAAGAGTGAGAGGGGTGGAAATGAATTACATGGAGGGATAGACAGACGAATGAGGAAGTAAGAAGGAGGTGTGGTGTAGAGGTAGATGTGCTGGAAAGTGTGAAAAGGAACAACTTGAGATGGTTCGGCCATATGGAACGCATGGGAAGCGAGAGAATGACTAAGAAGGTGTACGAGAGCGAGGTGGAAGGACAGAGAGGGAGAGTTAGACCGAAAGAGAGGTGGAAGGATGGAGTGAGGCAGTATATGGATGAGCTGGTTGGGAGGAGGGGCGCCGACTGACTGGGGACAGAGGTGCATGGGGGCGGTTCGTTCGTGGCCACACCTTCGGGGATCACGGCGGCAGGCAATAGATAGATAGATAGATAGATAGATAGATTAATTCATATTTGCGAAACAGATTTAAACGGTTAGCCTAGCCTAACATGTAATTACGCCTCATCCACTAAGTAATTTTCGCACACAGTGTATTTCCCCAATTTAGTAATGTGAATAAGAAAAGACTGGGCAAAGTAACGGTAAAATCCTCTATGGGATTCATAGTTTCTTTTTTTCCTGATCTGCCGATCTAATTGCTAATCTAGAACCTTTTTCTGTAAGTTTGTCATTTATATGCTATCGGTTAGATTAGCCTAACTGTCATTTTGCCTACATGTCTGTTCACCCACTCATCCACTCAAGTAATTTTTGTCTACTTACCATAATGATAAACCACAATTCAAGACACTGGATGACTCCGTCATTGACGCCTGCCCAGGATGCAACACAGCCCCCCATACTATTAAACACATCATAGAAGACTGTATTCTACACAATGACTTACGCCAACAACATAAACTACACTCCTTGAAAGCCCTGAGGGAAAGCCTGATCGTGGTCATGGCCTTCCTTAGGGACTCAGGGCTGTTCTACCCAGGCAGCCTAGGGAACGACAACAACAACAACCTCAATTCATAATAAACTAGTATACAGTATAATGAGTAATCTTGACCAAACAGATTCCTGAACCTCAAATCTATTGTGTTTTGTTTACCGGTACAGTATGTACCAATAGTATTGATCAGAGATTTGGTCTCAAGCGGGAGTCTAAACTCGAGTCATCTCTGTCGCTTTCGTTTACGTAATAAAAATACCGGTACATAAAATCACACACATTTAGGTCGCCCAGGAGAAATACCCAGAGACCCAGGACCATTTTGGGTCCTCAACAAAAGATTCCCAGGTCCCAGATCCCTTGGAGAGGCTCCAACTTCTGCAGGCAGACCCGCAGCGGAGCTACCACAAGCCCACCATGCTTCCAGGCGTACCCTTCATTACCACCGGCTCCCCAGGCCAGGCGCCTGACGGACCACATCTAGTCCAACTGGCGCATGACCCTGTCTCCCAAACGACCGCGTTTACACTCATCTATTCACTCGCATCCTCCATTCATTCCTATTTATTACCACTTCTCTTGCCTGATCTATAGTCATTCCTCAATCTTCCAACGCTTGTCCTACACATTCTCTCCATCTCAATGGGGGTCTTCCTACCCCTCTATTTCCCCTTGTATCTGACTCACATATTCTCTTTGTAAGCCTTACATTTTCCATTCGTTTAACATGACCATACCAGCTCAGCACCCTTCTCTCCACTCTGGCCAATGTTCCTGCTGCCTCACTCTCCTACGTATCTCTTCATTCCTCAATCTATCTCTACGGGTCACTCCACACGTAATCCTCAAGCAGCTCATCTCCATTAAATCCAGCTTTCTTCTCTCCTTTCCCTTCAGAGCCCATGTCTCAGCCCCATACATCACTGTTGGTATAACAATCCCTTGATACATTTAACTTTTACCTTTCATTCCGAGATTTCTCACCTTTCACATACTTCCCATTGCTCCGAAAACTTTCCTTTCTTCATATAGGGTACTGCAGATGTAAAAATAGGTACAGTACACATATATTTTGTCAAGCTGCTTCTATCAGCCTATAACAGATTGGAAATTCTGGGTAGGGGGGACAAATAGCAAAAAGTATATATTTTTAACCCTTTGGCTGCGGCTATGTTTGGGCTATTTAGGGCATATTCAGGCACTCCTGAATGATTAATCAAGCATCTGCATTAAATGAAGTGTATTCTGCCGAAAACTAGACGAAAATACTGTAGCTTCAAAATGACACCAGAACGGACCCTGTACGTGGTCTGGTTCACCCGCAGTGGTCCCAGTGAAACGCGGGAACCCCGCTATTATGTAACACTCGCTCGCTTGGCTACACTGGTGAGAGAGACAGAGAGAGACCCGCGCGAGACACAGCCTAGCTCAGTGAGCCGCTCGGTGCTCTGAGGGTCGAAGGTGGGCCCCTCACGCTCCCACCCACTGACACTTGATTTTTACGTTTTTTACAGGCTTTTAAAGCCTGGAAATTGCTGTAACTTGCCAAAACATTCCAGAACGTCACCCACAGCGAAAGGGTTAAAGAACATCAACAATTTTGTTGTCCCTGTTAAGCCTGGTTCACACATAGCCGAGTCGGTGCGCGAGTCCAACACGAGTGATGAAATTTTGCTATTCGGCAATGACTCGTCGATACTCCTCAACACTCGTGTAGACTCATGCTACACTCGTGTATACTCTTTGTTTACTCGACACACTCGTGGGTACTCGCCACGGGGTCCAAAAATTTGCATGAAATTTTTGGGCCCTGTGGCGAGTACCCACGAGTGTGGCCTACATACGTGTTGTTGTTGTTGTTGCTGTTCCTCAGGCTGTCTGGCCGAGCAGCCCCATGGTCCCGAGCAAGGCCAAGGCCATAACCGAGCGACCCCACAGAACCCTCCCAGCTTACCACTAATAATGCCCAGGTGACCGAAGCCACTCAAAGGCGGGGAGCTGAGGAGGGTGCGGAAATGCCCGGGAAACAAAAGCCCCACCCAAGGCCCTGTGCCCCTCAGCAATTATAAAGGGAAAGTTGAGGGGCAAAGGAAAAATGTGACGCTTTGGCTCCCAATCTGCCAGGGTTGGCAGTAGGGAGGTCAATCCACGGAAAAGACACCGTCACTTGAGATCTAGAAAATATATAAGTAAAAGGAACAGTCAGAGTAAGCTATGGGTATGGCAGAGAACGCTCAACTCTCATTCTGATAGACCAGCCCATCACCACTACATACATATGTGTAGACTCGTGTACATACGTGTCAACTCGTGTTAAACTCTGAATAACTCTTCGTTATTCGTGTTAACTCGTGTTAACTCGTGTAAACCCGTGTAACACTCTTTGATGATTCGTCGCTTTTCGTCATCATTTCGACGTTGATGAATCAACACGTGTCTACACGTAACAACACGTATGTAACACACATGCAACACATTGACACAATCGCGTTGATTCGTATTGACTTGTGTTGACTCGCGTTGACTCGTGTTAGACTCGTCCATACTCTTTGTTTACGTGCTCTGGAATGTGGCCGTTATTTTTCAAATTTTTGACACGCGTGTTTGGTTCGTGTTACACTCGTTTTGATTCTCAGTTACTCGTACAGACTCTTGCATGGACACGTGTTGACTCGTATTGACTCGAGTTAACTCGTGTTACACTCTCCTTGACTTGGGAGCAATTGCTACTCGCGGCTGACTCGGCCTCCAGCGACGGCGATAATCGACGAGTGTGACTCGTGTTGGACTCGCGCACCGACTCGGCTATGTGTGAACCAGGCTTTATTCTTTATGAGAGAGAAGGCAAATAAGATATGCGTCTCCTTTTTATCACAAAACCCTAAAGAGACGCACCCTGGACCTAAGGAGACGCAGACGTGTGTAAAACACAAAATCACAAAAAATTATATAAGTACAGTCCTCCCTCGGGTAGCGCGGCTTTGGACAGTGCGGTTTTGGTCTAACGCGGGTACCCCTAGTGTGCCGAGTCAGCATCTAACACGCTTTTATTTATGTAGCGCGCTCTGTGGTCGGCTGGGGGCTCGGCATCTCTCGCCATATCTCGGCCGTGACGTGACTCGGTAGACTCGTGACGTCAGACTCGGCTAGGCTCGGCTCGGCTCGGCCTCCCCCACGCTTGGGTAGGCCTAGTCCTACGCCGCGTGTCTCCGTGATAACATAGTGCCCGCCCAAATCGTTTCTGTTCTACCAAGTATCACCGCAATCATGCCCCCACCACTCAAGCGCCGCAAGTTCACTTATGCAGAGAAGCTAGAGGTGGTGAAGAAGGTGGAATCTGGTACCAAGAAGGCACATATTGCCCATACTTATGGGGTGAATGAATCAACAATACGAACAATCTTCAAGAATAGAGACAAGATACGAAAAGTTCTCAAGGGTAACCCAGGCGTAGCGAGTCAACATGCCTTTAAGGTAGCCAACCCTGTTCTCAAAACGACTGAGAAACTTGTTGGTCGTTATATTGATCGCCAAAGCAGGAGGGGGGTCCCTCTTGATGGAAAAGCTATTCGTCAGAAGGCCAAAAAACTATCTAGAAGTTGCTGTCAAGTTGAGCGTGCCTAACCCGCCACCATTTCAAGCGTCACACGAATGGCTCTGGTCTTTTCTTAATCGGGATAAGGTTAAGAATGTGCGAATAACTGGAGAAGCCGCAAGTGCCAATGTTGCAGCTGCCCGAGAATTTCCTGCCTACCTACGCCAGATTATAGAAAAGGGTGGATATTCAGCTGACCAGATTTTCAACGCCGATGAGACAGGCTTTTTTTGGAAAAAAATGCCCAAACGCACCTACATCCACAGGAAGCAGAAGAGCGCCAAGGGTTTCAAAGGGGCAAAGGATAGGGTAACATTGCTCTTGACGTGCAATGCTTCAGGGTCTTGCAAGATGAAGCCCCGTCATCCACCGAGCTAAGAAACCTCGCCCCTACAGGAACTTAGACATGTCACGTCTCAACGTGCATTGGATGTCCAACAAGAAAGCCTGGATGTCAGCTGCCCTCAGTCTTGAGTGGTTTGATAAATATCTTGTACCTGAACTTGAACAGTTTTGTCTGCGGAAAAATCTAGCTTTTAAGATCCTGTTTTTGCTGGACAACGCACCTGGTCATTCGCCCCTGCTAGTTGACAGACACCCTTCAATAAAGGTGATGTTTATGCCACCCAACACAACCTCTCTTCTACAGCCATTAGATCAGGAGATCATCGCCTGTCTTAAAGCTGCCTATGCCACGAAGACCTTCTTAATGTTGGATTCTGCAACCGACACAAATGAAGAAATTTATCAGATGTCCGACCTGGATTCTGAGCCTGATGACCCCAATGCCGCCCCACAACAAGCCCAAGATCCAGCCCCTGACCAAGCCCCTGAACAAGCCCAAGATCCAGCCCCTGAACAAGCCTCTGCACAAGCCCAAGATCCCCCTGAAAATCCAGCCACCCTTACAGTCTTCCAATTTTGGAAGCAATTCCACATAAAAATGGGAATTGACTTCATTGTCGAGAGTTGGAACTCAATCAACCAGCCCACTATCCACCACGCATGGAGGAATATTTTGGAGGGGTTACCTGGCCACAAGCTAGACCTGCCAGGTGAGCGTCAGAGGGTAGAAGCGGCGGTTGAACAGGCAGTGGCAGCAGCTCGTAACGTGGCAGGCCTACAAGATATCAACGAGGAAGACGTCCGAGAGATGATTGTTCCACCTGAGCAGGATCCCGAGGACTTACTGCAGGAATTGGATGAGGAACTAGCGGATGAAGAAGCGCCTGCTGAAGATGGAGTTAACGATGGAGACCCTATCACCAGTGACTTACGTGAGATCGTCGAGTTGGCTGATCGCTTGGCTGACCGTATCCAGAACAAGGATCCAAATAGGGATAGGGCTCGAGCAACGTCTATGCAACTCTCAACTCTGCTGAGACACTACTCCGAGATGTTTACTGAGAGGGTCAATGCTCGCCAACAGAGAAGGATCACAGAGTTTTTCCGTGACCGCCAGGAACAGCAGGAACGGCAGCAGGGTGACGATTCGTCGGAGGAAGAACGCCAGCTGGGTGACGATTCGGACTCCCTCCCTTCTGACGTTGACATTGACGACAACATGTCATTGTTCTCAGGGTTCGGCGATGATGACCAGAACCTGGGAAGGCCTTCAACCTCCTCAAGGCCTTCAACCTCCTCTCAGTGACGCCCATCTTGGTGTCGTGGGGGAGGGGAGGGGAGGGGGCAGGCGGGCGGGCAGGAGAGAGAGGGAGGCGACGCACCACATCCACAGCACCACTCGACAAGGTAATGAACAGTAAATTACCTGTGTGTCTCATTTCATAGATATGATCTGTAAAATAGGGTTAGGTTGTCTGTTACTAATGTTTGATCCATATTTGGTAAGGTTATTGGGTGGTAAATGGTCAAAAAGGTGACTTTGGGGAAGTCGTCAGAACCAATAGAATTAATCCCATAAGTTCTTTGCTTTGTGTAGCGCGTGTTTGCGTAGCGCGGCGCGGTCCCAGTACGATATACCCGCGCTACCCGACGGAGGAGTGTACAGTACTTATATCATTGGTACTGGAAAGAAAGCATGGTACAGTAAACTCCCTGTTATCCGTCACATATCAGCCATGGCCGTGACGAATAATGTAAAAAGATGAATAATGCACCCTTGCCCTAGAACCCCACGAACCCGTTTGGTTTTGTTTACCCGACGGTATAGAGTACTAATGTCCCCCATTTTATCGATCGGACTAGTAGTGTCGTACGGTCATGCGTATGGTACATATACTGTATACAGCAACAGAAAATAATAATAATACCATAATAATAATAATAATAATAATAATAATAAAGTAAGAAAAGTAAGTAAGAAATAATAATAAGAATAAATAAAATCAATATAACTTACTCTTTTGATGATTCTCTGCTGGTGATTCCCGTGTTGTCATAGTGGCTTCCTGTGTTGTCTTAGTGGCTTTTTGGAGACGACTTTTACATTGTTTCCTTCTCCTCTGCCCCTAGGTCAGCCAAGGGCGACTGAGGGGGGGAAGGGTGTAGGGGTGTTGGTGAAATCAGAAGGCAGGTCGATCACAAGAGAGGGCTCTGATGCTGATGGGGAAATTATTGGAGACTGGGCGGGTTGTGGCTCAGGTGAAGGGGTATTGTTGGCTGGCACTACCAGTGGTTGTGGGTCGGGTGAAGGGGTGTTGTTGGCTGGCACTACCAGTGGTTGTGGGTCAGGTGAAGGGGTGTTGCTGGCAGGGCGGAAGAAACTCTTGATTGATGCTTGTTTATAGTGCCATCTCTGCTGCATTTTGATGGCTGAGTCACGCCTCTCACGAAGAAGTGTTGATGTTTTTGGACGGACTAAGGCAGTGTTGGCATTTGGGTGCTCCATGTATTGAATGAGAAGGTCTAGAGCCTCCCTCACTGTGTTAAGTTTTGGAATGTCAGGCACATCCTCATCATGCTCACTCTCCTCTTCGTCCTCTTGTGCTCCTGTAGCTACAGAAGCTGCGATTTCTTGGTCTGTCATTGTTTGGTAACCAGGGTCACCCTCCTCACTCTCCAACCAGTTGTGAATCGCATCCTCGTCGATCGTTTCTCCAGCACTCTTCAATTGTTTGTGGAAATCATTCACCTCAAGCCCCTCAAAGTCCACGATTGGCTCCTCTGCCTTCAGAAATCGCTTCCACCCATTTTCTAAGGGGCTTACCTTTATATCTTTCCACGCCTGAGCCCAGTTGAAGATGGCTGACTTGAGGGTGTACTTCTTCAGGTTGTCCAGTGTTCTAGCCCCCCGGGTATCGATGCCAGTAGCCAGTTCTTCTTCATCCTCCAACACCACCATCACCTCACTCAAAAACTTTCGGCGGTAAATCCGTTTTGTGGCGGCGATTATACCTTGGAGGATCGATGTGGTGTTAGGTGCCAAAAACATACACCTAATCCGACCAATCGCATCCCGAAATCCATCCTTCTGAATCCTCCCTTCCTCGCGAGGACAGAGTCCACCTGGCCAGGCTGAGATGCGGACACCATCCAGCTCTTCTGAGCTATCAGAAGAGACTGGATGACTCCGTCGTCGACACCTGCCCGGGTTGTAACACAGCACCCCATACCATTAAACACATCATAGAAGACTGCATTTCACACAACCACTTATGCCAACAACACAATTTACACTCTTTGAGAGCTCTGTGGGAAAGCCTGACCGTGGCCATGGCCTTCCTTAAACCCTTCCTACCCGGGCTGCCTTAGGTAAGGACAGCGCGGCTGAAGGGCCGCAACCCGGTATGCCTTATGTAAGGCATTTGCTTGAAAGCGTGCTTTAAATTTCGCGCGGGCAAATTTTACTTTGCGGGGGCGATCGTAGCGCCACCAAGCCTCAACTACCACGCTTATCAGTTCCTACGTTGCCACCATTGAGAGCTACAGCAAAAAAATGAATTCCGACGCGTCCGATACTGTGCAATCTCCCGCGCGTCCCAGTGCTACCCCGCTTGCAACATCTACGCCTCTGCCAACCGAGAAGAAAAGGAAAGTAAAGAAAGTGAAACGTTTGCTAAGTGACAGTGCAATACACCGTGAACTTTTCAACCAGGATTTGAGTAGTGGTGAAAGCTCTGTGGACAAAAACCTCTATATTCAGAGTAGAAGTGGGAGCGAAATTTACGATTTTGTGGGATTTGATGCTGATGACAATGTTGATTTATTTGAGGGGGCTGATAGTAGTGATGATCCTGATGTGGAAGTGGTGGAGGAAGGTGCTATTGAAGTACCAAGTGTGCTAGAGCCAACCCCTTCGCCTAGTTTCGTAGGTCAGGGTAGGCGTAGCCCTACGCCAGGACCTTCCCCTTTGCCTGCCCGTACGCCCTTGAAAGTGGGTAAATACTTCTATAAACAGTTTAGTGAAAAGTGCAGCCAAGAAAGCACGCAGGGAGGCAGAAAAAGTGAGGGAAGGCGTAGATAGTGAGAGTGACGCCGACCCAGGCCTAGCAACCACCCGCATTCCTTTGTCACGACGCCTTGACCCGGGACGCCGGGAGGGCCACCCACAGCCCTCAGCTTCATCTGTCCCTCAAGATGACCAAAGGGCCTCTACAAGTGCGCCATTGGCCTCCCACAATTTTTTTTTCAAGATAGGGTGACACAAACGGGGGCGGCGCTACCTGGGTTTATCCCAGGTAGTAGTTTAATTTTACTGTAATTTTATTAAGTGTTTTGTATATTTTTAACTGTAGGCTACATAAATATAAACAATGGCCGGCCAAGGCAAACGGAGGCAGAGTTTATTGGGAGATGAAGAGAGCTATGAATTTGAGGGATTTCTGGCAGAGGGTAATGAAGTGGAGGATCAATTGACTGTGGTGAAGAGACAGATGATGGGTCTGTTAAGATGGAAGGGAGTTATGGAGAATTGGAGGAGAGATATAGGTGTGAAGGTGGAGTCACTGACAGAAATATGTGGAGCCAGTTCAGTAGCAACTGCAGATGGGCCATTAATTGCTAACCTAGATGCTGTGATAAGGAAAGTAGATGAGCTGGAGGCAGAGAACATGGCACTCAAGGAGCAGCTAAAGGAGTATGAGGGCCATTTAAGTGAGAAAGTAAAGGGAGTGATAAGTGAGGAGGAAAATGAGTGGACAAGGGTGGGGAATGCTAAGGTGGATGCATTGGAAGAAATCATGAAGGAGCAGGTGGAAGAGAGAAAAAGAGAAAAGAGAGTTTGAGAAGAATGTAGTGCAGGTTTTGAAGAGCAAGGAAAAGGTAGTGAGGGAAACTGTAGATAGAGGTAAAAGCATAATAATTTTTGGAGACATTGAAGAACATTTAGCAGATATGAGGGAAAGAAGAAGGGGAAGGGATGAGGACAAAGTAAAGAAAATATTGGAGTGTCTAGACGAAGGCTGTGATTGGGGGAAAGAACTGGACGAAGTAAGACGGCTAGGAAGATATAAAAAGGGTGAGATGAGACTGATAAAAGCAGAGTTTAAATCTAGGTCAGTGGTTGAAGCATTAACCATTGTAAGCTGGAGGCTAAATATTTGTACTGGAATGAAACATATTAGGGTGAAAAAGGACTTAAGCATAGAGGAAAGGGAAAAGTTGAAAGAAGTTCAAGCAAGGGCTGACGATGAAAATCGAAAATTGTCAGATGAGGAGAAAAGGATTTTTTTTTGGAGAGTAAAGGAAGGGAAACTAAAGAAGTGATACACTCAGAGTCAGAAAGAACGGAAAATACGAGGAGAAATGAACAAGGAGACAGTGAGTCAGGTAGTGGATCAAATCGGGGACAAGGAGATAGTGAGGGAGGAGCAGGAGATAGAGACAGTGAGTCAGGTAGTGGATCAAACCGAAGACAGAGAGATGGTGAGGGAGGAGCAGGGGATGGAGACGGTGAGTCAGGTAGTGGATCAGCCCGAGGACGGAGAGATTGTGGAGGGGGGGGGGGGGGGGGGGGGGGGGGGGGGGGGGGGAGGAGAATAGAACTAGCAGGGAATGTGGAGGTAGGTCAGGGAAAGGATGGAGGAGGAGGTGAACCTGATAGGAGGCAGGGAGGGAAGAGAAACAAGGAGGAGGATTCCAATATACTGTGCTACTACACTAATATACTGTAGATGGAATAAACAGTAAAAAGGTAGAATTGGATGATATATTAAGAAAGGATCAACCACAGATAGTCTGTTTGACGGAGACAAAGCTGAACCAGGACTTTGACAGCAATATAGTGTTTAGTGAAGGATATAATATATGGAGATATGATAGAAAGGGAAAAAGGGGAGGTGGAGTGGCAGTATTAGTTAAG
Source organism: Paralithodes platypus (assembly GCA_032716605.1). Lineage (NCBI taxonomy): Eukaryota > Metazoa > Arthropoda > Malacostraca > Decapoda > Lithodidae > Paralithodes > Paralithodes platypus. The sequence goes on along the minus strand of CM064526.1, from coordinate 11,412,392 downwards.
AACCCTATGACAGCAAAGCAAGTGGAGTTAAATAATGACAAGGCAGAAATAATGGCAGTTGAACTCAATGATATAGAAGGAAAAAAGCTAGACATAGCAGTAGCTTACATGCCACCAAAGACCAGAGCATGGAGGGAGTTGGAGTTTGAGGAGATGGTCGAGGATATGATTCAGTCGTTGAGAAGATTGCTTTTAAGGAAGAATCGATTGATCTTGGTAGGAGATTTCAACTGTAGTGAGGTTGATTGGGAATCGGGAGATGCAGGGCCAAATCAGAGATCTTGGGGAAGTCGGCTAGTGGAGTTGGTTACGGAAAATGTACTTGCACAACATGTGAAGGAAAATACAAGAATGAGGGGTAATAACGAACCTTCTAAACTCGATCTGATTTTTACAAAGGATCCTCACGAAATTAGTGATATAAACTATCTATGTCCTGTAGGTAAAAGTGATCACCTATTACTAAAATGGAAGTTGACCTCGAGTAATGCCAATAGATTAGACAATAGCTACATAAATGACAGATTAAATTATAGTAAAGCTGATTATGTATCCTTGAAAAGATATTTAGAGGGAGTAGATTGGAATCTTATTTTGAATGAACAGGACGTACAAGGTAAATATAGTAGATTCCTCGAAATTTATAGAGTAGGAACCAATCTGTTTGTCCCAAGATATAAAACTGGAAATTTATTTTACTAAGCAGAAAGAATGGTTTAATTTGAAATGCAAAAGAGCTTTGGGTAGGCGTGATGCAGCTTGGGCTAGATTAAGAAGAAGGAACACTGAGAGTAATCGGAATAAATATAAACAGGAGAGGAATAGATATGTTAACATAATTAGGCAAGTTAAAATGAACTATGAGAAGAACATAGTAAATAAATGTGAAAGTGACCCTAGATTATTTTATAAATATATAAACAGTAAGTTGAAGGTAAAGAAACAAATGACTAAATTAAGAGTTGATGCTAGGACGTATGAAAATGTATCGGACATGTGCGAGGTAATGAATAACAAATTGGGGTCAGTTTTTACTAGAGAGGAAGGTTTTGACGAACCACAGACGGGAGTACTGGAGAGTGGTCTTAGTAAGATTGAAATAACTAGAGATGAGCTGTTATCTGCGATGAGAGGACTTGAAGTAAGGAAAGCTATGGGACCGGATGAAGTGTCTGCTTGGGTTTTAAAGGAGTGTGCAGAGCAATTAGTGGAGCCAGTGAGGGACATAATTCAAGCTTCCTTAGATAAAGGACAGGTTCCTGTTGAATGGAAAAGAGCTAATATCATTCCGATATACAAGAATGGAAACCCTGAGGACCCTCTAAACTATAGACCAGTTTCACTTACTAGTATTGTATGCAAGATTTGTGAAAAGCTAATTAGGAAGAGATGGATGAAAATGTTGGAGAGAAAGAAGATAATAACCCCAAAGCAATTTGGATTCAGAGAAGGGACATCTTGTGTTACCAGTTTGCTATGTTATTACAGTAGGGTGATAGATGTACTCCAAGAAAGAGGTGGATGGGTGGACTGCATCTACTTAGACCTTTCCAAAGCATTCGATAAGTTTTTTTTTTTTTTTTTTTTTTTTTTTTTTTTTTTTTTTAAAGAGACAATGAACGGAGGAAGGAAAAACACAGATAAAACAAAAAGTCCATGTGCCTAAAGGAATCCTCCATTCATAAAATGTTTGTAACAACTGGATTTAAACATTTGTAGATTGTAAGTTTGTGGAAAGCAATTCGAGGGAAGTGAATTCCAAAGAGTAGTAGTTCTAGGGATAAATGAATTTTGATAAGCAGAAGTTCTGCATTGTGGAGGAGAAAGTGTAAATTCATGGGCGCTCTCAGCTGCCCTAGTTCTACGGGGAAAGATGTGGAGAGGCGGCACAATTGAACAAGTTCCTCGGAACAATTGCTGTGAAAATATCTGTAGAATAATGCAAGGGATGCAACGTTTCTTCGTATGGATAATGTAGGAAGGTCCTGTGTGATTGCAGGGTTATTGATTAATCTAATAGCTTTATTTTGAATTTTGTCCAACTGCCTCAATGCAACCACTCCACTTCCACTCCACGGTGAACAGTAATCCATCTGAGAACGCACATGACTTTTATATATTACGGCCAACTGCTCGTCAGTGAAGAATTCTCGAACTCTGTACAGGAGTCCCAGTTTTTTAGAGGCATTCTTAGCAATGCTTCTAACATAATGTGTCCAGCTCAAGTTAGTAGTTAATGTTACACCGAGAATGTCAATACTATGGGAAGTGGGAATATTTGCATCATTAAAAAATATATGGGAGTCAGTGAGATTCTGTCGGTTAGAAAATTGAATGTACTTGGTTTTCTGTGCATTAAAGGAAACTAGATTCTTTTGTCCCCATTCTTCAATTCTAGAAAGGTCCTGGTTCAGAGAAATTGCAGTGCTTATTTTTGAATTTATAAGATCGGGTTGGGTGAAAGAATTGGTAAATGTGAAGGAACTGTGGAGTGTTGAGTCATCTGCGTAGGAATGTATTGGATTATGAGTGGTAGATATGAGATCATTGATATGAATGAGGAACAGAATTGGGGCCAAAACTGATCCCTGGGGAACACCAGCAAGGTACCACATAAGAGATTGTTAATAATAATAATAATAATAAGCATGTTACTTATTTCTCATAAGCGCCAATTTTTCCGAAGAATTCACTAGCGCTCGAAAGGAGAAAGAAAAAAGAACAAAAATCAATGCATCAAAAGAAGGCTCATATACAACACACATTTAACAATCACCAGCAGTGGCAAAATAGCCTAAACTCTATAGCCATCTGTCATGACACCTCTCTCAAGATCATAGCTTCTCTCAAAGAGAAAAGTCTTAAGTTGTCTCTTGAAGCATTCAACAGAACTCAGTTGTCTCATGGACAGCGGCAACCTGTTATACAACCTCGGAGCCATGTAGGAGAATGACCTCTCAAAGAAAGAAGACTGCTGGAAAGCCCTTGGTTCATCAAGACGAAAAGGGTCATTGTCATGACGCACAACTACACCATGGTGTGCCGGTGGGCGCCTGAGCAGCTCCGCAAGGTACCTAGGCTCACCAAATTTGAGAACCTTAAAAGTCACCAAACACAACTTAAATTCTATTCTTGCTCTTACTGGCAGCCAGTGCAGTTCTATGTGAAGAGATGTAGTAGGAGTTCTAGGTGGAACACCAAAAATTAGTCTTGCGGCCCTGTTAACCCTCTCCGACATATGACGCAATTTTGAGCCTATTAGGGATACTTTAAAGCCTTTATTACCATCAGGGGTATTTACAAACCTTTAGTTTAGTTACTTCAACCTCTGCAGTTGTCTTTGAGTTAGCTGTGGGCAGAAAACTAATTTTGGAGAGGTAATTATAAGAGTGAGAGAACTCTATTTCTTATTGCTAAGCTGGCAACCTCTGCGTCATATGAGTCTGAAGGGGTTAAGAACAGACTGAACTTTCTTCAAAATATAATTTGGAAGACCCACCAACAGGGCATTGCAATAATCAACACGAGAGAAGACCAATGAGTGAACCAACGTCAGGAGGCAACGTCTGGTTATAAACGGCTTCACCAAATAGAGATTTCTGATGTGCAAGTAACAACTTTTAACTATCTGGTTTACATGCTCTTTGAAATCTAATCGGGAGTTCACATATACACCCAGATTTCGAACAGAGTTGGCCGGTCGCAGCTGAGATCCACCCACATTGATGGAGAGGGCACCTACCATATCATCAGCTCTTCTATTTCCTCGGATGATGAGAATATCAGTTTTACCATCATTTAGTTTAAGTTTTCTCGCTCTCATCCACTTCTTGATATCAGACATCAACAATTCCATCTTACTCCGTATATCAACTATATTTGTGATTCTCACATAAATCTGGGTGTCATCTGCATAAAAGTGAAAGGTGACATTATGTGCACGAAGCAGAAGAGACAAACTGCTAATATAAATTATAAATAGGATAGGACCCAAAACTGATCCCTGCGGAACACCATACTGCAGGGGTGTCGAGTCCGAGACCACTTGATTTACCATCACACTCTGGGATCTACCTGACAAGTACGACCCAAGAAGCAAGAGAGCGGAGTCACGCACACCACAATCATAAAGATCACTCAATAACAACTCGTGATCCACTGTGTCAAAAGCCGCAGAGAGATCAAGCAAGACCAATAGTGAGGCCACACCATTGCCAATGTTCTCAACTAGATCATTATGTACTCTAATCAATGCTGTTTCAGTTGAATGATGCTGTCGGTAAGCAGACTGAAAAATTGGGATAGTTTCATTCTGCTGAAGTAGTGGTTGTAATTGGTCAAGTATTGCACGCTCTAATATCTTTGATATGAAGGACAGGTTGGAGACAGGACGACGATAGTTCAACATGTTCTCAACATCAAGTCCAGGTTTCTTTAGAGTAGGTCGGAGTAGTGCATGCTTTTTCAGAATGTGGGAAGCTACCTTCAGAGAAGCACTTATTAATTATTTTGGAAATAAACTCAACTGTGTGATCATAGACTCTTGGTAGCTTGGAAACATTTATGGGATCCAACGGGCAAAATGTTTTATTGAGGTTTCTTATGTAGGACGAGATCATGTCCACCTCTACTGAGTGAAAGGATGAGAGGACATTATTAGGAATGTGTCGGGGTTGGAGTACAACTGAAAGTTCTTCACCAACAGAAGCATCATCCAATTCCTGTCTTATGCGAGTTATCTTGCCAGCAAAAAATGCCACAAAGTTGGCAGCCAACTCGGCATCAGGTACAGAAGGTCTTAAGCTGACTCTTGTTTTTCCAAGTAAACTGTTTACAATTGAAGCCAACCTCCTCTGGTCGTTACCACACGAGTCAACTTTTCCCTGATAATACACTTTCTTTTCATCTTTGATTTTGTAGACCACAGCTCTTCTGGCTGACAGGTATTGCAACCATGTAGAGTCTGTTTTATTTTTCCGCCATTCACGTTCAGCTCTTCTACGCGCTCTTCTAAGAAATTTAACTCGAGTGATATACCAGGGCGAATCATCTCGTACTATGATTTTCTTCTCTACTTCTGGACAGTGATGATCGAACACTAATTTAAGTGCATTTCCATGTACCTCCACCAGCTCATCTGAAGTAAGGTTGGAAGTATCAATACTTCCCAAGTACTGTTTTACTTCACTGCTAGCCAAATTTAGGTCTGCATTTTTATAATTTCTAAATCTGATTACTTTTTCATGTGTGAGTGGCTTAGGGAAATCAAAGCTGAAAGTAATCAAAGCATGATCAGAGGTATTAGGGTCAGCATTCTCAACATCAACATCCAGAACACCACCACAACCCACAGGAGAGAAAACCAAGTCAAGGGTGTGTCCTAAGATATGAGTTGGGTGGGACACATGGTTTACAAAATTGTTCTGATCAGTCAACTCAAGGAACTCAGGAGAGAATGGCTTCAGATGAGGGCTGTCAACCCAGTAATTAAAATCTCCACACATCAAAAGTCTTCCAGTTTTAGCAGAAAATTCCTCGAGAAACTGCCCAAACTCTTCCATAAAACCCCTATCTGTGCCACGATGGCCAGGCCTATAGACAACTGCCATTCTTAGAATTTGTTGATGGAGTTTTATTTCCACTTCCAACAGTTCATAATAAAGAGGGGCTGGGTTATGGCTTATTTGCAAGATATTCACCAGAGATGTGGAGTAGACAACTGCCACTCCACCACCCGGATGATCTCCCCTAGGCCTAGGAACATTTATTATGGAATGGGTTTTAGGCAATGCCGCCTGGATAATATTCAGATCTGACTCGAACAACCAGGTCTCAGTGAGACATAATACATCAAGGTTACGTTCATCCAAGATCTCGCAAATATGATCCATTTTGTTACGCAAGGAACGAACATTCAACAGACCCAGTTTCAACCGGCTCCCATGTGCATTTTTCAGTTTTTTGAACCTACAAAATCGGTGTTCTCAATAACTTTATTTCTCTGAGCTGTCATTAAAGGACAATTTCTACTTGAGGCGAAATGATTTGGCGGCTCCGTAACTGATGTGGAGCTCATACAATTTATACATTTGGGGGAAGTCTTGTTGGTGCAGTCTTTTGAGTTATGAGTACCAGCACAGAAGTTGCATTTTGGATCCTCATTTTTCCGATAACACCTGTCACTGGTATGACCAAAGCCCTGGCAATGGTAACATTGTGTTACCCAGAAGCGATCGTATGCACGACATCTCACAAGTCCAACATACACAGAATTGCCATCATCCACAATGGAAGAGCGTATTTCAGGTGACATTTTTACTACCGCAATCTTAGTGTGTGCATCACTCTTTTGCTTAGTGAATAGCAAATTCATAGCTAAGCCATCGTCGACCAGGGACTTTATTCTTGGGTTCTTGTTGAGGATGCTGGGAATGATCTCATTATCCTCAGCGTCATTAGCAATGCCTACCAGAGTCATTTTTGGCATCATCTTCTATCTAAGGTTGAGACGCTAGGATGTGTCAGGGGGAGTTTGCTGAAATAGATGGAGAGCTATTTAACAGATAGGGAAATGAGGACCAACATTAGAGGAACTTACTCATCGTGGCGGAAAGTTGAGAGTGGTGTGCCGCAGGGATCTGTGTTGGCACCTCTCATGTTCCTTATGTACGTGAATGACCTGCCGATAGGCATAAACTCCTACATGTCAATGTTTGCAGATGACGTAAAAATTATGAGACAAATAACAAATAAAAGTAGTTGTGAGGAGTTGCAATGGGGATTTAGATAAAATATACGAATGGAGCACCAAGTGGAAAATGAAATTTAATATAAGTAAATGCCATGTGTTAAATATGGGAAGAAGTGTGAATAGACCAAATTGGGAGTACAGGATGGGAGATAATATAATTAGCAAGGCCGAAAAAGAAAAGGATTTAGGGTTGATTATATAAGATAATTTGTCGCCAGAGAAACATATTAACAAGCTCTTTAGCGGAATGTATGCAATGGCCGGGAATATGAAAGTTGCTCTGAACTACTTGGATGAGACCATGGTAGCGAAAATTATGAAGAGTATGATTAGACCAAGATTGGAGTATGCAGCAGTGGTGTGGTCCCTGCATCTAAAGAAGCATATTCACAAGTTAGAAAGAATCCAGAGAGCAGTTACTAGATTGGTTCCAAGTCTCAGAGAACTGCCATATGAAGGGAGGCTAGACAAATTAAATCTACCGAGTCTAAAAGAGAGGATAGAGAGGGGAGACATGAAAATGATGTACAAATGCACCCGGGGGCTGGAGAGGCTGGATAGGGAGGATATATTATGGATACAGGAATAACTAGAGGCCACAGCTACAAAGTAAAAAGACCTACCTGCAAGAACGATATCAGGAAGTTTAGCTTCCCCTATAGATGTATTGACAAATGGAATGGGCTGGAGGAGGAGGTGGTAGGGGCAAGGAATATCCATATTTTCAAGAAAAAATTGGATAAAAAGTAGACTGAGAGACGGGACAACACGAGCTTAGCTCAACTCCTGTAAACTACAATTAGGTAAATACAATTAGGTAAATACACACACACACATACGCACACGCACACGCACACACACAAAAAAAAAAGATGGAAAAGATGGCGGCACACCATGGCGGAAGGCGGACGCAAGTTTGAGGCTCCGGCATATGTTATGGGAATAGTCAATTAATTCAAGGATATCGAGTACATACGGGGCTAACAAGAAGAGGAAGGATTTAGTGAAGGTTTGGAGAATATATTGGTGTGGTGGAGGGGTGATATATAGTGTAATAAGAGTGTGTAGTGACGGGACAGCGGTAGGGTTGTGAGTTGTTGAGTTTGTAAACAAACATGGCAGAGGGAATTTCGGGTATAACGGAGTCGGAAGGAAGGTTACAACGTTTTCGGGGATTCAAGAGCACAGATAAGAAGTTAGAAGAGGTTAGTATTGTTGTGAAGGATTTGGAAAAGTGGATGAGTGATACGGAGAAATGGAAGGGGGAAATTGGTGAGAAAGTTAAGGCACTGTGTGTAATGTGTGGTGTGATAGGTGGGGATGGGAATAGGCCTAGCGAAGGAAGTGAATGCAGGCCTTTTTCGGCAGTTAATGAGAGCCTAGAGATGTTATTGAAAAGGGTAGATGAACTGGGAGCAGAGAATATGGCATTGAAGGAGCAGCTGAAGGAATACGAAGGACGTTTCACGGAAGTAAAGGAGTCGACTGCATGGACGGTGGTAGGTAAACAAAAAGTCAAGGATTTGGAGGATATTATGAAAGAGCAAAAGGAAGAAATGAATATGACCAAACAAAGTTTTGAGAGTGCAGTTGTAGGGGTCATGAAGAACAAGGAGAGTGTCGTGAGGGAGGCCATGGACAGGGATAGGGGTGTAATCTTGTATGGAGATATAGAGACTCATATGAATGATAATGGAGTGAGAAAAGTGAGGGATATGGAGACAGTGAAGGAGGTCTTGAAAGGTGTGGATGAGGACGAATATGGATGGGAAGGGCAGGTGGAGGAGATCAGTAGGATAGGTAGATATAAAAGGGGAGAGATGAGACCTATAAGGGTACAGTTTAAAACTAGGGTAGTGGCGGAGACTGTGACAAATTTTAGTTGGAGGCTAAATACAAATGATAAACTGAAACACATAAGACTAAAGAAGGATTTGAGTATAGAACAAAGGAAAAAAATTAAGGAATTACAAGAAAAGGCTGATGAAAATAATGGAAAGTTGGATGAGGAGGAAAAGAGAAATTTTTACTGGAGAGTGAGGGACGGAAAAGTGAGGAAGTGGTTTATAAGAGTAGAAAGGAGGGGGAGATCAGGGAGGGGAGAGAATGTGATGAGAGTTGTGACGGAGGAGGAGAACGGGGTGGAGGTGTCACAGGGAGAGACAGGAGACAAAGAGGCAGACCCAGTAGTGCTAACAGGGGAGTAGGGTACGGACTGGAGGAGCGGGATGGTGTAATTGCTGGAGGAATGGTAGATGGATTAAGGATTATGTTTAGTAATGTGGATGTGTTTACTCAGGACAAGAAAAGAGAACTGATATGTAGGTTGCAGGATGAAGAGGAAAAACCTGATATCATAGCCCTACAGGAAGTAAGACCAAAAATTTTTAGAATTGAGAGGGAACTGGTGGAATATAGTTTGGAGGGTTTTGAGTTATATGAGAGAAATGCTATTAGAGCAGAGGTTGGAAGAGGACTGTTTATTTATGTAAGAAAAGAGCTCAAGGTTAATGAGGTGGATATGAGACAGCAGTATTGTGAGTATTTGTGTATTGAAGTAAAATGTGTAAGAGGATCAATTCTAATTGCCTCTATATATAGAAGCCCAAATAATAGCAGGGGAGAGGATGATAACCTACTGAAAGCAATGGAGGAGATAGATAATAGAGAGAACAAATATAAAATTTTGATTGGAGATTTCAATTTGCCAAGGATCAACTGGGCAAATTGTACTACTCCAGCGGGACAGGGTAGCATGGAAAATAAGTTTATAGAGAAAGTGAGAGATTGTTTTTTAACGCAACATATTGTAGAGATGACAAGATATAGAGATGGGACGCAGGGGAGTGTACTTGATTTGATTTTTAGCAATGAAGAGGATATAGTGGAACATGTTAATGTGGATAGCCCTATAGGTCGTAGTGACCATGCCTGTATAAGCTTTAGTTGTAACATTAAATTGGAGAGGGATAATAAAGCAATAGAAAAATATACATGTATGATAGAGCAGATTATGAGCTGCTGAGACGGTGTTTGGACATTGACTGGGGGGAATATTTGAACGGTGAAGACGCTGAAGGAATGTGGAGGAAAATTAGAGTCAAACTGGAGAATGCTGTATCCAAAAGTGTACCAGTAAGGGAATATAAGGATAAAACAAAATTGAGGAAAAGAACTAACCCAGAATTGCCAATGAAAAGAAAGCTTTGGATATTGATTAGAAGAAAGAAACGATTGTGGGAAAGATTAAAATTGTTAAAAAAGAACAGGGGGTCTAGTATAGAGGCTATGGAAGTGGATCTGGAACGTAGACAAATAAACAATAAAATAAGGTGGGAAACAAGGAGGGGGGTGAAGGAGAGGGAGAGAGAGATAGCTAGAAATGTAAAGGATAATCCAAAAATATTCTGGAAGTACATTCAGGAAAAATTAACAAGAAGAGTAGGGATCCCAGAGCTGGTGGGGGGTTGAATGATGGGAGTAGAGCGGAGACTGATAAGGAGAAAGCAGAGGTGCTGGGGAAATACTTTGGGGGGGTACTAACAGTGGAGTCGGAGGACGCAGTGCCTACTATTCCCATCAAACAGGCACCGGCACTAGAACTAGTAGAGTTTTCCCATGCTAGAATAAGAAGGGCTATAGAAAAAATGAACAGAAGTAAGTCACCGGGACCGGATGGGATACACCCAAGAATCATAAAGGAAGGAGGGGAGATGTTAGTAGAGCCATTGAAAATGTTATTTGAGGTATCGTTTAATACAGGACAAATCCCGATGGACTGGAGAGAGGCGAACATAACAGCTATATTTAAGAACGGAAAGAGAAATGACCCAGGGAATTATAGACCAGTCAGTTTGACAAGTGTTGTGTGTAAACTAATGGAAACGGTAATTAGAGAAGGAATAATGGATCATATGAAGTCAAACCAACTTTTCAGTGGGAGACAGTTCGGATTCTTGCCGGGGAGGTCGACGGTACTACAGCTAATTAAGGTGGTAGATGATTGGATGCAAATTCTAGAAGATGGTGATGTAATAGACGTGGTATATTGCGATTTTATGAAGGCCTTCGATAAGGTCCCACATAAAAGGTTAATAGAGAAAGTTAGAAGCTATAATATAGGGGAGAAATGTGTGAAATGGATAGAAGCCTTCCTGAAAGATCGGAGACAGAGGGTATTGGTGAATGGAATGGGCTCGGGGTGGAGGGAAATTACAAGTGGGGTACCTCAGGGATCTGTGTTGGGACCACTGCTGTTCGTTATATTTATCAACGACTTGCCTGAAGTTATAACTAATGGAAGTGAGGTATACCTGTATGCGGATGACACTAAACTGTATAGAAGAGTGAGGAGTAAGGAAGATATGGGTTTGCTTCAAGGAGATGTGGAGGGCATGAAGGGATGGTCTGAGCATTGGTTAATGCCTTTTCATCCAAAAAAATGCAAGTACATGCGGATTGGGACCAGCAAGATAGACAAGGTAGGATACAGTATGTATGAAGCGATGGAGGAAGTGAGTGCAGAAAAGGATATAGGAGTAGTGATAGATAATAAGTTAAATTTCTCAGAACATTTAGCGGAAAAGATAAACAAAGCCAATAGAATTGTAGGGCTGATAAGGAGGACATTTGTGTCACTTGACGAAGAAATCTTCAGGAATCTATATACAGCGCTGGTTAGGCCACACCTGGAATATGCAAACCAGGTGTGGGCTCCATATATGGTAAAGGATATAGAAGCAGTGGAGAAAGTGCAGAGAAGAGCTAGCAAGCTGGTACCAACGTTGAGAACGCGGGCTATGAGCAGAGGTTGAGGACACTGGACTTCCGACACTGGCATATAGGAGAAAGAGAGGGGATATGATAGAGACTTTTAAGATAGTGTCAGGAAAGTACGATGAGGATGTGTGTGAAGGTATCTTCTTGATGCGGGAGGGAACAAGAACGAGAGGACACTCTAAGAAAATTTACAAAGAAAGAAATAGGCTTGAGAAGGCGAAGAACTCATTTTGTGATAGAGTGGTAAATGAGTGGAACGCACTGCCCCAGTATGTAGTCGATTCCGAATCAATAAGGGAGTTTGAAAGTAATCTTGATAAAGCATGGGGAAGACAAGATTTGAAGTTTGATTATAAAACAAAAATACAGAATAGTAAAAATGTTGCGTCTGCTACCGCCGCCGCCAACACCGTGAACGACCGCAGCAGTGCAAGTACTGGTACTGAGCTGGATACACAGGCATAGTTTGCCTTTTTTCCAGAGGATCTACTGTAAGAAACTGTAAGAAACACACACACACACACATAACCACACGTACGCTTCCTTCTCAGTCCCAATATCCTTAAGTGTCCGTGCGCTGAGACTTGACCCATTATTGTGTAACAACCGCCTTCCTACACCCTTCAACAACTTAAAAATGCCTAGGAAGAATATACTGGTGAAGGCACTACTGCGATCGGGAAATCTATGGGTATATCCGGAGACGGGGACGGGGCCAGTGACAGTGACGGGGCCAGGGAAGCCTACGCCTAGGCTATATGAACTCGCCTGTCGCGGGGTCTGCCTCGGAGCCCCCACTATTCTCACCTACTTATAGCATTTATTTTTAATGTAAGGAATGACTTGTTTATGTTTCTATTATTGTGTATGCTTGGTTGTCCAATTAGTATTGATTTTTATCAAAAATTACCATCAAATGTGGGTGGAAATGCGGGCTGCCGCCCATATGTATTTTTCTCCATAAGTTATGTTATCCGCAATGCGCGAATTCCCAATACCCGTCGTGTAATGCCGCCCATATAGGCGCGGATTGGGGGGACTGACTGTAGTCCGAAAAGGACGGAGGTATTTTCCCAGCCTTTCAGACAAATCCGAAAGGCTGAAGCATGAGTCCGAATTGAAATGCTAGTCCGAAAGTCTTGGAATTCCGAAAGAGCGGGGGTTTACTGTATATAAGGCTCTCACGTCATTGACTACGGAACAATTACTAAATATTTAGTTTTCCTTCCTTCCCTTCGGGTTGTCAAACCCGTATTATAAGCAATAACTAAACTCTGGTACCATACCTTAATAAGCAAGTGCAGGTCATCCAGCAGCTGCATCTTCCACATCCTGAGCCTGTGTAGATGGTCAAAGTAGTGGAAGAACTCCCTGAGGGCCCTGGGACTACCTTCATCCTCACTGGCACTCATAGCACACCGGTACAAGAACACCAATAGTCTGAAGGAAGCTGGGCATTACAACACATTTCATTACATTAAAGGACACTATAGTGCACTATGTTTAAATTAACTTGGTAGAAATTCCTTACCTTGTAAGTATGAAAGATTGGTTGGCAAGTGGTGTGTGGTAGGGGAAGTGTAAAACTTTTGAAAAATGTGATAGATATTCTTACAGTTTCTTACAGTTTCTTATAGTTTCTTACAGTTTCTTACAGTAGATCCTCTGGAAAAAGGCAAACTAGGCCTGTGTATCCAGCTCAGTACCAGTACTTGCACTGCTGCGGTCGTTCACAGTGTTGGCGGCGGCGGTAGCAGACGCAACATTTTTACTATTCTGTATTTTTGTTTTATAATCAAACTTCAAAACTTGTCTTCCCCATGCTTTATCAAGATTACTTTCAAACTCCCTTATTGATTCGGAATCGACTACATACTGGGGCAGTGCGTTCCACTCATTTACCACTCTATCACAAAATGAGTTCTTTGCCTTCTCAAGCCTATTTCTTTCTTTGTAAATTTTCTTAGAGTGTCCTCTCGTTCTTGTTCCCTCCCGCATCAAGAAGATACCTTCACACACATCCTCATCGTACTTTCCTGACACTATCTTAAAAGTCTCTATCATATCCCCTCTCTTTCTCCTATATGCCAGTGTCGGAAGCCCCAGTGTCCTCAACCTCTGCTCATAGCCCGCGTTCTTCAACGTTGGTACCAGCTTGGTAGCTCTCCTCTGCACTTTCTCCACTGCTTCTATATCCTTTACCATATATGGAGCCCACACCTGGTTCGCATATTCCAGGTGCGGCCTAACCAGTGCTGTATAGAGATTCCTGAAGATTTCTTCGTCAAGTGACACAAATGTCCTCCTTATCAGCCCTACAATTCTATTGGCTTTGTTTATCTTTTCCGCTAAATGTTCTGAGTAATTTGTTCTGAGATATGTTTGAGTACTGGCATAACCAATCTTAAAAAAAGGTAGTACAGTCAGGTCTCGATATACAGTAACCCCTCGCTATTTCGGACCTCTAATTGTCGGAAACCCGTACTAGCCGGATCGATGACGGCCTCTCGGACACGTACTTTTGTATTTCGGACATTTCTGTCATCGTTCTGACAGTCTCCGACAGTGTCGGACGTTATATAAGTATTCGGCAAATGTGCGTCATAACCGTCTTCTGATATCTCGTTTATTTCCGAAATGTGTCGTAATGGTGTCCGACAGACGGATGACGTGTCGGATGACGCGCTCACGTCACCGGACAATAAGGGTGAATATCCGACAAACAGAAGGGATGGTCCGACGCCATCTTACATCCGGGGCCTCAGACCGAGCGTGGGATGCTGGGGAGGCTGGGAGCGTCAGTCCACACCAAGCTCTGTTGTGTTACACATCGACGCGTGCCATTATTTTGTTCATCATGCCTCCCAAGGATAAGCCTAAGCGTAAGGTGACTTCTATATCACTAGAAACTAAGCTTCAGATGTTAAAGGATATGGACAGTGGGATGAAAGCGAGGCAACTTCAGGAGAAGTACAACTTAGGTTGATCAACAATATAAGACTTCATCCGGGACAAGGAGAAAGTTCGGCAGCATGGCGCAGCTGTGCTTCACGGTCCTTCTACCGCCAAGATATTTCGCAAGGCGAAGCTAGCCTATCAAGACATCGACGACGCAGTGCTGAAGTGGTACAGACAACATCGTGCTGAGGGCGTACCAGTGAGAGGCATCGAGATCCAGCATGCAGCAGAACGCTTCAGACAGCATCTTCATCACCCAAACTTCAAGGCGAACGAGGGGTGGTTGTGGAGGTTCCGAAACCGCCATGGCCTCACAAACAGAACCATTTGTGGTGAAATTTTAAGCGCCGATACTTCGGCCATAGCACCCTTCACTGAACGCTTCCTAGCCCTTATAACCGAGGAACACCTTCAACATTGGCAACTCTATAACGGCGACGAGACTGGCTTGTATTGGCGTTCTCTGCCCTCCCAACACACAGGCCTACCGAGAACTCACGTCCACACCTGGCCACAAAACTGTGAAGGACCGCATTTCAGTGTTCTGTTGTGCTAATGGTGACGCAAGCCACCGTGTGACCCCTACAATTGTCGGCAAATCGCACAAGCCTAGAGTAATCAAGGACCTCATCACCAACAATCAACTCCTTGTCGACTACTATGGATCAAACAAAGCTTGGCTTAACCAGCAAATCACTGAGGATTTCTTCCACAAGAGATTTGTTCCCGATGTTCGGTCGTTCCAGAATCAAGTGTATGGTGTACCCTATGACGAAGCTGTTGCCATCTTATTGCTTGATAACGCACCTGCCCACCCATGTACCACGAAACTGGAGAGTGCCAACGGCAAAATCAAGACCATGTTCCTGCCTCCTAATACCACAAGTGTTATTCAGCCCATGGACCAAGGGATAATTGAAGCGTGTAAAAGGCGTTACAAGAGGAAGTTTTTGGAGTAGTGCCTTGTCATCATAGAAGATGGGATGGACGATGAGGGGTATGTGGATACTCGCGGGAAGAAATCTCTTCAAAACCTGAAGCAATATACATTGAAAGACTGCATCTACAATTGGGCAGAGGCATGGCGGGAAGTTTCTTTCAACACACTGAGGAATGGGTGGACCAAGGTCTTAAATATCCCGAAGATGCAAGATCCAGGTTTTCGAAGGGTTTGGAGCAGCTGACTTCAGGAACCTCTTGAACCAGGGTAACCAGGGTGACCTCCCCGAAGAAGAAGTTGACGACTGGCTGCAAGAGGACAGAGACCTACCTGGACATGAGCATAAGACTGACGAACAAATTGCAGCAGAGGTGTTAGGGATACCCGAGGAAGAGCCCCAGGATGAGTCAGACGAAGAGACAGGTGGGCCAAGATATCAGTCTCGCAGGCCCTAGACTCCTTTGACACCATTCTTCAGTATCTGGCCCAAGAAGATGACCCAAAGTTGCAGTCCCTATATGAACCACTGCGTAATGGTCGATTTCATATTCAGAGGTCACACCTTGATCGCAAAAAACAGCAGAAAATCAGCTCCTTCTTTGTACCGTCTGCTCCTCCCAGACTTCGTACTTCGCCTGCTACCAGTTGGGTGTCGCTTGCTAGAACCACCTCCCTCCACAGTGTAGCTTCAGTTGCCAGCACCTCCTCTCTCCCAAGTGTTTCCTCAGTTGCTAGCACCTCGTGGAGCACTGCAGACACTGTGCCACTCTCAGACTTGGACATGGACTTGGATGACTTAATGAGTAGCACGCCTGTGCCCATGGATATACCTGAACCTGACATTGTTTGTGAGGTGGAGAAGAACAATGTGGTGGAGAAGGACAGTGTGGTGGAGGAGTACAGTGTGGGTAAGGGTAAAGGTAAGGGTCCCATGAAAGGCAAGGGATATGGTCCTAAGAAGAGTGGGGGTGTGAAGAATAGTGAGGTGGAGAAGAACATTGAGGTGGAGGAGAACAGTGAGGTGGATAAGAACAGTGAGAAGGGGAGTGAGATGGAGAAGAACAGTGAGGTGGAGAAGGACAGTGAGGTGGAGAAGGACAGTGAGGTGGAGAAGAACAGTGAGGTGGAGAAGGACAGTGAGAAGGGGAGTGAGGTGGTCAAGGACAGTGAGGTGGAGAAGAACAGTGAGGTGGAGAAGAACAGTGAGGTGGAGAAGGACAGTGAGGTGGAGAAGGACAGTGAGAAGGGGAGTGAGGTGGTCAAGGACAGTGAGGTGGAGAAGGACAGTGAGGTGGAGAAGGACAGTGAGGTGGAGAAGGACAGTGGGGTGGAGAAGGGCAGTGAAGTGGAGAAGGACAGTGAGATGGAGGTGGGGGGTGAAAAGGGGATGCTGCAGTAATTAATGCAGTGTTGGGGAGGGGGGAGGGGGGACATCAAGACTACAGTGGTACATCAAGACTACAGTACAGTGGGACATCAAGACTACAGACAAGAGCAATGAAGGGGTAAGTGTAATATAGCCTACTGTACAATACTGTACATATTGTAAAACTAAAATATACTGTACATGTATAGTACAGTACTGTACTGTGTTTTCTATTACAGATTATAGGGTTCGAATAGGGTTGTCTTCGTTTTCTAGGTTGATGCGGACTTCTCTCTTGAGGTCGGATTTTTTCCGTAGTCTCCGGGTTCATTGTTGCCTCGGACGTACATTGGTTAGGTCGGATTTTATCCTCTGTTAGGTCGGACACAAGTCAGACTCCGGACATCTCGGATTTTCGGTCATCTCGGACTGGGTCTCCCCCCAATTAGTCCAAGATGGTGAGGGTTTACTGTACACACGTTTTATATACACGGATTCGGTTGGACATGGTAACCCAAAAAGTTCCAAAGTCGTCCATAACACGGAGAAGTCGGGATCATACACGGGTGGCGGCCCAAGCCTAGGTATATATAAATGATTAAGAATGTTATTTATGCATCAAATGTCTGTCTGTCTATCTATCTAATGCATCTATCTCCCTTATACATATATATAACTAGGTCTTATTTGGTCTTTTTTTAATCTATGAATAATTTCTAATACTGTACGATGAAATTGAAAAAAATATTATCCTTCCAACACACACATAATAAAATGAAAAAGAGTCAATAAAAATGTGTCCTTTGTCTTTTCAGAAACTTAAGTCCGTCTCATATATGTTCGCATTTTATCGATTCCCTTTATCTATCTATCTATCTAATGCATCTATCTATCTCCCTTATACATTAACATAACTATGTCTTATTTGGTCTTTTTGTAATCTATGAATAATTTCCAATGTGATGGAATTCTTACAGTTTCTTACAGTAGATCCTCTGGAAAAAGGCAAACTAGGCCTGTGTATCCAGCTCAGTACCAGTACTTGCACTGCTGCGGTCGTTCACAGTGTTGGCGGCGGCGGTAGCAGACGCAACATTTTTACTATTCTGTATTTTTGTTTTATAATCAAACTTCAAATCTTGCCTTCCCCATGCTTTATCAAGATTACTTTCAAACTTCCTTATTGATTCGGAATCGACTACATACTGGGGCAGTGCGTTCCACTCATTTAAAACTCTATCACAAAATGAGTTCTTTGCCTTCTCAAGCCTATTTCTTTCTTTGTAAATTTTCTTAGAGTGTCCTCTCGTTCTTGTTCCCTCCCGCATCAAGATGATACCTTCACACACATCCTCATCATACTTTCCTGACACTATCTTAAAAGTCTCTATCTTTATCTCTATCCCTCTCTTTCTCCTATATGCCAGTGTCGGAAGCCCCAGTGTCCTCAACCTCTGCTCATAGCCCGCGTTCTTCAACATTGGTACTAGATTGCTAGCTCTCCTCTGCACTTTCTCCACTGCTTCTATATCCTTTACCATATATGGAGCCCACACCTGGTTCGCATATTCCAGGTGCGGCCTAACCAGCACTGTATAGAGATTCCTGAAGATTTCTTCGTCAAGTGACACAAATGTCCTCCTTATCAGCCCTACAATTCTATTGGCTTTGTTTATCTTGTCCGCTAAATGTTCTGAGAAATTTAACTTATTGTCTATCACTACTCCTATATCCTTTTCTGCATTCACTTCCTCCATCGCTTCATACATACTGTATCTTACCTTGTCTATCTTGCTTGTCCCAATCCGCATGGTACTTGCATTTTTTTGGATGAAAAGGCATTAACCAATGCTCAGACCATCCCTTCATGCCCTCCACATCTCCTTGAAGCAAACCCACATCTTCCTTACTCCTCACTCTTCTATACAGCTTAGTGTCATCCGCATACAAGTATACCTCACTTCCATTAGTTATAACTTCAGGTAAGTTGTTGATAAATATAACGAACAGCAATGGTCCCAACACAGATCCCTGAGGTACCCCACTTGTAATTTCCCTCCACCCCGAGCCTATTCCATTCACCAGTACCCTCTGTCTCCGATCTTTCAGGAAGGCTTCTATCCATTTCACACATTTCTCCCCTATATTATAGCTTCTATCTATCTATCTATCTATTGCCTGACGCCGTGATCCCCGAAGGGGTGGCCACGAACGAACCGCCCCCATGCACCTCTGTCCCCAGTCAGTCGACGCCCCTCCCCCCAACCAGCACCGCCTTCGTTCATGTACTTCCTCACTCCATCCTTCCACCTCATATTCGGTCTACCTCTCCCCCTCTGTCCCTCCACCTCGCTCTCGTACACCCTCTTAGTCATTCTCTCGCTTTCCATACGTTCCATATGGCCGAACCATCTCAAGTTGTTCCTTTTCACACTTTCCAGCACATCTACCTCCACACCACACCTCCTTCTTACTTCCTCATTAGTCTGTCTATCCCGCCATGTAACTCCGTACGCACTCCTTAAGTAATTAATTTCCACTGCTCTCACTCTTGGTCTGAGTCTCTCAACCAACGTCCATGCTTCGCTTCCGTAAGTCAGTGTCGGGATTACCACACTGTCATGCAAGGACTTCTTCACTTCCATACTGACCACCCTATTTCTTGTTACTGCTTTTAGCGTTCCTACAACCCTCTTCCCCTGTTGTACCCTCTCCCGCACCTCTTCATCCATAGTCCCATCTTTACTCAACACACTGCCCAGATACTTAAAAGAGTTGACGATCTCCATAGCCTGACCGTTCAGCTTCACCTCACACTCTGTGACTTCACCCCTTTCGAAGACCATAACCTTGCTCTTCCCCGTATTTACCTTCAAATTCCGTTTTTCGCACACTGTTCCAAACTCATTTACCAGACCCTGCAACTCCCATTCATTATCACTCATCAGAACTGTATCATCCGCAAACAGCAGTATAGGTAGCTTCCACTCAATTCCCTCCCTTTTCAGCGATACACCAACATCCACTGCTCTTGATAGTACAGTAGGGTCCCGCATAAAACGTGTTCGCATAAAACGAGTCTCGATTAAAACGACCGACCTAAAATATTAATATTTAATTTTCGATCAGAACGAATGTGATCACATAAAACGAGTCCGCCGCCAAAGTGGGGCAAATACAAGGAGTTTTCATATAGAACGCCGAAATATCGTACAAAACGTACGAAATATCGTTCGCTTTGTACGAAAATTTTCGCTTACAGTGAACATTGACGATATTGCGCCACCAAAATGCTGTGTTCACATAAAACGAATTCACATAAAACGCCCTCGTTTATCGACCATAAACTCGTTTTATGTGAGACCCTACTGTATTTCTTTCATAACTCCATCCATATATACAGTAAACAACCACGGGGACATCACACACCCCTGTTTCAAACCAACATTCAGGTCAAAGAACTCGCTCTGCTCATTCTCCACACGTACTGCCGCCTTTGCACCCTCATACATGCTCTTCACTGCTTTCAGCAACTTGCCCTCTACTCCGTATATTCTAAGTACTTTCCACAAACCTTCTCTATCCACTCTGTCATAGGCCTTCTCCAAGTCCATAAAGGCAACATACACCTTTTGTTTCTTCTCCAGATACTTCTCCACAACACAATTCAGGGTAAAAATCTGATCTACACATCCTCTTCCCTTCCTAAAACCTCCCTGCTCGTCGCCTATCCATTTCTCCATTCTCACTCTCACTCTCTCAATCACTACCCTACTGTATACCTTCCCTACTACGCTTAGAAGACATATTCCTCGGTGGTTACCACACACTCCTCTTTCCCCTTTGCCCTTATATAGGGGGACTAATATGCCAGTCTTCCAGTCATCGGGTGCACTCCCTTCTCCTATGCTAGTTTGCACATTTTCCATACCCATTCTATCACTATCTCACCACCATACCTCAACATTTCCCCACACACTCCATCTGTTCCTGGTGCTTTCCCCAACTTCACTCTTTTCATGGCTTCCCACACTTCTGACCTCCTGATCCCCACCTCCTCCTCCACTACTTCTCTTCTTCTCCCTCCCATACCATATCCAGCTATGTTTGCTGGCTCCTCATTCCTTTCATTTAGCAACTCACTGAAGTACTCCCTCCATCTTTCGACTCTCTCTTGCTTCTCGGCTAGCATTCTCCCATTCTTATCTTTCACACCCTTACTGTTTCCCTTGCTACCTTCCCTAACTTTCTTGACTTCTTTCCAGAACAGTTTCTTACTCTCCCTCCATTTTACACTCAGATTCCTTCCAAATTCCTCATCTACTCTTCTCTTACTTTCCTTCACTACTCTCTTCACCACCCTCTTACTCTCCACGTACCTCGCTCGTTTCTGTCTCTCGGAATCTTCATTCCCTCTACTACCCAACCACTCTCTATATGCTTTCTTCTTTTCTTCCACAGCTATTCTTACCTCTTCTGTCCACCATGCTGTACCTTTCACTCCCCTCCCTCTTCTCCTCACTCCACACACCTCCTCACATGCTGCACAGATCTCATCCTTAAACACCTTGCTCATCTCCTCCACTTCCTCCATAACTTCCAGGTCGAACCCACCTAGTCGTCTTTCCACTGCTCTCCTGTACTCCTCCCTGATTTCCTCCTCCTGCAACCTCTCCACCCTCCTCACCATTCCACCCTCCTCTCGCCTCCCTCCCGCTCTCCTCACCCACTTCTTTTGTATCCTAACCTTAGCTACCACTACATAATGATCAGACAGACCCCCTCCAATACCCCTATACACCCTAGCATCCATCACAGATTTCTTCATTCGTTCATCCACACATACATAATCAATCAATGACTTTCGTTCCACCACTGTCTTATCCTTCATCGTCAACATCCGTTTCCACGTGTACCTGTGGATCATTCTGTGTCGGAAGAAGGTGTTGGCTATCCACAGCCTCCTCCCCACACATACGTCCACAAGTGCACTACCATTCCCATTCACCTCTGATGGTACCCCCCACCCTCCCACCACTCCCTCAACTTTCCTATCACCCACCTTACCATTCATATCCCCAATCAGAAATATTCTTTCGTTCTTGTCAAACTTCTCCAGGCACGCCTCCACATTCATCCAGAACTCCTCTTTCTTTCTTTCAAGTATATCCTCTGTCGGGGCATACACGCATACAATCACCCACGTTTGTATTCCTACTTTCATTCTCACCCACACAATCCTTGAACCCACAGACCCATACTCTCTTACACATTCCTTCCATTTGCTACTTACAAACAAACATGCACCTTCTCTCGCTGTTCCTTCACTCACTCCAGCACACACACCCATTCCACACTCCCACTCTCTCACATCTGAACCTTTCCATTTGGTCTCTGTCATTCCACATACATCCAGCCTGGCATTCACTAACATTTCCAGAACCTCTCTCTCTTTTGTGCCATCATTCATGCCACTAACATTCCACGTAGCCATTCTCAGAATGTCCGAAGGCATGTCCTTAGTCGGTCGTGGTTCGTCAACGTTGGTTCCGTCCGCATCCGAGGCTGTTCGTTCGTTTTTCCTTGCTGGGTGGGGGTCGCAAGCCCACCGACCCAACCTCTTTAGTCGCCTCTTACGACACGCAGAAGGCACGTGGGGCATATTCTATTCCCTAACCCCCAGGGGGGGTTAGGGAACCTATTAACCTTTTATGTGGGACCTTATCGAAGGCCTTCATAAAATCGCAATATACCACGTCTATTACATCACAATCTTCTAGAATTTGCATCCAATCATCTACCACCTTAATTAGCTGTAGTACCGTCGACCTCCCCGGCAAGAATCCGAACTGTCTCCCACTGAAAAGTTGGTTTGACTTCATATGCTCCATTATTCCTTCTCTAATTACCGTTTCCATTAGTTTACACACAACACTTGTCAAACTGACTGGTCTATAATTCCCTGGGTCATTTCTCTTTCCCTTCTTCAATATAGCTGTTATGTTCGCCTCTCTCCAGTCCATCGGGATTTGTCCTGTATTAAACGATACCTCAAATAACATTTTTAATGGCTCTACTAACATCTCACCTCCTTCCTTTATGATTCTTGGATATATCCCATCCGGTCCCGGGGACTTACTTCTGTTCATTTTTTCTATAGCCCTCCTTATTCTAGCATGGGAAAACTCTATTAGTTCTAGTGCTGGTGCATGTTTGATGGGAATAGTAGGCACTGCATCAACCGACTCCACTGTTAGTACCTCCCAAAGTATTTCCCCAGCACCTCTGCTTTCTCCTTATCAGTTCTGCTCTATTCCCATCATCCAAGTCTCCTATCAGTTCTGGGATACCTACTCTTCTTGTTAACTTTTCCTGAATATACTTCCAGAATATTTTTGGATTATCCTTCACATTTCTAGTAATCTCTCTCTCCCTCTCCTTCACCCCCCTCCTTTTCTCCCACCTTATTTTATTGTTTATTTGTCTGCGTTCCAGATCCACTTCTTTAGCTTCTATACTAGACCCCCTGTTGTTTTTTAACAATTTTAGTCTTTCCCACAATCGTTTCTTTCTTCTAATCAATGTCCAAAGCTTTCTTTTCATTGGCAATTCTGGGTTCGTTATTTTCCTCAATTTTGTTTTATCCTTATATTCCCTTACTGGTACACTTTTGGATACAGCATTCTCCAGTTTGACTCTAATTTTCCTCCACATTCCTTCAGCGTCTTCACCGTTTAAGTATTCCCCCCAGTCAATGTCCAAACACCGTCTCAGCAGCTCATAAACTGCTCTATCATACATGTATATTTTTCTATTGCTTCTATTATCCCTCTCTGTTTTAATATTGCAACTAAAGCTTATACAGGCATGGTCACTACGACCTATAGGGCTATCCACATTGACATGTTCCACTATATCCTCCTCATTGCTAAAAATCAAATCAAGTACACTCCCCTGCGTCCCATCTCTATATCTTGTCATCTCTGTAATATGTTGGGTTAAAAAACAATCTCTCACTTTCTCTATAAACTTGTTTTCCAGGCTACCCTGTCCCGCTGGAGTAGTACAATTTGCCCAGTTGATCCTTGGCAAATTGAAATCTATATCATCCTCTTCCCTTTTATTATTTGGGCTTCTATATATAGAGGCATTTAGAATTGACCCTCTTGCACATTTTACTTCAATACACAAATACTCACAATACTGCTGTCTCATATCCACCTCATTTACCTTGAGCTCTTTTCTTACATAAATAAACAGTCCTCTTCCAACCTCTGCTCTAATAGCATTCTTCTCATACAACTCAAAACCCTCCAAACTATACTCCACCAGTTCCCTTTCAATTCTAGCATTTTTTGGTCTTACTTCCTGTAGGGCTATGACATCAGTTTCCTCTTCATCCTGCAACCTACATATCAGTTCTCTTTTCTTGTCCTGGGTAAACACATCCACATTACTAAACATAATCTTTAATCCATCTACCATTCCTTCAGCAATTACACCATCCCGCTCCTCCTGTCCATACCCTACTCCCCCCTTAGCACTACTGGGTCTGCCACTTTGTCTCCTGTCTCTCCCTGTGACACCTCCACCCCGTTCTCCTCCTCCATCACAACTCCTATCACATTCTCTTCCCTCCCTGATCTCCCCCTCCCTTCTACTCTTATAAACCACTTCTTCAATTTTCCGTCCCTCACTCTCCAGTAAACATTTCTCTTATCCTCCTCACCCAACTTTCCATTATTTTCATCAGCCTTTCCTTGTAATTCCTTCATTTTTTTTCTTTGTTCTATGCTCAAATCCTTCTTTAGTCTTATATGTTTCAGTTTTTCATTTGTATTTAGCCTCCAACTAAAATTTGTCACCGTCTCTGCCACTGCCCTGGTTTTAAACTGTATCCTTATAGGTCTCATCTCTCCCCTTTATATCTACCTATCCTACTGACCTCATCCACCTGCCCTTCCCATCCATATTGAAAAATATAATATCCTTCCAGCACATAGATATACAATATATAAGAAAGTCAACAAAGGATTTTCCCCTCCGTCTTTTCTAGACAGGCTGGCGCCGGCCCTCCGATCGGAAGATTTGCGATTTATTTATTTATTTATTTTTTTTTCCCACGGTATATTTTCGCCTTCTACACAAAATGATGGGGAATATTGTAACATGTTTTTAATTGATATTTGTGTCATTTTTGCTGATTAGGAGTTGGGTTTTTTTTTTTTTTTTTAATTCCATCATATCGGAAATGATTCACAGATTATATAGAGACCAAATAACATACACTTTTAAGTTTGTTCAATAGTTTCGCATTATCAATAGGGTCATAGCTTCTTCTCTACTTTCTGGTCTATTGAACCATAATAAAGAGAGGGGGAGGGAGGGAGTGCCCCCGACAGTGACAACCAGTCTGATGATGATAATGATAGATGGACAATATTTCTTTGTTCTCTGGTTTCGATGAGGACGATAAACATGCCGGGGAACCTAGAGGGGCCGATGTGTTAGCTGTAGCACAAGGCTTTTCAACTTCATCACAGTAACGGGGTCGGGGTCGGGGTTGGGGTCGGGGTTGGGGTTGGGGTCGGGGTTGGGGCCGGGACGGGACGGGGGGAGGGTCCGAGGGAGTACAGCGGCGGGGATATCTACCGAACGTCAACACATCTCTATCCACACAAATAGGTCAGTAACGGGTACGAAACAGTCCTTATTGATGCTTAATGTATTCTATTTATTAGTGGCCCCTCCATCATTGACGAACATGCCTATTACATAAGGCATCCTCTTCAAACACTAATCCGCCGTAGTTTGAATCTACCGCGCAGAGCATTTAAAATCTGAGGAGCCTTCATCATGAGCGCACGCGACCTCACTCATGGCTTCAGTCATTATGAATTGGGTTCTCACTACGAAAAAACTTCGTAAACAATAAAAACAAAAACAAAATAAGAATAACTATCCAATAAGCTTTCCATCATATCGTGGATGTACTTGTGTGGACCTTTGACCAGACGCTGATTCAGGCGTCATTCTTCCTTCTCTGCTCTGCGATCAGCCGGCCCGGACGTGTCTCTCCACGCTCTGCTGGTTCCGCATTTGCTGCGTCCCTAGTGAGTTTTTTCTCATTTGTTTACTCCGGGATGTATCGAGTAAGGTTAGGATATGCGTAGCAGGAGTGTCCTGGCTGGTTGCCCGCAGTGCAGTGTATTTTGGGTCGTGTGTTTGGGGCATCTATTTCGGATGTACCCTCGTGGTCCTGTTGTGGACAGGTGAATTTTTCATAGTTGAGTTAGCTTGTGATGCAGGCGGCTTTCATTACGCGATTATTTCTGCTGCCTTTTATCTTTCTGATGAGGTAGCGTTGCTTTGCTGACGTTCCCAGCGTATTTTTCTTCACTTAGTGAAGTTTTTTCTGGGTCCCGAGTCGGTCTTCCCTTGGTCGGAAGTTTTTGCTACAGTGGTGTGTTGGCGGTGGTTCCTGTTGTTATATTTCCAGTGTTTTTTGTTTATATCTCAACATTTCTTGTGCCGTCTGCTTAGGCCTAGCCAGCCGCTCGTAGCTTTGCCACATGTACAAGTGTTATTGATTTATTTTATAATATGTCCTACTGTGTCATGTGTATCCGGGTTTAGTTGTGTATTGGCTAATTCCACGGACTATGTTTGTTTCCTGGTTTAGTTGTGTATTGGCTAATTCCACGGATTATATTTGTGGTCCCTGGGTTAGTCGTGCTTTGGCTATCTCTCGGGTCCTATGTGCGTTCAGATGGTGTCTGTTCGGGGTGGGTTTTCTCGGTTTCACCATGAAAACTCCGGCCGTGAGCCGTGTTTGGCCACGCGTGGTTTCAAAACAGGCTGGTGTCCCCGGCGAGTTGGTGTCTGTGGCTCTCCAAGACTGCGTCTCTGTGTTGGTGCCTGTTTCAGGCTCCCTATGATTCCAGGCGGATTGGTGGTACCCATCTAACATTGTTCATGCGGACATATGTTATGTAGTTTTTCTACCCGGTTTTACAAACCAAAGGAAAAACCCTAGCTGTTGTTGTGGGCTTTCCTTCCCGGCGATCTTTTACAAAGAAGTGGGGATCGGAACTTATGGGGTTAACGTTTAAGACATCAGATCTCACCCGGCGGGTGTACCTTGTTAAGGTGGGATGAACGAATTGGTAATTCAGTTTAGTTAACCGGTCCATTTTAGTGATACTATATGTATCGCCGCCCTCACTCTTACGGCGATCGAAGGCTCAATTAGGGTTAACGTATTTTTTATAAGTTGGCCACACCCGGCGGGTGCTCCTGGGAGGGGGAAATACGGAATTTACAATTCAAGCTAGTTACCCAATTAATTGAGAGATACGGCTATGTATCGCCGCCTTCACCATACGGCGATCTATGTGACAATTCATTAGAAGTCAGGTCTCGTATCAGCCTGCCCTGTGTTAATCTGCTAGATAATTCAGGGGCCGGCGTCTTTGTGGGGGGTTGTTTTCCAAAATTGAATCTTGTAACAGTCACCGCCAGAAAGACTTTATAAACGCCATACTGGTCTTTTATATTATGTCAGAGGGTATTCTTAAAACTTTCTTAAAGACATGTCTAGATATTCGGATATCTTTATAGAACCCCGCCGCGTAACGAGCTGTAATCATTGTGAGATTACGTCTCGTTATCCGGCGGGTTATGAACACTTGTATGCGATCATTTAGGGTTAACCTTATGAGCATTAATTCCTGGAAATTTTCCTTTTTTCCAGGGCTGGGCCCCGGCGGACCAATACAGACCCTGCAGTAAGTTCCCACCAGTCTCTGTCATGGCTACCTTTGCCCCAGTTTTTGCTTTATGCATTAATCCAACCTGTGCCGGTGTCCCTCTTTTTGCGCACACTCTTTGTATCAGGTGTGTTAAATGTCTGGACCGTTCAAGAGGTCTGTGGGTGATGCGAAAACTGTTCCTTTTGCTCCCAACTAAGTGTCAAAGTCCTCCAAGATAATGATAAGACCGCAGCGGTCGCCTTACGAGAAGTTCGGCAACAAATGTCAGCGTATACTACGATTGTGGCTCATAAGTCACTTCAATGTGACAACGTCCCTCTTTGGGATAGGCTTCTTCTTGAGCACCCTCCCCCTAAACGTTCCTCTCGAGTAACTAGTCATAAGCCGGCGGAGACTGGACAGGGTTCTGTGTCATCTCCTGCCCCTGCTACTTCGAAACGTCACCGTGAGCCTACACCCCCGGCGGCAGTCTCCTCGTCTCGGGCGAGATCTAGGTCTAGGTCACCCCTTAGACACCAGCCACCCAGTCTTGCCTCTTCACCATCGAGTAAGAGGAGTAAGACAGAAAGTTCCACCAGGAGTCACGGCGATAAATCCTCCAAATCAAAGAGTAGTTCACGGTCACACCGCAGCCATAAATCTTCAAAAAAGGATTCCCATGATAGAAAGGCCTACCGACACTCACCTGTTTCTAGTGCTTCTCGTCATACCTCTACCCCAGACAGAGTTTGTGTTCGGTCTCAAGGGTCCAGTGTAGTACCTGTACCTAAAGATGATTTACCCATTAACATTTTAACCCTGGAGTTGGAGGGTTCAGAGGGCTCAGTGGTTGAGAGTGTTTCAGACTCCCACAGGAGTATAGGCCAAGGCCTAGGTGTTTGGCGATATTCTCATCCGGGGCCTGACCACCCACTTCCGGCTCAAACTATTCACACAGTGGCTGACGTCCACTGGGACGCGGCGATCCCTTCCTCTATTCCTAACTTATCTTGGCAACAAGATGGTACCCCAGCTTCGGCGGGATCTTCTCAGGAGGAACAGGATGACAAAGACGAGGTTTCGATGATATCGGATATGGAAGGGCAAGAGTCAGGGTCAGGCTTCGATGCCGCACAAGATCTTAATGATTCACCAGTGAGTACATCATCAAATCAATTTGTCACTGCACAGGAAATTGATGGGCTACTTGTTAATGCTTTATCTAGATTTTTTGGCCAACAGCAGGAAACTCCCACAGTGGACTTGGGAGCTCCCACGACAAGCTCTACGGTACGGCCTCTGATGACTTCTATTGCTTTGACTCAGATCCCTCACCCCCCCTCTATGTCACCATCGGTGGTTACTAGGCCTGCTACGGCGGCATTGACCACTTCGAATGTAAGGGTTATAACGGATGTCAATCCGCCCCCTCTAGACAGAGCGCCTCTCAAAAAGGTAGCTATGCCCTTGCTTTACGGACCAGACGAGTCATGGGTCCTTTTGACCCCCACTAAACCAGAGCTAGCCCAACCTACCTTGTCAGGGGAGCTCCCAGTGCCACGTGAGTGGGTCATCCAGGGCAATAAATCTAAGAAATTAAGGGCCTTGGATACTTTGGGGAATGTGCTAGATGTCAACATCAAGGCTATACCTAGTTATTATCACCAGGACTATTTTGTTTATACTGCTAAGCCTGCTTTACCCCCTGCCTCAGCTTCAAGATTGTTTTCTGACTGGTCTAAGCATGATGGGTTTAATGACATTAAGACACTGTCAGCTCTCACTCCAGAACTCGATTTGCAAACCGTCACAGACGCGGCAGCTAATCCAGTCTTGAAGGTGGGGCAGTTGGGTCCAGGACCTTGGTTGGAATGGGAGACAGAGGCTCAAAACTTTGCGACCACATTTACTTCCAAAACTTCCCACCACATCCCTCAAGATACTCATTCTTGGTTCTCCATGCCAGTGTGTTCTGCCGGCGGAGTCCCTTCAGCTTTGTTTGCTTTCTTAGCTGCCCCTAAAATTAATCTTTGTGAGCTAAAAGACCCTTTCACTACCCCTACCCCAACTCACCTAGACCGTGAATTTAGGCTACGGGGGAAAGCTTTTCGCCTGTTCTCTCAATACATAGTGTCTCAACAGGTAGCTAAGTCTTTGCTCCGGTCCACTCAGGCAATCGCAGACGCAGATGCCAGACGTTCGGTTGAATTGTCCCGGCGACTGCTTCTTCAGTCGTCAATCCAATCATTAGGTGACGTACGCACTGCCTTGCTTGAGGCGGTACGAGCGAGACAAGATCTTAGAATATCCTTAGTCCGAAAACTGCCTGATCGCATTGCGAATCAGGTGGTCATGTCACCAGTGCTCACTCCCTCTTTAATGTCCCCTGAAGTGTGGCGAACGGTTTTTAATATGGCTCAGGCCGTTAAACACAGTCCCACCCCTTCTAAGAAACCTGCCTTTAACTTCCCCAAACCCAGGCCAGTCGCTAAAGCTCAGCCGGGGGGATCTAAGCCCTTTCTTCCACCTAAGTCCTCCTCCACTCAAGGTCAGTTCAGGCATAGACAGGGTAGGTTTTCAGGTCAGAAAGGACGCGGCTATAATATGCCAGGTCAGGGCCCGTCTTCTGCCAACGCCAGCCAGCCGGCGAAGCGTCCACCACCGCCAACTCCATCACCATAAAAAAACTAAGGTCTCTCTCACTCCCGGTGCCAGTTGTAAGGCCGGCGGATCCGAGGGTAGTACAGCCGGCGAACCCTGGTCTGCTAACTGGGTCGTTCCGAACGTGTCACAAAGCATGGCCGGTAAACACTTGGGCACGGATGGTGGCACGCAAGGGCATCACTTGGCAGTGGCTCCGGCGACCTCGCTTACGTCAGCCGACAACGGCGAATTTTGTTTCTTTAGAGGTGGAGTCACTGGTCCAGGAAATGATTGCCAAGAATGTCATCATCCCGGTCCCCCCAAATTACCCTGTATTCACGTCCAAGCTCTTTTTGGTTCCCAAAAGGGACAGTGTTCAGATGAGACCGGTCGTCGACCTGTCTTATCTGAACCTTCACATTCACAACGAGTCATTCCGAATGTTAACAGTACACCAAATCAGGCTAACACTTCCGCCGGGAGGTTGGATGTGTTCCCTAGACCTGACAGACGCTTATTGGCACGTATCGGTCAACAAAAGATTTCAAAGGTTTCTGGCCTTACGGATCAGGCACCAAAATTTTGTTTTTCAGAGGATGCCATTCGGTTTGAACCTGGCACCTCGACTATTCACGAAATTAGTCCGGCAAGCCCTGATGCCATTGTTAAAACAAGGAATCAGAGTTCTGTGGTACCTAGACGACTGGCTGGTGGTGGCAGAGACAGAGCAATTATGCATCAAACATGTCAACATACTTTTAACTCATGTCAAAGCTCTAGGGTTCAAGGTAAATCTGGTAAAGTCAAACCTTGTCCCTCACGAGTATTTGAGTGGATAGGGCTGGTTTGGGACACAGCTGCTCTCACTCTGAGTCAGAGTGTGGACAATCGCAACAGGTTTCGCAGGAAACTGTTCATGTTTCTTCACAGTCTGACTACGACACGGAGGGTCTGGGAGTCTCTGGTCGGCTCTCTCAACTGGATTCAACTAACTGTAATGTTGGGCCGGTTGAAAGTAAAACGGTTAATATTGGAAGGCAACAAATATTTCCCACTCTTACCGGCGGGAAAATTATGGCCCATCCCAAAATTAATCCATACCTTACTAGCGGTCTGGGCGAAGAGGGAAACGCTGCACTCAGTAATGTCATGGACCTCTCCTCCGCCAACGGTATGGACACGGATGCGTCAGGCACGATAGGTTGGGGATTTCAGTCAAACCAGGGGCACCAGGGTCAGGGGCTTTGGTCCCACTTAGAAATCTCCCACATCAATGTCAAAGAATTACTAGTCCCCTTGTATTTCCTTCAGGCTCACGGCTCTACTTTACGGGGCAAGTCGGTGGCCTTCAGAATGGACAATCTGAATGCAGTTCACTGTATTCAGAAACAGGGGTCAACGAGATCAAGGAAGTTGCCAAACGTGTCGGAAGAGATTTTTACTCTAGCCAACAGGCTAGACATTTATCTTCACGCATCTTATCTCCCAGGCGTAGCAAACGTCTGGGCAGACGCTCTGTCCCGGAGACAGAGCACGACAGTAGAATGGGAGCTCAAGCAACCAATTTTCAACCTAATGATTGCAGAGCTCTACCATCCACAAGTGGATCTGTTTGCGTCCGAGGGGACTCACAAACTCCCTCTATACCTCACCCGCCGGACGGAAACGCCGGCAGGGGGGCCAGACGCCCTAGTGACAGACTGGAACAGATGGAGCTCCATCTATCTGTCTCCGCCGCCAGACGCGTCACTAATGTGCCACGTAGTGAACAAACTACGAGATTATCGAGGCTTAGTCTCGCTAATCGCGCCCCTGTGGCCGGCGCAGTTATGGTACCAGCAATTGAAGACGTGGTGCTCGCACCCGGTGTCGCTCCCGGTCGAGTATTTCCACTTAGACACGATTGGCAACCTAGTGACCTCGCTGACTTTTGCATTATGGACATTCAGGAGGCCAAGTGGCTAGCACCATTTGGTAGAGATGTGACCAATAAATTAATCAATCAATATACTCAGTCTACGAAACGACAGTATCAATCACATTGGCAAGCCTTTACTTCTTGGATCATTAGAACAGAACAGACTGTGCCCTCAGTGGCGTTAGTATTTAATTATTTGAATTATCTGTTTGAGCAGAAACGTTTATCTGTGGTAACGTTAAAAAATCACTTAACTGCGATTAGAGTGCCCTTTTTAGACCTTACAGGTCTCTCCATACCGGTGGCGGAGGAAACAGGTTTTATGAGAGCATGTTTTAAACTCCGCCCACCTCCCCGTCAGCTCATGCCTACTTGGTCTCTGGACAAGGCATTGTCTTTACTTCACTCTCGTCTGTACCAAAATACTGCAGATTTTGCATTACTCTTAAAAAAGGCTGTATTCCTTTTGGCTTTGGCCATCGGGAACAGAGTGTCTGAGCTGGCGGCGATGAGCAACACACCTAATTGCCTTAGGTTTGGTAGACTTAATGAATGTATTCACATTGCACCTTCCCCGGGATTTGTAGCCAAGAATGAGCACAGTGCACACATGTTTTCTGAGTTCACTGTGCCGGCGTTAAAAAGGGGAAAGGTGCACCATAATCTATGTCCAGTGCAAGCTCTAACCAAATATTTGAGAGTAGCTCCTCTAAACCCCCAAGGTGCTTTATGGGTAGCGAGTACGGGCAAACGCTTACTGAAACGGAGGTTAGCTTCTCTTCTGGTCGAAGTCATTAAAGAGAGTAATCCCGGCATTGTGGGTAGGGCCCACGATTTACGTAAATGGGCAGCCTCTTTACGTTTCTTGAAGAACTTTTCAGTTGAAGATATTTCGTCCACACAGTTGTGGGCGTCTAATCATACGTTTTTGACTAGATAGTTGTCAGTTGCTCTAGACAAACCTTCCTTACCATGTATAGCTTTAAGGCAGAGGGTCTAGGTGGCCCTTCAGTCACTTTTGTTTACTTTCAAGGGGAAAAGGGGGGGGGGGTGCAGTCAGTGTAACATAGGACACCCTAGACCCCGCCGGAATGTAAGAGCTGTGAGACAAATTATGGATAATGTGATATGAAAATTTCTCTGTTCTATTCAGGGCGAGAAATTGTGCTAGTACAATGTTAGTACAAACAACAGTGTTGTTATAGTAGTTTTAGCTGTGAAAGCAATTTAGTTTAAACAGTGGAGATCGTTTGTAAAACATTTCCACGAATATTATGGGGTTTATTATGTGCACATGTAAACTTATAACTTGTTATTTTTGTCACCACTCGTTGAGTGGTAACTCAGATCTGTTCACAGAATCTCCAGAGTTACCCTTTTTTGTCAAGCAGGCTTCTTTGAAGCACGCACCTGCTTGAACCCCTTTTTTGTATATATATGGGCTGCGCCATGTTTATATATATTTTCGAAGTAAGAATACTATGTGGTTGTTTGATTATCTGCTTTTCTAGAGTTATGATATGATTACGAATGTCCCCCTCCAGTCTTAGAAATCAGGCATGTTCGTCAATGATGGAGGGGCCACTAATAAATTATAGGTTTGACTCCTGTAAGGAGATAAAGAAAACCTAATATTTAGTAGTGGCCCCGTAATCATTGACGACTGGGGCCCTCCCGACCATCCCCTTCCCATTCGTTGATGTATTAAGGATTTTGGTTTATTTTGATATGTCAGTGAAGGAAGAATGACGCCTGAATCAGCGTCTGGTCAAAGATCCACACAAGTACAGTAAACTTCCGTTAATCCGAAGGGCAGCGGACCGGCTCTCGTTCGGATTAGTGGATTTTTCGGATTATCGGACTTTACCCCTATGAACCTGTGTATGACGAAAACATTGAGACATTAGGCCACCCAAATGACACAATGGTGCACACACACATATCATATGTTCATGAAATCACTTCAAAAGTTTACCATTGTCATTGTAGCCTATTAACTACTTCAAAACATTCAGATTAATGGTCAAAGGAATCTGCTGATATAAACGTCTTCTTCTTCTTCCGTCTACTAGCGAGTTTTTCTTGCTCTTGAAGATCAGATGTGGTTCGGGAAGTAATGCCTTAACAACGGCACTTCCCTGAGAGGTTCTTGTAATTTTCCTTTTGTGATTTTCCTTTTGTGACGTGCTCTGTTATATTATATTGTATTGAAAGCACCCTTGTTGTTGTCTTGAAAGCACCCTTGGGATGCTCCGATCACTGAACTATAAATAGTAGCGTATCGGAACATCCAAAGGTGCGTTTTCAA
This sequence comes from Paralithodes platypus, assembly GCA_032716605.1. Classification (NCBI taxonomy): domain Eukaryota; kingdom Metazoa; phylum Arthropoda; class Malacostraca; order Decapoda; family Lithodidae; genus Paralithodes; species Paralithodes platypus. Next base: position 11,377,978 of record CM064526.1, on the reverse strand, counting down.
GCTCAAGACTAATACGTCCAAAGGTGCGTTTTCAAGCTCAAGACTGAATGCGCTTGCAGAAAATGCGGTGCAAGCCAGTAGCGCATCGGAGCGTCCCAAGGATGCGTTCAAGAGCAAAACAAACTCTCTAGCAGACGATGTGGAAGAAGAAGAAGACGAAGGTGTTTACGATTATATCAGTAGCTTCCTTTGACCATTAATCTGAATGTTTTGAAGTAGATAATAGGCTACAATGACAATGGTAAACTTTTAAAGTGAATTCATGAACATATGATATGTGTGCTCCATTATGTGTCATTTGAGTGGCCTAATGCCTCAAAAAGGGGACTTTGGGACTTCTTGAAAGGTGCGTTTTCAAGCTCAAGACTGAATGCGCTTGCAGAAAATGCGGTGCAAGCCAGTAGCGCATCGGAGCGTCCCAAGGATGCGTTCAAGAGCAAAACAAACTCTCTAGCAGACGATGTGGAAGAAGAAGATGACGAAGGTGTTTACGATTATATCAGTAGCTTCCTTTGACCATTAATCTGAATGTTTTGAAGTAGATAATAGGCTACAATGACAATGGTAAACTTTTAAAGTGAATTCATGAACATATGATATGTGTGTGCTCCATTATGTGTCATTTGAGTGGCCTAATGCCTCAAAAAGGGGACTTTGGGACTTCTTGAAATTCGGACCATCGGGTGAATTCGGATTTGGCCTCAAATTGAAAAATTCGGACTATTGGGAGATTCGAATCATCGGTCGTCGGATTAACGGACTTTTACTGTACATCCACGATATGATGGAAAGCTTATTGGATAGTTATTCTTATTTTGTTTTTGTTTTTATTGTTTACGAAGTTTTTTCGTAGTGAGAACCCAATTCATAATGACTGAAGCCATGAGTGAGGTCGCGTGCGCTCATGATGAAGGCTCCTCAGATTTTAAATGCTCTGCGCGGTAGATTCAAACTACGGCGGATTAGTGTTTGAAGAGGATGCCTTATGTAATAGGCATGTTCGTCAATGATTACGGGGCCACTACTAAATATTAGGTTTTCTTTATCTCCTTACAGGAGTCAAACCTATAATGTTTTGCCATATATGATGTTGGTGGTATAATGTAATATAAGTCTTCTGAAGGTAGGCAAAAAGGGTCAAAAGGGGGACTTTGGGAAAGTGGCTGGAACGAATTAATTAATTCCCATAAGGCCTGTTATTTCTTTGATATAAACAACAATCTGACAAGTCTGTACCGAGATCAACAAATATTTTGTGAAATCACACCTGGCTCACTATGTGACGCCTACCAGCGTTGGCAGAATCGCCTCCCGTTAGCCGCTAGCGCTCGCCAGGGCAGTGAAATGGGCTACAGTTATCAGAGAATGTTGTTCTTTCTTTCATAGTACAGTAGGGTCTCGCATAGAACGATTCTCTTATAGAACGAACGACCTAAAATATTGTTCCAAAATTTTCGTTAGGAACGAATGTGTTCTGTTGAAGCGATTCCGCTTCTAAAGTAGGGCAAATCCGGGGAGTTCTCTATTAGAGCGCCCTATTATCATACAGGGCGCCTGACTCATGACATATATTTATATATACAGTCTGACCTGCCAATACGCGAGCTTTTAATACGCGATTCACCTTATACGCGAGGAGGGGGTCGAATCATACCCAAAACTTTCAAAACGCGTGATGTACCTTTAAAACGCGAATCCGGGCCCGATATAAGGGCAATTCCGGGGAGTTCAGCTAATACGCGAAGCCCCCCACCATTCCACGCCAGTTACGTAGGCACGCAGGGCATTGTGGGATATGCCAGTCTACCCTCAGTCCACGCTCGCGCAACAGCTGTCCGACTCGCGTTGGACATTTACTGTTAATTTTAAGGTGAGTTTATTATTATTGTTATATTTTCTTATGATTTGGATGTTTATGTATACATATATGTACCTTTTGTGGCAATTGACGGAGATAAATAGGCCTAAAGTAGACAACTTGGAGTCAGTGCCGCCCATATCGATTTATTCCCATATAATACTCTATTGCTAATACGCGAATTTTCATTCCGCGCCCTCGCGTGTCGCCCATATTCTCGCGTATTGGCAGGCCAGACTGTACATACTTATAAATGCATATAAATACTTGTAAATACATATTATGAGGAGATTACTTACCACACACTTCATTTGAATTCATTGTCATTATAGCCTAGCCTAACTAGTCGTCCATTTCCGCCGCTTTCGTCCGACAAGGTAGGCAGCTTGACTGGCCAATGTTCTGTTTTCATGGTCCCAAGCATTCAATTCTTTCATCATTACCACCAGGCCCACCCTCATTAACACTGAATGCGCTAAAGCCCTAATAAATGTGAGAGATACGACATTTGGGCAGAACAAATTTTGTAAACAGGTGGTTTTTCAACACAATGGAGGTTCGGTCTTCTCTTTCTTGCGCAAGTGAAGTCGGATGTCGGATTCACTCGGAATTCGTATCCAAGCAACAAACTCCTTGACGTGGCAGATTCATGGAGTTCAGTTTATTTGTTTGTTTGTTTTTGTATTTTGTATATGTTTTCTAGTTTGATATCGAGTCTTTCATTATTTTTGCTCTCTTTTTTGGGGTTTGACTGGAATATTTTGTTGTGAACATAGAATTAGGGAATGTTTGGGGTAGGCTATGGTACGTACGGAAGGATCGATCGACCAATATCGATTTTTCCCATAGGTTATGTGTTTCACATAGAGCGATTTCACATAGAACGACCTCGTTTATCGACCAATTTCTCGTTCTATGTGGGACCCTACTGTACTTGCATTGTTACAGACAGTCCAGTGGTGGTCTTTCTTTTCGTCTGTGACAATGGGAAGTATTTTATATCATGAGTTGAATATAAGATGCATTGTTGTGTAGAGTTGAGAGAGAGAGCGAGCGAGCAGCGTGGGGGCAGTGAGTGTTGCTTTCCTCCTCCTTCCTCCCTACCGGAGGAGTTTCCCGCCCGCGTGGCCTTTCTCTCGGTTTTGATTGGCTGGTGGTTCCTGGCGCCTTCTGGAGGCCTGCTGCCTGGTGACGTATCGGCCTGTGATTGGCCGACCACCATGCCTTTGTGAGATCCTGTGGGTCTCGAGGAGCTACCTCCTCAGAGCAGGCTAGGGACGCACATGACTAACATCCTTTTTACCACTGTCCCCCACATCTCCACCATTCTGATACTGTCTCTCTTCCTCAACTTCTTCTCTTTCATTCCTTTTATCTTTTAACGTCACAACACTCCCTTTGGGTTCTGCACACAATTTCATATCGGCCCATCGTATTATGTGCGTCGCTCTCTGAGATATTTACATGTACTTAGAATAGGTTTGAGGGTTCTTAGTTAGTAGAGGTTAAGAACTCGGTGTGTGTCCCCATTATTGATTTAGTGCTCTGCTGGGTTATTTAATGCTAGACTGGGATAAGGCTTCTGTTGTCGTTGTCAGCGATGTGTGTACGGTTCGCTTAGACCTACACGACTTCGACGGTTTCTGTGGTAGCCTAGGCTGTCCTTTTGGTTGTGCCTTTTGCGAGTGCAGCATCGTGTTGTAAGATGGCATTTGCCTACTACCTTAGAACACAGTGATGCCTCTTTGCTTGACTTTAGAGGGATCGCCAGGGTAGAACCAGATACTTGAGATCTGGATCTACCAAGAGAGCATCCCCATCATTAACGTAACTTTAATCATACCGCCTTAAGGACAACGCTAGGCTATGAGCCAGTCTTGCTCAGCCACAGTTTCCTCACCTTGATATCCCAGCTAGACTTTATTCGCCTAGCAGACACTAGTTAGGACATGAGCTCTTTATGATATGTATGCATTATTATTCACGGCATTTATTAGTCTAGGTTGTTGTTGAGTTGCACAACCATAGCAGACTGTTTCGTTGATGAGGAAGTATTTCTTTTAGTGTCGAGCATTACTGCCATTGCACATTTATAGTATTCCCGTGTCAGTTAACATTATATGTCCTATCTTTTAGTGTATTCAGTCTACACGTATGGTGTCCTGCCTCCTGCCTTTATATAATTTAAGATACGAGCATCTTATGAGCATCAGACTTTCTTCAGAAGTTTCCAGGTCTATGCTGTAGGACTAGACTTCACTTTCTTTCAGATAGGAGTGAAAAGTTTATTGTTGTTTAGAGTAACTGTATTGAAGCATCTTTTTATTGTATTAAATCTTGCAGTGATTTAATTGATCTTTCCATAGCTTCCCTTTTATGCATTTTAACGTAACTTGCATCTTGTTTGTTATCAGGCTATACCAGTGTGGGTTAGCCTGAAGTAGAGTACATTTATGCCCAGTTAAGGATACCCCGTTATCGCGGATTAACTCTGGAGGGTATAGGTGTTTTTGTTAGCCGGCATATAAGTTCAAGGGTTTGGATCTAGCGTACCGTTGTTGCATAGTGCCCTATTACTAGTCCAATCATTAAGTGCCCTTGTTTTATTCGTAGCCCCGGTCGTAACAACTATGATATCATAATGATGTTATCAGCTATGCACCACTCACCCGTGTATCTTTGGTGACAGAGAAGTGATTTTTTTTTTTATATAACACATTTGCCTTTGTATATAGAATACAATGAAATAATCATAGTGTGTAGTAATATATATATTATAAGCAATTACCCCCCACTCTGCCTACTTCGTTGGTTTCACTTTTGAACACGTGCGGGGGCTGACGGAGGCGGCAGGAGGGGAGTGCATGCCCGCATGCCCGCATGCCCACCCTTCCTGCCACCCCCAACTAATTGTGGTGGGCCCTATCATATCTCATCCTTTCTGTTTTCCGTTTTTCCCTTCTTCCCGCTGCCCCCTACTTTGGGAGTACCGTGACTGTCATGAGGTAAATGACCGTACTCACTCGTTGGTTTCGTTGTGTTGTGGATCGGCAATCCCTACACCTGTCGAACTGTGGTACCCGACGTGTTCGAGCGAGGGGACACTTTATGCCAAACCCTGACCCTTGTGCTGAGTCGGCGATCGACGGCCCTTAACCCAGCAAGTGCGGATCTACTTATATAAGGTGTACCGGTGCGCTGCGAAACTCCTTATATAATCCAAGGCCTAAAAAAAAAAAAAATTAAACAAGCCCATTTTTTTTTTTTTTTAATTGCCCCTTGGCCATGCCAAATATCACTCCTCCACATCCCCTCCTTCCCCCCCCCTCCTTCAATTATCACCTATTCTCCCTCTTATTCCCGTATTTCGTTGATATATTTTCGTGCTATCAATAGCGATTCATAAGCAAGCTGTGCTTGTATGTGCTACACAGCGAGAGAAAGAGAGGGAACTACACGACAGTTTCTCTCCAGCCGTCGTTACGGCTGGCAGGCTGGCAGGCTGCCTCAGCCTTAAGTTATGTAACTCCCGATCTAATTTGCCGATTTTGACCATCCAAACGCTGTTTCCACTTGTTTTATTGCTGTAACAGGTTAATACCTTCATAATCAGCGTAAAATAGGCGCATATGGATAAGTATTAATTATATTTATGGTACGATGATGATTTGAGTTAAGGAAACAGTCTAAATACAGTAGGGTCCCGCATAAAACGTGTTCAGATAAAACGAGTCTCGATTAAAACGAGCAACCTAAAATATTAATATTTAATTTTCGATAAGAACGAATGTGATCACATAAAACGAGTCCGCCGCCAAAGTGGGGCAAATCCGAGGAGTTTTCATATAGAGCGCCGAAATATCGTACAAAACGTACGAAATATCGTACGCTCCTGACGGAAATTTACGCTTACAGTGAACATTGACGATATTGGGCCACCAAAATGCCGTGTTCACATAGAACGAAATCGCATAGAACGGCCTCGTTTATCGACCAATTTCTCGTTTTATGTGAGACCCTACTGTACCTCCGCACAGGGGTGGCTGTATACTATAGGTGGTACGAAGTGGAGAGGTTAAGGTGCATTAGTCGGGGTGTATATCTGCAAGAATTCCTAGGGTGGTCATCCAGTCCTCTAATTGTGGCTCCATGGTGGGTATGGAATCTGACTCAGATGAATTTAGAAATCTTCGTCCTATGGAATCTGTAATTGCCCCCTCCGTCGCCGACCCCTGCGAGAATTTGGACTGCCTCAAGGACCCTTCCCCTGATGCCAACAGTGCCGGAGTTCCCCACTCAGGCATGGCACACACAGACCTTGGCAAACCTCCTAAGGATACTGTGATGAATTCTCCATCGTCGGGTAGTGAGATCAATCAGGTGATCTCCCCGGCATCAATTCCTATGCAATGTACTGCCTCTTTTTTTTTTTTTTTTTTTTTTCTATGTGATTGAGGGAGGCAAAAGGCATAACTGCCTATAGCGAGTGCCTCCCCCATAGTTGAAAGAGTGACAGGGCCAAAATCAAGGGACGTTCGAGCCAAAATGCCTGGACACACGGAGTTTGAAGCAATTTAAGTCATAGGAAGAGGGAAAGACTGATTCTGGGAGAGAGTTCCAGAGCTCAGCTGTTGAGTAGAAGAAAGTTTGAGAGTAACGTTTCACTCTTGGGTTGGAGAGTTGCACAGAGTAGGGGTGGGATTGAGTTGCAAGACGGGTACCACGTGCCCTACGTAAAGGAGGTGGTATGCACTGGGATAGCTCTGAGGAACAATGATTATTGTAGTAGCGATAGAATAGCGAGAGAGATGCAACATTGCGGCGGAGAGAGAGAGATTGCAGAGAGTTGGTGAGTGGACGGGAGTTAATGATACGAAAGGCCTTCCTTTCAACTTTGTCTAGGAGAGCGGTGTGAGAGGAACCTCCCCTATATTAGGGATGCCAACCCCACAGTCTCGCCTTTAACTTCTAAATTACCTGATTATGATTCTAGCCTTAGCCTACCTCTTCATTCCATTGACAACCTTAATGAAGAAGCTCGAATGCCCTCACCTCCCACCTGACATATCGTATAGCTTGTATGGTTTTTTTTTTGGTTTTTTTTTTAAAGAGACAATGAACGGAGGAAGGAAAAACACAGATAAAACAAAAAGGTCCATGTGCCTAAAGGCATCCTCCATTCATAAAATGTTTGTAACAACTGGATTTAAACATTTGTAGATTGTAAGTTTGTGGAAAGCAATTCGAGGGAAGTGAATTCCAAAGAGTAGTAGCTCTGGGGATAAATGAATTCTGATAAGCAGAAGTTCTGCATTGTGGAGGAGAAAGTGTAAATTCATGGGCGCTCTCAGCTGCCCTAGTTCTACGGGGAAAGATGTGGAGAGGCGGCACAATTGAAGCAAGTTCCTCGGAACAATTGCTGTGAAAATATCTGTAGAATAATGCAAGGGATGCAACGTTTCTTCGTATGGATAATGTAGGAAGGTCCTGTGTGATTGCAGGGTTATTGATTAATCTAATAGCTTTATTTTGAATTTTGTCCAACTGCCTCAATGCAACCACTCCACTTCCACCCCACAGAGGTGAACAGTAATCCATCTGAGAACGCACATGACTTTTATATATCACGGCCAACTGCTCGTCAGTGAAGAATTCTCGAACTCTGTACAGTAGTCCCAGTTTTTTAGAGGCATTCTTAGCAATGCTTCTAACATAATGTGTCCAGCTCAAGTTAGTAGTTAATGTTACACCGAGAATGTCAATACTAGGGGAAGTGGGAATATTTACATCATTACAAAATATATGGGAGTCAGTGAGATTCTGTCGGTTAGAAAATTGAATGTACTTGGTTTTCTGTGCATTAAAGGAAACTAGATTCTTTTGTCCCCATCCATTAATTCTAGAAAGGTCCTGGTTCAGAGAAATTGCAGTGTTTATTTTTGAATTTATAAGATCGGGTTGGGTGAAAGAATTGGTAAATGTGAAGGAACTGTGGAGTGTTGAGCCATCTGCGTAGGAATGTATTGGATTATGAGTGGTAGATATGAGATCATTGATATGAATGAGGAACAGAATTGGGGCCAAAACTGATCCCTGGGGAACACCAGCATTTATTGAGTGAAATTGAGAATAAAGGCCATCTACCATTACACGTATTTTTCTGTTATGAAGATAAGAAAAAATTAGTGGAACTAATGATGCAAGGCCGTAGTGTGACATCTTCGACAATAAGGATTGATGCCAGACTCTATCAAATGCCTTTGATATATCCAGTGCTATTGTATGTGTTTCACCATGTTGGTCTGTAGCTTGGTTGATTTGATGAGTAAGAAGGCAAAGAATGTCTGCAGTTGATCGACATCGTCTAAAACCATATTGCCTATCACTGATTAATTTATTATTCTCAAGATGCTTAATTATGTGATTATTTAATATAATTTCAAAGACTTTACCAAGAGTGGAAGTTATAGCTATTGGTCTGTAGTTTGATGGATCTGAAGAGGCACCTTTTTTAGGAACTGGATGGATGTTTGCTTCTTTCCAGGGTACTGGGAAGCATGAGGTATGAGTACACAGACGGAAATTTTTTGCCAATACAGGAGCGAGCACCAAGGAGCAATTCTTAAGTACTATTGGAGGAATTTCATCTGGACCAGGAGGCTTATCTACCAAGAGATTCTGCAAAATAGTTTTGACATGTCTGGTGTGGATCTTAAGTGAGGGAATTTCAGGCGAATTAAAATTAAGTACAGGGACATCTTGATTTATTTCATCTAAGGTTGAGTTGTTGGAGAAAATATCCGCAACAAGGTTAGCTTTACCTCGTGGGTCACTTACAAGATTGCCAGTCGGAGATTTTAATGGTGGAATGGATGAAGCAGTAGTGAAGTTGGATTTAAATGAGTTAAGAGTAGACCAAAATATTTTGGTCGACTTTGCAATATATTATACTTCTCCCAGTCTGACTCACATACAACGGCGTCTTAACTTTGCTCTAAAATCCATCCACTCTTGGGCATCCACTGCTGGTTTTCAATTTTCTGCTGAAAAGACTAACGCCGTTGTATTCTATAGAAATGTTCGACATTTACGTAAACAGTCCATTACTCTCACAATGGGAGATTCTAATATTAAAATCCTTCCACATACCAATGGTTTAATCTTTGATACTCACCTCAATTGGAAGTCACATTGCCTGCTTAAAGGCACGTTGGCTCCAGAGAATGAATGTTCTGAAAACAGTTGCACGAATTCATTGGGGCGCAGATCGCGCTACGCTTTTACTGTTCTACAGAGCTACCATCCTCTCAGCCCTAGATTATGGTAGCCCTGTCTATGGCACGGCCTCTGCTTCCACATTAGGAACCCTCGACAGCGTACACCATTTGGGCATCCGCATTAGCTCGGGGGCATTCCGTTCCTCTCGTGTCTACAATATCCTATGTGAGGCTGGGACCTTAATTACCTCTAGCCTACCACCGTCGATTAGTCCTCATGCGTAAGGCTGTTCGCCTCCATCATGAACCAACTCTACTAGAACTATTCCATTCCACAGATAACTATCGTTCAACCATTCCGGTGCCATTCCCAATTTTGTCTCGCCAATTGCTCTCAACTTACAATATCACTGTTCCTCCCATACCTCCCCCTCCTAGTCACATCACTCCATGGACCCTAAAACACCCTACAGTTTGCTTTCACTTAGCGGATCAACTTGATACCCAAGCCCCATCTCAATGTCGACATCTCGCTTTACAACATCTTGATGGTCATATCCCGGCTGTTTTCATTTACACTGATGGCTCGAAAAATGCGGATGCCGTGGGTTGCGCTGCAGTCTCAGACCATGGCTTGTATCAAAGTGCCTTACACCATCACTCCACAGTTTTCACTGCTGAATTATGGGCTATTCAAGGTGCTTTCAGCACCATCTCCTCATTGTCAAGGAACTCTCCACGGGTCATTATCTGTATTTACCTAATTGCCTAATTGTATTTACCTAATTGTAGTTTACAGGAGTTGAGCTAAGCTCGTGTTGTCCCGGCGGATTGGCTGTACCCATCTAACAGTGTTCATACGGACACGTGTTGTTTGTAGTTTTTTTGGTTTTGCAAAGCCGATATAAAACTTTGCTGTTGTTGTATTTACCTAATTTACCTAATTGTAGTTTACAGGAGTTGAGCTAAGCTCGTGTTGTCCCGTCTCTCAGTCTACTTTTTATCCAATTTTTTCTTGAAAATATGGATGTTCCTTGCCCCTACCACCTCCTCCTCCAGCCCATTCCATTTGTCAATACATCTATAGGGGAAGCTAAACTTCCTGATATCGTTCTTGCAGGTAGGTCTTTTTACTTTGTAGCTGTGGCCTCTAGTTATTCCTGTATCCATAATTAATATATCCTCCCTATCCAGCCTCTCCAGCCCCCGGGTGCATTTGTACATCATTATCATGTCTCCCCTCTCTCTCTCCTCTCTTTTAGACTCGGTAGATTTAATTTGTCTAGCCTCCCTTCATATGGCAGTTCTCTGAGACTTGGAACCAATCTAGTAGCTGCTCTCTGGATTCTTTCTAACTTGTGAATATGCTTCTTTAGATGCGGGGACCACACCACTGCTGCATACTCCAATCTTGGTCTAATCATACTTTTTATAATTTTCGCTACCATGGTCTCATCCAAGTAGTTCAGAGCAACTTTCATATTCCCGGCCATTGAATACATTCCGCTAAAGAGCTTGTTAATATGTTTCTCTGGCGACAAGTTATCTTGTATAATCAACCCTAAATCCTTTTCTTTTTCGGCCTTGCTAATTATATTATCTCCCATCCTGTACTCCCAATTTGGTCTATTCACACTTCTTCCCATATTTAACACATGGCATTTACTTATATTAAATTTCATTTTCCACTTGGTGCTCCATTCGTACATTTTATCTAAATCCCCTTGCAGCTCCTCACAACTACTTTTATTTGTTATTTGTCTCATAATTTTTACGTCATCTGCAAACATTGACATGTAGGAGTTTATGCCTATCGGCAGGTCATTCACGTACATAAGGAACATGAGAGGTGCCAACACAGATCCCTGCGGCACACCACTCAACTTTCCGCCACGATGAGTAAGTTCCTCTAATGTTGGTCCTCATTTCCCTATCTGTTAAATAGCTCTCCATCCATTTCAGCAAACTCCCCCTGACACATCCTAGCGTCTCAAGCTTAGATAACAATCTCTTATGTGGTACCTTATCGAATGCTTTGGAAAGGTCTAAGTAGACGCAGTCCACCCATCCGCCTCTTTCTTGGAGTACATCTATCACCCTACTGTAATAACATAGCAAACTGGTAACACAAGATGTCCCTTCTCTGAATCCAAATTGCTTTGGGGTTATTATCTTCTTTCTCTCCAACATTTTCATCCATCTCTTCCTAATTAGATTTTCACAAATCTTGCATACAATACTAGTAAGTGAAACTGGTCTATAGTTTAGAGGGTCCACATGGTTTCCATTCTTGTATATCGGAATGATATTAGCTCTTTTCCATTCAACAGGAACCTGTCCTTTATCTAAGGAAGCTTGAATTATGTCCCTCACTGGCTCCACTAATTGCTCTGCACACTCCTTTAAAACCCAGGCAGACACTTCATCCGGTCCCATAGCTTTCTTTACTTCAAGTCCTCTCATTGCAGATAACAGCTCATCTCTAGTTATATCAATCTTACTAAGACCACTCTCCAGTACTCCCGCCTGTGGTTCGTCAAAACCTTCCTCTCTAGTAAAAACTGACCCCAATTTGTTATTCATTACCTCGCACATGTCCAATACATTTTCATACGTCCTAGCATCAACTCTTAATTTAGTAATTTGTTTCTTTACCTTCAACTTACTGTTTATATATTTATAAAATAATCTAGGGTCACTTTCACATTTATTTACTATGTTCTTCTCATAGTTCATTTTAACTTGCCTAATTATGTTAACATATCTATTCCTCTCCTGTTTATATTTATTCCGATTACTCTCAGTGTTCCTTCTTCTTAATCTAGCCCAAGCTGCATCACGCCTACCCAAAGCTCTTTTGCATTTCAAATTAAACCATTCTTTCTGCTTAGTAAAATTTCCAGTTTTATATCTTGGGACAAACAGATTGGTTCCTACTCTATAAATTTCGAGGAATCTACTATATTTACCTTGTACGTCTTGTTCCTTCAAAATAAGATCCCAATCTACTCCCTCTAAATATCTTTTCAAGGATACATAATCAGCTTTACTATAATTTAATCTGTCATTTATATAGCTATTGTCTAATCCATTGGCATTACTCGAGGTTAACTTCCATTTTAGTAATAGGTGATCACTTTTACCTACAGGACATAGATACAGTAAAAGTCCTTTAATCCGACGACCGATGATTCGAATCTCCCAATAGTCCGAATTTTTCAATTTGAGGCCAAATCCGAATTCACCCGATGGTCCGAATTTCAAGAAGTCCCAAAGTCCCCTTTTTGAGGCATTAGTCCACTCAAATGACACATAATGGAGCACACACATATCATATGTTCATGAATTCACTTTAAAAGTTTACCATTGTCATTGTAGCCTATTACCTACTTCAAAACATTCAGATTAATGGTCAAAGGAAGCTACTGATATAAACGTAAACACCACATCGTCTGCTAGAGAGTTTGTTTTGCTCTTGAACGCATCCTTGGGACGCTCCGATGCGCTACTGGCTTGCACCGCATTTTCTGCAAGCGCATTCAGTCTTGAGCTTGAAAACACACCTTTTGACGTTCCGATACGCTACTATTTATAGTTCAGTGATCGGAGCGTCCCAAGGGTGCTTTCAAGACAACAAGACAACAAGACAAGAGTGCTTTCAATACAATATAATATAACAGAGCACGTCACAAAAGGAAAATCACAAAAGGAAAATTACAAGAACCTCTCAGGGAAGTGCCGTTGTTAAGGCATTACTTCCCGAACCACATCTGATCTGATCTTCAAGAGCAAGACAAACTCGCTAGTAGACGATGCGGACATATGGTGTCAGCAGATTCCTTTGACCATTAATCTGAATGTTTTGAAGTAGGTAATAGGCTACAATGACAATGGTAAACTTTTGAAGTGATTTCATGAACATATGATATGTGTGTGTGTGTCATTTGGGTGGCCTAATGCCTCAATGTTTACGTCAGGCCATAAATACACAGGTTCATAGGGGTAAAGTCCGATAATCCGAAAAATCCACTAATCCAAACGAGGGCCGGTCCGCTGCCCTTCGGATTAACGGAAGTTTACTGTAGTTTATATCACTAATTTCGTGAGGATCTTTTGTAAAAATCAGATCGAGTTTAGAAGGTTCGTTATTACCCCTCAGTCTAGTATTTTCCTTCACATGTTGTGCAAGTACATTTTCCGTAACCAACTCCACTAGCCGACTTCCCCAAGATCTCTGATTTGGCCCTGCATCTCCCGATTCCCAATCAACCTCACTACAGTTGAAATCTCCTACCAAGATCAATCGATTCTTCCTTAAAAGCAATCTTCTCAACGACTGAATCATATCCTCGACCATCTCCTCAAACTCCAACTTCCTCCATGCTCTGGTCTTTGGTGGCATGTAAGCTACTGCTATGTCTAGCTTTTTTCCTTCTACTGTGAGTTCAACTGCCATTATTTCTGCCTTGTCATTATTTAACTCCACGTGCTTTGCTGTCATAGGGTTCTTAACTAATACTGCCACTCCACCTCCCCTTTTACCCTTTCTCTCATATCTCCATATATTATATCCTTCACTAAACACTATGTTGCTGTCAAAGTCCTGGTTCAGCTTTGTCTCCGTCAAACAGACTATCTGTGGTTGATCTTTTCTTAATATATCATCTAACTCTACCTTTTTACTGTTTAGTCCATCTATATTAGTGTAGTAGCACAGTATATTTGAATCCACCTCCTTGTTTCTCTTCCCTCTCTGCCTCCTACCAGGTTCACCTCCTCCTCCATCCCTTCCCTGACCTAGTTCCACCTCCCCTGCTAATTCTATTCTCCTCCCCCCCCCTCCACAACCTCCCATACCCCCTCTCTCTCCCTCTCTTCCACCTTCTCCACCATATCCTGGCTCTCTCTCCGGTCCCCTGCTCCCTGCATTATCTCTCGCTCCGTCTCCTTGCTTTGACTTCGTACTTGTCTCTCTGTCTCTTTCCCTATCACTCCTCTTACTTTCGGTTCTTGGTGGCTCCTGATGTACCACTTCCTTACTTGCCCTTCCCCTCCAAAAAAAATTCTTCTTTTGCTCTTCAGACAACTTTCTATTCTCTTCATCAGCCTTAGCTTGGAGTTCCCTTAACTGTTCTCGTTCTTCTACACTTAGGTCCTTTTTTACCCTTATATGATTCAGCTCTGTCAAATTTAATTTCCAGCTCACATTGGCTACTGCTTCTGCTGTTGATCTAAACTTTAGTTCCACTCTTAGTGGTCTCATCTCGCCCTTCTTATATTTTCCTAACCTTCTCACCTCCTCCAGTTCTTTTACCCATCCATAAGCCTCGTCTAAGTAATCCAGTATCCCCTTGACTTTCACAACATCCCTTTCCTTTCTTACCTTCATATCTGCCAGGTGCTCTTCCACATCTCCAAAGATTACTACACACTTACCTCTATCTATTGTCTCTCTCACTACCTTCTCCTTCTTCTTTAAAACTTGCACTACATTTTTTCAAACTCTTTCTTTTCCTTTTCTCTCTCTTCCTTCTGCTCCTTCACAATTTCTTCAAGGGCTACCATCGTGGCACTCTCTACCCTTGTCCACTCATTTTTTACCTCACTAATTCCTTTTACTTCCTTACTCAGGTGGCCCTCATATTCCTTAAGCTGAGCCTTGAGTGCCACATTTTCCGCCACTAACTCGTCTACCCTGGCCATCACTGCCTCTAGGCTGTCACTTACTGGCCTAGGCCTATCCACCCCGCTAATAACGCCACACATATCGGACAAAACTTCTACTTTAGCCCCTAACTCCTTCCTCCAATTTTCCATCACTCCCCTCCATCTCACAAGACCCATCAATTGTTTTTTCATACTTGCCAACTGATCATCCTTGTCCTCGGTGATAAAGCCTTCGAATTCATATTCCTCCTCATCCCCAGCTAGGCTTTCACGCCTTTCCGCCATCGCGAGGTGGTCGTCTGCTATCCCATCTCACTCCAGGAACTGTTTTACTTAATCCATATTTTCAATTACTTGGAAAATCCAATTACATCTGAATTGCTCATAAAACACCTAATTACTTATGAAATGCACATATAAATTTCCGGGACAACACTTAGACTCTCCTATCAACTTCACACAAGGTAACTCATTGTCGGAGAGCAGCTGCGAGGTGTTGACAGCTCGGAGGTCGGCGGAGGTATGTGTTCTGCGGACGGTTCTCGTCTGTTTCCTCCTTTGAAACAGTCCTTCGTGTCGGGTCTGGTCATTTCGTCATCCGGGGTTCCTGCCAGGTCCTGATCTTGGCCTCCTCTCCCTGCGGTTTCTCTTGTTTGGATGTCTGCTCCCTTCTTCGTGTCCCCGGAGATGGGTGCCCTCGAGCGCGATCACAGGCTTCGCCAACGCACTGCTCACCTGCTATCTGCCCTCTGGATGTTGTTTCGGTTATCTCAGCTTCATCTTCGACGGTGTGATGCCCGACCTCCTGGGGATCTACGGCAGGGTGGGGTGCACATGCAGTGCGTCCGCCTCATTGCGGCTGCGGAGCGTTTTTGCGCCCCTGCGCCAAGGGGCGTCGAGGCCATCTTCGGCTGCTTCCTCCCTCAGTCGGGGGAGGGCGGAGACCGGCTGGGCCGTCCCTCCGTTTGTCGCTTCCCGCCTTGTCCTTCCCTGCTACTGTGTATCGTGGCTTCCTCTCGGCGGTTCCACCAGAGGACGGAGTTTTCTCGACAGGCGCAGGATACTCGTCATCCGTTTCGGACTGGTGGCGGGACTCGGGGGTGAGGTGGTCGTGGGGGGCCTATCTCGCCACGGACACTCCGCGTCTCCCTACACGTCCTGCTCCTGGGGACTGTCCCCTCTCCCCTCTCCCGTCCGTTTGGAGGATTCGGTGGTGGGCCTTACTCAAGGTCCTCCCACCGGTTTCTTCCATCACCGCTCTCGGCACTGGCCCCACCGATCGTGGGCATGTCGGGTTGTGCTGCGGGGTCTGTCCTGGAGGTGGCAGTCACGGGCTTTCCTCAGGCGACCTCCCTGACATCGACCGGTGCCTCACGACTCTGCCACCGTGATTCGGTCTATGCACGAAGGTGGGTGGTTTCGGGTGGTCGCGTCTCTGCAACGTGTCTTCCTCTCGTCTGTCTTTCTCGTCCCCAAGAGGGTCTGCGATGCGATGTGCCCGGTGGTCGGTCTGTCCTGCTTCGTCCGCCTCATCGTGTCCTCCTGGTTTCGGGTGCTCACCATCGGTCATGTGCGACTGGCGCTCCTGCTCGATTCTTGGGTGGTGACCCTGGGTCTCGAGGACGCCTCTTGGCGTGTACTCACCTAATTGTACTCACCTAATTGTAGTATACAGGATTTGAGCCTAAGCTCGTGTTGTCCTGTCTCTCTCTCTACATTTATCCAATTTTGCTTTAAAAGTTTGGATATTTCTTGCTCCCACCACCTCCCCATCCAACTGGCTCTGGCCCCTCGGTTCCAGGGTTATCTGTCGATCCAGTAGCACGCGCGGGTGTTTACGTTCGACATATTGCCGTTCGCCCTCAATTTTGCTCCGCGGGTCTTTCCGGTACTCTTCACACAGGCCCCGCCTCCTCTGCTCCGTCGGAGGTTTCCGATCTTGTTTTACTTAGACGGTTGGCTCGTCGCCGCAGCCTTTCAGCCACGCTGTGTCCAAGTCATATTACTGGTCCTCCGACTTCTCACTTCTGTGGATTCGTGTACGCCGTTCCCAAGTCGTGCCTCACGCCCGTCGCTGGTAGTGTCAGGGGTGGGCCTTGGCTGGGTCGTGACGGGCGCACCTGTCAGACTGAGTCCAGTGAATGCGGCTACCCTTCGCAGGATGCTTTTGCCACATTGCACTCGATCTTGTTTACCAGGACGTTCTGGGAATCGCTCGTCGAGTCACTCATTTGGGCGTCACTGACCGTTCCCCTAGAGTGGCTCCTGCTACACCGCCTCCTACAGTTCGGCACCAGCGAGTTTCCTCGGTTGCCTCCCGCTCGACTTTGCCCGGTTCCGCGCTCATCTCCTTTGGGTTTCCCACACTGGGTCGCTCGGGGCACACTCACAGCGGTTGTGCCCTGGTCCGCTCCACCGCCGACCATCTGGGTGGGTCCGATGCGTCGAGCGACGTGAGGTGGGGCTCCCGTTCCTACATGGGTCGTTCGGATCGGGGCTGATGGCCGGGTCTCGCCCTTCCTCATCATTGTCTCGAGTCTCTTCGTCCCATTGTTCTTCCTGAGGGTCCACGAACGGGCCCTCCCCGGCAGGTCAATAGCCGTCTGGGTGGATGTTCTGCCGGCGGTTCCCTGTCTTCGGAGGCTGGGCTCCTCCAGGTCCGCAGTTCTCCGGGCTCTGGCGGTGATGTTATTTTATAGGGCCGCCTATCACGGCTTCGCCCTGCATGCGTCTTCCCTGCTCGCAACTGCCAATCTTTGAGCGGGTGCTTTGTCGCAGGGACGACGCACCTGTATTGCATGGTCTTCCATACAGTGCATATTCGCCGACCTGGCAGCCTTCTGGGGCGTTCCACAAATGGCCTTCTTCGCCTCGCTCATGCCGACCGAGTTGTCTGTCTTCCTGGACTGCTGTCCTCGCCCCTCAGCTGGGGGGGGGGGGGGGGGACGCATTCAGCGAGGACTGGGACAGGTGGCTGTCCAAATACATATTTCCGCCGCCTGCCACACTTACTGCGCGAGGTCCTCACCGGCCTGCGAGGGTGCCAGGGCAGGATTTGGTGGTTCGCGCCCTTATGGCCGGCGCAGACCTGGTCCACTTGGCTGGGGCGGTGGTACCCTTCTCCCGTTCCCCTGTCGGTTTCCGGCTTCCACTTGGGAATGATTGTAGACCTGGGGTCCTCGTTTGCTTTCGCATCATGGACTGTTTGTGTGGCAAAGTAGCTCCCAATGTTGGGTGGACTCTTGACGCACGGGTTGCTTCTGCTTTGGACTGCGCCGACGTGGACTTACGTGTCTCCCTGGATATGTTTTCCTAATTGGTTTACTGACGGTTCCGTCGGTCGCATTGGGTTTTCACTGCCTTCCCTTTCCTTTGCATTCCGTCGCAACTTGTACGACGCTCTTCGGAACCGCCTGTCTGCCATGCGGGACCTCTTTTGTTTCTTACAGTTTCTTACAGTAGATCCTCTGGAAAAAGGCAAACTAGGCCTGTGTATCCAGCTCAGTGCCAGTACTTGCACTACTGCGGTCGTTCACTGTGTTGGCGGCGGCAGCAGCAGACGCAACATTTTTACTATTCCTATTCTGTATTTTTGCTTTATAATCAAACTTCAAATCTTGTCTTCCCCATGCTTTATCAAGATTACTGTACTTTCAAACTTCCTTATTGATTCAGAATCGACTACATACTGGGGCAGTGCGTTCCACTCATTTACCACTCTATCACAAAATGAGTTCTTTGCCTTTTCAAGCCTATTTCTTTCTTTGTGGCATTTGACTGGGTTGGCCGTCCCTCTCCGGGTGCCTGGTTTCGGCTTCGGCCGCCCCCGCGCCAGATGACGCCTCAGTGGTCTCTGGCGGCTGCTCTGACAGCTCCTCCCTACACCTGTTTCCCTTGCCTGCCATACACCTGCGCCCTTGCTTGAACCGACATTGTTTCTTCTTGCGTTCGCTGAGGGGGAGAGAGTCTCGGAGCTGGCTACCTTGTCTGGTGCCCTGTCTTCCTTGCTTTTTCTCTCGTCCTCAGGGCTGTCGTTTTGGCCCGTGTTCACTGAGGGGGAGGGAGTCTCGGAGCTGGCTACCTTGTCTGCAGCCCTGTCTTCCTTGCTTTTTCTCTCGTCCTCAGGACAGTCATTTTGACTCCATTTGTTCGTGTTGTGCCTACAACTGGGCTTGCGGCAAACGTTTTCTGCCGTTCGTGGTTCCCCAGACGCGGACGTGTTCCTCACACGCTATGCCCGGTGACGGCCCTGCATACGCCTGTGCACTCCGCCAGGCCGGTGTCAGGTGTGGCGCTGTGGTTGGCACTCGGCAAACGTGCGGTGGCGATTAGCCTGTGTCGGGTGCTTCGTGCCTGTCATCCTTCCCTCAGGGGTTGGCTCGGGACGTACGATCGTATGCTGCTACGATTCGTTTTCTTCTGCCTCGTTCCCTCGCGGCCTTTCGCCGACACAGGGCTCTGGTCTTCCCGCACCACGTTTGTCGCCTCCTCTCTATCCGTGTCCACGGGCAGGCTGGTTCGCCCCCTTTTTTGTTGCATTGGGCGACAAGGGCTATCTCGAGGTGTTCCCTGTGCTGTTCTTTCAGTCTGTGTGCCTCAGTCTCTCCTTTCCTTCCATATTGAAGGGGGGGGGGGGGGGAGGGGTGTTTATGAAGTACAGTCAGGACCCCCAATACGCGAGAATAGGGGTGACAGGAGGCATCGCGTATTGCGAATTCGCGTATTGTGGAACTAACTTTAAATGGGAATAATTAGATATGGGTGACATCTCTCAATTATGGCCTATTTTCGACATTTTTGGCCCTATTTTTGACATTTTTGGCTCTACAGTACAGTCTATATCTTATATATAAGAACAACAATGAATACAAATATGAAACCTTACCTTAAAATTAGTAGTAGATAGGCTAGGACTAGGACCGGAGGACTTCACGATTTTCTCCAACTTCTCCCTCCCTGACCAAATCGTACGAACAGTTTACTCTGACAAGCCCATAGCACTGCCTATTGCACAGTTTCCTTCTCCTTTTTTCTTGCGATCCAACACTTCCACCTTCATTTTGTGTGTTATCTTCTTATATTGGCGTGGCATGGCGAAAAAATCGCAGGCACTACAAACGTTTGGTCACTCCGCGCGGCTATGAGCGGGACTGTGGGAGGGAGGGAGGGAGGGTAAGCGGGAGGGAAGGCAGGCGTATGCCCTTCTTCTTCTTCTTCTTCTCTTTTCGGAGCCACACCTGGGCCTCGCGAAACGTAGACCATGCTCGCGTATCAAGTGGGAATAGCGGATTTGGCCCCTTCTTAGCTCTCGATTCGTGTATTGTGGTACCACCTGGCGTAATTAATGTTTTTGGTTATTTTCGAGGGGTAACTCGTGTATTAGGGTTTTCGCGCATTGTGGAATCGCGTATTGGGCTACCTGACAGTACACTTACTTATCTCATATATGTACGGATTACCTAAGGTTCCTCCTTGCCTAGGTTAAGGAATTGATTCTTCTAATCTGAGATATCCTTCCTTGTACTTCGGTATGTCTAGGCCTCATACCAATTCCTTTCGGGAAATATGTGCTGGTCACTTGGATTGTGTCTCACACGTTCATGCTTGTACTAAAATTGTACGGTATCTGTATGTCTTCCACTCGTTATACATTTGGGTATTCATACTGTCTTCGGAAGGGGTGGGGGGGGGATCCTATTATTCATATTCATCTTTATGAAATGCATCGCATCTCTTTTTGCCTTAGGCTAAGTTCTTCCATTGAATTGACACGACTGTACTTGGCCATTCTTAATATGCACCTGTCAGTACGCTCTTTTAATATAAACTCTCTTGTTTATGTCTGTCTTTCCTTGGTCTTGATCTGTTACTAATGGCTAAAGTTAGTTTGCTGCTTGGATGTCCGCCTCCACTGTGGTACTCTAGCTCTATGTTGGATAACGTAGAGGCTACTACTAAATTGGGAGGTTTGACGCCTCCCAAAGAACCAAATAAGGAAAACCCTCTATTTGGTAGTAGTCTCGTAGTATCCAACGTCATAGTATCCCGCCCTCGCTCCATACCCTTGCCCATCCAATCTAGTCCATTTCACTTGATACCAGGATAATCTAATAAACCCGGTCGGGTTACACGGGAGGCGCACAAAGACGTCGTAAGGAGCCTAGATGGCGGATGGGCAAAATTCTTCAACTTTCTCTTCTCTTCTCACCCATATTTTCGTTTTTTCTTTAAACTAGTGGCCTTAAAGTGTGTACAACGTACCTAGTAGAGAAAGTAGGTGCTACTCTAGATGTTATCAATTAATCGCGCTAGTGGTTACGATAATTGCCCGCTCCCAGAGCGGAGCGGAATTATACAATAGTATATAGCTCTACGTTGGATACTAGCAGTAAACTTCCGTTAATCCGAAGGGCAGCGGACCGGCTCTCGTTCGGATTAGTGGATTTTTCGGATTATCGGACTTTACCCCTATGAACCTGTGTATGACGAAAACATTGAGACATTAGGCCACCCAAATGACACAATGGTGCACACACACATATCATATGTTCATGAAATCACTTCAAAAGTTTACCATTGTCATTGTAGCCTATTAACTACTTCAAAACATTCAGATTAATGGTCAAAGGAATCTGCTGATATAAACGTCTTCTTCTTCTTCCGTCTACTAGCGAGTTTTTCTTGCTCTTGAAGATCAGATGTGGTTCGGGAAGTAATGCCTTAACAACGGCACTTCCCTGAGAGGTTCTTGTAATTTTCCTTTTGTGATTTTCCTTTTGTGACGTGCTCTGTTATATTATATTGTATTGAAAGCACCCTTGTATTGTTGTCTTGAAAGCACCCTTGGGATGCTCCGATCACTGAACTATAAATAGTAGCGTATCGGAACATCCAAAGGTGCGTTTTCAAGCTCAAGACTAATACGTCCAAAGGTGCGTTTTCAAGCTCAAGACTGAATGCGCTTGCAGAAAATGCGGTGCAAGCCAGTAGCGCATCGGAGCGTCCCAAGGATGCGTTCAAGAGCAAAACAAACTCTCTAGCAGACGATGTGGAAGAAGAAGAAGACGAAGGTGTTTACGATTATATCAGTAGCTTCCTTTGACCATTAATCTGAATGTTTTGAAGTAGATAATAGGCTACAATGACAATGGTAAACTTTTAAAGTGAATTCATGAACATATGATATGTGTGTGCTCCATTATGTGTCATTTGAGTGGCCTAATGCCTCAAAAAGGGGACTTTGGGACTTCTTGAAAGGTGCGTTTTCAAGCTCAAGACTGAATGCGCTTGCAGAAAATGCGGTGCAAGCCAGTAGCGCATCGGAGCGTCCCAAGGATGCGTTCAAGAGCAAAACAAACTCTCTAGCAGACGATGTGGAAGAAGAAGATGACGAAGGTGTTTACGATTATATCAGTAGCTTCCTTTGACCATTAATCTGAATGTTTTGAAGTAGATAATAGGCTACAATGACAATGGTAAACTTTTAAAGTGAATTCATGAACATATGATATGTGTGTGCTCCATTATGTGTCATTTGAGTGGCCTAATGCCTCAAAAAGGGGACTTTGGGACTTCTTGAAAGGTGCGTTTTCAAGCTCAAGACTGAATGCGCTTGCAGAAAATGCGGTGCAAGCCAGTAGCGTATCGGAGCGTCCCAAGGATGCGTTCAAGAGCAAAACAAACTCTCTAGCAGACGATGTGGAAGAAGAAGATGACGAAGGTGTTTACGATTATATCAGTAGCTTCCTTTGACCATTAATCTGAATGTTTTGAAGTAGATAATAGGCTACAATGACAATGGTAAACTTTTAAAGTGAATTCATGAACATATGATATGTGTGTGCTCCATTATGTGTCATTTGAGTGGCCTAATGCCTCAAAAAGGGGACTTTGGGACTTCTTGAAATTCGGACCATCGGGTGAATTCGGATTTGGCCTCAAATTGAAAAATTCGGACTATTGGGAGATTCGAATCATCGGTCGTCGGATTAACGGACTTTTACTGTACTACCAAATGGAGGGTTTTCCTTATTTGGTTCTTTGGGAGGCGTCAAACCTTCCAATGTCCACTGGCTATCTTCCAGGAAGGGATACATGTCTGCCAAGCTCTCCATCGACTGGTTTAAGGAAGCCTTCATCGCGGGAGTCGAGACGTAGTGCAAGGCAAACAACGTTAGATTTAACATTTTACTCCTGCTGGATAACGCCCCTGGCCATTCACCCATTTTGAGGACGGAGAACCCTAACATGAAAGTTGAATTCTTGCATCCCAAGACAACCTCCCTATTCCAGCCCCTCGACCAGGAGGTTATTTCGGTGGTAAAGGCAGCATATTCTCGACGGCAGTTTCGTCAGCTGCGGCAGGCAACAGACGACAGTCAACTTATTCAGCAGTTGGTGGATAGTGAGGATAAAGGAGAGGAAGAGGAAGCAAAGGCAGATACCGAATCTGAATAGAAAGTGATTCGGTATTGGAAGAACTTTAATGTCAAAATGGCAATCAACATGGTGGTTGATTGATGAAACAACGTACGGTATAACCATGGCTACAATCAACCATGCATGGCGCAATATTCTGGAGGGTCTACTAGAGGACAGGCAGGTAAAAGTGGCAGGTGAGCCGCAGTCAGTGGATGCAGAGTTAGATGCAGCAACAAAATAGTAGACACGAGGGATTGCTGGCAGTGGTTTTGCAGAGACAACTGGCGAGGATATCAGGGAAATGCTTAGGCCAGCAAATGTTACGGCAGAAGACCTACTTCAGGAGGATGAAGAAGATGAAGAGAATTCTGAAAAGAAAGTGGACGGTATTCCCATGAGCGTCATAAAACACGGTGGACAGATGCGGCACATTATTGAGCAAGATCCAACCGTGAACAGTGAAGCAAGGACATCCTTACTTATTCAGGTCCTGGCAGGGTATGAGGATAGGTACCACGCTATATTAACTCCTTCCAGCAATGCCCGATCACAGACTTCTTTCGTGGGCAGCAAACCTTCAACCAGTCCCCTCTGACCACCCTCAACCAGGCCCCTCCGACCACCCTCAAAACTAGGCTCTGGCGAGCCTCGACGACGACGACAAATCCCAGAAAAGCCTTTACTTAGTGCACTTGAATTGAATGCATCGGATGACGACACTTCGGGATTTGATGGATTTGATGCTGGAGGGTTACTGGACAAGATAGAACAGCGTAGGAGTGGACAATAAGTCGCCACCCCTAGCCTCATAACCCAAGCCACTTAAGCCTCTCAACACACCTAAAAAAGTAAATGTGATGCCTAATATGTTCTATTATTTACTTTTATAATGTTTTTATACTTATTATTATGTTATATTAGTGTTAAGTGGAAATTGTTAGGCAAAAAGTGGCAGAAGTACGAAAAACAGGTGGGCGTTTTGCGGCTAGCGTGCAGAAAAAGGTGCACCAATTAGGTGTGATAGCTGAGGGTTGAGTGTATGTCATTACTTACAGTACAATAAGATATGAAGCCTCAACAGCCCGTGTATAGTTTGTGGAATTCCTTTCCTAAACGGTTTGCCTGCTTAGGCTAATGCGTCCCATCCACCCACTTCTTTTATTTTGCCTCTTACAACATGCAGGAGTGTCACATAGGTAGTCTTCTTTTAATCTGTAACACACGATGCCTCCCAACCTCCAAGGGGGTACCATATTCTGATAGAATAGGGCCCCATTAATTAAATCTTACCTGTGTTTGAGGCAGTTGATGGTTTTCTCTCTACCGTGGTGTGGTGGTCTGGGGTCGGGACAAACACTGGCCAACAGGTAGTCATCATCTTCATAACATACTCGCCCTATGGTCCGCACCTCCACCAAGCTGCCCTCGCTCGTCATCTGAAATATCATATTTTATAGTACTGTAGTTTTATTACAGCATCACAATTACCCCCTTGAGTTAATGGGCCTGAATCACAAAGGGAAACAAATACCGTAAAATGGACACTTCAAGCAAGGAGGTATACTTCGAACATTTCTGGATAATTACGGGTTTGACAACCTGAAGGGAAGGAAGGAAAACCAAATATTTAGTAGTGGTTTCGTAGTCAATGACGTGAGAGCCTTATTATACTGTATATAAGGGTTCCCCGGGTCCCTAGAGGACGCACAGAGAATGCTTAATGCAACCCGAATGCAGTACATAAAAAAGAACATCCTAGGGGGATACCCCTTACTTAGTTCCTAGGGAACGTCATCAATTAGGATACCACCTAGCAAGTTCATGAGCCGACATAATGTTAAGAGTGTTAAGGTATCACGTGAGGCGGCTAGTGGGGACAAGTGGGGACAAGTATAAGGTACTAAGAATTCATAACGCGCGCCGTTGTTCAGGCTTCCCCTGCGCATGCCCACCAGCTCGCTGACGAGGTGGATTTTGCCTCATACTGAATAGCATGTTGTGCATGTGCATGGGAAGTGGAAGGAGGGAGGGCCATTTACGTCATTGACTACAGAACCACGACTAAATATTTGGGTTTCCTTCCATCCCTTTGGGTTGTCAAACCCGTAATTTAGTAGTGGTTCTCTCCGTCAATGACGTGAGAGCTTAAGAATACCATGACCGGTGGCTGGGGCATCATATGCTCAACGTCAAGACTAAGAATCCACTACTAACTCAACCAGCGCTGAATTCATACTAAATATAGAAAGTAATAAGGTAGGCTATCTAAGTAAGTCTTAAGGAAAAATAGGTAGAGTAGGTATAACAAGAAGGATAAATATAAACACAGATCTAAAGAATAGATTCATATGTACAGTATAATAAAATAAACTGTACATGACCACAATCGCGGATTATTCAAAAAATTAAATTGTAATTGATTATATGCACCCCACAGGATGTCATATTGGTTTAACCCATGGGATCCAGGGGGCCTCATATGAATTTTGGTTTAGTCAAACTTCATAATTCAGTGGCTACTGATTGAGACCACCTAGAGCAGTCAATGTTTTTGCAAATTGTAGAACTTTTTGTTGTCTGTAGAATGCCGTAGAGATGACGTCGCTACAACACGTGGTTGCCGAGTTCTGATGATCATAGCGGCGATTTTTAGCCGCGCATTTTACCTCATATGAGGTCTCCCGGATTCCGAGGGTTAACCTTAACCTACTACTGTACTTATCATATAAGTTATCACCTTTTGGGCGAGGTTCTCCATTAGAGATATCCCCCCTCCCCCCCTTCTTTAACCCTTCCTACCCGGGCTGCCTTAGGTAATGACAGCACGAAAGAAGGGCCAATACCCGGTATGCCTTATCTAAGGCATGAGCTTAATAGCCTAATTAAGCTTGGTCCGAACGCCGTGCGTACGACGTATGTCAACAAACCCAAGCGTTCGTCACCGCACCTCCGAAAACAAGAAGGAGAAGACTCCTCAATGTTATTGTTATGACGTCATGACGAAATTAGTGTCTGAAAAGCCCCCATATTGGCAACATCTCTGCAATATTGGCTCCACTGAAATCGTCATCACAACTGAACCAGTTGACTTACAGAGCTCTACTCAATGCCAAAATACAGATTGAAAACCGCACTACGATTATAGATGAGTGGGAAAGTTCTAGCAGTGAAAATAAACATAAATACGGTAGCCTAGGCCTAGACGTTTTTCGGCCATATCGCCCGGGTAGGGGCGACCGTCATTGGCTGAGACAGCCCGGGTAGGAAGGGTTAAACAAAAACTCATATTGTGACAGAACACTAACTGGTGAACCTCACACAAATAAACATATTGGCCATTATATCAACATAATATTTCCTAACTTTTCAGAAATGATCAATCAAGGGTTATGTGGTAGCCTCAAGGCGACACATGGCACTGTGGGTCTCTTCAAGTGAACTGACAAATATCTGTACAAAAATGTATGATGAGAAGCCCATACTTTTGTTTTTTTAAATATCCTCAGGAGTAATTATTCGTTCGTGGCCACCCCTTCGGGGATCACGGCGTCAGGCAATAAATAGATAGATAGAAGAGTAGTTATTCAGGAAACGGACCGTGGTCACCCACTTGCGAACGTCATGAGCCCTAGCAACTGCTCCAGGCTCGGCCGATTTAATAACATAAACTAAAATCGAAGCAAGATGTTGTTTAGGCAATCTTGATTTGTCACTTGGAGAGATCCACAAATGAGAGGGGTGTAAAGGTCTATCTATATCTATCTACTGTATTGCCGGACGCCGTGATCCCCGAAGGGGTGGCCACGAACGAAACGGCCCCATGCACCTCTGTCCCCAGTCAGTCGACGCCCCTCCTCCCATCCAGCACCGCCTTCACTCATATACAGTATTTCTTAACTCCATCCTTCTACCTCTCACTCAGTCTACCTCTCCCTCTCTGTCATTCCACCTCACTCTCGTACACTCTCTTAGTCATTCTCTCGCTTCCCATACGTTCCACATGGCCGAACCATCTCAAGGTGTTCCTTTTCACACTTTCCAGCACATCTACATCCACACCACACCTCTCTCGTACTTCCTCATTCATCTGTCGATCCCTCCATGCAGGAGGTAGGGGGACTGTAGCAGGAGCGGGCTGAGATGGACGCTGAGGATGGATTGCTGCTAGGATGTCTGACAAGAGGGATTGGCGAAGATCCGACATGCCGGCAGCAAAGCAGGAAGCCATCTGACCCTCCATGGCGGACACTCGAGCCGTGAGCGTGGCCACAGGCGATGACGGACCAGCATGGAAGGGAGAGCGGGATCGTGAGTGAGACCGACGAGAGGACCCAGCGGCGCCGCGTTCCCCAGGGGGAGAGCGCCGACGTTCGGCCCCATCCCGGTACTGTCCTTCACGATCACCAGTGCCTGAGGGGGGGACAAGCCCATCCCCCTCGTCCCAAGAGGCGCCATCCCCAGAGTAGGAGAACCCTGAAGCGTCACCCTGGTCCTCCGACCCGGAAGACGGGGTCCTAACCCTGGCAGGCGTCAGGAGTATGAAGAGGAGAACGTTGGCCAGGAGTGAGAAGATCAGACGGGGTCGCGAGGGGAAGACAGGACAGAACCCCCGGACCTGAAGAGACAGGGCGACCCGAAACCAAGGCGGAGGAGGGTGGGACCACCACCAAGGCACGAGACTCGGAAGAAAGAGGAGGCAGAGAGGCATGAGGCGGAGAGACAACAGCAGAGAAAGTCAAAACTGGAAAAGCACGGCGTGGATGCAGAGGATGAACGTCCACGACAGCGATCCGGGGAGGAGAAGGAGGCGGAGCAGGTGGAAGGCGAGGAGCAGGTGGAAGGCGAGGAGCAGGCGGACGAGACGTCGATGGGCGTATAGCGCGGAAGGTGGTCGTGCCCCTATCCCCTGCAGATCTAGGAGCGTGGTGAGGGCGGAAGGTGGTAGTGCCGCTACTCGAAGGACGAGGAGTAACGAGCACCCGACGAGGCGAGGGAGAGCGGCGACGGCCGAGGGGGTCCACTTGGCGACGAGGGATCCTGGACTGCCTCACATGGGAGGCAGGCGGCGGCGGGGTACGTCCTGGAGGGGGGATACCCAAGGCGCGACGGATGCGGTCGTCCATGAAGGCTGGAGAACGATGGCCAACCGCTCTGATATGGTGCGAGACCACCGCCCACACAGTCCTCAGGATAGACGCGGCATCATCCGCGGCCTGGGTACCAGGCTGTTCATCCACCACATCCATCAGGTCCATACAGTCCCCACATAATGCAGGAGTGTAGGTGCTGGTGGACACACAGTGGGAGTAAAACATGCAAGTACGGTGCCTCCGCATGCGGGCAGAGTCACATCCTGGACGAAAGCACGAAGGCATCCCTCTGCAAACGAAGAAAAAAACACCGTAAGGACCAATGAAGAGGGCGAAGCGCGAAATATGTCCAGTAAGCCAACAATGTCATGCGCAGCGCGAAATATGTCCAGTAAACCAACAATGTTATGTGTAGCCAATAAGCAAACAACAACAGTGGGTGAGGGTACTCACTAACCCAGTATCTGCAACCGTAGGTGGAGAAGGGAACACCCGAAGAATCTGCAAAGATGGAGAAAGTGTGAACCACCACCCGACATCTTAAATGCAGATTAAGTCTCAGTACCCTAGTAATGAAAGACATATAAGAACCAATATGCATGCAATGAGAGGGTTCTGTACTCACGACTCCAGTAACAGCAAGGGCAGCGATGAGGGAGGTGAGCTGTCCACACTAGGGAGATCTGCAAAGATGGAGAAAGTGTTAACCACCACTCGACACCTTAATTGCAGGGTCTATGTCATATATATCAACAGGGACAACCAATGGAGGTGTGTGTAAAACACCTCCCATGCATTACTCATGTCACAAAATATTCGCACAAGTGCAGAAAAAGACAGAGATAGTGAGCAGAAAACGGCTCCCCCACTTCCGCAACAGTGCGGGTCTGGGAGCAGAAAACGACCCCCCACTTCCGCAACAGTGCGGGCCAGGGAGCCGAAAAATTGTCTCCCACTTCCGCATCATTGCGGGCCTATAACTGTGTCCAATTCGGCTCAACAACCCGCAAAATAGCGGGACGCAACCAGTAACAAATCCCGCACCAGCGAGGGATTGAAACGATATGTGCGAGACAAAACCGAATCAACCCCCCGCACCAGTGCGGGACCGAACTTAGCCGGCCCACGCCAAAAAAGCGGATCGAATGCCAGAGGTGACACTGAGACAGGTCGCAAGAGCAGGCACCTCCAAAGCTGTGCAAGGAGGCCCACAAGCTTTGCAGTGTCTTCCGAGAACAAACGCCCAACCAACCAGGCCAAAGGTTGTAGGGCAGCAGGGAAGACACACCAGGGGAGGCGAGGACACTCCCCCAGGAACCACCCTACCCGCGATAGAACGAGCATAGCCCAGGAGAGAAACCGAGGCAGGTAGGGGGTTATGCACACATGGGGGCCCCGAAGGTACCCCCGAAAGTGCAAGAAAGAGGATGAATGCCCACCGAAAATGTGCCCTTGAACTCAGCTTGAAGAGATGGGGTGGGGGGGCGCATGTTTGACCGCTACGATAAGGTAGGGAGCGCCGCCCCCCACTCGCCTAACCAGCCAAAGCGGGGCGAGGGTGAGAATGACATTTACAGCACAGCACCAGTAATGAAGCAAGGGCACGAGTTCAAGGTGGGCGAAAGAATGAGGGCAAAACGTAAACGGGTAAAAACATGCCAGGAAGTGACCTCTGCGGAGAAAAAAGGGGGGAGCATAGCCTATTTGTAATTATTAGTGAGTGTTGGAAGCGAAAAAACCCTGGGGAGTAAAACCCACCACGCCCAGGCCCTGACCCACTCTGGAGGATCGGAAGGGCGGGACTCGGGAAAGAACGCTGATGAAAAAAGACCGACACAGACACTACAAATAAAGCAAGGCCCCCAGTGATTTCTGAATTTTACCCGAACGTAAACACCTAGGCTATGAAAATATGAAAACTCAATTGGGCATAGCCAAACCTGAATGAGAAATAAGCTAGGCTATAAAGAAGCTAAGACTATGCCCAGCTAATCGGAAAACACAATATGAAAAGAGAAAGATGAGTAAATAATATAATGACGGGGGACGCTAAGCGACCCCCGAACCTCCGGTAGTCTATTTTCACACGCACCTCCAATTGACACACATCGGAGCCCCTTTTTGCGTGTGCCCTAAACAACGTAGCATCTGTCTAGCAAAAGAAGGCTAAATAAGCCGAGACATACCAGCGACAGGGTGAATTGAAGAGCACAGACGGATTTCGGACAGTAGCCCCTTTTTGCGTGTGCCCTAAACCACGTAGCATCTGTCTAGCAAAAGAAGGCTAAATAAGCCGAGACATACCAGCGACAGGGTGAATTGAAGAGCACAGACGGATTTCGGACAGTGTCAATGGCGGCGCGTGAAAAAATTATGACAAGATAAGGTCGCTCTTGCGCAGGTTCGACAGGAGACTGCACCATCAGAACACGGAATGGGTCTCAACTGTAACTAAGGTAAATTCCTTTTTCTTCTCTGCTATTGCTTTTTCCACCTTCGGTGGTAGTTTTGGTTAATGTACAATGTCTCCTAGAGCAAGTTAAAGAGTAGACTCTAGACGTTTTATTTTTTAACCGCGGTTGGGATGACGACATAGCAGTCAAAATAGACAAGTCGTCATTGCAATTAGGTTAATAACCTTGATGTTGGATTTGCCAAGACTACTAACAAATCCTATTTTGCAGAAAGGATGGATGGGAGCCCTCAGACCCATTCATACAGAGGAAGAGGTGTATTATTAGGCCGAGCAGGATTATGATGATGTACTGTTTCAAGTAGCTGCTAGTGATGTGGACTGGACTGAAGATGCTAGGAAGTTAGAGCTAACTCCTGAAGACATGCGTCAGTTAACAAAGTGGCTAGAGGAGACTTAAGAAGACTTACACTACAACGAGACAGGATGAAGATATGGGAGGACTTCCAGATGAATTGAATGTCAAACAGTTTTGTGCCTTTGCCATTGGCCAAAATTTCATTTTGCAAGCATTTGAGAAAGGACTTAAGAATGTTTCCCAGCTCTTACTCAATATATCTGGAGAAGTTGGCACATGGAAGTCTTTCTGGCTTAACACTGTGAAACGCTACGCCTCAACTGTGTTTAGTTCTGGTTTCATCACAGCAGCAGCTCCCTCTGGTACAGCTGCTTATCTCATTGGTGGTGAGACACTTCACAGTTTACTGTACCTGCCAGTTGGGAAGAGTAAGTTAGAGCCTCTTCAAGGTGACAGATTGCAAGAGCTTCAGCAGAAATTCAAATGTGTTGGCATTTTGGTGATTGATGAAAATTCAATGATTGGGCAGGAAGTTTACCACCAGGTTAGTCAGAGACTGCAGGAAGGCCACACACTTGTCAGTTGCCTTGGGGGGGGGGTAGGGGTCCATTATTCTGCTTGGTGACTGGAAACAGCTACCACCTGTCTCTGACTCCTCTCTCTACAATGACAAAGTTAACCCTTTCTCTGCAGGGTGTTTTGGGCTATTTAGGTCATATTCAGGCACTCCTGAATGATAAATCAAGCATCTGCATTAAATAAACTGTATTCTGCCGAAAACTAGGCGAAAATAGCTTCAAAATGAGACCAGAACGGGCCTCGTACATGGCCTGGTTCACCCGCAGCGGTGCCAGTGAAACCCGGGAAACCCGCTATTTGTTAGTTTCTTACAGTTTCTTACAGTAGATCCTCTGGAAAAAGGCAAACTATGCCTGTGTATCCAGCTCAGTACCAGTACTTGCACTGCTGCGGTCGTTCACGGTGTTGGCGGCGGCGGTAGCAGACGCAACATTTTTACTATTCTGTATTTTTGTTTTATAATCAAACTTCAAATCTTGTCTTCCCCATGCTTTATCAAGATTACTTTCAAACTCCCTTATTGATTCGGAATTGACTACATACTGGGGCAGTGCGTTCCACTCATTTACCACTCTATCACAAAATGAGTTCTTTGCCTTCTCAAGCCTATTTCTTTCTTTGTAAATTTTCTTAGAGTGTCCTCTCGTTCTTGTTCCCTCCCGCATCAAGAAGATACCTTCACACACATCCTCATCGTACTTTCCTGACAATATCTTAAAAGTCTCTATCATATCCCCTCTCTTTCTCCTATATGCCAGTGTCGGAAGCCCCAGTGTCCTCAACCTCTGCTCATAGCCCGCGTTCTTCAACGTTGGTACCAGCTTGCTAGCTCTCCTCTGCACTTTCTCCACTGCTTCTATATCCTTTACCATATATGGAGCCCACACCTGGTTCGCATATTCCAGGTGCGGCCTAACCAGCGCTGTATAGAGATTCCTGAAGATTTCTTTGTCAAGTGACACAAATGTCCTCCTTATCAGCCCTATAATTCTATTGGCTTTGTTTATCTTTTCCTCTAAATGTTCTGAGAAATTTAACTTATTGTCTATCACTACTCCTATATCCTTTTCTGCATTCACTTCCTCCATCGCTTCATACATACTGTATCCTACCTTGTCTATCTTGCTGGTCCCAATCCGCATGTACTTGCATTTTTTTGGATGAAAAGGCATTAACCAATGCTCAGACCATCCCTTCATGCCCTCCACATCTCCTTGAAGCAAACCCATATCTTCCTTACTCCTCACTCTTCTATACAGCTTAGTGTCATCCGCATACAGGTATACCTCACTTCCATTAGTTATAACTTCAGGTAAGTCGTTGAGAAATATAACGAACAGCAGTAGTCCCAACACAGATCCCTGAGGTACCCCACTTGTATTTCCCTCCACCCCGAGCCTATTCCATTCACCAGTACCCTCTGTCTCCGATCTTTCAGGAAGGCTTCTATCCATTTCACACATTTCTCCCCTATATTATAGCTTCTAACTTTCTCTATTAACCTTTTATGTGGGACCTTATCGAAGGCCTTCATAAAATCGCAATATACCACGTCTATTACATCACCATCTTCTAGAATTTGCATCCAATCATCTACCACCTTAACCCTTCCTCCCCGGGCTGCCTTACTTAAGGACGGAGGCTGTATCCGGGCGATTTGGCTGAAAACACAACATACGTTAATTAAGGCTAATCTCGCTTAATATACTACCTACATTAATCAAACATATGTCAAAATGGGCGCCTTACCTTGCCGCGTAGAATGGCATTGAGTAGAGCTTTCTAGCTCAACTGGTTGCGGAGTGATGGTGATGGAAGTGGAGGTAACTTTTGCCGCCTATTTACCTCGCCGCGTCCGAACACTCAACCGCGGCGAACGTTTTGACTCGTCGCTCTACCTTGAATTATGGCGGGAAGCGATTTGTTTAGTGTTTTATTGTTTATTATGCCATATATTATTGTTATTATGTTATTTCCACTCAATAAAGTTATTTTTCTGAAGTAATTTGTGTCTCTGTCACTTATACAGTAAACTTCCGTTAATCCGAAGGGCAGCGGACCGGCCCTCGTTCGGATTAGTGGATTTTTCGGATTATCGGACTTTACCCCTATGAACCTGTGTATTAATGGCCTGACGAAAACATTGAGGCATTAGGCCACCCAAATGACACAATGGTGCACACACACATATCATATGTTCATGAAATCACTTAAAAAGTTTACCATTGTCATTGTAGCCTATTACCTACTTCAAAACATTCAGATTAATGGTCAAAGGAATCTGCTGATATAAACGTAAACACCATATGTCCGCATCGTCTTCTTCTTCTTCCGTCTACTAGCGAGTTTGTCTTGCTCTTGAAGATCAGATCAGATGTGGTTCGGGAAGTAATGCCTTAACAACGGCACTTCCCTGAGAGGTTCTTGTAATTTTCCTTTTGTGATTTTCCTTTTGTGACGTGCTCTGTTATATTATATTGTATTGAAAGCACCCTTGTCTTGTTGTCTTGAAAGCACCCTTGGGACGCTCCGATCACTGAACTATAAATAGTAGGGAGGGTTTTGAGTTATATGAGAGAAATGCTATTAGAGCAGAGGTTGGAAGAGGACGGTTTATTTATGTAAGAAAAGAGCTCAAGGTTAATGAGGTGGATATGAGACAGCAGTATTGTGAGTATTTGTGTATTGAAGTAAAATGTGTAAGAGGATCAATTCTAATTTTTTTTTTTTTTTTTTTTTTTTTAAGAGACAATGAACGGAGGAAGGAAAAACACAGATAAAACAAAAAGGTCCATGTGCCTAAAGGCATCCTCCATTCATAAAATGTTTGTAACAACTGGATTTAAACATTTGTTGATTGTAAGTTTGTGGAAAGCAATTCGAGGGAAGTGAATTCCAAAGAGTAGTAGCTCTGGGGATAAATGAATTCTGATAAGCAGAAGTTCTGCATTGTGGAGGAGAAAGTGTAAATTCATGGGCGCTCTCAGCTGCCCTAGTTCTACGGGGAAAGATGTGGAGAGGCGGCACAATTGAAGCAAGTTCCTCGGAACAATTGCTGTGAAAATATCTGTAGAATAATGCAAGGGATGCAACGTTTCTTCGTATGGCTAATGTAGGAAGGTCCTGTGTGATTGCAGGGTTATTGATTAATCTAATAGCTTTATTTTGAATTTTGTCCAACTGCCTCAATGCAACCACTCCACTTCCACCCCACAGAGGTGAACAGTAATCCATCTGAGACCGCACATGACTTTTATATATTACGGCCAACTGCTCGTCAGTGAAGAATTCTCGAACTCTGTACAGGAGTCCCAGTTTTTTAGAGGCATTCTTAGCAATGCTTCTAACATAATGTGTCCAGCTCAAGTTAGTAGTTAATGTTACACCGAGAATGTCAATACTAGGGGAAGTGGGAATATTTACATCATTAAAAAATATATGGGAGTCCGTGAGATTCTGTCGGTTAGAAAATTGAATGTACTTGGTTTTCTGTGCATTAAAGGAAACTAGATTCTCTTGTCCCCATTCATTAATTCTAGAAAGGTCCTGGTTCAGAGAAATTGCAGTGTTTATTTTTGAATTTATAAGATCGGGTTGGGTGAAAGAATTGGTAAATGTGAAGGAACTGTGGAGTGTTGAGTCATCTGCGTAGGAATGTATTGGATTATGAGTGGTAGATATGAGATCATTGATATGAATGAGGAACAGAGTTGGGGCCAAAACTGATCCCTGGGGAACACCAGCATTTATTGAGTGAAATTGAGAATAAAGGCCATCTACCATTACACGTATTTTTCTGTTATGAAGATAAGAAGAAATTAGTGGAACTAATGATGCAAGGCCGTAGTGTGACATCTTCGACAATAAGGATTGATGCCAGACTCTATCAAATGCCTTTGATATATCCAGTGCTATTGTATGTGTTTCACCATGTTGGTCTGTAGCTTGGTTGATTTGATGCGTAAGAAGGCAAAGAATGTCTGCAGTTGATCGACATCGTCTAAAACCATATTGCCTATCACTGATTAATTTATTATTCTCCAGATGCTTAATTATGTGATTATTTAATATAATTTCAAAAACTTTGCCAAGAGTGGAAGTTATAGCTATTGGTCTGTAGTTTGATGGATCTGAAGAGGCACCTTTTTTAGGAACTGGGTGGATGTTTGCTTCTTTCCAGGGTACTGGGAAGCATGAGGTATGAGTACACAGACGGAAAAATTTTGCCAATACAGGAGCGAGCACCAAGGAGCAATTCTTAAGTACTATTGGAGGAATTTCATCTGGACCAGGAGCCTTATCTACTGAGAGATTCTGCAAAATAGTTTTGACATGTCTGGTGTGGATCTTAAGTGAGGGAATTTCAGGTGAATTAAAATTAAGTACAGGGACATCTTGATTTATATCTAAGGTTGAGTTGGTGGAGAAATATCTGCAAGAAGGTTAGCTTTACCTCGTGGGTCACTTACAAGATTGCCAGTCGGAGATTTTAATGGTGGAATGGATGAAGCAGTAGTGAAGTTGGATTTGAATGAGTTAAGAGTAGACCAAAATATTTTGTTATCATTTGGATTATTTAGAAGTTTATTTGCCTGCTTATGGAGAAAGTTTGATTTAGTTAGGTTTATACAGTTTTGGCATGATTTCTGATGTTTCTAAAGTAATTAAAGGCTTCATGTGTTTTTGATCTTGTGTATGCATTGTAGGCTATTGCTTTTTGTTCAGTTACTCTAGCACAATTATGGTCAAACCATTTAGGTGAATTAGATCTTTTACTGTACTTTTGATGAGGAATAAAAGTTTCCATTCCAATTTTTACAAAATCTTGTATGTGGCTCAAGGTGGAGTGTGCATCATTAGAAAAGAAAGAGGTCCAGGGAATATCAATAAAGAAACCTTGAAGACCCTCCCAGTCTGCCCTATCGTAATGCCATTTAGTCACCAAAACAGGTTCAGAGTGGGAAGGTGTGGTAGGTGATAGACAGGTGGCCTGTATCAGACAGTGATCAGAAGATCCAAGTGGGGACCTCACTGTAACATCATTAATTATATAATTGCCTCTATATATAGAAGCCCAAATAATAGCAGGGGAGAGGATGATAACCTACTGAAAGCAATGGAGGAGATAGATAATAGAGAACAAATATAACATTTTGATTGGTGATTTCAATTTGCCAAGGATCAACTGGGCAAATTGTACTACTCCAGCGGGACAGGGTAGTCTGGAAAATAAGTTTATAGAGAAAGTGAGAGATTGTTTTTTAACGCAACATATTGTAGAGATGACAAGATATAGAGATGGGATGCAGGGGAGTGTACTTGATTTGATTTTTAGCAATGAAGAGGATATAGTGGAACATGTTAATGTGGATAGCCCTATAGGTCGTAGTGACCATGCCTGTATAAGCTTTAGTTGTAACATTAAATCAGAGAGGGATAATAGAAGCAATAGAAAAATATACATGTATGATAGAGCAGATTATGAGCTGCTGAGACGGTGTTTGGACATTGACTGGGGGGAATACTTGAACGGTGAAGACGCTGAAGGAATGTGGAGGAAAATTAGAGTCAAACTGGAGAATGCTGTATCCACAAGTGTACCAGTAAGGGAATATAAGGATAAAACAAAATTGAGGAAAAGAACTAACCCAGAATTGCCAATGAAAAGAAAGCTTTGGATATTGATTAGAAGAAAGAAACGATTGTGGGAAAGATTAAAATTTTT
Organism: Paralithodes platypus; assembly: GCA_032716605.1. Taxonomy (NCBI): domain Eukaryota; kingdom Metazoa; phylum Arthropoda; class Malacostraca; order Decapoda; family Lithodidae; genus Paralithodes; species Paralithodes platypus. Next base: position 11,340,650 of record CM064526.1, on the reverse strand, counting down.
AAAAAAGAACAGGGGGTCTAGTATAGAGGCTAAGGAAGTGGATCTGGAACGCAGACAAATAAACAATAAAATAAGGTGGGAAACAAGGAGGGGGGTGAAGGAGAGGGAGAGAGAGATAGCTAGAAATGTGAAGGATAATCCAAAAATATTCTGGAAGTACATTCAGGAAAAGTTAACAAGAAGAGTAGGGATCCCAGAGCTGGTAGGGGGGTTGAATGATGGGAGTAGAGCGGAGACTGATAAGGAGAAAGCAGAGGTGCTGGGGAAATACTTTGGGGGGGTACTAACAGTGGAGTCGGAGGATGCAGTGCCTACTATTCCCATCAAACAGGCACCGGCACTGGAACTAATAGAGTTTTCCCATGCTAGAATAAGAAGGGCTATAGAAAAAATGAACAGAAGTAAGTCACCAGGACCGGATGGGATACACCCAAGAATCATAAAGGAAGGAGGGGAGATGTTAGTAGAGCCATTGAAAATGTTATGGTATCGTTTAATACAGGACAAATCCCGATGGACTGGAGAGAGGCGAACATAACAGCTATATTTAAGAAGGGAAAGAGAAATGACCCAGGGAATTATAGACCAGTCAGTTTGACAAGTGTTGTGTGTAAACCAATGGAAACAGTAATTAGAGAAGGAATAATGGATCATATGAAGTCAAACCAACTTTTCAGTGGGAGACAGTTCGGATTCTTGCCGGGGAGGTCGACGGTACTACAGCTAATTAAGGTGGTAGATGATTGGATGCAAATTCTAGAAGATGGTGATGTAATAGACGTGGTATATTGCAATTTTATGAAGGCCTTCGATAAGGTCCCACATAAAAGGTTAATAGAGAAAGTTAGAAGCTATAATATAGGGGAGAAATGTGTGAAATGGATAGAAGCCTTCCTGAAAGATCGGAGACAGAGGGTACTGGTGAATGGAATAGGCTCGGGGTGGAGGGAAATTACAAGTGGGGTACCTCAGGGATCTGTGTTGGGACCACTGCTGTTTGTTATATTTATCAACGACTTGCCTGAAGTTATAACTAATGGAAGTGAGGTATACCTGTATGCGGATGACACTAAACTGTATAGAAGAGTGAGGAGTAAGGAAGATATGGGTTTGCTTCAAGGAGATGTGGAGGGCATGAAGGGATGGTCTGAGCATTGGTTAATGCCTTTTCATCCAAAAAAAATGCAAGTACATGCGGATTGGGACCAGAAAGATAGACAAGGTAGGATACAGTATGTATGAAGCGATGGAGGAAGTGAATGCAGAAAAGGATATAGGAGTAGTGATAGACAATAAGTTAAATTTCTCAGAACATTTAGCGGAAAAGATAAACAAAGCCAATAGAATTGTAGGGCTGATAAGGAGGACATTTGTGTCACTTGACGAAGAAATCTTCAGGAATCTCTATACAGCGCTGGTTAGGCCGCACCTGGAATATGCGAACCCGGTTTGGGCTCCATATATGGTAAAGGATATAGAAGCAGTGGAGAAAGTGCAGAGGAGAGCTAGCAAGCTGGTACCAACGTTGAAGAACGCGGGCTATGAGCAGAGGTTGAGGACACTGGGGCTTCCGACACTGGCATATAGGAGAAAGAGAGGGGATATGATAGAGACTTTTAAGATAGTGTCAGGAAAGTACGATGAGGATGTGTGAAGGCATCTTCTTGATGCGGGAGGGAACAAGAACGAGAGGACACTCTAAGAAAATTTACAAAGAAAGAAATAGGCTTGAGAAGGCAAAGAACTCATTTTGTGATAGAGTGGTAAATGAGTGGAACGCACTGCCCCAGTATGTAGTCGATTCCGAATCAATAAGGGAGTTTGAAAGTAGTCTTGATAAAGCATGGGGAAGACAAGATTTGAAGTTTGATTATAAAACAAAAATACAGAATAGTAAAAATGTTGCGTCTGCTACCGCCGCCGCCAACACCGTGAACGACCGCAGCAGTGCAAGTACTGGTACTGAGCTGGATACACAGGCATAGTTTGCCTTTTTCCTGAGGATCTACTGTAAGAAACTGTAAGAAACTAAGTATCGGAACGTCCAAAGGTGCGTTTTCAAGCTCAAGACTGAATGCGCTTGCAGAAAATGCGGTGCAAGCCAGTAGCGCATCGAAGCGTCCCAATGATGCGTTCAAGAGCAAAACAAACTCTCTAGCAGACGATGTGGTGTTTACGTTTATATCAGTAGCTTCCTTTGATCATTAATCTGAATGTTTTGAAGTAGGTAATAGGCTACAATGACAATGGTAATCTTTTAAAGTGAATTCATGAAAATATGATATGTGTGTGCTCCATTATGTGTCATTTGAGTGGACTAATGCCTCAAAAAGGGGACTTTGGGACTTCTTGAAATTCGGACCATCGGGTGAATTCGGATTTGGCCTCAAATTGAAAAATTCGGACTATTGGGAGATTCGAATCATCGGTCGTCGGATTAAAGGACTTTTACTGTACTTAGTTTTATTGTTATTATTATAGTAGTCATGATTATTTATACTGGACTATGGTAATTGATAGTGTCATTTTCACTTATTTATTGTTAGGAATATATATTTTAGTGTCACTTACACTTGTTCATATTGTTCTGAAGGCACTTATTATTACTTATGTGTGTCTCTTTCACTTAGACTTAGTTTTATAGTCATTATTATAGTAGTTATGATTATTTATACTGGACTATGGTAATTGATAGTGTCATTTTCACTTATTTATTGTTAGGAATATATATTTTAGTGTCACTTTCACTTGTTCATATTGTTCTGAAGGCACTTATTATTACTTATGTGTGTCTCTTTCACTTAGACTTAGTTTTATAGTCATTATTATAGTAGTTATGATTATTTATACTGGACTATGGTAATTGATAGTGTCATTTTCACTTATTTATTGTTAGGAATATATATTTTAGTGTCACTTTCACTTGTTCATATTGTTCTGAAGGCACTTATTATTACTTATGTGTGTCTCTTTCACTTATACTTAGTTATAATGTTATTATTATTATTGAGTGTCACTATGACTGTCACTTACACTTCAATAGTTTGTCATAGTGTGGAAATCATTGAAGCAGGTGCCAGCACACAGTCCCACCTGACACTCGAGGCATTGCCAAGTGCTTTTTGTGGGTTTGCGGGGTCGTCGAGTTGTGCGGCTGCACACATAGCACCTCTTCTGCATTCTTATTCTGCTGTTAGGACCCTGGAAAGGAAGGGCGACGAGCTGGTGCTTTCTGAAGAAGTCGGCACACCCTGTTCTGTCCAGCATGCCTGGTCCTTGTAGTGGCCTCCCTGGTGTACCCGCATGTTTACCCAGGAGCTCAAGTATCAGCTGGTTTTGGAAGGTCCGCAGGCTCTTGTACTTCATGACTGGAGTCCTCAAACGGTAGATGTTGTACGCGTTGAGGACAGACATATCTACTGTATGCAGGACAAACTTCTTGTACCACCTGCAAGATGTTCGCAGGCAGTCTATGAAGCCCATCTGCATGTCGGACTTGTCGACGAGGTGCATGTTGATATTATAGTCCAGGACAGCAGCTGGTTTTGTGATAGGGTTCTTCGTCCTTCGGTCCACCTTCCCTGTGGCGACCATCTCTGCTTTGTGGCATGTGGTGAGGAGGTTGACCTTGCGCTGGTCATGCCAGTGGATGGAGAGGATGGGGCCACTCTTCTTATGGAAGATGTCCGTCTTCTTAGTCTTGGTTGGGTAGGCTGGCATGCCCTTCCTCTTCCCCTTCACTGTGCCGACAGTTCCGGTCTTGCGGTCATGGAGGTACTTGGCGAGGATAGGCGACGTGTAATAATTGTCGGTATAGAGAATGTGGTTGTCATGGAAGTACCTCTCCATCATCCTCTTTACCACAGCGCCGCCAAAACCAATGAGGGGGTCAATCTGGATTTCACCACCCTTGCCGCTGTAGACTATAAAGTCGAGCACATATCCCGTCTTGCAGTCGCAGAGGACGAAGAGCTTGATGCCGAAGCGGTGTCTCTTGGACGGGATATACTGTCGGCAGTGCAGCCTACCACGGAACAGGACCAGAGACTCGTCGATGCACAGCTTCTGAAAAGGTATCAGGTAGGTGGAAAACCGATGACGTATCATGTCATACAGTTGCCTGATCTTCCAGAGTGTGTCGGGCTCGTGGACATGCATGTTATTTGTCAGGTGGAAATATGAGAGGATGTCGAAGTACCTATCCCTTGACATGTATTTGCCAAATGCTGGAGTCGTTGCGAGGTCGCCAGTTATCCAGTAGTCGGCCAGAACGTGCTTCTTTATGTGTGTCATCAGCATTGTGAGTGCCAAGAACACATATAATTCTGCCACAGTGAGAGCTCTCCATGCCACCATCTTGGCACTGGTCTTCCTCCCAAGAAAGTTTGAACAGATAGCCTGGTGGTTATTTGTCTCTTTGACAAGGTATTCCATGACTTCATTGTCGTAGAAGCCACAGAAAAGTTCACTGGGGGTGGCATTTGGGCCACAGGGATATGCTGGTGACACCCCGGAACCCTGTTGTACCTCGTCAAAGGCAGGACAATCTGGCTCAAAATCCGCCCCATCTGTCCACACAAACATGTCAGCTGGTCGAGGACGAGGACGTGCAGCTGCAGCAGGAACACGCCCTGGACGCCCTGGCACACGCCCTTGGCCACGCGGACGCCCAGGCGGACGCCCTGCACGCCCACGCCCACGCCAAGGCCCAGGGGCAGCGGCTTCGGCAGGCTGACCACGTCCACGACCTCGCCCTTTTACTCTTCTTGTCGGGACTTCCTCTTCCTCTTCGTCTTCCTCTTCCTCAGGCGACGTCAGGTCATCTGGGGCAATGTTGGGGTCGTCAGCATCCTCTTCAGGAGACAACTCTGGTGAAGAATAGACCGGGCGTCGGCGGCGTGGGGCTGCGGGAGGTTGAGCAATGGGAGCCTCAGCCTCGGGAGTTGGGCTCCTTTTGCGGCTAGCCGTGGACTTTTCCGCCGGAAATAATGACCTACGATGCGGGGCCTGTGGTGGCACACTGTGGGAGGCCAATGACGCACTTGTAGAGGCCCTTTGGTCATCCTGAGGGACAGATGAAGCCGAGGGCTGTGGGTGGCCCTCCCGGCGTCCCGGGTCAAGGCGTCGGGACAAAGGAATGCGGGTGGTTGCTAGGCCTGGGTCGGCGTCACTATCACTATCTACGCCTTCCCTCACTTGTTCTGCTTCCCTGTGTGCTTTCTTGGCTGCACTTTTCACTAAAGACTGTTTATAGAAGTATTTACCCACTTTCAAGGGCGTACGGGCAGGCAAAGGGGAAGGTCCTGGCGTAGGGCTAGGGCTAGGCCTAGGCCTACCCTGACCTACGAAACTAGGCGAAGGGGTTGGCTCTAGCACACTTGGTACTTCAATAGCACCTTCCTCCACCACTTCCACATCAGGATCATCACTACTATCACCCCCCTCAAATAAATCAACATTGTCATCAGTACCAAATCCCACAAAATCGTCAACTTCGCTTCCACTTCTACTCTGAATATAGAGGTTTTTGTCCACAGAGCTTTCACCACTGCTCAAATCCGGGTTGAAAATTTCACGGTGTATTGCACTCTCACTTAGCAAACGTTTCACTTTCCTTAGTTTCTTTTTCTTCTCGGTTGGCAGAGGCGTAGATGTTGCAAGCGGGTTAGCACTGGGACGCGCGGGAGATTGCACAGTATCGGACGCGTCGGAATTAATTTTTTTGCTGTAGCTCGCAATGGCGGCAACGTAGGAACTGATAAGAGTGGTAGTTGAGGCTTGGTGGCGCTACGATCGCCCACGGCAATTAAAATTTGCTCGCGCTAAATTTAAAAGCGCGCTTTAACCCTTCCTACCCGGGCTGTCTTACCCAATGACGGTCGCCCCTACCCGGGCGATATGGCCGAAAAACGTCTAGGCCTAGGCTACCGTATTTATGTTTATTTTCACTGCTAGAACTTTCCCACTCATCTATAATCGTAGTGCGGTTTTCAATCTGTATTTTGGCATTGAGTAGAGCTCTGTAAGTCAACTGGTTCAGTTGTGATGACGATTTCAGTGGAGCCAATATTGCAGAGATGTTGCCAATATGGGGGCTTTTTAGACACTAATTTTGTCATGACGTCAGAACAATAACATTGAGGAGTCTTCTCCTTCTTGTTTTCGGAGGTGCGGTGACGAACGCTTGGGTTTGTTGACATACGTCGTACGCACGGCGTTCGGACCAAGCTTAATTAGGCTATTAAGCTCATGCCTTAGATAAGGCATACCGGGTAGCGGCCCTTCTTTCGTGCTGTCCCTACCTAAGGCAGACCGGGTAGGAAGGGTTAAAGCACATACCTTAGGTAAGGACGCCCGGGTAGCGGCCCTTCTGCAGAGCTGTCCTTACCTAAGGCAGCCCGGGTAGGAAGGGTTAATTAGCTGTAGTACCGTCGACCTCCCCGGCAAGAATCCGAACTGTCTCCCACTGAAAAGTTGGTTTGACTTCATATGATCCATTATTCCTTCTCTAATTACCGTTTCCATTAGTTTACACATAACACTTGTCAAACTGACTGGTCTATAATTCCCTGGGTCATTTCTCTTTCCCTTCTTAAATATAGCTGTTATGTTCGCCTCTCTCCAGTCCATCGGGATTTGTCCTGTATTAAACGATACCTCAAATAACATTTTCAATGGCTCTACTAACATCTCCCCTCCTTCCCTTATGATTCTTGGGTGTATCCCATCCGGTCCCGGTGACTTACTTCTATTCATTTTTTCTATAGCCCTTCTTATTCTAGCATGGGAAAACTCTATTAGTTCTAGTGCCGGTGCCTGTTTGATGGGAATAGTATGCACTGCATCCTCCGACTCCACTGTTAGTACCCCCCCAAAGTATTTCCCCAGCACCTCTGCTTTCTCCTTATCAGTCTCCGCTCTACTCCCATCATTCAACCCCCCCACCAGCTCTGGGATCCCTACTCTTCTTGTTAACTTTTTCTGAATGTACTTCCAGAATATTTTTGGATTATCCTTCACATTTCTAGCTATCTCTCTCTCCCTCTCCTTTGTTTCCCACCTTATTTTATTGTTTATTTGTCTGCGTTCTAGATCCACTTCTATAGCTTCTATACTAGACCCCCTGTTCTTTTTTAACAATTTTAATCTTTCCCACAATCGTTTCTTTCTTCTAGTCAATATCCAAAGCTTTCTTTTCATTGGCAATTCTGGGTTAGTTCTTTTCCTCAATTTTGTTTTATCCTTATATTCCCTTACTGGTACACTTGTGGATACAGCATTCTCCAGTTTGACTCTAATTTTCCTCCACATTCCTTCAGCGTCTTCACCGTTCAAGTATTCCCCCAGTCAATGTCCAAACACCGTCTCAGCAGCTCATAATTTGCTCTATCATACATGTATATTTTTCTATTGCTTCTATTATCCCTCTCTGATTTAATGTTACAACTAAAGCTTATACAGGCATGGTCACTACGACCTATAGGGCTATCCACATTAACATGTTCCACTATATCCTCTTCATTGCTAAAAATCAAATCAAGTACACTCCCCTGCGTCCCATCTCTATATCTTGTCATCTCTACAATATGTTGCGTTAAAAAACAATCTCTCACTTTCTCTATAAACTTATTTTCCAGGCTACCCTGTCCCGCTGGAGTAGTACAATTTGCCCAGTTGATCCTTGGCAAATTGAAATCTCCAATCAAAATTTTATATTTGTTCTCTCTATTATCTATCTCCTCCATTGCTTTCAGTAGGTTATCATCCTCTCCCCTGCTATTATTTGGGCTTCTATATATAGAGGCAATTAGAATTGATCCTCTTGCACATTTTACTTCAATACACAAATACTCACAATACTGCTGTCTCATATCCACCTCATTAACCTTGAGCTCTTTTCTTACATAAATAAACAGTCCTCTTCCAACCTCTGCTCTAATAGCATTTCTCTCATATAACTCAAACCCCTCCAAACTATATTCCACCAGTTCCCTTTCAATTCTAGCATTTTTTGGTCTTACTTCCTGTAGGGCTATGGCATCAGGTTTTTCGTCTTCATCCTGCAACCTACATATCAGTTCTCTTTTCTTGTCCTGGGTAAACACATCCACATTACTAAACATAATCCTTAATCCATCTACCATTCCTTCAGCAATTACACCAACCCGCTCCTCCAGTCCGTACCCTACTCCCCCGTTAGCACTACTGGGTCTGCCTCTTTGTCTCCTGTCTCTCCCTGTGAAACCTCCACCCCGTTCTCCTCCTCCGTCACAACTCCCATCACATTCTCTTCCCTCCCTGATCTCCCCCTCCCTTCTACTCTTATAAACCAGTTCCTCACTTTTCCATACCTCACTCTCCAGTAAAAATTTCTCTTATCCTCCTCACCCAACTTTCCATTATTTTCATCAGCCTTTTCTTGTAATTCCTTAATTTTGTTCCTTTGTTCTATACTCAAATCCTTCTTTAGTCTTATGTGTTTCAGTTTATCATTTGTATTTAGCCTCCAACTAAAATTTGTCACAGTCTCCGCCACTACCCTAGTTTTAAACTGTACCCTTATAGGTCTCATCTCTCCCCTTTTATATCTACCTATCCTACTGACCTCCTCCACCTGCCCTTCCCATCCATATTCGTCCTCATCCACACCTTTCAAGACCTCCTTCACTGTCTCCATATCCCTCACTTTTCTCACTCCATTATCATTCATATGAGTCTCTATATCTCCATACAAGATTACACCCCTATCCCTGTCCATGGCCTACCTCACGACACTCTCCTTGTTCTTCATGACCCCTACAACTGCACTCTCAAAACTTTTTTTTGTCATATTCATTTCTTCCTTTTTCTCTTTCATAATATCCTCCAAATACTTGACTTTTTGTTTACCTACCACCGTCCATGCAGTTGACTCCTTTACTGCCGTGAAACGTCCTTCGTATTCCTTCAGCTGCTCCTTCAATGCCATATTCTCTGCTCCCAGTTCATCTACCCTTTTCAATACCATCTCTAGGCTCTCATTAACTGCCAAAATAGGCCTGCGTTCACTTCCTTCGCTAGGCCTATTCCCTTCCCCACCTGTCACACCACACATTACACACAGTGCCTTAACTTTCTCACCAATATCCCCCTTCCATTTCTCCGTATCACTCATCCACTTTTCCAAATCCTTCACAACAATACTAACCTCTTCTAACTTCTTATCTGTGCTCTTAAATCCCCGAAAACGTTGTAACCTTCCTTCCGCCTCCGTCATACCCAAAATTCCCTCTGCCATGTTTGTTTACAAACTCAACAACTCACAACACTACCGCTGTCCCGTCACTACACTCTCTTATTACACTATATACCACCCCTCCACCACACTAATATATCCTCCAAACACTTCACTAAATCCTTCCTCTTCTTGCTAGCCCCGTATGCACTCGATATTCCGTGAATTAATTGTCCATTCCCATAACATATGCCGGAGCCTCAAAACTTGTGTCCGCCTTCCGCCATGGTGTGCCGCCAACGTTAGCACTCGCTCGCTTGGCTACACTGTTGTGAGAGGCAGTGAGAGACCCGCGCGAGACACAGTCTACCTCAGTGGGCCGGTGGCTGCTCTGAGGATCGGAGGTGGGCCCCTCACGCTCCCGCCCACTGACACTCAATTTTTACGTTTTTTACAGGCTTTTAAAGCCTGGAAATTGCTGCAAATTGCCAGGACGTTCCAGAACATCACCCGCAGCGAAAGGGTTAAGAAACCAATGGGTTACAATATGTATCAGCTTTTTCAAGACACTATAATATTTGATAAGATTCAGCGGCAAGAAAGAGATGAACAGAAGCCATTCAGGGAAAAACTTCAACGCCTAGGTGATGGAAGTTTTAGTCTCATGGACTGGAATAAGTGGCGAGCACGATCTATGGATTTATTACCACCTGATGAAAGGCATGACTTCTTGGAGAATGGTATCTATGCATGTGCTCTAAAAAAGGATATGGTAGAACACAACATACGCGAAGTTAAGGGCAACGGTGAGCCAGTTGCTCCGATCTTTGCTGAGAACTCTCCTAAGGGAGTTGCAAAGGAGTCATCTGAGAGAGCTTGTGGCCTGTTAGGTAAAATCATCCTCAGCAGAAAAATGGTGTTCAGGCTCACATCAAATCTCTAGACCAAAGCTGGCCTCACTAACGGTGCTGTGGGAGTAGTCCATTCCATCATCTATGAAGACAATGTAAAACCTCCATCACTCCCCATTGCTATTATTGCTACTTTCAGGGATTGCATTGGCCCATTATATCTACCTAGCATTCCAAAATCAGTTCCCATCTGCCCAGTGAAGAGAGATTGGATGACTAATAAAGTTCACTGTCCAAGAGTAATGCTTCCAATAATCCTAGGTTATGCTCTATCCATCCACAAGCTCCAAGGATCAACTTGCGACAAGGTCATCTTCAACCCAGGAGAAAGGGAATTTGCTAGCGGTCTGCTTCTAGTCGGAGCAACTAGAACAAAAACTTACCAAGGCCTTGCATTTCATCCTTTCCCCAATTTTGAGCGATTTGAGCAAGTCAGGAAGTCAGACCATGAGGCAAAGACTCAAAGAGGAGGAATGATTGGTAGATCTAGAGAAAGTAACATTATCAAAGTATCAAAATATCATGAATAGGTATGGTAATTAAAGTATCTGATAGTGGGATGATGACATTTCTTGTAGCCTTATTGTAGGAACAAATTATCCAGTACTGTACATAATTGATGTGGGAGGGAACAAGAACGAGAGGACACTCTAAGAAAATTTACAAAGAAAGAAATAGGCTTGAAAAGGCAAAGAACTCATTTTGTGATAGAGTGGTAAATGAGTGGAACATATTCCCCGTCTAGTTTGGCCTCATCACTTGCTGGTTTTGCTTCTGGGTGTTTCTCCTTTAGCTGGTTCAAGATTTGTCGATTCACTTCGTGCACCCCACTTGAGGCTACCCCAGTGACCATTCTGACAGCTTGTGCCACTTTGCCAATCCTCATGCTATTTCCCACTGATCGTGCCATATCATCTGGCTTCCTCTTTCTTCGTTGTTTTGTTTTCAGTCTTTGCTGGATTGCTCGTACTTGGCTAAGAATTTTGTCTAACTCCCCATTTTTCCACCACTCCATTCTCTGTTTCAGCGCTTCAATGTTCTCATTCAGTTTTCCCTTTGGTCTTTTTCTTTGAAGGAACAACTGAGGAATGAAAGAAGCTATCTTGATTGCCACGTGCGCCAAAGGGGCATCCTGAACATACCTTAGGATCATACGTCTGAGTTCCCCCAGCATGTCTTTTGCGGCTTCACAAATCGGTAGTTCAAACTTATTATGTTGTCATTGTATCACTTCTGTATAAATTTAATTCACTAATGCTATGAGACTGTCACCAGAATGTCCCACCCATTCGCTACCATTCATGTTTACATTATGAGGTCGTTCGTTCTGTTCACGATTTTCGATCATCTCCCTCTCATTATCTTCGTTTACACCGTTTTCATTATTTTGTTCCGCACCTCTGTTGTCTTGCGAATTATTGATTCCTGCATTTTCTTCTGCAGGCTGCAGTTGTTGATTGTTATTACCTGCATTTTCTCTAACAGGGTTTGCCTGTACATCCCCATTAACTACATTGTCTATTTCACGGTTCATTTGTACTGCATCACTCACTGTATTTTGTCTTTCATCAGGATTATTCCTCGACTGGGACCGAGTTAATGCCATTTTGTTTTATTATCTTAATTATCTACCTATGCCCTAATATTAAATCTATATATCCTTACTTCCTATGGGACGAGCCTCTGCCCGAAAAAAGGTGAAAATGTTAACATCCTATGAGTAGCGTTAGAAATAGAAAGAGTAAGAGAAGTTATTTAACTCATTAGGTATAATGCAAAGTTACAGAAAATCAGGCTATTTTACCAGATGGAGACTGAAAAAGAAAAAGATTATATAAAACAATAATAGTCGTATAGCTATACAGTATATATAGAGAGAAGATACTGTGAAACAATTGAAAAGAGTAGGAGAAGTTATTTAACTCACAAAGTATGATGCAAAGTTAAAGGAAATCATGCTATATTTTAAGACAGTGACTGGAAATGAAAAAGAGAAAAGAAAATATATATAAAATAATAAGTCGTATAACTATATATATAAAGAGGAGATACTGTGAAACACTATGCAAGGAAATAAATTAGTACCTAACTAAGCAACCACGCTTGGTGTGTGACTTTCAGTATGTAAGGTATCACATGATACTAAAATACCTGAACAAGTTATTCGGCAGTTACAAGAACAGAGCTAAATAAATAAACGTAGTGTTGGAAAAAAAAAAAAAAAAAAAAAAAAAAACCGAGAAGAAAAAACGCTAACAAAATAAATATATACTGTATATATATTGTAGTGAGCGAGAAAAAAAAATATTAATAGAATAAAAAGAGTATAAAGATAAGTGTCAAAATAGTGCTAAGGAGTAAAGAAGGATGTTAGAAATCTGCCATTAGTTTGAAAAATAAAAACAAAATCCTGGGTATCAGTAAGCACCCATCATATCAGAACATTATACCTTATTTTGAATAGTATCCTTAGTTATTAGTTCGTTAGAGATAACTCTCACATGAAATATACCACTTCCAGTCTGATTTCCTGACTCGGCAATAAATCATATGAAACCTTACCTTACACAATCGGCATGTTTCCTCAAAGCTAATTGACTCTACTGTATGGGGCTTTGGTTTCCCGGGCGTTTCCGCGCCCTCCTCAGCTCCCTGCCTTAGAGTGGCTTCGGTCACCTGGGTTTTGTTAGTGGTAAGCAGGGAGGGTTTTGTGGGGGCGCTCTATGGCCTTGGCCTTGCTCGGGACCTTGGGGCTGTTCGGCCAGGCAGCCTGGGGAACAACAACAACAACAACTATATACAAAACTAAAGAAACCTCGGCAATTTGAGCCGCTTTACATTCTAAATATGCCTAACTTTAAATGGAAACCAGCCAATTACGTCTTATGATTAAGTTATTTTCAAGACAAAAATAGGGGAGGTTTACATTGGGGGATGTGGTGGGAGAGAGGAAAGTGGAAGGAAGATGGGAGGGGGGAGAGGGGAAGGAAGGGCATGTGTGGGTAAGGGAGGGGGAGAGGGGAGGGGATACTTGTGGTCACTGTACCACACTCTCTCTGTCCGGATAGCCACTACTCTATCACACAAACACACATTTTGTAAGCTGCTGCCATGCCCTCTTGTGAACAATGATCATCCTATACTCTCAAAAAAAAAAAAAAAAAATGCAATGTCTTTATCGACCACGGCCGGCCAAAGTTGCACAGGGCCAATACACTGGCCTCATGGGTCAGACCTCTAGTGCAGCATTGTATCCCAAACACACTGATATTTTTCAATATATTTCAATATAAATCACCCCACGGATTTAGTTTAGAACAATACCTAAATACACTTATTTTCTCCTTTGCATTATATTACGGTACCGTGGTTTAGAGGAGTTAAGCGAAGGGAGGAGAGGGGATGTTGGCGGGTAGGGAGGAAGTGTTGCGGTCAGCGCGGTTTATGACACCTTTCTCTATTCCCTCTCTCCGCATTTTTGCCTCTATATCGCCTTTTCTCTCCTTCATATATCCCCTTGCTGTAGTCGTCTCTTCTGCATTGGCGTAATGCAGAGTTGATATTGATTAAATCAATGATTTTTTTACAAAAAAAATAATATTTTTTTTTTTTTTTTTTTTTTTTTTTTTTTTTTTTCTTACAGTTCTGACAGTAGATCCTCTGGAAAAAGGCACACTATGCCTGTGTATCCAGCTCAGTACCAGTACTTGCACTGCTGCGGTCGTTCACGGTGTTGGCGGCGGCGGTAGCAGACGCAACATTTTTACTATTCTGTATTTTTGTTTTATAATCAAACTTCAAATCTTGTCTTCCCCATGCTTTATCAAGATTACTTTCAAACTCCCTTATTGATTCGGAATCGACTACATACTGGGGCAGTGCGTTCCACTCATTTACCACTCTATCACAAAATGAGTTCTTTGCCTTCTCAAGCCTATTTCTTTCTTTGTAAATTTTCTTAGAGTGTCCTCTCGTTCTTGTTCCCTCCCGCATCAAGAAGATACCTTCACACACATCCTCATCGTACTTTCCTGACAATATCTTAAAAGTCTCTATCATATCCCCTCTCTTTCTCCTATATGCCAGTGTCGGAAGCCTCAGTGTCCTCAACCTCTGCTCATAGCCCGCGTTCTTCAACGTTGGTACCAGCTTGCTAGCTCTCCTCTGCACTTTCTCCACTGCTTCTATATCCTTTACCATATATGGAGCCCACACCTGGTTCGCATATTCCAGGTGCGGCTTAACCAGCGCTGTATAGAGATTCCTGAAGATTTCTTCGTCAAGTGACACAAATGTCCTCCTTATCAGCCCTACAATTCTATTGGCTTTGTTTATCTTTTCCGCTAAATGTTCTGAGAAATTTAACTTATTGTCTATCACTACTCCTATATCCTTTTCTGCATTCACTTCCTCCATCGCTTCATACATACTGTATCCTACCTTGTCTATCTTGCTGGTCCCAATCCGCATGTACTTGCATTTTTTTTGGATGAAAAGGCATTAACCAATGCTCAGACCATCCCTTCATGCCCTCCACATCTCCTTGAAGCAAACCCATATCTTCCTTACTCCTCACTCTTCTATACAGCTTAGTGTCATCCGCATACAGGTATACCTCACTTCCATTAGTTATAACTTCAGGCAAGTCGTTGATAAATATAACGAACAGCAGTGGTCCCAACACAGATCCCTGAGGTACCCCACTTGTAATTTCCCTCCACCCCGAGCCTATTCCATTCACCAGTACCCTCTGTCTCCGATCTTTCAGGAAGGCTTCTATCCATTTCACACATTTCTCCCCTATATTATAGCTTCTAACTTTCTCTATTAACCTTTTATGTGGGACCTTATCGAAGGCCTTCATAAAATCGCAATATACCACGTCTATTACATCACCATCTTCTAGAATTTGCATCCAATCATCTACCACCTTAATTAGCTGTAGTACCGTCGACCTCCCCGGCAAGAATCCGAACTGTCTCCCACTGAAAAGTTGGTTTGACTTCATATGATCCATTATTCCTTCTCTAATTACCGTTTCCATTAGTTTACACACACTTGTCAAACTGACTGGTCTATAATTCCCTGGGTCATTTCTCTTTCCCTTCTTAAATATAGCTGTTATGTTCGCCTCTCTCCAGTCCATCGGGATTTGTCCTGTATTAAACGATACCTCAAATAAAATTTTCAATGGCTCTACTAACATCTCCCCTCCTTCCTTTATGATTCTTGGGTGTATCCCATCCGGTCCCGGTGACTTACTTCTGTTCATTTTTTCTATAGCCCTTCTTAGTCTAGCATGGGAAAACTCTATTAGTTCTAGTGCCGGTGCCTGTTTGATGGGAATAGTAGGCACTGCATCCTCCGACTCCACTGTTAGTACCCCCCCAAAGTATTTCCCCAGCACCTCTGCTTTCTCCTTATCAGTCCCCGCTCTACTCCCATCATTCAACCCCCCTACCAGCTCTGGGATCCCTACTTTTCTTGTTAACTTTTCCTGAATGTACTTCCAGAATATTTTTGGATTATCCTTCACATTTCTAGCTATCTCTCTCTCCCTCTCCTTCACCCCCCTCCTTGTTTCCCACCTTATTTTATTGTTTATTTGTCTGCATTCCAGATCCACTTCCTTAGCCTCTATACTAGACCCCCTGTTCTTTTTTAACAATTTTAATCTTTCCCACAATCGTTTCTTTCTTCTAATCAATATCCAAAGCTTTCTTTTCATTGGCAATTCTGGGTTAGTTCTTTTCCTCAATTTTGTTTTATCCTTATATTCCCTTACTGGTACACTTTTGGATACAGCATTCTCCAGTTTGACTCTAATTTTCCTCCACATTCCTTCAGCGTCTTCACCGTTCAAGTATTCCCCCCAGTCAATGTCCAAACACCGTCTCAGCAGCTTTTGATTTTTTTGATCTGTGAATCAATATAAAAAAAAAATCTGAAGATTTATCATGCTTTCATAAGTTTGTGTAGGCATTGGTTCATTTTAACCCTTTGGCGTACGATGACTCGTTCAGAGTCATTAGGTACTTTTTTCCTAGGTGCACGATGACTCATTAAGAGTCATTAAACTTAAAAATATTCGCCAAAAATTAAGTTTTCTTCTGACGCGCGTCATATTTGGCATAGATATTAAGTATTACGTCTAGTTCAATGGGTACAATTGGCAACCCCCTCAGTTTAACCGTTTACTCATGGCTGGCTGGGAAGGGAGCAGAGTACAGCTCAGTCTGTGTTTCGATACTTTCACGTTTATTCGTGTATCTCAGTAACTATTTGGTTTATAGTAATTCTGAAGTTACCAGTGGAATCCTCATTAAATTCCACTTCCATATATGTATGCAAATCAAAAATGTTGCGGGCAAAATTTTGAGCTAGCGCGAGTTGGAGATAAGGTATTTACTTTTTTTTTTACAATTCTTATTTCGGAGTGCCTCAATGTGGTTGTTTTGTATTTATTCTATGTTTTTATTCGCTTATCTTCAAGTTCAATCAATAACGAAGCCGATGGTACCTCATTAATCCAAATACAAGGATTTTTTGGTGGATAAAAACGTCACAGAAACAAATTATCGCCGGGCACAAAACTGGCTCTGAGTGAGCTGAGATATACTTAGGGAGTGGGAAAAACTTTGATTGGAAACTATAGGTGCGCCAAAGGGTTAAGATACTGGTACATTATGTAGTAACACAAATAACTGATAGCTTTTAAATTTACAAACAAATATATGTATACAGTATTAACAAATAAATAAAAAAAAACAAATAAATCAATGATTTTTTTTTTTTTTTTTTTTTTTTTTTTTAAATAAAAAACATCAACAACCCTGGCATAATGTAAAATATTCTGACTCACTTCTACATGACACGTATCTCCATGCGTTGGCGTGATGACAGAAGGGGTGAGGGTGGGGAAGGGATGGTGGGGGGGGTACCCGAGGGTGAGTGATGTTGACTGGTGACGGTCAAGGGGAGAGGAGGGAGGGAGATACGTCAGGCACCTTGCCCTTTGGTCGCCAGGGCCTCCCTCACGGCCCGGCAATGCGCTCTTCAAATTTCTGCCACTGCTTTCACTTTTTGTTTGATTTTGGTTAGACAGAACTCCAGAATTTCACCCAATACCAACTCCCCGTAATTTCACACTCACCCTGATATAGGTATCACAACTCTATCACTACCCCTTTCCTCACTAACTTGCTGTTCATCGCGGAGAGACAAATCCATACGTCCTCTCCCGCCAATGCCTCCAAAAAAAAAAAAAAAAAAAAAAATCGCACACACACAGAACGGAAACATGAATGGAGCACTGAAAACACATATTGACATCTTGGAGTTTGTGCAATGACTGATAACGTCTTTAAGCTGGATGCAAGTACCTTGGGGGTTCACGTATGTGCCAGCAGGGTCTAGATTTAATGGGCAACTTTTATAAACTAGTTCTTTTTACCCTAGGGCCTACACCATATTTTCTCTTTTTTTTCTCGCTTCAAATAGTGGTCTCGGAGTGTGTACAACATACCTAGTAGTGAATTTAGGTAGGCTACACCTCTAGAAGATATTGGTTAACCCCTTCAGTACCGGTGACGTCTTTTTAATTATATTCTTGCTATATTTACAGGTAGACCGAGGGTTGGGGGTGCGGCTATGTTAGGCCAACTTTGGAAATGAGTCATTGGTGCTGGTGGACAAGTTTTGTTACCTAGGAGATACCATCTCTGCCGGTGGTGGGGCCGAGGCTGCCACTGTCGCTAGAATTAGATGTGGCTGGGGGAAGTTCAGAGAACTGCTGCCAATTCTGACCATGAAAAGAATGCCTCTCCCCCTGAAGGGAAAGGTGTATACCTCATGTGCTAGAAGTGCAATGACATATGCCTCAGAAACATGGGCCGTTAAAGTAGAGGATGTCAACAGAATGGAACGTAATGAGATGAGAATGGTGAGATGGATGTGTGGGGCCAGGTTACAGGATAGAATAACAAATGAGGAGACGTTTATGTATAAAGAGTATTAGCGAGGTGATGCGTACAAGTAGACTGGGGATGGTATGGACATGTGGAGAGAATGGATGAAAAAAATTGGGTGAAAAAATGCAGGTCTGTGATTGTGGAGGGAGCTGCACCAAGGGGTGGACCGAGGAAGACCTGGGATCGGACTAGTGGAGCCCCCATCTTAGCTCCTAATCGGTTCCGCAGAAATTGAGCTAAGATTAAAACAGCTAAGATCGGGGCACTGTTCTTATGGGGAAAATTCTAATCGGTTCCGTGCTCATTCTAAAAGTTGCACTCTTTCCCAGTTTTATCCTATGAAAGCATGTTTTTTGTCTACATAAAGTAGGCCTAAATCTTATGCATTGTAAAGAATAATGTAGACATGGCTAAATAACAGTCTATAACAGTCCGTCCATCTATCTATCTATTTATTGCCTGACGCCGCAATCCCCGAAGGGGTGGCCACGAACAAACCGCCCCCATGCACCTCTGTCCCCAGTCAGTCGACGCCCCCCTTCCCAACCAGAACCGCCTTCATTCATATACTTACTTACTTTTGATGTGTTCGTCACTCTTCTAGCGGCACCAAGGAGCGCGGCGCCCCTCGTTATGGGTGGTGATTTTGGTGTAGTAGACTGTTTGAAGCGACAGCTCGCTCCCTCGCGAGGATGGGCTCGTCTGGCACTTTTTGCAGTTCGACATCGAGGGCTCTCTTGAAGTTGTCTAACGAGACGTCCCTCATGTCTCTTACTCGCCGTGGGAGTTTGTTGAAGAGACGTGGGCCTCTGTGTGATAACCAGCCCTCTCGCAGAGAGCCCATAGCACCCCTGTTATTCATCCGGGGGATTTCACATTCCCAGCCTCTCCTATCACTGAATTTCATGACTATCGGAGTATGTAGGTTTGGTACTAAACCCTCTGCGATTTTCCACGAGTATATTATTAGGTAACGTTCTCTTCTACGTTCCAGCGAGTACAGATTCAGTGCTCTTAAACGCTCCCAGTAGTGTAGATGTTTTATCGAACTTATATGCGAAGTGAAATTTCTTCGTACACTCTCTAAGTCATTTATTTCACCTGCTTTGTATGAAGATGTTAATATGCTACAGTATTCAAGCCGCAGTAGCACTAGAGATTTGAAGATCGTTATCATAGGTAATTCACCGCGTGTTTTAAATGTACACAGAATCCAGCCCGTTAGACGTTTCGCAGCCGCAACTTTGACCTGGTTATGTACTTTGAAACCCATATTTTCAGACATTAATACCCCAAGGTCTTTCACACTGTCTTTCCGTTCTATTATGTGGTTAGATTCTGTTAAGTAATTTGTAATTTCTTTAACGCCATTATTATCTCCGTACCGTATTAATTGGAATTTTTCTTCATTGAATTGCATGTTGTTTTCCCTGGTCCACTGGAACACTACATTCATGTCTTCCTGCAGTCGGCCCGTGTCCTCTTGTGTGTTTACTATCTTGCTTAATTTTGTGTCATCAGCAAAAGACTTCCTCACTCCATCCTTCCACCTCTCCTTCGGTGCACCTCTCCCTCTCTGTCCTTCCACCTCGCTCTCGTACACCCTCTCAGTCAATCTCTCGCTTTCCATACGTTCCATATGGCCAAACCATCTCAAGTTGTTCTTTTTCACACTTTCCAGCACATCTACCTCCACACCACACCTCCTTCTTACTTCCTCATTCGTCTGTCTATCCCTCCATGTAACTCCGCATGCACTTCTCAAGTAACTCATTTCCACCGCTCTCACTCTTGGTCTAAGTCTCTTCCCGAACGTCCGTAAGTTAGTGTCGGGATTATTACCACACTGTCATGCAAGGACTTCTTCACTTCCATACTGACCACCCTATTTCTTGTTACTGCTTTCAACATTCCTACAACCCTCTTCCCCTGTTGTACCCTCTCCCCCGCACCTCCTCATTCACAGTCCCATCTTTACTCAACACACTGCCCAGATACTTAAAAGAGCTGACGATCTCCATAGCCTGACCGTTCAACTTCACCTCACACTCTGTGACTTCACCCCTTTCGAAGACCATAACCTTGCTCTTCCCCGCATTTACCTTCAAATTCCGTTTTTTGCACACTGTTCCAAACTCATTTACCAAACCCTGCAGCTCCCATTCATTATCACTCATCAGAACTGTATCATCCGCAAACAGCAGTACAGTATAGGCAGCTTCCACTCATCTCCCTCCCTTTTCAGCGATACACCAACATCCACTGCTCTTGATAGTATTTCTTTCACGACTCCATCCATATATACAGTAAACAACCACGGGGACATCACACACCCCTGTTTCAAACCAACATTCAGGTCAAAGAACTCGCTCTGCTCACTCTCCACACGTACTGCCGCCTTTGCACCCTCATACATACTTTTCACTGCTTTCAGCAACTTGCCATCTACTCCGTATATTCTAATTACTTTCCACAAACCTTCTCTATCCACTCTGTCATAGGCCTTCTCCAAGTCCATAAAGGCAATATACACCTTTTGTTTCTTCTCCAGATATTTCTCGACAACACAATTCAGGGTAAAAATCTGATCTACACATACTCTTCCCTTCCTAAAACCTCCCTGCTCATCGCCTATCCATTTCTCCATTCTCACTCTCACTCTCTCAATCACTACCCTACTGTATACCTTCCCTACTACACTTAGAAGACATATTCCTCGGTGGATACCACACACTCCTCTTTCCCCTTTGCCCTTATATAGGGGAACTATTATGCCAGTCTTCCAGTCATCGGGTGCACTCCCCTTCTCCCATGCTAGTTTGCACATTTTCCATACCCATTCGATCACTATCTCACCACCATACCTCAACATTTCCCCACACACTCCATCTGTTCCTGGTGCTTTCCCCAACTTCACTCTTTTCATGGCTTCCCACACTTCTGACCTCCTGATCCCCACCTCCTCCTCCACTACTTCTCTTCTTCTCCCTCCCATACCATAACAGTCCTAACCATAAAACTTAGGGGCATTATAAATACTGTAGATTGGGGCATTGTTTCTATCATGGGAAAATTTTTAGGCCTTGGCTAGGCGTAGGTTCTAAATTCGTCCAGCCTCCCTCAAGTACCCATTTCGCCCCAAATACATCCAATAAATGCATATTATGAGGAAAATACGTATAAATACATATTATGAGAAGATTGAAGTGAGGAAGTACATGAACGAGGGCGGTGCTGGTTGGGGGGAGGGGCGTCATATTTAGCCTAGCCTAACATCGTCTAGGCCTATATCCACCACTTTCGTCCGACGTGGACTGGGCTTTGCTCTGTGTTTTGAGCATGAATTTCCTTCATTGCTACCACCAGGCCAACCATCCCTATCACCAGATGTACTATCTATCTATCTATTGCCTGACGCCGTGATCCCCGAAGGGGTGGCCACGAACGAACCGCCCCCATGCACCTCTGTCCCCAGTCAGTCGACGCCCCTCCCCCCAACCAGCACCGCCTTCGTTCATGTACTTCCTCACTCCATCCTTCCACCTCATATTCGGTCTACCTCTCCCCCTCTGTCCCTCCACCTCGCTCTCGTACACCCTCTTAGTCATTCTCTCGTTTTCCATACGTTCCATATGGCCGAACCATCTCAAGTTGTTCCTTTTCACACTTTCCAGCACATCTACCTCCACACCACACCTCCTTCTTACTTCCTCATTAGTCCGTCTATCCCTCCATGTAACTCCGCACGCACTCCTTAAGTAATTCATTTCCACTGCTCTCACTCTTGGTCTGAGTCTCTCAACCAACGTCCATGCTTCGCTTCCGTAAGTCAGTGTCGGGATTACCACACTGTCATGCAAGGACTTCTTCACTTCCATACTGACCACCCTATTTCTTGTTACTGCTTTTAGCGTTCCTACAACCCTCTTCCCCTGTTGTACCCTCTCCCGCACCTCTTCATCCATAGTCCCATCTTTACTCAACACACTGCCCAGATACTTAAAAGAGTTGACGATCTCCATAGCCTGACCGTTCAGCTTCACCTCACACTCTGTGACTTCACCCCTTTCGAAGACCATAACCTTGCTCTTCCCCGTATTTACCTTCAAATTCCGTTTTTCGCACACTGTTCCAAACTCATTTACCAGACCCTGCAACTCCCATTCATTATCACTCATCAGAACTGTATCATCCGCAAACAGCAGTATAGGTAGCTTCCACTCAATTCCCTCCCTTTTCAGCGATACACCAACATCCACTGCTCTTGATAGTATTTCTTTCATAACTCCATCCTATATACAGTAAACAACCACGGGGACATCACACACCCCTGTTTCAAACCAACATTCAGGTCAAAGAACTCGCTCTGCTCACTCTCCACACGTACTGCCGCCTTTGCACCCTCATACATGCTCTTCACTGCTTTCAGCAACTTGCCCTCTACTCCGTATATTCTAAGTACTTTCCACAAACCTTCTCTATCCACTCTGTCATAGGCCTTCTCCAAGTCCATAAAGGCAACATACACCTTTTGTTTCTTCTCCAGATACTTCTCCACAACACAATTCAGGGTAAAAATCTGATCTACACATCCTCTTCCCTTCCTAAAACCTCCCTGCTCGTCGCCTATCCATTTCTCCGTTCTCACTCTCACTCTCTCAATCACTACCCTACTGTATACCTTCCCTAAATGTACTAAAGATGTACTAAAGGTTATAATAAACACGAGAGATAAGGGGTTCAGGCACAAATAAGCTTGCAAACAGTTGTTTTTTCAACACGAATATGAGTGGACTATAAGCGTCTGCCTAGTGATGAAATCATACAAAGACGGCGGCATCTTGCGCATTTGACGATCGGATTTACTCGGATTTCGTTTCTAAGTGGCAAACACCTGGCAGATGGCAGATTCTTTTAGTTCAGTTAAACTTTTTTTATTTGTTTTTGTTTATATTTTCTAGTTTTATGTCAAGTTTTTCATGATTTTTGCTCTTTTTCTCGGGTTTCGACTGGGATTTTTGTGCGAAGATTGAATCTTTTTGAGCGAACATGGAAATAGGGAATATTTGGTGTGTACCGCGAAAATTGAAACAGCGAAGACTGCTGTGACGAAGATGGGGGCTCCACTGTATACGTGCCGATCTCAAATTAAAAAACTTGACAAGTGAATCAGCCCTTAACAGGGTTGCCTGGAATGCCGCCATTAAGACAAGAGACTGAAACTGCACGTATGTGTGGAGCACTCAGTCTTAAAATTGTATGTATGTATGTATGTATGTATGTATGTATGTATGTATTTAGACTATTTTATTCAGTTTAACCCTCTCACCACGGAACGGCTCTTTAACGCCCATAAAAAAGCATATAACAGGTACCCGGAAGGGCTCTTGAACGCCCAGTGGTTGAAAGCCTGTGAGCTTCGTGTGCGAGGCGTCGGTCCGACGCATGTAAACAACAGCCGGCTGGACCGACGCCCCGCATCTCCGGCCACAAGAAGGAGAGCGTCGCTTGTTCGTGTGTGCCTGTATGTTGTTGTTAAGTATCGAAAAGTAGTGTAAAGTGGCTGTTTTGGCCATAAAGTTATCTCCAATGAAATCATCATCACAACTCAACCAGTTGACTTAGAGAGCTCTACTTAATGCCATTCT
The DNA here is from genome assembly GCA_032716605.1 of Paralithodes platypus. Taxonomy (NCBI): domain Eukaryota; kingdom Metazoa; phylum Arthropoda; class Malacostraca; order Decapoda; family Lithodidae; genus Paralithodes; species Paralithodes platypus. The sequence continues at coordinate 11,316,907 of CM064526.1, read as the reverse complement.
ACAGGTAAATAACACAGCTACGCTTGGGGATGCGCGGGAATGCGGGAAGCAGTCAGATTAACACATACGGTAGCCTAGCCTAGACGTTTTTCGGCCAAAACACCCGGGTTTCGAGGAATATATATATAATACATAGCCGGGGCTGGAGGGTTAAAAAGGGTCTCTAGCAATTAACAGGCTTCGAACTATCTCACTTAGCTCTTTTTACTACCACAGATCATTCTTAAGCTGCACAAAATCGTCTAAATATAGCTAGAATAATACTACAAAGACGTCGCGGTACAGAAGGGGTTAATCGCACAAGTGATATCCGATAAATCAACCGCTCATGGAGCAGGCGAGATTATACAGTGTAGCCTATAAAGCACTACGTTGGATAACGTAGAGGCTACTACTAAATCACTACGTTGGATACTCTTAGGCTAATACCAAATAAGAGGTTTTCCTTATCTGGTTTGGTGGGAGGTCGTCAACCCTCCCAGTTAGGCCTAGCCTAGCCGACAATTTCAATTTAATTTGTGAACGAACACAAGCAGAAACCTATTTTAGGCTTGTTTCGTGAAGACTTCTGATCAGCTGCTTGTAGAGAAATTCAAGGGCGAGAGGCTCGTCAGAGTTGCGTTTGGTGGCCATGATGAGAAATAATATCGAAAATAAAGCATAGAGCTAAACATAAGTAAACGGTCTGGTGGGAGTAGCGAGAGGACTTCAAACTACTATTTCTTTTTTCGTTCAATTTTAATATTTGTTTAACCCTTCCACCCCGGGCTGTCTTACCAAATGACGGTCGCCCCTACCCGGGCGATATGGCCGAAAAACGTCTAGGCCTAGGCTACCGTATTTATGTTTATTTTCACTGCTAGAACTTTCCCACTCATCTATAATCGTAGTGCGGTTTTCAATCTGTATTTTGGCATTGAGTAGAGCTCTGTAAGTCAACTGGTTCAGTTGTGATGACGATTTCAGTGGAGCCAATATTGCAGAGATGTTGCCAATATGGGGCTTTTTAGACACTAATTTCGTCATGACGTCAGAACAATAACATTGAGGAGTCTTCTCCTTCTTGTTTTCGGAGGTGCGGTGACGAACGCTTGGGTTTGTTGACATACGTCGTACGCACGGCGTTCGGACCAAGCTTAATTAGGCTATTAAGCTCATGCCTTAGATAAGGCATACCGGGTAGCGGCCCTTCTTTCGTGCTGTCCTTACCTAAGGCAGACCGGGTAAGAAGGGTTAATGCTCACTGCTCAGGCTGAGAAACCCATGAATTATCATAATAGTGAATGCCAAATGAGCGAATCCTAAGGGTCCACTGTATAATATTAGCCTGATACAGAGAATAAGTGGTACAAACCTGGAATATGTATATAGTTTGATGCTGGACTGATAAAACGGCCAGCGTGTGACGATAGAGATAGAGCCCCTGGTTATGTGACAGGTAGATTTTGTCATGTCTAAAGGTGCGGTGATGTGAAAGACGCCCCAGTTCCATATCCACAACATGCAGGGTGTAGTCTTCTAGGGGAGAGCGAGGGTTGGGGGTGACGCTCTCGTTGTTGCGGTACATATCATGGTGCTCCAAATTTGCTCCATCGTCAGGTGAGGCTGAACCTACGATCACATATCTGAAGAAAATAATATTAACCCTCAATATATAAAAATAAATAAATAAATAAATAATAAAATAAATAAATACAAAATAAAATACAATAAATCACTTACCGGTAACATGACGCAACTCTGGACGGGGAGATAACTTCGGACACTCTAGAAAGAATATACGGTACTGTACAATGAACCACAGTTATGGGATAAATACATGATGTTATGGAAAAACAAGTACTGTATGTCTGCGGTGTTCTTCCATAATGCAGAGTCATTTTTCCATAACTGTAGCTTACATCATTTTATCCAGAAATTTCCGAAGTATAGCCCCCATCCAAAGCTAGGCCATTTCATGGTATTTTAGGGACAAAAGTACAGTAAATCCCCACTCTTTCATACTAATTGGGGGGAACTGCCAGTACGAAAGTGCAAAATTACGGAAGAGCGAGAGAGAGAGAATGAGCTAATTTTCAACAGCCTACTTACGGAAGAGCGAAACGACTACCAAAAACGGACGCCGTGGAGGCTTCAAAGACGGCGCCGAGGTCTTTTGTTGTTGATGAATTCATGCACCATTCATATTAATAGGTCTCTACCCTCTATACAAGACTCTAGATACGGTACCTTAGTACAGTAACAAATGGCATTGTCAGTAGCTTACTTACCATAATACACTTGAACAAACCGTTTGGTGAACCTCACAATCGTTGTTTTGTTTTCCTGTACCGGTACTATTGATCGCCGTCGGCGAAATACACTGTAGACAAAATGATGGTTAGGCTAAGCTTACCGATCAAAGTATTTTTACCGCTTTGATTACGATTACGTAATAAGAGATACATAGTAAGTTAGGCTAAGTTAACTGATTGAAGCCTTTCTCAATTACGAATTAATGATGCTATAAGAAATTAAGAATTTAGGGATCATGACAGTGGACACACATACACATCACACACACAAACAAACCTGAGTCATCTGCTCTGACATTCGATTATAAAATGGGAGGGGGAAAGTGGCATGTGTACAAAAAGTTTGTGCTAGTTTTTGGGAAATACTTTAGGTACGTGGAAATAGGTCGGAAAACCTGCGAACTTGTTTCCCACAAACCAACTTTCCGATTTTGAACAGGGACTTGGAAATAGGATTGTATGTAATAATATCAAATCTAGTTGGAAATATGTACGTGGTAATAAGTATGTGTTGATAGTGCAGGGTATGAAACAGGTACGTGTTTGAATTTATTTCCAAGTAAACGTCAGGATGTGTGTGAAGGTATCTTCTTGATGGGGGAGGGAACGAGAGGACACTCTAAGAAAATTTACAGAGAAAGAAATAGGCTTGAAAAGGCAAAGAACTCATTTTGTGATAGAGTGGTAAATGAGTGGAACGCACTGCCCCAGTATGTAGTCGATTCCGAATCAATAAGGAAGTTTGAAAGTAATCTTGATAAAGCATGGGGAAGACAAGATTTGAAGTTTGATTATAAAGCAAAAATACAGAATAGTAAAAATGTTGCGTCTGCTACCGCCGCCGTCAAACACCGTGAACGACCGCAGCAGTGCAAGTACTGGCATTGAGCTGGATACACAGGCCTAGTTTGCCTTTTTCCAGAGGATCTACTGTAATAAACTGTAAGTAAGTTCGAAAAGGCCAAAAACTAGGTTGTTGGAATTAAGTTGTAAATGTTCTAGTTTTAATTAGGTTCGAAAAGTGCTAATTGGCATTATGTTAAAAAATATCCACTCGATATTAAATACACTATCAACACATACTTATTACCACGTACGTATTTCCAACTAAATTTGATATTACATACGATCCTATTTCCAAGTCCCTGTTCAAAATCGGAAAATTGGTTCGTGGGAAACAAGTTTGAAGGATTTTCGAATTTCGAATTTAATACGGAGTGGATATTTTCAAACATAATTCCAATTAACACTTTTCGAACCTAATTCAAACTAGAACATTTCAAACTTAATTGCTATTCCTCCCTCTCCACCCTCTCCTACTTATGCCCAATATCCTAATCTCTTCTAAAAATGTACTTTCTACCCTCTCTGGGCTTAATACTAAGAAGGCGTACGGTCCGGACGGTGTTCCACCTGTTGTACTCAAAAACTGTGCTTCCGTGCTGACCCCCTGCCTAGGCAAACTCTTTCGTCTCTGTCTCTCCTCTAACGTCTTCCGTTCTTGCTGGAAGTTTGCTCTCATTCAACCTGTCCCAAAAAAGGGTGACCGCTCTCAACCCTCCAACTATCGTCCAATTGCTCTCATCTCTTGTATCTCTAAAGTTTATAAAACTATTCTTGCTTCCAAATTTCTTAAGCATTTCTCTTCTCATAATTTGCTCTCAGATCGCCAGTATAGCTTCCTTAAGGGTCGCTCTACAGTACTGGTGATCTTCTTTCATATCTTACTAACTCTTGGTCATCCTCCTTTCGGGAATTCGGTGAGACCTTTTCTATTGCACTAGACATACCAAAGGCCTTCGATAGAGTCTGGCACAAATATTTAATTTCTAAACTACCCTCCTTCGGTTTCTATCCCTCCATCTGTGCCTTTGTCTCTAATTTCCTTTCCGGCTGTTCCATAACTGCGGTTGTGGACGGCCATCGCTCACTTCCTCATTCTATCAACTCCAGTGTTCCTCAGGGTTCTGTCCTATCTCCTATTCTCTTTCTAATTTTCATAAATTATCTTCTCAACTGTACATCCAGTCCCATCCATTCATACGCAGACGACTCTACCTTACACTACTCAATTAGTTTTCCAGAATGCCCCAGCCAGCAATCCCTTAAAGACAAATGTTATGAAGCCATAGAACACTTATCTTCTGATCTAGCTACTATTTCCAATTGGGGTAGAGAAAACCTTGTTGTGTTTAATGCTTCTAAGACCCAATTTCTCCATCTTACTACCCGTTCGGAACCTCCAGAAGACTATCCCTTATTCTTCAACAATACAAAAATCAATCCTTCATCTTCTCTCAATATTCTCGGTGTCTCTTTTTCTGCTGCTCTCACTTGGAAGGACCATATTACCAGTCTTGCTATGGCAGCCTCCCAGTAGCTGGGTGTGCTCAACCGCCTCAAGGGGTTCTTTACCCTGTGCAGCTTCTTGCACTGTACAGGGGCACAGTGCGCCCTTGTATTGAGTATTGTTCACATGTGTGGGAAGGATCCTCTCACACCGCACTCCTAGACAAAGTAGAAAGGAAAGCCTTTTGTATCATTAACTCCCGTCCACTCACCAACTCTCTGCACGCACTCCTAGACAAAGTAGAAAGGAAAGCCTTTCGTATCATTAACTCCCGTCCACTCACCAACTCTCTGCAATCTCTCTCTCTTCGCCGCAATGTTGCATCTCTCTCGCTATTCTATCGCTACTACAATAATCAGCGTTCCTCGGAGCTTTCCCAGTGTATACCACCTCCTCTACGTAGGGTACGTAGTACCCGTCTTGCAACACAATCCCAACCCTACTCTGTGTAACTCTCCAACCCAAGAGTGAAACACTATTCTCAGACTTTCTTCTACAGTACTATAAATTCGTCCATGACAAGATGAGGAAGGAAGCTGACAAACAAAAAGAGATGAAGGAAATTGCTGAAATTGTGAGCAGTAGAGAGAACGATACACCCCTCGCCGCCTCCCCTCCACCTCCCTCCTCCGCCTCCACCTCCACCGCTCCACACTTTCCACACCGCTCCAGCTCTCCACATCGCTCCACTTCTCCACCAGCAACCCCTGCTTTAATGACTGTATGTCTGTATGTATAAATGTGTCCCACAACCGATATAAATGTACTAACTAATAAGGAAATTCGGCAGGTGCCGCCCAAAAGTAATTATTCCCATATGCTATGTTGTTTGAAATTTGCGAATTTGAAATTTGCGAGGTCGCATGTTGCCCATAATCTCGCAAATTTCGAGGATGGACTGTATTAGTGCATCTTGTCCAAGTTCTGCCTTCTGCAGTACAAGAGCACTTCGCCGTGCACGACCCCATAGGCTTCCAGCGAGACATTGTTACAATCAGAAAAATTATCGTCTTAATAATAACGCCCCCACCAGCCAGTTAATATTAATAGAGAACTTTAAAGCAATGTAATAAGAGTCTAGGGATTTTAATAAACTAACTGGAGGTTACGCCATAAGATTAAAGTGAGTTTTATGAGTTAATAAGAAAGTTATTATAAGGCAATTAGGATAGAAGTTATTAAGATAATATGTTAAGGTAATAAGTTAATAAGATAATAATGAGATAATAAGGGAATAATACAAATAAGGAATTATGAAACAATTAAGTTAGTTTAAATATTATATTCTTAGGTTTAATGATACATATAAACAAATAATTAATATGTAGGAGATTCCTATATCCCAACTGCACACAAAAACATTATCAATGTTAATTCAACCCCAACCCCACACTGAGTTTGGAACAGTGTGCGAAAAACGGAATTTGAAGGTAAATGCGGGGAAGAGCAAGGTTATGGTCTTCGAAAGGGGTGAAGTCACAGAGTGTGAGGTGAAGCTGAACGGTCAGGCTATGGAGATCGTCAACTCTTTTAAGTATCTGGGCAGTGTGTTGAGTAGAGATGGGACTATGGATGAAGAAGTGCGGGAGAGGGTACAACAGGGGAAGAGGGTTGTAGGAACGCTAAAAGCAGTAACAAGAAATAGGGTGGTCAGTATGGAAGTGAAGAAGTCCTTGCATAACAGTGTGGTAATCCCGACGCTGACTTACGGAAGCGAAGCATGGACGTTGGTTGAGAGACTCAGACCAAGAGTGAGAGCAGTGGAAATGAATTACTTAAGAAGTGCGTGCAGAGTTACATGGAGGGATAGACAGACTAATGAGGAAGTAAGAAGGAGGTGTGGTGTGGAGGTAGATGTGCTGGAAAGTGTGAAAAGGAATAACTTGAGATGGTTCGGCCATATGGAAAGCGAGAGAATGACTAAGAGGGTGTACGAGAGCGAGGTGGAGGGACAGAGAGGGAGAGGTAGACCGAAAGAGAGGTGGAAGGATGGAGTGAGGAAGTATATGAACAAAGGCGGTGCTGGTTGGGGGGAGGGGCGTCGACTGACTGGGGACAGAGGTGCATGGGGGCGGTTCGTTCGTGGCCACCCCTTCGGGGATCACGGCATCAGGCAATAGATAGATAGATAGAATTCAACCCCAATTTAAAAACAGGGAACAAACAAACTTATCCATTGGTGATGCCTTCTCACATCCAAGCTCACCCCTCACACCTTGGGGAGAGTAAAAGAGACCTCGTTGTCGTGGCCCTATCTATTTCATGTCTCAATTATGTTACTCCTCAGTTTTAGTTAAGTCTCTCATGCTTCATTGTTCAACCTTAAATATGAATCAGTTTCCTTTTCATAAATTCGAATTGAGTGAAGCCTCATTTCCTTTTAATTTGGGAGGTTTGACGTACCTCCCAACCTACCAAATTATAGGTTTGACTCCTGTAAGGAGATAAAGAAAACCTAATATTTAGTAGTGGCCCCGTAATCATTGACGAACATGCCTATTACATAAGGCATCCTCTTCAAACACTAATCCGCCGTAGTTTGAATCTACCGCGCAGAGCATTTAAAATCTGAGGAGCCTTCATCATGAGCGCACGCGACCTCACTCATGGCTACAGTCATTATGAATTGGGTTCTCACTACGAAAAAACTTCGTAAAAAATAAAAACAAAAAGAAAATAAGAATAACTATCCAATAAGCTTTCCATCATATCGTGGATGTACTTGTGAGGATCTTTGACCAGACGCTGATTCAGGCGTCATTCTTCCTTCACTGACATATCAAGTAAACCAAAATCCTTAATACATCAACGAATGGGAAGGGGATGGTCGGGAGGGCCCCAGTCGTCAATGATTACGGGGCCACTACTAAATATTAGGTTTTCTTTATCTCCTTACAGGAGTCAAACCTATAATTTATTAGTGGCCCCTCCATCATTGACGAACATGCCTGATTTCTAAGACTGGAGGGGGACATTCGTAATCATATCATAACTCTAGAAAAGCAGATAATCAAACAACCTCATAGTATTCTTACTTTGAAACTACAGTATATATAAATACGGCGCAGCCCATATATATACAAAAAAGGGGTTCAAGCAGGTGCGTGCTTCAAAGAAGCCTGCTTGACAAAAAAGGGTAACTCTGGAGATTCTGTGAACAGATCTGTAGTTACAAAGGCACCCCACTCAACGAGTGGTGACAAAAATAACAAGTTATAAGTTTTACATGTGCACATAATAAACCCCATAATATTCGTGGAAATAATTTGCAAAAGATCTCCACTGTTTAATACTAAATTGCTTTCACAGCTAAAACTACTATAACAACCCCGTTGTTTGTACTAACATTGTACTAGCACAATTTCTCGCAGAGAAATTTTCATATCACATTATCCATAAATTGTATCACAGCTCTTACATTCCGGCGGGGTCTAGGGTGTCCTATGTTACACTGACTGCACCCCCCCCCCCCCCTTTTTCCTTGAAAGTAAACAAAAGTGACTGAAGGGCCACCTAGACCCTCTGCCTTAAAGCTATTCATAGTAAGGAAGGTTTGTCTAGAGCAACTGACAAGTATCTAGTCAAAAACGTATGATTAGACGCCCACAACTGTGTGGACGAAAGATCTTCTACTGAAATGTTCTTCAGGAAACGTAAAGAGGTTGCCCATTTGCGTAAATCGTGGGCCCTACCCACAACGCCGGGATTACTCTCTTTAATGACTTCGACCAGAAGAGAAGCTAATCTCCGTTTCAGTAAGCGTTTACCCGTACTCGCTACCCACAAAGCAGTTTGGGGGTTAGAGGAGCCACTCTCAAATATTTGGTTAGAGCTTGCACTGGTCATAGAAATGGTGCACCTTTCCCCTTTTTAACGCCGGCACCGTGAACTCAGAAAACACGTGTGCACTGTGCTCAGTCTTGGCTACAAATCCCGGGGAAGGTGCAATGTGAATACATTCATTAAGTCTACCAAACCTAAGGCAATTAGGTGTGTTGCTCATCGCCGCCAGCTCAGACACTCTGTTCCCGATGGCCAAAGCCAAAAGGAATACAGCCTTTTGTAAAGGGTAATGCAAAATCTGCAGTATTTTGGTACAGACGAGAGTGAAGTAAAGACAATGCCTTGTCCAGAGACCAAGTAGGCATGAGCTGACGGGGAGGTGGGCGGAGTTTAAAACATGCCCTCATAAAACCTGTTTCCTCCGCTACCGGTATGGAGAGACCTGTAAGGTCTAAAAAGGGCACTTTAATCGCAGTTAAGTGATTTTTTAACGTTACCACAGATAAACGTTTCTGCTCAAACAGATAATATAAATAATTAAAAACTAATGCGACGATGCTTTCTCCAGAGACCATGTAGGCCTGAGCCGACGGGGAAGGTGGGCGGAGTTTAAAACCTGCCCACATAAATCACTTTCAGATAAATGTTTCTGCATGAACAGATAAATTAAATAATAAACAACCCACGCCACCGGGGGCACAGTTCGTGTTGTTCGAAGAATCCGAGATGTACAAGCTTGCCAATGCGATGGAAACTGTCGCTTTGTAGACTGGGTATAATGATTCGTGAATATCTTGGTCACGTCGCTACCAGATGGTGCTAGCCACTTGGCCTCCTGACTGTCCAAAATGAACAAGTCCGCGAGGTTTCTAGGTTCCCAACTGTGTTCTAAGTGGAACAACCCGACCAGGAGTGACACTGGGTGTGGGCACCACGTGTTCAAATGCTGGTACCACACTGCGCCGGCCACAGGGGCGCGATTAGCGAGACAACGCCTCGCTAATCCTGTAGTTTGTGGACTACGTGGCACATTAGAGACGCGTCTGGCGGCGGAAAATAGATAAATGCAAATCAACCTATTCTCGTCCGTCATCAGAGCGTCAGGTTCGTCCGCCGGCGTTATCGGCCGGCGGGTGAGGTATGACTGTGAGTATCGCCATACACCTTGGCTGTGGCTGTCCCTCGCTTGCGAGCTCGGTATACTCCCTGAATGGGAGCCCTCGTCCGAGTCCCGTAAAGGTTTATGATAATTAAAAACTCCCATAGCTCGTTAACACATTGAAAGTAGAGCTGGGGAGCAAAATCAGAAAGTATACTAATTAAGGTAATTTATATTTTTAAGTGTATTAAAATAAATTACTATCAATAAACATAATATTATCATAATATAATCATAGAAAATATATATGTTTATTATGATTCAACTATTAAAATATTTCATTAACAAATAGAAATAAGATAGGGCTACCTGAGCTTAACGGCGTTGAACATACCGCAATGAGAGGTTCAAGTGCCGACACGACAGAGACTGGGAGAAAACTACCCCGCCCCCGTGAACTACCTGGTCACCTGGTGCAACACCGGTACTCCGCCCTGGAAAGAGAAATTTCCGGGGATTAATGCTCAGAGGGTTACCCCCAAAAAATGGTACAAAATATGTGCCTCAAAACCGCCGGTCAACGAACCGTAGCACTCCATCACTACTTTTCGTTGTCCCTTTAGTTTCATATTAAAGATTTCAGCATATCTTTACCCGTCCAGAAGATTTAAGCATACTGTATCTTCTGAACCCTCATAAAGATGAAGCATATCTTTATTAAAGATGAAGTCTTGCCAGTATCCCTTTACACTTGAAACACTAGCAAGATTCCGGCATCTTTTTATCCTATAAAAAGTCTAAGCCTATCTTAATCTCTAATCTGGCTTCTCCCAGAAGCCCTCATAGATCGCTGTCTTGAAGGCTGTGACACCCTATTGTATCAATCAATTGTTTGGCAAAATATCGCGAATTGCAAATCAGTTAATATAACCACCCAATGGTACAACCGCCGGGTTTTATATGCAATGTCAAACCAATTGTACCTGCCCCAGACCTCTTTGTAAAAAGGTCGCCGGGAGGGAAAGACTAAACAAACAAACGGCATTGTTTCAATGGCTTATTAAGGATTTCAGCATATCTTTTACCCGTCCAAAAGAATTAAGCATAACTTCTTAATCCTCATAAAGATGAAGCATATCTTTATTAAAGATGAAGTCTTTCAAGTATCCCTTTACACTTTCAATTGTTTGGCAAATTATCTTGAATCGCAAAACCGTTAATATAACCACTCAAAGGTACAACCGCCGGATATTATATGCAATGTCAAACCAATTATACCTGCCCCAGACCTCTTTGTAAAAAGGTCGCCGGGAGGTAAAGACCAAACAAACAGACAGCAATGTTTCAATGGCTTTGAAAAGCAGAGAAAACTAAGTCCAACAGGTGTCAGCCTTATCACCTAGAAAATTGTGTGGAGCCCCCCTCGACGGGTATAACCCAGGAAGCCTGATCCCAGGCTTGATCATAGAAAACGCAGTTTCTGATGAGCCCTCAAGCGACCAAACTCGTCGGGGTAACTTACCTATTTTAGCCATCCTGACTAAAACTTGGTAAACAAAATCGGTGTCCTCGGAGCAACGAGAAAAATGCCGGAAAGGTAACCCACACTAAACTATACATGACAGGAGGGCGTAATGCATAAAGCAATGACTAACACAGGAGGCCTGATCCCAGGCTCGACCACAGAAAAGGCAGTTTCTTATGAGCCCTCAAGCGACCAAATTCGTCGGGGTAACTTACCTATATTGAACCATCCTGACTAAAACTAGGTAAACAAAAACGTTGTTCTCGGAGCAACGAGAAAAAACGCCGGAAAGGTAACCCACACCAAACGAGACATTTTAACACCTTTTATACAAAGGGTGTGTGCAAAAATAGGGATACCTGAACCGGAGGGCGTAATGCATAAAGCCAAAAACCGGGGCAAAGGTAGCCATGACAGAGACTGGTGGGATACTAACTCCAGGGTCTGCATAGACCCGCCGGGGCCCAGCTCTGGAAAAAGCAAATTTCCAGGAATTAATGCTCATAAGGTTAACCCAAATATGTTCGCACACAAGTGTTAAATAACCCGCCGTGTAACGAGACGTAATACTCAACGACTACAGCCTGCTACGCGGTGGGGTTTCCTAAGTAAAAGATTTCAGAATACCTTAATTTGTCCAAAAGATTTATGAATACCCTCTTGACATAATATATAAAGACCAGCATGGTGTTTATAACTGATTAAGTCTTTCCGGTGGTGTTTGTTTCAAGATTCAATTTTGGAAAAACCCCACCTAAAAAAGACGCCGGCCCCCGAATTATCTCGTAGATAAAAAAACTGGGAAGCCTGACAAATATACGAGATCTAACTTCTCCCGAAGTATCGTTTTAGATCGCCGTATGATGAAGGCGGTGATACAAAACGTATCCCTCAATTGTCTGGTTAACTAACTGAATTGTAAATTCGTTATTCCCATTCCTCCAAGGAGCACCCGCCGGGTGAATATTAGTTGAAAAAACGTTAACCCCAATTGTGCCCTAAAGCGCCGTATGTTGAAGGAGGCGATACACAATGCATCCCTCAATTGTCTGGTCAACTAAACTGAATTTTGCAAATTTGGGCATCCCACCCTTCCAGGTTGCACCCGCCGGGTGATTTAAAGTTTTAAAAGTTAACCCCAATTGTTCCTAACCCCACTTCTTTGTAAAAGATCGCCGGGGAGGAAATACAAATATAGCGAATTGCAAATCAGTTAATATAACCACCCAAAGGTACAACCGCCGGGTTTTATCTGCAATGTCAAACCAATTGTACCTGCCCCAGACCTCTTTGTAAAAAGGTCGCCGGGAGGGAAAGACTAAACAAACAAACGGCATTGTTTCAATGGCTTTATTAAAGATTTCAGCATATCTTTTACCTGTCCAAAAGAATTAAGCATAATTTCTTAATCCTCATAAAGATGAAGCATATCTTTATTAAAGATGAAGTCTTTCAAGTATCCCTTGACACTTGAAACACTAGTAAGATTCAGGCATCTTTTTATCCCATAAAAAGTCTAAGCCTACCTTAATCTCTAATCCGGCTTCTCCCAGAAGCCCTCATAGATCGCCGTCTTGAAGGCCGTCATACCCTATTGTATCAATCATTTGTTTGGCAAATTATCTCGAATCGCAAATCCGTTAATATAACCACCCGAAGGTACAACCGCCGGGTTTTATATGCCATGTCAAACCAGTTATACCTGCCCCAGACCTCTTTGTAAAAAGGTCGCCGGGAGGTAAAGACCAAACAAACAGACAGCATTGTTTCAATTTGAAAAGCAGAGAAAACCAAGTCCAACAGGTGTCAGCCTGATCACCTAGAAAACTGTGTGGAGCCCCCCTCGACAGGAATAACCCAGGAAGCCTGATCCCAGGCTCGACCATAGAAAATGCAGTTTCTGATGAGCCCTCAAGCGACCAAACTCGTCGGGGTAACTTACCTATTTTAGCCATCCTGACTAAAACTCGTTAAACAAAAACGGTGTTCTCGGAGCAACGAGAAAAAATGCCGGAAAGGTAACCCACACTAAACTATACATTACAGGAGGGCGTAATGCATAAAGCAATGAATAACACAGGAAGCCTGATCCCAGGCTCGACCACAGAAAACGCAGTTTCTTATGAGCCCTCAAGCGACCAAATTCGTCGGGGTAACTTACCTATTTTGAGCCATCCTGACTAAAATTCGGTAAACAAAAACGGTGTTCTCGGAGCAACGAGAAAAAACGCCGGAAAGGTAACCCACAGCAAACGAGACATTTTAACACATTTTATACAAAGGGTGTGCGCAAAAATAGGGATACCTAAACAGGAGGGCGTAATGCATAAAGCAAAAACCGGGGCAAAGGTAGCCATGACAGAGACTGGTGGGATACTTACTCCAGGTTCTGCATAGACCCGCCGGGACCCAGCTCTGGAAAAAAATAATCTATCTATCTATCTATTGCCTGACGCCGTGATCCCCGAAGGGGTGGCCACGAACGAACCGCCCCCATGCACCTCTGTCCCCAGTCAGTCGACGCCCCTCCCCCCAACCAGCACCACCTTCGTTCATGTACTTCCTCACTCCATCCTTCCACCTCATATTCGGTCTACCTCTCCCCCTCTGTCCCTCCACCTCGCTCTCATACACCCTCTTAGTCATTCTCTCGCTTTCCATAAGTTCCATATGGCCGAACCATCTCAAGTTGTTCCTTTTCACACTTTCCAGCACATCTACCTCCACACCACACCTCCTTCTTACTTCCTCATTAGTCTGTCTATCCCTCCATGTAACTCCGCACGCACTCCTTAAGTAATTCATTTCCACTGCTATTTCCATATATTCCATATATTTCCATATAATATTTCCAGGAATTAATGCTCATAAGGTTAACCCAAACATGTTCGCACACAAGTGTTAAATAACCCGCCGGGTAACGAGACGTAATACTCAACGACTACAGCTCGCTACGCGGTGGGGTTTCCTAAGTAAAAGATTTCAGAATATCTTAATAATTCCAAAAGATTTATGAATACCCTCTGACCTAATATATAAAGACCAGCATGGCGTTTATAACTGATTAAGTCTTTCCGGTGGTGTTTGTTTCAAGATTCATTTTGGAAAAAAAAAAACTAAAAAAGACGCCGGCCCCCGAATTATCTCGTAGATCAAAAACTGGGAAGCCTGACAAATATACGAGATCTAACTTCTCCCGAAGTATCTTTTAAGATCGCCGTATGTTGAAGGCGGCGATACAAAACGTATCCCTCAATTGTCTGGTTAACTAACTGAATTGTAAATTCGTTATTCCCACCCTTCCAAGGAGCACCCGCCGGGTGTGAATATTAGTTTAAAAAACGTTAACCCCAATTGTGCCCTAAAGCGCCGTATGTTGAAGGAGGCGATACACAATGCATCCCTCAATTGTCTGGTCAACTAAACTGAATTTTGCAAATTCGGTCATCCCACCCTTCCAGGTTGCACCCGCTGGGTGATTTAAAGTTTAAAAGTTAACCCCAATTGTTCCTATCCCCACTTCTTTGTAAAAGATCGCCGGGGAGGAAATACTAAGCAGAAAGAATGGTTTAATTTGAAATGCAAAAGAGCTTTGGGTAGGCGTGATGCAGCTTGGGCTAGATTAAGAAGAAGGAACACTGAGAGTAATCGGAATAAATATAAACAGGAGAGGAATAGATATGTTAACATAATTAGGCAAGTTAAAATGAACTATGAGAAGAACATAGTAAATAAATGTGAAAGTGACCCTAGATTATTTTATAAATATATAAACAGTAAGTTGAAGGTAAAGAAACAAATTACTAAATTAAGAGTTGATGCTAGGACATATGAAAATGTATCGGACATGTGTGAGGTAATGAATAACAAATTGGGGTCAGTTTTTACTAGAGAGGAAGGTTTTGACGAACCACAGGCGGGAGTACTGGAGAGTGGTCTTAGTAAGATTGAAATAACTAGAGATGAGCTGTTATCTGCGATGAGAGGACTTGAAGTAAGGAAAGCTATGGGACCGGATGAAGTGTCTGCCTGGGTTTTAAAGGAGTGTGCAGAGCAATTAGTGGAGCCAGTGAGGGACATAATTCAAGCTTCCTTAGATAAAGGACAGGTTCCTGTTGAATGGAAAAGAGCTAATATCATTCCGATATACAAGAATGGAAACCCTGAGGACCCTCTAAATTATAGACCAGTTTCACTTACTAGTATTGTATGCAAGATTTGTGAAAAGCTAATTAGGAAGAGATGGATGAAAATGTTGGAGAGAAAGAAAATAATAACCCCAAAGCAATTTGGATTCAGAGAAGGGACATCTTGTGTTACCAGTTTGCTATGTTATTACAGTAGGGTGATAGATGTACTCCAAGGAAGAGGCGGATGGGTGGACTGCGTCTACTTAGACCTTTCCAAAGCATTCGATAAGGTACCACATAAGAGATTGTTATCTAAGCTTGAGACGCTAGGATGTGTCAGGGGGAGTTTGCTGAAATGGATGGAGAGCTATTTAACAGATAGGGAAATGAGGACCAACATTAGAGGAACTTACTCATCGTGGCGGAAAGTTGAGAGTGGTGTGCCGCAGGGATCTGTGTTGGCACCTCTCATGTTCCTTATGTACGTGAATGACCTGCCGATAGGCATAAACTCTTACATGTCAATGTTTGCAGATGACGTAAAAATTATGAGACAAATAACAAATAAAAGTAGTTGTGAGGAGCTGCAAGGGGATTTAGATAAAATATACGAATGGAGCTCCAAGTGGAAAATGAAATTTAATATAAGTAAATGTCATGTGTTAAATATGGGAAGTGTGAATAGACCAAATTGGGAGTACAGGATGGGAGATAATAAAATTAGCAAGGCCGAAAAAGAAAAAGATTTAGGGTTGATTATACAAGATAATTTGTCGCCAGAGAAACATATTTTTTTTTTTTTTTTTTTTTTTTAAGAGACAATGAACGGAGGAAGGAAAAACACAGATAAAACAAAAAGGTCCATGTGCCTAAAGGCATCCTCCATTCATAAAATGTTTGTAACAACTGGATTTAAACATTTGTAGATTGTAAGTTTGTGGAAAGCAATTCGTGGGAAGTGAATTCCAAAGAGTAGCTCTGGGGATAAATGAATTCTGATAAGCAGAAGTTCTGCATTGTGGAGGAGAAAGTGTAAATTCATGGGCGCTCTCAGCTGCCCTAGTTCTACGGGGAAAGATGTGGAGAGGCGGCACAATTGAAGCAAGTTCCTCGGAACAATTGCTGTGAAAATATCTGTAGAATAATGCAAGGGATGCAACGTTTCTTCGTATGGATAATGTAGGAAGGTCCTGTGTGATTGCAGGGTTATTGATTAATCTAATAGCTTTATTTTGAATTTTGTCCAACTGCCTCAATGCAACCACTCCACTTCCACCCCACAGAGGTGAACAGTAATCCATCTGAGAACGCACATGACTTTTATATATCACGGCCAACTGCTCGTCAGTGAAGAATTCTCGAACTCTGTACAGGAGTCCCAGTTTTTTAGAGGCATATTAACAAGCTCTTTAGCGGAATGTATGCAATGGCCGGGAATATGAAAGTTGCTCTGAACTATTTGGATGAGACCATGGTAGCGAAAATTATGAAGAGTATGATCCCCCCTGGGGGTTAGGGAATAGAATATGCCCCACGTGCCTTCTGCGTGTCGTAAGAGGCGACTAAAGAGGTTGGGTCGGTGGGCTTGCGACCCCCACCCGGAAAAAATATCTAAGCAAAGAAAAACGAACGAACAGCCTCGGATGCGGACGGAACCAACGTTGACGAACCACGACCGACTAAGGACATGCCTTCGGACATTCTGAGAATGGCTACGTGGAATGTTAGTGGCATGAATGATGGAACAAAAGAGAGAGGTTCTGGAAGTGTTAGTGAATGCCCGGCTGGATGTATGTGGAATGACAGAGACCAAATGGAAAGGTTCAGATGTGAGAGAATGGGAATGTGGAATGGGTGTGTGTGCTGGAGTGAGTGAAGGAACAGCGAGAGAAGGTGCATGTTTGTTTGTAAGTAGCAAATGGAAGGAATGTGTAAGAGAGTATGGGTCTGTGGGTTCAAGGATTGTGTGGGTGAGAATGAAAGTAGGAATACAAACGTGGGTGATTGTATGCGTGTATGCCCCGACAGAGGATATACTTGAAAGAAAGAAAGAGGAGTTCTGGATGAATGTGGAGGCGTGCCTGGAGAAGTTTGACAAGAACGAAAGAATATTTCTGATTGGGGATATGAATGGTAAGGTGGGTGATAGGAAAGTTGAGGGAGTGGTGGGAGGGTGGGGGTACCATCAGAGGTGAATGGGAATGGTAGTGCACTTGTGGACGTATGTGTGGGAAGGAGGCTGTGGATAGCCAACACCTTCTTCCGACAGAATGATCCACAGGTACACGTGGAAACGGATGTTGACGATGAAAGATAAGACAGTGGTGGAACGAAAGTCATTGATTGATTATGTATGTGTGGATGAACGAATGAAGAAATCTGTGATGGATGCTAGGGTGTATAGGGGTATTGGAGGGGGTCTGTCTGATCATTATGTAGTGGTAGCTAAGGTTAGGATACAAAAGAAGTGGGTGAGGAGAGCGGGAGGGAGGCGAGATGGAGGGTGGAATGGTGAGGAGGGTGGAGAGGTTGCAGGAGGAGGAAGTCAGGAGGAGTACAGGAGAGCAGTGGAAAGACGACTAGGTGGGTTCGACCTGGAAGTTATGGAGGAAGTGGAGGAGATGAGCAAGGTGTTTAAGGATGAGATCTGTGCAGCATGTGAGGAGGTGTGTGGAGTGAGGAGAAGAGGGAGGGGAGTGAAAGGTACAGCATGGTGGACAGAAGAGGTAAGAATAGCGGTGGAAGAAAAGAAGAAAGCATATAGAGTGTGGTTGGGTAGTAGAGGGAATGAAGATTCCGAGAGACAGAAACGAGCGAGGTACGTGGAGTAAGAGGGTGGTGAAGAGAGTAGTGAAGGAAAGTAAGAGAAGAGTAGATGAGGAATTTGGAAGGAATCTGAGTGTAAAATGGAGGGAGAGTAAGAAACTGTTCTGGAAAGAAGTCAAGAAAGTTAGGGAAGGTAGCAAGGGAAACAGTAAGGGTGTGAAAGATAAGAATGGGAGAATGCTAGCCGAGAAGCAAGAGAGAGTCGAAAGATGGAGGGAGTACTTCAGTGAGTTGCTAAATGAAAGGAATGAAGAGCCAGCAAACATAGCTGGATATGGTATGGGAGGGAGAAGAAGAGAAGTAGTGGAGGAGGAGGTGGGGATCAGGAGGTCAGAAGTGTGGGAAGCCATGAAAAGAGTGAAGTTGGGGAAAGCACCAGGAACAGATGGAGTGTGTGGGGAAATGTTGAGGTATGGTGGTGAGATAGTGATAGAATGGGTATGGAAAATGTGCAAACTAGCATGGGAGAAGGGGAGTGCACCCGATGACTGGAAGACTGGCATAATAGTCCCCCTATATAAGGGCAAAGGGGAAAGAGGAGTGTGTGGTAACCACCGAGGAATATGTCTTCTAAGCGTAGTAGGGAAGGTTACAGTAGGGTAGTGATTGAGAGAGTGAGAGTGAGAACGGAGAAATGGATAGGCGACGAGCAGGGAGGTTTTAGGAAGGGAAGAGGATGTGTAGATCAGATTTTACCCTGAATTGTGTTGTGGAGAAGTATCTGGAGAAGAAACAAAAGGTGTATGTTGCCTTTATGGACTTGGAGAAGGCCTATGACAGAGTGGATAGAGAAGGTTTGTGGAAAGTACTTAGAATATACGGAGTAGAGGGCAAGTTGCTGAAAGCAGTGAAGAGCATGTATGAGGGTGCAAAGGCGGCAGTACGTGTGGAGAGTGAGCAGAGCGAGTTCTTTGACCTGAATGTTGGTTTGAAACAGGGGTGTGTGATGTCCCCGTGGTTGTTTACTGTATATATGGATGGAGTCATGAAAGAAATACTATCAAGAGCAGTGAATGTTGGTGTATCGCTGAAAAGGGAGGGAATTGAGTGGAAGCTACCTATACTGCTGTTTGCGGATGATACAGTTCTGATGAGTGATAATGAATGGGAGTTGCAGGGTCTGGTAAATGAGTTTGGAACAGTGTGCGAAAAACGGAATTTGAAGGTAAATACGGGGAAGAGCAAGGTTATGGTCTTCGAAAGGGTGAAGTCACAGAGTGTGAGGTGAAGCTGAACGGTCAGGCTATGGAGATCGTCAACTCTTTTAAGTATCTGGGCAGTGTGTTGAGTAAAGATGGGACTATGGATGAGAGGTGCGGGAGAGGGTACAACAGGGAAGAGGGTTGTAGGAACGCTAAAAGCAGTAACAAGAAATAGGGTGGTCAGTATGGAAGTGAAGAAGTCCTTGCATGACAGTGTGGTAATCCCGACACTGACTTACGGAAGCGAAGCATGGACGTTGGTTGAGAGACTCAGACCAAGAGTGAGAGCAGTGGAAATGAATTACTTAAGGAGTGCGTGCGGAGTTACATGGAGGGATAGACAGACTAATGAGGAAGTAAGAAGGAGGTGTGGTGTGGAGGTAGATGTGCTGGAAAGTGTGAAAAGGAACAACTTGAGATGGTTCGGCCATATGGAACGTATGGAAAGCGAGAGAATGACTAAGAGGGTGTACGAGAGCGAGGTGGAGGGACAGAGGGGGAGAGGTAGACCGAATATGAGGTGGAAGGATGGAGTGAGGAAGTACATGAACGAAGGCGGTGCTGGTTGGGGGGAGGGGCGTCGACTGACTGGGGACAGAGGTGCATGGGGGCGGTTCGTTCGTGGCCACCCCTTCGGGGATCACGGCGTCAGGCAATAGATAGATAGATAGATGATTAGACCAAGATTGGAGTATGCAGCAGTGGTGTGGTCCCCGCATCTAAAGAAGCATATTCACAAGTTAGAAAGAATCCAGAGAGCAGTTACTAGATTGGTTCCAAGTCTCAGAGAACTGCCATATGAAGGGAGGCTAGACAAATTAAATCTACCGAGTCTAAAAGAGAGGAGAGAGAGGGGAGACATGATAATGATGTACAAATGTACCCGGGGGCTGGAGAGGCTGGATAGGGAGGATATATTAATTATGGATACAGGAATAACTAGAGGCCACAGCTACAAAGTAAAAAGACCTACCTGCAAGAACGATATCAGGAAGTTTAGCTTCCCCTATAGATGTATTGACAAATGGAATGGGCTGGAGGAGGAGGTGGTAGGGGCAAGGAACATCCATATTTTCAAGAAAAAATTGGATAAAAAGTAGACTGAGAGACGGGACAACACGAGCTTAGCTCAACTCCTGTAAACTACAATTAGGTAAATTACCTGTAGGTAAATACAACAACAGCAAAGTTTTATATCGGCTTTGCAAAACCGAAAAAACTACAAACAACACGTGTCCGTATGAACACTGTTAGATGGGTACAGCCAATCCGCCGGGAATCATAAGGAGCCTGAAACAGGCACCCAAGAGACGCAGTCCTGGGGAGCCACAGACACCCACTCGCCGGGGAAACAAGCCTGTTTTAAACCACGCGTGGCCAAAACTCGGCAAACAGCCGGGGTTATCAAGGTGAAACCGAGAAAAACCCGCCGGAAAAAACCCACCCCGTCCAGATACCATCTGAACGCAACACCGGACCGAGGCGTAGCCAAAAACAACTAACGCCGGGCCCAACATAGTCCGTGGAATTAGCCAATACACAACTAACCCAGGACACATAAATAGTCCGTGGAATTAGCCAATACACAACTAAACCAGGACACACATGACACAGTAGTACATATTTAGAAAATAAATCAATAACACTTGTATATGTGGAAAAGCTACGAGAGGCTGGCTAGGCCTAGGCAGACGGATAACAGTAACATGTCGGAATATAAACAAAAAGCACTGAATTATATCACAACAGGAACCACCGCCAACACACCACTGTAGCAAATACTTCCGGCAAAGGGAAGAACTGACTCGGGACCCAGAAAAAACTTCACTAAGTGAAGAAAAATACGCTGGGAACGTCAGCAAAAATACGCTACCTCATCAGAAAGATAAAAGGAAGCAATAACGCGTAAAGAAAGCCGCCTGCATCACAAAACTAGCTAACTGTGAAAAAGTTCACCTGTCCACAACAGGACCACGAGGGTACATCCGAAATAGATGCCCCAAACCACGACCCAAAATACACTGCACTGCGGGCAACTAGCCCAGGACACTCCTGCTACGCATATCCTAACCTTACTCGATACATCCCGGAGTAAACAAATGAGAAAAAACTCACTAGGGACGCAGCAAATGCGGAACCAGCGGAACGTGGAGAGACACGTCCGGGCCGGTTGACCGCAGAGCAGAGAAGGAAGAATGACGCCTGAATCAGCGTCTGGTCAAAGATCCTCACAAGTACATCCACGATATGATGGAAAGCTTATTGGATAGTTATTCTTATTTTCTTTTTATTTTTATTTTTTACGAAGTTTTTTCGTAGTGAGAACCCAATTCATAATGACTGAAGCCATGAGTGAGGTCGCGTGCGCTCATGATGAAGGCTCCTCAGATTTTAAATGCTCTGCGCGGTAGATTCAAACTACGGCGGATTAGTGTTTGAAGAGGATGCCTTATGTAATAAGCATGTTCGTCAATGATGGAGGGGCCACTAATAAATAGGAAAACCTACTATTTGGTAGTAGTCTTGGAAAATCCAACGTCAAGGCTATTAACCTAATTGCAATGACGACTTGTCTATTTTGACTGCTATGTCGTCATTCCAACCGCGGTTAAAAAGAAAACGTCTAGAGTCTACTCCTTATCTTGCTCTAGGAGACGTTGTACATTAACCAAAACTACCACCGAAGGTGAAAAAGCATAGAAGAGAAGAAAAAGGGGTTTACCTTAGTTACCGCTTAAGGCCCATCCCGTGTTCCGTCATGTGCAGATCCCTGTCGAACGTGCGCATGAGCGACCCTCTCTTGTCATCACATCTCACGTCAGCAGAAGAACGCGGATGGGCAGGGGTCCGGTGTGAGGGAGGGTATTATGTACGTTGGATTTTCCAAGACTACTACCAAATAGTAGGTTTTCCTATTTGGTAGGTTGGGAGGTACGTCAAACCTCCCAATTTGTTAGTAGTCTTGGCAAATCCAACGTCAAGGCTGCATAACAAATAGGAGGAGGACATCCAAGCCCAACATACCAAAAAAAACAATGCATAAAACAAAATTATGAATGACAAAGAAACACAATTTAAACAAGAGAGTTTAATAAAAGAGTGAAAAACTGAGGAGTAGCTAAAAAGAACAGTTTTAACACGTGCCCGTCATTCATAGTAATGCAAAACATAGACTTGTCTTAAACCAAAAAGTACTGTACCCAAAATCCCTTTTCTTACAAAACCAACAAAAACATTGAACACAATAACAAACACAATTTTCAATTTGGCAAAAACACTTATGTACTGTATACATAAAACATAATCCCAAACTTGCAATCAAGTGTTGCAAACCCGTACTCCCCCCCCCCCCCTTTTCCAAATAAAACAAAGTAAAAGAAAGTGTGACAAGGGGGGAAGACCAGGTATCTTCGCCAGAGCTCTAGGAAACACGACTACCGAGAGCTATCACAGGCCGAGGGGGTCTAACAATGGACATGGAGAGGTAGGAGGAGACGAAGGTATTGACAGAAGACCACAAACCCGCCGAGGCGATGTCAGGTAAGGATCGACTTTGCAGGAACCGTAAGGAGGCAGCAAAGGATCGCACATTGTGTGCAGAACCCCTACAATCAGGGTTACTGGCACGAATGACCCGACAAATGTGGCGTCCTATCTGCACCTTCGAGAGCCTCCCACCAGTCCGAGGAGACACCCACACAGCAGTACCCGAAGTCGGCCACAGACTCAACATAGGAGTGCAAGGCTTGCACCGGGCACAACACATGGTGAGTATGCCCACGCTTTAAAGCCTGGATGGTGAAAGGCTTGAAAACGTGGGTCTCACTCTCATTCTTGGCAACAAAATGAGGGGAGGGGGCTAACGTGACGACATTCAAGGACGGGGAGAATCGCATGCATTCCTGGGACCGTGACATGGCTGCTAGTTCAGACACCCTATCCCCAGTGGCCAGAGCGACAAGGAAGAGTGTACGCTCGAGCAACTGAACCGGTGTAGTGTCCCGTGTATATGCGTGTGAAGCCAGAAGGTCCAGAGCTCGCCCCAGATCCCACTGAGGAGGGATCTGGCGCGGAGGCGGTCGTTCCCTGAAGGCAGCCTTCATGAAGGAATCCAGCTCCTTCGGCGGAACGACCAGCCTAGTGACGGACTCAAAGACCTCCCGGATGGCAGACAAGTGGGTACGTATAGTGTTGACTTGAAAGCGACGTGTACGGAAGAGGTGAAACAAGTAGTGTAGTATGAGGGAAGGAGAGCTAACTGTCTGGCGAGTGTCCTGTATCCACCTAGTAAAAGACCTCCAGTGGGACTCGTAAGTCCCCCAAGTCGAAGACATCCATGAACGCTTCAGGAAGTCAGGCAGGGTCCGTCCGTGGACTGGGAGCCACCGTGCCTCACGAACATCCACGATGCGAAGGCCAACGAGGTCCGCAGGTCTCCAACCTGGCTCAAGTGGAAGTTTGAGACAGGGAGAGGGACCGGACTCGGGCACCACCGCTTCAACTGGGCGTACCAAGCCTGGGCCGGCCACAGAGGCGCTATGACCCAGACTCTGCCGCGGTACAGCCGCAGCCTCGCGAGGACTTTGCACATCAACAGTGCGTCTGGTGGCGGAAATATGTATATCGACTGCCACCTGTTCCAGTCTTCCATGAAAGCGTCCGGACCCCCCTCCGGAGTGCGAGTCCGGAGGGATAGGTACTGAGGGAACTTGCGTGTCTCCTTCGATGCGAACAAGTCGACCTCCGGAACACCCCAGGAAGCTGCGAGGTCGTCGAACACAGTCTGTTTCATAGCCCATTCTACAAGAACGCCCTGTCCTCTCGACAGGGCGTCCGCCCACAGGTTGGCAGTCCCGGGCAGGTAGGAGGCATGCAGGGAGATGTTGTGTCGGTTCGCGAGGAAGAACAACTTCTCTGAGATCCCCAACAGAGTCAATGACCTGGAGGACCCCTGCTTTTGGATACAGTGGACAGCTGTCTGATTGTCCATCCTGAAGGCCACCGACTTTCCCCCGAAGGGCCAGCGCGTGGTCCCTCAGGAAGAACAAAGGAACCAACAGTTCGAGGGCATTGATGTGTAGGTGTGTGTGTCCCACCCATCTGCTGTGACGTTGATGTCCCAGGTTGGATTGGTAACCCCACCCCACCTCGCTCGACGCATCTGTGTCTACCCAGATCGTCGGCGGGGGGGCGGTCCACGGCACAGCCGCAGAGAGCGTGCCCCGAGCAACCCAGTGTCCTAAGTGTCTGTGAATGGTACGCGGGATCGGCATGAGCCGATCCATAGGGGCCAACGGAAACACCTTGTTGCCCATGAGTATTAGGCGGCGTAGCCTGAGCCTCCCTAAGGGAATGGTCAGAGCGGCCCAATTCAGTGAACCCACTAACGAGTCCCAGATCCTCCTCGTGAGGGAGACCGAGTGCAACACGGCGAAGACCTTCCTGCGAAGTTTCACCGCGTTTGGCTGATTCTGGGGCACTGTAGCGCTGGTCAGATCCCATTCGAGACCTACCCACGTCAAGACACGCGACGGGGTCAGGCGTGACGTGGGAATATTGATTTTGAACCCTAACTGTGTGATGTGGTGAAGTACTGTGAGGGTGTCGCGGATGCACTGTTCTAGGGTGTCTGAAACTATCAACCAATCGTCCAAGTAAAACAGGATCTGGAGCCCGCTCCTGAGGAGAGGATCCAGAGCCTGCTTCACCAGTTTCGAGAAGATCCACGGCGCGATGTTGAGACAGAAGGGAAGTCTGTCGAACATGAACACACGATCGGAAGTCTGAACGGCCAAGAATCGCTGGAAACGAGGATGGATAGGAACGTGCCAATACGCATCCTTGAGGTCCAGCGACACTACCCACGACAGAGGTCGCAGGGCCAGTCGTACCTGGTGCACCGTCAGCATCCGAAACCGTGTGTTCACGATGTGCCCGTTGAGGGCCGACAGATCCACCACCGGTCGCATCGCGTCGCAGTCCTTCTTCGGTACCAGAAATACACGGGAGAGGAAAACCGGTTGACCGGCTTTCACCTCCTTGACGATTCCCTGCTCGTGCATGGACGTTATCACGTCGGCCACCTCCGAAGAGACGGGCCGGCTTCGTTGACAAGAGCTGAGTGGGGGTCTGGACTTCCATCTCCAGGTTAGACCCCTCCGTGCAATCGTCCGCCCCCACGTCCCTCGCGGCCAGCGAGGGGCGCAAGGGCGAAAACAACCTGTGGTAGCCCCCGAGATGAGGTGAGCGACCCTTTCGGCTAGGTGAGAAGGAGAACAAGGAGGAGACCGACCCAGAGAACCTACACATTTTTGACGTGGAGGGTCCCCCGGTACGGTCCTTGCGGTCATAAGCGCCACGTTGACCTCCTCTACCCCCCCCACCTCGCCGAAAAGGGCGGGTCACCCAATCCCCCTGTCTGTCGTCTGACCCCGTTGAAGTGCGGCCGGAAGTGGAAGGCTGGCCAGCCCCTTCTCGGCGGGGATGAAAGGGAGCAAGAACAGAAGTGCGAGGCGGAACCGACGCTCTGGCCGGCAACTTCCCTTTCCTGCGCCCTTTCTTGGCGGCAGCACTGGCGGCAGCACCCCGAAGAGGACCATCAGAAGGACGGGACTGAGAAGACCCTGTTCGCGACACAGCGCGTCGTTGCGTGTCGTAAGCAGGGTCCGCCGACAGAGAAGCGTAGCGTTCCCAAGCATCCTGCGCAAAAAGCCCCGATGTATAGAGCTCAGAGTACAACAAACCCTGACGAATATCCAAGGGGGCTTTCCGGCAGAACGAGGACCTTACCGTCTGGCGTTGTCGAGTTGCCTCGCACAAAACCGCCTTCAGCTCGGGAACCAAAGACACCGCGAGCTGAAGGTGGATCCGCCGAACGTGGTCCAAACCCTCGCGAAGATCGCCCGGTGTAGTCGCCTCGATAAGCCGCAGGTGGTGAACAGACGTCTGGAGGGAACCTAAAAGACAAGATAATAAGTTCGCCACCCTCTGTCGCAAGGTAAAATCCCTGTCGACAGAGGACTTATCTGGGTGAGAAAAGAACGGGTTAGCAATAGAACAAATTTCAAGTTTGGGCGCGCTGATCCAGGACCAGAACTTGCCGTCCAATCCGCCGACAGATACAAGAGGAGGCAAAAGCAGTGATGACTCCGGGGGAGGGACTGAAGTAGATCTGTCAACGGAACGGTTGGCGAATTCTAAGGCCTCAGCAAACCAGGCCTCCAATGGGAGAGGGTTATCGAGCACGACAGCTAAGCCAGGCTTACCGTCGTCGCACAAACCTGTCCCATAGGAGGACAGTCCGTCAACACAGCCAGGGACTGAACATCCTGAAGATGTCCTGGCGGCTGAAGTCTGACCAGAGCTTAGGTCCGAGGAGCAGACGGG